>CM077087.1:66298723-66898723 GCA_039513925.1 Platanthera zijinensis
ACATCACTCAATTCCCCTAGACTTTGCTGCAACTATATTTATCTTCCAGGCATTGAGAGCATTGAGTGAAGCTTCATCACTCAACGCTTTTGTACTTAGCTCATCATTTTGCCTCTAGGCGTTGAGAGCGTTGAGTGAGCCTTCCTCATCAATGCCTCTGGACTTAGCAAATTCTGAATTTCATTGTCCAACATTCTCTGTACGATTAGGCGTTGAGTGCGTTGAGTGAACTAGCTTCACTAATGCCTCAGTACTTTCTCCACTTGTTAAGCGTTAAGTGCGTTGAGTGAACTAGCTTCACTCAATGCATTTGTACTTAGTCAAATCTTCACCTGTAAAAGGCATTGAGTGAGCTGGGCTCACTCAACGCTTTCTGCCTTTGTTTTTCTTCTTTATTAGACGTTGAGTGAACTGGATTCACTCAATGCTTCTGGACTTAGTCAATTTTTGTCCTCAATCTTCTTAGGCTCTGACTACATCAACATGAATCAATGCTTTTTGGTCTTGGCATTGAGTGCGTTGACATCACTCAACGCTTCTAGACTTAAGTCATTTTTCTTCACTGTCAATGCAAAGCTTTGACTGACTGGTCTTTACTGACTTCAGCTCATCTGGCGTTGAGTGAGCGGTACTCACTCAATGCCTCTGGACTTAACCAGAATTTTGCCTTTGTCAACTGCTGCTCTTCTTGACATCTGGCATTGAGTGAGCTAGCTTCACTCAATGCCTGTGGACTTTGTCGATATCGTTACCTAGCAATTAGTGAGCTTGCTTCACTCAACGCCTGTGGACTTAGGAAAATTCTTGCCTTTCTAGCCAGCTCCTTTGTGTCCACCTGTCACACCACTTGGAATATATGTCCTATCAATGTTACAAGGACTAACCTGCATGCATGAACTTGAACATACATTAAATATAATAATGTGTATATCATTGACATGTTTGACTTCTTCAAATCTAGGACATTATTGGCAATGGACCCAACAATCTCCCCCAATTTGAAGAAGTCAAAACCCTCAATCAAAGTCCTGAGTCAATGGAATACACTAACATATGCAGTAATAAAACATTAAATAGGAAGAATATAACAAGATAACAAGTTATAGGTTACCATCCTTTCCTTGCTCGTAGGGTGATCATCATCACTCCCTGCTCCCCCTGAATTATTGTTACCTATCCTTGATCATTTCCTTCTAATTTCCTTTTCCTCCCCCCTTTTGACTTCTATAAATAGTTAGGGAGGTATGTTACACCTTCTCTATAGGAAATTGAATCTATCTCTGCAAGTGCTGGACTTGCTCCCCCTCAACTGAAGCATCCTATATCATACTTCCTGGTAGACACTCTAGTCTATACCAGTCTGGATAGCACTTGAACCATTTGAAAAACATGATACCACTTGAAAAATCTTCATCCAACTGAAGGACTTTTCCACCTGCAAGAAATAGTACAACCTGCAATAAAGAAACAACATGAGGAGCAATTGAAGCTATACCAGGTTCAACATACTCAACACAAAATTGAAGGTGTTGAACTTTGCTTCATCTAGTGGCTTAGTGAATGTTGAGTCCATTGCCCACAATGTTCCCTAGATTGGATTTGAAGAGGCATCTCCATCAACACTAAGAGCATAGATGTATTTGATGTTGTTTAAGCTCATCATGTGCAGGAGTTCCATGGAACAAGTCTAGACAAGTGGTCTAAGTGATGTGACAGGTGGTCACATAGTGAAGTTGCTGAAAAGGAAGGAAGTAGCCTATGTGGCTAAGTCAAGTTGCCGAAAAGGCAGGAAGTAGTCTATGTGGCCAAGTCAGGTAAACTCTCACCTAGGTTGTGGGATGACAGAAATCTGTCTAAGTCCACAGGCATTAAGTGATGAAGACACACTCAATGCCATACAACAAAAGGCAGTGAGTAGAACTCAGTTCAAAAATTCGTCGAACTGAGTTCAGAGTTCATCGAGCTGAGCTCACTGTTCATCGAGCTAAGTTCAGAGTTTGAGACTTTAAATTTGTCGAGCTCAGTTCAGAAAATTCGTCGAACTCAGTTTAGTTAGTCGAACTAAGTTGCAGAAAGCTTTTTCTAAGGCAAAAAGCATTGAGTGATGAAGACACACTCGACGCTCTCTACGCCAGAGAAGCAGGAGGATTTTGCCTAAGGCAAAAGCAGTTAAGACAGCTGAGAAGCTCAATGCAAAAGCGCTGCGAGAAATGTTGGTCTCAGCAAAACCGTTGAGACAGGAGTTAGTCTCAGCACAACCGCTGAGACAAGTGTTGGTCTCAGCACAACCACTGAGACAAGTGTTTGTCTCGGCTGAGAGCAAGAAGGCACTAAGACAAGTTAAGCAGAAAAATGGTTAAGGCAAAAAGCATTGAGTGGAGGTTGCTCACTCAACGCAGTCGACACCTAGTGAAGACAGAATTTTGTCTAAGGTGTTTGGCGTTGAGTGAAGCTCACACACTCAACGCCAATCAATAGATAGCTGATAAAGCAAGTTGGGGTTTAGTGGAGCTGAATCACTCAACACCTAGAATCAAATTTATATTCTAAGTAGTTTGACGTTGAGTGAAGGTTACTCACTCAATGCCAAGAGACAGTAAATCTATCTAAGTGTTTTGGCGTTGAGTGTTGCTTACTCACTCAACGTCTATGCTAATGTTGTTTGATTTTTGACTAAGTCCACAGTTGATGACGTCAGCAAGTCAACATATTTCAAATTAGTGGTGGGATGGCTACAGTACGTGACAAATGTTGTCACAGACCTACTGCACGACAGTTGGCGTTAAAGCAAAGTTGATGCTAGCCATTAATGATGTGGGGCCCACTGCGCAAGAGGCATTGGGACAAAATCAAATAAAATATAGAAGCCCTTACAGAGACATGAAGCTTTTGAGGAAAGAGAATCAAGGGAAGTTCTTCCTCTCCGCCATTGTTGTGGAGCTGAAGAATAGGAAGCTCAAGTCTACAAGACCGTACAGAGAGCAAGATAGCTATTGGAATTAACATCTTCAACAACAAGATAGTTGGTGTCACTCTCACCTACACCAGCAAGCTATCTCAAAGTATTTTATGTATATAAGGTAGCAGCTAAGGGCCGACCCTTGCTGCAGGTTCTTCGCAGTTCCAGCAACTCAAGCACCTGAAGGTCTTTGTCTAGAAGCTGTGAAGAGAAAAAAGCTCGAAGAAGCAGATATCTGAAAGAAGGCTCAGGGGACCATTCTTTGGAGTCAGAGTTAGGACTGAATCACCTCAGTCCAGGAAAGAGAGAAGGACAGAATAGGGTTCTGTAAGTTGCTTCCAGCACAAGCATACTTGTTGCTGTGAAGAAGTTGAGCTGAGATATTCTCAGCTCAGGTAGCAGCTATAAGCTGCAATTACTTCACACCTCCAGTAGGAAAATCCCTGATGTTGTGAAGAAGAAGTTAGGACTGAGTATATCTCATTTCAAGTAAGGTAGACTCAGGGAATACTTTCCTGGAGCCAAAGTTGGGTTGAGTTTAACTCAGTCAAGGTAGATTGGCACATAGAAATTTCTCATGTGTCCAATCAAGACTCTAACTCGCATTCATCCTGTAGGATCCAAGTGTGGATCTTAGTGTAGGGACTTTTGGCCTGAGGTAGGTGACAAGCGTTTCACTGAGCTGTAGGTGTCTGGAAGGGCACTGAGGTAGGTATCTGTTGGGTACTGAGCTATAGGAGTGTTGTAGCACTCTGAGAGTAGGGCCTTGTGCCTGAAGTTGTAGGGCTGAAAAGCCTGAGCTGTAGGCCTTAGAGATAAGGATGAGGTAAGTGGCTTGACGTTCATTGAGTGTAGGAGCACTGTAGAGCTTTGAGGAAGGATCCTTTGTGGATCTGAGGTAGGGCTGTCCTCCCAACCTGAGTGTAGGGATTAACAACCTAAGGTAGGTGGTTTGCTAACCACTGAGTTGTAGGTCATTGTAGCTGAGAAGTAAGTCTTGGAAGAGACTTAGAGATCCTGATGGATCTGAGGTGTAAGCTCCTTGGAGCAAGCTTTGGAGAAGTACCTATTCCAATAAATCAGTTGGATAGGTGGGAGGGAAAGTGGATGTACCCAAGTGGGGAACCACTATAAATATCTGTGTTCTTTTCTGTAGTTGTTCTTTCTTTTCTTACTTGCAGGTGTTAAGAACAAGCTCTAGATCACCCTAAGCTGAAAGCAAAAAAGAAAACAACAAGATATAATAAAGAAATAAAAAAAGATAGTCACTAAGGACTAAGAAACCTATTCACCTCCGCCTCTAGGTGATTTAGTTATCCTTCAAATAAGGACTTTTAGTGAAGATGTCAGCCACTTGCTTGTCTGTAGGGACAAACTCAAGGTTGATATCTTCACATTCCATATGCTCCCTAATGAAATGATATCTTATCTCAATATGCTTAGTCCTGTTGTGTGAGACAAGATTCCTAGCAATTGAGTTGACACTAGTAGAATCACAATATAAGGGACTTATACTTATCTGGAGGCTATAATCCTGGAGATGATGCTGGATCGACAACAACTGAGCATATCAGCTACCTACTGAGATGTACTCTGACTCTATAGTTAAGATTGAAACACTTGTTTGCTTTTTGCTGCTCCAAGACACTAGTCTTCCTCCCAATAACTGATATGTGCCAAAAGTGCTCTTCCTGTCCTCTTTGCAGCCTACAAAATCTGCATCTGAATAGCCTGTTAGTTCAAACTCCCCATTTCTAGGGTACCATAGACCAAGATCTGGTGTGCCCTTAAGATACCTCAAAATCCTCTTTGCAGCAGAGTAGTGAGATACTTTAGGGCTAGCCTGATACCTAGCACAAACACATGTAACATACATGATGCTTGGCCTACTTGCAGTAAGATATAGAAGGGAGCCAATTATCCGTCTATACAAAGTTTCATCAATAGGTTTCTCTGCCTTATCTTTGCATATAGGCATACTTGACCCCATGGGAGTTTTTATGGTGGAGGCATTCTCTATACCAAACTTTTTGATTAACTCTCTAGTAAACTTAGATTGGGATATGGACAAGCCATCATCAGTCTGTCTTACTTGGAGACCCAAGAAGAACTTAAGTTCACCCATACTGCTCATCTCAAACTTCTATTGCATAAGTTTGGCAAACTTCTTGCAAAGGTTGTCATCAGTAGATCCAAAGATTATGTCATCTACATAGATCTGGACTAGGATGATCTTGCCCTTAGATTCCCTTAGGAATTGGGTCTTATCTATCTTCCCCCTTGTGATTTTATTCTCAATAAGGAAGCTAGACAATGTCTCATGCCATGCTCTATGGGCTTGTTTCAGCCCATATAGAGCTTTCCTAAGTCTATAAACAGAATCCGGTGAGTTAGGAACAACAAAACCTGGAGGTTGCTCAATATAGACTTCTTTCTTTAAGTCACCACTCAGGAAGGCTGACTTCACATCTATTTGATAGACCTTGAATCCCTTTTGTGTAGCATATGCAAGGAACAGTCCGATGGATTCCAAACTTGCTATAAAGGAAAAGGTTTGATCAAAGTCAATGCCTTCTTCTTGTATGTACCCCTTAGCTACTAGTCTTGCTTTGTTTTTTATTATAATGCCATTTTCATTAAGTTTATTCCTGTAAATCCACTTGAATCCAATTATATTATGTCCTTGTGGTCTAGGAACCAGCTTTCAGACCTTATATCTCTTAAACTAGTTCATTTCCTCTTGCATTGTTATAATCCAGAACTGATCTATGTTAGCCTCTTCAAATTTCTTGGGCTCAACCTGTGACAGGAAACTTGCATACATTGTTGTATTAAGGCTCTTGCTTCTTATCACCACTCCTTGGTTTGCATCACCAATGATCTGGTCTTGGATGATCTCTTAGATGCCTGATGCAAGAGGCAATCTTCTTTCAGCATCTGCTTCAGTAGCAGCTTCTTACTGATCTTCATCCACTTCAAGTGAGCCTGGTACATCTTTTGGAATGTTTATTCCCTCAGCTTTATCTTGGAATTTTGGAGCAGCTTCCTTGATAGTCAGCTTTCCATCATCTGTTATGTACTTACAATACTAGAAGAGGAGCTTGATAGCTCACTGTTAATCATGGTAGACTCATCAAAGACTATATGTACAGACTCTTCTACAACTTGGCTTTTCAAGTTGTAGACCCTATAGGCTTTACTATGATTGATGTACCGAACAAAAATCTCATCAAAAGACTTGGCAGCAAACTTAGTCACATAGGACTTACCATTATGAAGCATATAACACTTACTACCAAAGATCCTGAGATATCCCAGGTTTGGTTTTCTGCCCTTCGAGATTTCATAGGGAGTCTTCTTTTAGCTCTTGGTGATAGAGGCTCTGTTAAGGACATGACATGTCGTATTCACTACCTCACCCCAGAAATATTATAGGAGAGATGTGTCACTCAACAAGGTCCTTATAGGCTCTATGAGAGTTCTATTTTTCCTCACCACAATCCTATTTTACTGGGGTGTTCTTGGAGAAGAAAATTCTTGAAGAATCCCTAGCTCTTTACGGAAATTTGTCATGCTATCAGACTGGAATGCAGTTCCATGGTCACTTCTTATTTTTACCACAGTACTATCAAACTCATTCTGAATTTGCTTGACAAACTTCATGAAGACATCAAGGGTTTCATTCTTTCTTAAGATAGAACACCCAAGTAAACTTAGAATAGTTATCAACCACAATAAGAGTGTAGACTTTTCTACCAAGACTATGAACTGGCATATGACCAAACAAGTCCATATGCAAGAAGTATAAATACCTCATAGATTCTTTGGTCTCAATGCCCTTGAAGGAGGCTTTGGTCTGCTTGCCCTTTTGGCATGCATAGCAAATGCTTTCCTTGATGCATTTCACATTAGGATCATTCCTAACTAGCTCTCCACTAAAGATCTTGTCAATAGTCTTGTAATTTAAATGAACCAGTCTCTTGAACCATTGCACACAATATGAGACTTTCTCATTTGCCACTAGACAAATAGGAGAGTCTGTATCTAGACACATAAAGTTTAACCAATAAACATTTCCACTCCTAGTTTTGGGTACATTGGGAACAGTGTACCTGATCTGGAGAAGTCCCTTTGATAACTCAATGATATACCCAAAGGTGTATTTGATGTATGCTAAGTTTACATGTGCAGGTTCAAAGTTGAAGAAATTATTCTAAGTCAAAGTGTTGAGAGAGCATGTGCCGAGACAATACTTCTATGTCGACACAAGGCAGATCTGCAGTCAACACAGAGAACAGAAGATGTGTCGAGACAATACTTCTGTGTCGACACAAGACAGATCAGTAGTCAACACAGAGAACAGAAGATGTGTCGAGACAATACTTCTGTCTCGACACAAGGCAGAACTAAGATATGTCGACACAGATAACAGATGTGTCGACACAAATAACAGATGTGTCGAGACAATACTTCTATCTCGACACAAGGCAGAACTAAGATGTGTCGACACAACTATACTATCTCAACACTTTCTGTTCTGAGATGAAAATTATTCTAAGTATAGAAGTGTTGGATCTGTCAAAGATGTCTCAACATAGATTTCGAGACAACTTGTCTACTTCAACGCTTATATGACAGAATGTGCTGAGTTAACATCAATCTGGTCAAGACTGGTCAGATCATTCTGGTCGACACAGGAAGGATTCACTTCTATAAAGACAGATCAAGGCAGGATTTGCTGGCAGTTGCTGATGTCATCAATAGCAGTCCAAGCTGTCTGATATTTCTATAAATAGGAGGTGTTGCCTTCAGAAGAAAATACCGATGCTGATTCTATTCATCAGTCTCACTCTATTCTAAAAGACAAATCAAGAAGTAGAAAGAGAAGAAGAAGTTTATCTTCAAGAAAGTTTTCAGATCCCTTTTTTAAGGTTGATCTGGGGATTAAGTGATCTGTTCATCAGCATCTTCAAACTATTTGATCTGATCTTCATCAAGAAGTTGCTGATTCAGAAGAAATTCAATTCAGCTGGCTGATCTATCAAGAAGAAATCAAACTGCAGTTGAGTGAAAAGATCTGTACACACAGATCCAACATATAACAGGTTTTTTGTTTTTCTGTAATTTGTATTATCAAATTTTATTGTAAGATCTCCTAGAGATCTGAGTGGGTAGGAGATCTTATTCTTTGAATTTTGTAAGCCTAATCTATAAAGGCTGATGTAGGATTCTTGGTGAATCTGAGGTAGGTGATTTGGGGTAAATCACTGAGATTGTAGGGCTAATCTATAAAGGCTGAGGTAGGAGATTGAGGAGATCTCTGAGGTAGGAGATTAAGATATCTTTGAGGTAGGACCAGTGGGTCTGAGTGTAAGTTTCTTGGAGAGAAATTGAGCCTTGTAGGATCTGAGGATCCGAGTTGTGAAGAAAGAGCTATAACCTTATCTAGCACATTACTAGTGAGGAAGAAGAGGGAAAGTGGATGTACCTTAGATAGGGGAACCACTATAAACTTGTTGTGTCCCTTGTGCTGTGTGTTGTGTATGCTATGATCAGTTCTTGTTGTTCTATTATTTATGCTGGGTACAACTTATATTCTGAATTACATTAGGGCATATTGCTAAAGTTAAAAGAACTACAAAGAATTTTAATAGGTTACCTATTCACCACCCCCTAGGTGACTTTCTACCCATAGGATTGACTTTCAAGTGGTATCAGAGGGAGGTTATCCAAAGATAGACCTAACATTCTGGAAAAGATCCTAAGGTTAGTTGAAGGTTATCTGACCTATGGTTTCTAAATCAAACAGAGAACTCAGTTCCATGAAATTGCCCATCTGCACTAAGGACAATTTTGTTATATGGAAACAAAGAGTAAGACTGTTCATGGAAGCTTCAGATCCAAGAATCTTTATTACAATTCAAGAAGGACCCTATGTGCCCATGAAATCATCTGTCCTAGATGCAAATATTCAAACTCCCAAGACATTGTCAGAAATGACAAAGGATGAGGTCATACTTGCTACTATGGACAAAAGATCACATAACATAATAGTGTGTGCTATAGACAACTACACTTTTCAGAATCTGGTGCACTATAATTCTTCTAAGGAAATGTGAGATACCTTGATAGTATATATGGAAGGTACAACGGAGGTGAGAGATGATAGAAGGTCATTCCTTAACCAGCAATATGAGGCATTTAGACAAGGGAAGACAGAATCTATTGAACAAACATATGAAAAGTTCTTTAGAATAGTCAATGACTTGAGAAACTATAGGAGAAACTTCTCAAACTATGAATTGAATGACAAGTTCCTGAGATCCCTAAATAAAGAATGGAATATCAAGATTTATGCAGTGAGGGAAATGGGAAATCTGAGAAATCTGCTTCCCCAAGACTTATTTGGGAAATTAATGTCACATGAACTTCAACTCAATTCAAGAAAAGCTGAAGCAGAAACTACTAGACAATCATACAAGTCTAAATCATTGGCCTTCAAAGTTGACTCTTCCAAGAAAACTAGAAGGAAATTTCATCATCACCTAGAAGAGATGAAGAGACAGATAGCACTGGACCTTGCTCTTCTTCAAAAGAGATGTCAGATGATGAACTTGCTTTATTTACAAGACAGTTCAAGAAGATGTTAAGAAGAAGAAAATAGTAGAGCAATAGGAAACCTTCTGGTTCTAGTTCTCACAAAAGCAAAGACAAACACAGAGACAAATCTGTGACCAGGTATGACTCCAATCAGAACAAACAATCTAAGACTGATATTATTTGTTTTTGCTGTAACAGACCTGGGGATTTCATTGATGATTGCCCAGTAAAGAGAAAGGAGAATAGAAATTCAAAAGAAAGAAAGGTCTTCAAGGATAAGAAATCAGGAAAAAAAGGTCTAATGGCTAAGAAGACAAAGACCATGTCTGACAGTGATCCTAATTCAACTGAGTCAGAAGAAGAACATGTGGGGCTGTATTCATATGAGGAGTTCATCAGAAGAGCCATCTACAAAGGAAATAACTCCACAACTTCATCATCCTATGGTGACTCTGAAGAAGATATGGAAATCAATCTGATGGTTATAGCTGATGATCCAGAAACTAGAACTCACAACTGTGAGAATTCTTAGGTAATTTATGATAACTCTTCCTGCACTAAGACTTATGGCTATGAAACTTGAGATGAGGCAAACTCAGGTGAATTACTGGTTGATCTACATGAGATTAACTCAGGGACTGAACAGAAGCAACTCATACTTAGGTTTGGTAAACTGCTAGCTGCTTTAGTCAAAAGCAAGAAGCTTGTTAAAGAACAAGCTATAGAAATTGCATCACTAAAAAGTCTTGAGTATCATCACAAGATGGATACTTAGAAACTTGGTCTTCAGGGGTTTAAGTTAACAAAGTTAACCAAGATCATTGATGACCAAATAAATGAAATTAAGAAAAAAGATGCAATCATTAAGGAGCTAGAAACCAAACTCTTAACTGAAAGGAAATTGGTTGAGCAGTTCTCAAAACCAAAGACTATTTTGCCTATTATAGACACCTTCTCAGGAAAACCTAGAGGTGGTCTGGGGTTTATTAAACCCAAGAGGAGGGGCAAAAAGCAAAAGGGGTCAAAGCGTCAGGCCATTCCACAATCAGATGTACAATCTAATAATCCAAGGGAACATCTCAAGGCTGTGAGACAAGACCCATCTTGTGTTCACAATCAAGATAAAGCCAAAAGTGCTAACTCCTATCCAAATGGGTGTCAGCACAAAGATTCTTGTGTTCCTCCTAAAAGGAGATATAATAGATTTGAATGTTGGTGCTGTAGAAAGATAGGACACTTTTCCCTAGATTGCTGGTTCAATCCAACAGTGCATCATAGTCTGAAGACAATTCCTTTCAAGAGATCAACTGGTGGCTTTGATAGAGTCACAACTAACAAGAACCTAGGACCCACCACTATTTGGGGTCCTAAGGAAAAGTAATTTCTTATTTTGCAGGAATGTCCAAGCTCCAGACCAATCTGGTACTTGGATAGTGGATGCTCCAGACATATGACTGAAACAAGAAGAAATTTGAGGGAATATATTTCTATGGAAAATGGACCAAAAGTGATCTTTGGAGGAGCTGACAAAGGCATCACCAAAGGTTTTGGTAAGATCATAAATGGTCTAGTCACTATCACTCATGTAGCTTATGTGGAAGGGTTATAACACAACCTTTTAAGCATAAGCCAATTTTGTGATTTGGGATATGACACATTGTTCCACAGAGATGAGTGCCTAATAAAAAGATCAAGTGACCAAGAGGTCATCTTGACTGGCACTAGATGTGGAAATGTATACTGATTAAACTTCCTATGTATTAAGTCTGACTCACCCCTATGTCTAGCTGCAAGTAAGAAAGCTTCACAATGTGTTATATGGCACAAAAGGCTATCCCACTTGAACTATAAGGCTTTAGGCAAACTATACAACAAGGAGCTTGTTAGGAATGGTCCTAACATGATATGCACTATGGAGAGCATCTGCCCAACATGCCAAAAAGACTGAAGGATCAAGCGCATACTCAACTGCACCAAAAGCCCGGACTGTTGGAGAGGGCGCTACTTAATTTCTTAAATAAGTAGCAAAGCGCCACGGGTCAAGTGAAGGAACGCCGGACCCAAAAATCCCCCCCCCCCCGGGCGTCCAGCACAACCTGTCGGCTCAGAGATGGGGTTACCACATGGCCCACATGACTCAGAAGTGGGGTTACCACATGTCCACGATTTGCCTGACCCGCCGGACCCACACAGGTAGAAGGGAAAAATCAAGATTTAATAGCGCCCCCCGGTCTTGAACCCGTAACCTCCCTCTGATACCAATTGAAAGTGAGGGGATAAGATACTTACTACTCTAGAGGGGGGTGAATAGAGTATTCAAAAAGAAGAGACTCTAAACACTTCTCTTAGAGCTATTTGCGGAATATAAAAATAAAAGCTTTAAACCTAAAGCCTAACTGAGTGTAGTGAATAAAAGAGAAGCTCACTGAAGTTTCAATTGAGATTTTATACTAACACAACAATTAGCCACAGTGCATTAATTAAAATAAGCAACCAGACAACAGAAGAGCTTTATAGTGGTTCCCCAATTGGGTACATCCACTCTTCTACCACCCTGGTAGGAATCCACTACAGGTTTTTATCAGGTGCCCTGCCACCAGTAGATCTGCTTCAGGTAGATCTAAAGACCCTTCAGGCTTTTGATCAGGTGCCTAAAAACCAAACAAACAGGTTTTTGATCAGGTGCCCTGCCACCAATAGTTCACTTTTGAAGGGAGTAATAACCCTTTTATAGGAGGTTAAAAGAGAGAATTAAAGATGTCTTCTCTGTGTTCAGATAAGCTAGTGGATTGCTCTGAGAAAATCAAAGCTCCCCCTGGCTTAGAGAATGTCCAGAAAGTAGCTTTGCTTCAGGGTGCAGGAACTTCAAATTGCTTTGAATGTCTTTCTAATGCAGCCTTGAAGAAGACTCAAGATTTTGAATGAATGTTCTTCTTCAGCAGCTTTTGCAATCTGGTAGAGTTTGCAACAATGAATGTTCAGCAACCTGGGAGGTTCTTCTTCTTGAAGGCTTGAACTCTGAGTATTGATTTTCCTGAAGACAAGATGAACTCAGGAAGAAGAAGAAGAACTTTTCTTTCTCTTGAGAGTTCTAGTTCTGTGTCTGCTGAGTAAATTTTTCTGTTGTGTATGTATGTGTTATTTTTATCTTCAGCCGACTGCTCTGATAATATAAAAACTTCTCTCTTTTGAATAAAGCCTCGAGCCCTGCACTTGAAAACTTTCCAAATAATAAAATAAAATAAATAAAGAAACTGCACCTATAATCTTTTCTGTCATTCCCAAAAAAGAATTAAGGATATTATAAATATCCTATCAATTTGACTTTTCAAATTGGCACAGGAAACAAAGCCTAACGACTATATTACAGCTGTAGAAAATCACGATTTCCTCTAATAAAACAAACGGTTTTATTCTGCCAAATCTCTTAATTAATGCATAAGGAATATTGCAAATAAGCAAAAAAAATATAAGCATTAAATTAAGCAGAATATTCTGAATAAAATATGTCTTAAAAAGAGGAAATAAAACAATGATTCAAATGAAATGAATATTGATAACAGCAGACATTAATCGTCGACCATAGATCGAAGATCGTCGATCTGAACAAGCAGATCGTCAACCTGAAGAAAAACTGTCTTAACAGAGATCGCCGACCAAGGCTACACGATCGTCGATCTAAATAAGCATATCGTCGAGCCCACTTCAGAGTTCATATAACTCTGAGATCGTCGGTCAGCAATAGAAGATCGTCGAGCGATATTCGACTATCGTCGAGCACAATTCTACTTAACCAATTTTCATTTCAATCCAATCTCAACTAACCTAACCTAAGGGTAGTCTAACCATTGACCATAGATAATTCTTGGGTCAATTAAGCCTAATTGAGATGACATGGCCCAAATCAAAACTAGGGAATCAACAAAGACAAGCAGACTAAAGCTTCATTCAAATACTATGAATCCAAAGACTCTGTGAGGTGTTTATACCTCCTGCATATGGAATTGTTTGGTCCTATGCTAGTTCATAGCTTAGGAAGGAGAGTTTATACTTTTATAATTGTTGATGACTACTCCAGATTTATTTGGGTATTCTTCTTAAAGAAAAAGTCAGAAACTCCTGATGTCTTCAAGAATTTTGTGAAACAAATTCAGAATGAACTTAACAGTACTGTTGTCAAAATGAGAAGTGACCATGGAACTGAATTCCCATCTGATTTTATGACAAAGTTTTGTGAAGAACTAGGAATTCAGCAAGAATTTTCTTCACCAAGAATACCCCAGCAAAATGGAATAGCTGAGAGGAAAAACAGAACTCTTATGAAGCTGGTAGAACCTTGCTAAGTGATTCCTCACTTCCAGAATATTTCTAGGCTGAAGCAATTAACACAGCTTGTCATGTTCTAAATAGGGCTTCAATCAACAAGAGATTAAATAAAACTCATTATGAACTTATGAAGGGCAGAAAACCAAACGTAGCCTATTTCAGAATCTTTGAATGTAGATGTTATGTCTTAAACAATGGAAAAACCTACTTAACCAAGTTTGCTGAAAAGTCTTATGATGAGATATTTGTTGGTTATAGCAACCATAACAAAGCCTATAGGGTCTATAACTTGAAGGATCAAGTTGTAGAGGAGTCAGTCCATGTTGTATTTGATGAAAGTTCTATATTCTATGATGATAAGATAGGTACTTCAAACACAACACAAGTGGACTTGAGGCTAAAAGAACTGGACATAGAAGATTCAAAAACAGGCAAGCATAATTTGTAAGAGGAAATCAACATTGTTGAAGAAGTACTGGGACAGGAAGAACCTGGAGAAACAACTCAACAACATGATCAAGATGGTCCAGGAAAAGAAGTGATACTACCAGTAGCTGTCAGGCACCTAAAAGATCAATAGAATTGATCATAGGTGATGATGCTCGGGGAGTTACCACAAGAAGCAGACATCATAACACAGTGATGTATTCAAGTATTCTGTCACAAACAGAACCTAAGAAGTTTGAAGAAGCAAATATGAATCCATTTTGGATTGGTGTAATGCAAGAAGAATTGAACCAATTCAAGAGGTGCAAGGTGTGGAAGTTGGTTCCAAGACCTGATGATTACAATATCATTGGAACAAAATAGATTTACAGAAATAAACTAGATGAAAATGGAGTGGTAATAAGAAATAAGGCTAGACTGGTTGGAAGCTATAAGACTCTTCCTAGCCTATGCAGCTTACAAGGTTTCAAAGTATACCAAATGGATGTTAAGTCAGCCTTTCTGAATGGAAACCTCAAGGAAAGAGTATATGTAGAAGAACCCTCAGGTTTTGTTGATCCAACTAAACCTTCTCATGTCTATTTACTTTCTAGAGCTCTCTATGGATTAAAACAAGCTCCAAGGGTTTGGTATGAGACTCTATCAAAATTCCTTCTAGAGAATAAATTCTCAAGAGGAAAGATTGGCAAGAAACTATTCCTAAGGGAAGTCAAAGGTAGGACAATTTTAGTACAAATATATGTTGATGACATAATATTTGGTTCTACTGATGATTCACTTTGCACTAGATTTGTTAAGCTAATGCAAAGTAAATTTGAGATGAGTAGCATGAGTGAACTTAAGTTTTTCCTGGGTCTCCATATTAAACAATCCCAAGATGGACTTTTCATAAGTCAATCAAAGTTCACCAAGGAGTTAATCAAAAAGTATGGCATGGAAACTGTCACTACTATGAGAACTCCTATGGGATCAACCATGTCTTTGGACAAGGATATTGCTGGAAAGCCAGTTGATATTACCTTGTATAGAGGGATAGTGTATTACTACTTTATCTAACTGCCAATAGACCAGATGTAATGTATGCTACTTGTATCTGTGCTAGATATCAAGCTTGCCCTAAAGAATCTCATTACACTGCAGTCAAAAGAATTCTGAGATATCTAAAGGTCACACCAAATCTTGGCCTTTGGTATCCTAGGAGTAGTGATTTTGAACTGATAGGATTTTTAGATGCAGATTATGCAGGTTGTAAAGAAGACAGAAAAAGCACCTCAGGGTCATGTCAATTCCTGGGTAGAAGGCTAGTCTCATAGAGTAGTAAAAAGCAGACAAGTGTGGCCATATCAATAGCTGAATCTGAGTACATCTCAGCTGGGAATTGTTGTGCTCAACTTCTGTGGATTCAGCATCAGCTACAAGATTATCAGTTACAGATAAGTAAATCTGCATTGTTTTGTGATTCTACTAGTGCTATTTCAATTGCAAATAACCCTGTATCTCACAGTAGAACTAAGCATATTGAAATCAGATATCATTTCATTAGGGAACATGTAGAAAACAAAGACATCAGTTTAGAATATGTTCCTACTGATAAGCAAATAGCTGACATATTTACAAAACCACTAGTAGAAGAAAAGTTTAATTTCTTCAAATTTGAGCTAGGCATGCTAAGTCTTGAATGAGCCTAAACTTAGACTAAGTCAACAAAAATGCAAGCCTACTATCCAGCTATCACATCAAGATATAGACATCATCGGGATTAGGATTCAACAATTCAGGAGTCAGAAATCAGGCTAAGTATGTTTTGTGTCGAGACAAATCAAGCGTGTCAACACAAACTAGGGTTGTCGACACAATTTATGTATGTGTCGACACAATCTACACTGTCATGTGTCGATACAAGGAAGTGTGTCGACACTGCTTGTCGAGATGGCTGGAGGTGTGTCGATACAAGTCGACACATTTTCTCTGTCGACAAGTTCCGAGTGTTGACCTAAGGGATTTTTTCAAACTTATGAATATGTTTTTAGGCGACGCGACCTTTCACCTTCTCAGTAGAATGACCTATAAAAGGACATAAACTGTAGAAATTTTCTACCAGATCCTTCTCTCATGTTTAGTGTTGAAACCTTGATTTTCTGTTGTCGACTCTTGTCAATCTCTCGGTTCTTCAACTTAAAAATCAGCAACAATGGCTCCAAGGAAGGATGATAATATCAATGAGGGATACGAACTGGTGCATCATGGATTCAAATCGGCAGACGAAGAGATTACAAATGTCATTGGCCTAATCCAAGAAGCTAGACTTGAGTATCTATTATCTGAGCCGACGATCATATGGAAAAGAGAAGTAATAGAACTTCTGATAAACGCCTCGATCGATTCTCGCGCCACAAAGATCAAATCAACCGTAAATGGACAGAAGGTCAAGATCACAGGAAAACAGTTGGCCCGGGTATTTCAATTACCTAGAGTTAAACAAGAAGATATAGTCGACTCCACTAAGACTACTGCTGGACTTCAATGGTGTGGTTTGGATTCAGTTTCCAAGATTGGTAGTTCACTGAATAGGAAAGGTATGAACACCCAAGTAAAATTTCTATCTGAAATTGTTGGGAAGGTTCTGTTGTGAAAGACAGGTGCACATGGCAGAATCTCAGTTCACATGATTGAGATAATGACTAGGATCATTTTCAAACTTCAGACAGACTGGAGCAGACTGTTGTTTGACTTAATTGCTGAATGTATCCAGAAACCCAACCTAGGTAGAATACTGAGTTTGTATCTGAATAAAGTAATTTTTGCTGAACTCAATCCAAAATTGGGTTCAAAGATAAATCACATGAGACGGATGGACATAAGGATTTTGTCTAGATGGGACAGAGTCTTGGACAAAGATACACCAGAACCACAGAAGCCTAAGGATATCAAGAACAAGAAACCATTATAAGAAGAAAGTGAATCCTCAAGTGATTCAGAAGAGCAGATCAATTTCAGTTCAAATGGAGCTGAAGTAAGAATCCAAAGGAAAACTCCAAGTATTACAACTGGAACTGGGGATCAGGTCCAGGGGGAGTTAAAATTCTCTACAGCTTTCAATGCAGAGAAAACCATGGATGAAACAATAGTGTTAGATAGTGAAACTGTCACTGACATAGTACAAGATGTTCTCAAAGATCTGAATACACAACAAGATGAGAATATGCCTGATATTTTGGATGAAAAATCTCCTGAAAAAAATCCTAATGACACAACAGGGATGGATGCTCACATCCAGGGGGAGATAATAGATCCTTCTAGGGAAAATATAGCTCCTGTAGAAGTTCAACAACCTGAACCAAGTTTTGTAGAAATACACCTTGATCAACATGGTACAGCAGTTGAGGGGGAGCAATTAGCCAAGTCTCCTAAGACTGGAACTGAAGCACCAGCTGATGTAGACACAGATGTTGAAATTACCAGTTCATCTGACTTTGATAAGGGAGAGGACACAAGGCAAAAACAAACTAGAATATATGAAAGGAGAAAGAAGAGTCAGAGCTACAAGAAACCTTTACAGTCACTCAAGTCCTCTCCATCTGCTTCAATAGATGCAAGTTTTCTCATGGTTCAGCTGTAGATAATGCTAAACAAACAATGAACTGACCTAGAAAAGTATGTGGATGAGAATAGGAAGGATATGGAGTTCCACCTAGCTCAATACATAAAGTCAATCAGATTTGAAGTGAATCTGATGAAGAAAGAAATGACTGATTGTTTTCACAAATGAGGCAATGTAATGGTTTATCTTGCCAATCAACAACAAGAGTTAAAAGTTAAGATAGATGATATAGTGCAAAAGCAAGGCTTTAGTCTGGAGAATCAGAAGAGACTGAATGAAAATTTGATGGAAATTCATACGATCACTCTGAAGAAGATAGATGATCAATCCACTTCCTTAGATGCTAAAGTAAATACTCAACTAACTGAGTTACGGACCAAGCTTACAGTGGATTCAGCTGCAATGCTGCAAGCTATAAAGGATTCATCAAAGGCTCTCTCTGATCAAATGACAAAGTTCAAGAAATACTACACCACATGGAACCATTATGTGGTGGACCAAGTGAGATTTCAAAAGGATGATCCGAGAGATCATATTGAGAGAGAAGTCATAAAGGGGGAGAGAGTGATGGTCAAGGCTATCTCAGAACATGCCAAATGGACTTCTAATAGCATAAGAGTCAAACTAGGATACCCTCCTCTGTGTGATGATGATCAAGTTATAGAGTCTGGCTGCCAACCAACTCTGATTGAAGGAATTGCTCAGGAGGCAAACAAAATCATATACCCTCCTTCACAGTTTGAGGACATTCATAATCAAGTTCAACTTATGTATAGTCCACATCAGTATAAACATAAAGTTAATTCTGAAGAGGTGGAAATGTCTGAAGCTGCTCTACAAAGGGAGAGAGAGGTCCAATTGTCAAAGAAAAGATTTAGAGGACATGTTGAGGAGAGGCCTGGCTTTGAACAATGGAGTCCAAAATCAAGGAATATCATTTTTACTTCATGGAAATCTGTCATGGCCAACAAACATGATAGGGGTAAGTGGTATTCAGAGCAGAAATGGAGGAAACATGAAGAGCAACAAGATGTTATCTATATGTTCAGAAGGGAGCAGAAGGAAGGTTTAATTCCTGCTACTGATATTGAACCATGCAAATACTTTACTAAGCCATTTCATTATTTTGAAAGACAAAGAATTAAGGCTGAACAGCTTTCCAACATCAAAGATAAGAAGGGCAAGCAGGCTGTTGATGAAAGTATTCCATCTGTTCAGACCAAAGTACAGTCAGGGAAAGGTATTGTGATTACAGAACCTGATCAGCCTTGGGATGTATTTACTTTGCTTAGAATTAATGTAATTCTATATAAGCTCATTATAATTTTAAGACTGATAACATTTTGGTATAAGAATGTTTTAAGGCAATTTTTATTTCTGCTGTAAAAGTTCATCTGGTTGAATGTTGAATCTTTTATATTATAATCAACAAGATTATTATGTTGGTGTATATCATTGATTTGGGGTTATGACTTCTCCATATAAGGGGAGATTGTTGGGTACATTGGGAACAATGTAACTGATTTGGAGAAGTCCCCTTGACAACTCAATAATATACCCAAAGGTGTATTTAATGTATGCTAAGTTTACATGTGCAGGTTCAAAGTTGAAGAAATTATTCTAAGTCAAAGTGTTGAGACAGCATGTGTCAAGACAATACTTTTGTGTCGACACAAGGCAGATCAGCAGTCAACACAGAGAACAGAAGATGTGTCGAGACAATACTTATGTGTTGACACAAGGCAGATTAACAGTCAACACAGAGAACAGAAGATGTGTCGAGACAATACTTCTGTCTTGACGCAAGGCCGAACTAAGATATGTCGACACAGATAACATATGTGTCAACAAATAACAGATGTGTCGAGACAATACTTCTATCTCGACACAAGGCAGAACTAAGATGTATCGACACAACTATACTATCTCAACACTTTCTGTTCTGAGATGAAAATTATTCTTAGTATGGAAGTGTTGGGTCTGTCAAAGATATTTAAACACAGATTTCGATACAACTTGTCTACTTCAACGCTTATATGACAGAATGTGTTGAGTCAACATCAATCTGGTCAAGACTGGTCAGATCATTTTGGTCGATACAGGAAGGCTTCACTTCTATAAAGACAGATCAAGGAAGGATTTGCTGGTAGTTGCTGATGTCATCAATACTAGTCCAAGCCGTCTGAGATTTCTATAAATATGAGGTGCTGCCTTCAGAAGAAGATATCGATACCGATTCTATTCATCAGTCTCACTATATTCTAAAAGACAAATCAAGAAGTAGAAAGAGAAGAAGAAGTTGATCTTCAAGAAAGTCTTCAGATCCCTTTTCTAAGGTTAATTTGGGGATTAAGTGATCTGTTCATCAACATCTTCAAACTATTTGATCTGATCTTCATCAAGAAGTTGTTGATTCAGAAGAAATTCAATTAAGCCTGCTAATCTATAAAGAAGAAATAAAACTGCAGCTGAGTGAAAAGATCTGTACACACAGATCCAACAGATAACAGGTTTTCTGTTTTTCTGTAATTTGTATCATCAAATTTCATTGTAAGATCTCCTAGAGATCTGAGTGGGTAGGAGATCTTATTCTCTGAGTTTTGTAAGCCTAATCTATAAAGGCTGAGGTAGGATTCTGGGTGAATCTGAGGTAGGTGATTTGGGGTAAATCACTGAGATTGTAGGCCTAATCTATAAAGGCTGAGGTAGGAGATTGAGGAGATCTCTGAGGTAGGAGATTGAGATATCTCTGAGGTAGGACCAGTGGGTCTGAGTGTAGGTTTCTTGGAGAGAAACTGAGCCTTGTAGGATCCGAGGATCTGAGTTGTGAAGGAGGAGCTATAACCTTATCTAGCACATTGCTAGTGAGGAAGAAGGGGGAAAGTGGATGTACCCTAGATAGGGGAACCACTATAAACTTGTTGTGTCCCTTGTGTTGTGTGCTGTGTATGCTATGATCAGTTCTTGTTGTTCTATTGTTTATGCTGGGTACAACTTATATTTTGAATTACATTAGGGCACATTTCTAAAGTTAAAAGAACTACAAAGAATTTTAATAGGTCACCTATTCACCCCCTAGGTGACTTTCTACCCATAGGCTTGACTTTCACCTAGTGCCTGTCAAGATGACCTTTTGGTCACTTGACCTCTTAATCTAGCACTTATCCTTGTGGAAGACAATGACATATCCAAGATCAGAGAGTTGGCTTATACTTATGAGGTTGTGTTGCAACCCTTCAACATAAGCCACTTTTGTGATGATGACTATGTCATTGGTATCTTATCATAGCCTCTTGTCACCCCTCTATCTGAACCACCAAAAATAACCTTGGGTCCAACTTTCACTGGAGTGTACTCCTTTAAGTTGCTCCTTGTCCCAAGAATGTGCCTGGAACAATCACTGTCCATGTACCATATAGGGGTATGAGCACTTGGACTAACCTGCATCACATAATTTATTTTACCTTAGAACCCAAATATCTATTGGGTCCTAGGTGCATGTTAGTCTGAAAGTGGACTTGTCTACCAGCAGCTTTTCTGACTGGTGGACTAACAGTTGCTCTTGTCACACTTGGATTGTGCCAGCAGTGTATAGCAAAGTGGCCCACTTTACCACAACACCAACATTCATGAATGTTATATCTTATTTTCTGTGTAGGCCTTGCAGTTTGGTTAACTACTGACTGAACAAAAGGAAGAGGAGTAGCAGCCTTCTTCAGATTCCTTTCAGCAAGGATCTGATTGAAGATAAGTCTTCCAGCTAGATTATTTGTCCTGCTCTGAGGGCCATCAACAGTAATCTTCTTTGCAGAAGACATGCTCTTTATAGCATCAGAAATGCCCAAATCAGGCTTGCTGATATACTGACCCTTGGTCTGAGTCTTTGCTGAATGGATCTAAAACTTGGCAACAACCAAATTCTTGAGAGTGGGGGCTAGAACACTAAAGACAAATGGTCCATGATGGGACATTTGAATTTATTCATGGGCAGTCTTAAAGGCACTCTCTCCCCATGCTATACCTTCCACCATAGCTGTGAACCTCCTTGTTCACACTAGTCTACCATTCATCAGTGACCATAGATGCTTTCTTGGTCATACCTGTTTGAAGGTAACTAAACTTTCCTAAAAGGAATGGGAGGCTTGGAAGCCAGAGGCTGAACATGAGCTTTACCCTTCCCTTTGGAAGGGGCAAATCTAGTATTTCCCTTAAACCCCAACCTATTCTTACCCTTCTGAGAGGAGAAGGAGTCAATCAAGGGCAACACTGTATTAGGCTTAGAGAAACTAGCCACAATTCTCTTCTCCCTCTAGAGCTTCTCTTTAAGGTCCCTAATGAGACTATTCTTATACTTGATGGAGCCTATCTGGATGAGATTCAAGACCTTAAGTTGGCTAACTTCCCTATCATTCTGATCCAGCAAAGATGTTGTCTCAGCAAGCTGGGAAGCAGCTAGCTGTAGAGAGGCAATCTCCATAGCTTGTTTTTTAGACAACTTCTTGCACTTCTTAAAGGCATCCAGAAGTTTTCCATACTTGTCAATCAATTGATTGACATCTCCTTCTGATTCAGAATCATCTTCACCACTGGATGAAGAAGCTTCTATACAGGGACTAGTCTCATACCCAGACTCAAAAGAAGAACTAGATAGAGAATATACCTTGCTTTGACCAGGCTGATCCTGGCTGGATTCCTCATCAGTCAATGCCATCAACCCATAACAACTATAGGCATCTTCTTCATCCTCATCCTCCTCTGAGTCACTGTCTGAATGTGACAGAGGGGCCCTGATGCCTATCCTGGCAGCATGATAGTATTCATCTGCTGCTTCAGCTTCTTTTTCAGCAACAGTAGCAACCAGCTCAATATAGACTTCTTCTTCTTTAGACTCTGATGAAGATGAGTCTGTCCAGCTCTTCTCCTTCTTTGCAATGAAGGAATTCTCCTTCTTCCCCTTGTGCTGGTGCTGTTTCTTCTCACCATCCTCCTTTCTATTCATTGGGTAGTCAGCTATCACATGCCCTGGTTTGCTGCAACAATAGCAGACAACTTTAGAGGAACTATATTTACTAGTTTTAGAATTATACCTGTCAACCTTGGAGTGATTCTTTTGTGATAAGAAGAGGTGGAAGGTCTGCTCTTCTACTATTTCTTCTTCATCAGCTTCTGAAAATGCCAAGAGAAGGCAGCAAAGTCCTCATCAGACATGCTGCAATCTGATGTATCTGATTCTGAGCTGTCTGACTCAGCTGGACTTCTTGGAGGAGAGGGAATCCTCTCCTTATCCTTCCTGGTGCAGTCTGCTCTGAAGTCCAAGGTCTTTTCCTTGGCTAGGGATTTGCTGGTGGCCTCCTCCTCTTTCCTGGCAGCTAACTGCATCTCATAAGAGAGCACTTTCAAAACAATATATGGGGAGGAGTATCAGCAAGCTTGACCACTTCTCTTATGACACATATCTTAGTATCTCAGTCTCTAGTGAGAGACCTTAGGAACTTATCATTAATCTCATAATGACTGAAGACTTTCCCATAGGTCCTCAGTTCATTTATTATCCTGAAAAATCTTTCATAGCAAGCAGCTATGTTCTCTTTCAGTGACTGCCAAAAAGCCACATACTCCTGGTTGAGCATGAACTTCCTGTCATCTCTCACCTCTTCAGTACCCTCTATGTAGACCACAAGAGTGTCCCATAATTCTTTGGAGGTCTGGTAATGGACTGGATTTTGAAAGGTTGAATCATCTATGACACTAATAATAATGTTCTATGCCCTCTTGTCCAATGTAGCCAAGATGACTTCATCCTTTGTCATCTCTGAATATGTCTTAGGTGTCTGGACATTGGCATCCAGAACTGAGACCTTCATAGGGATGAAAGGTCCCTCTTTCACTATCACAAAAATCCTTGGGTCATAGGCTTCCATAAATAGCCTGACCCTCTCTTTCCAGATTCCAAAACTCTCCTTCTTGCAGATGAGGAGTTTCATGGAACCTAACTCCTTATGGTTCTCTCCAGAACCCATAAGTATAGAACTTGTTTCAACTACCCTTGGAGATCTGCTCTGACTGTTAGGTCCTTCTTGAGCAACCTTTCTCTGATACCAATTGAAAATCTTTAGTTTCAAGTTAGCTAAACACCTAAAGGGGGGGTGAATAGGTTTTTTAGTCTTTTATTATTATCTTTTAACTTATTGTGTAGTTATTTAGTAGTTAGATGCTTTCAAGACAAACCACAAAAAACATACACAGAATTTATAGTGGTTCCTCAGATTATGGGTACATCCACTCTCCTCCCATCTTTCTAACTTTTTGTTAGACAAGTTACTTCTCCAAAAACTCAGCTCTTTAGATCTTACACCATAGATCCCTCAAGATCTCCCAGTCTCCTTCAAGACTTACAACTCGGGCATAAAGCCCTACCTTAAAGCCAAATTTTCTCCTACAACTCAGTGATCAAATGATCACCTACCTCAGACTTGAATTCAAGTCCTACAGCTCAGGCTATGGAGGATAGCCCTACCTCAGAGAGAATTACTCTCCTACAGCTCAGGCACAAGACCCTACCTTAAATCCAAACCTGTATCCTACACTCAGACCCAAAGGTCCTACACTCAGAGAGTATGACTCTCTTACAGATCAGGCAAACTGCCCTACCTCAAGCACTAATGCCCTACATCTCAGATCCAAAAGGATCCTACCTCAGACCCAAAGGTCCTACAACTCAGATCCAAAAGGATCCTACCTATCACACCACTTAGAATACCTGTCCTATCAATGTTACAAGGACTAACCTGCATGCATGAACTTGAACATACATTAAATACAACAATGTGTATATCATTGACTTGTTTGACTTCTTCAAATCTGGGATATTGTGGTCAATGGAACCAACACCTGTGCTATTAGGCATACACAAAAGACCCAGCAGGACCGAGCTTTCAGGTCCCAAGGCCCATGCCTCTCTTCGTAAGGGGGTTCTGGGAGGGCCTGAAGGCCATGCTTTTACTAGGCCTAGACTGGGCAGGGTCCAAGCCTAGGCATGGTTAAAACCAATTTTATATTAAATTTAAAATTACATAATTAAAAAATAAAATCGAGGAGACCTAGGCCTGGCCCAAGATAGACACAAGGTTAGGTTTCTGCCCAAAATGGGGTCCTCCTAAGGCCCCCATGGTCTTGCTTGGCCCTGGATCAAGCCTTCCCGGGCCCATGCCTAACCAAGCTTTTTCCAATATGAGCCCAGGTGGGCTTTTCATGCCTGGTCTTTTTAAATACCTATATGTGATGATGTTTGCTTTTTATACCTTGTTTTAATGCTCCATTGTAATGAGTGTATGTTGTGGGTAGGGTTGCAATTCAGGACTATTCGGATCGGTTCCACTGAGAACCAAAATTTGATTCATATATGTTCAGTTTCAACTTAATTTTTGGAATCAGAACCGACTCATGTACTTGAAGCCTAGAACCATACCCAAACCAAAAATCTTGGTTTGATTCCGATTAGGTTCTTAGTTCAACCTATTTTCTTATTTTATATTATTTATTACTAATATTACATAAAGTTATATAAAAAATTACAAGTAAATGATAATAAAAAAAATTTGATTATAAATCTTTGCAAAACAAATTTGAAATTTTCTTTGTATTGATTATATTAGGACATTATATTTGCAAAGTGATAAAAAATATTATTTACATTTGTTAATCGCCTATGCCAGCACCAAGCCCAGATAAAAAATTATGAGGGTTGTGTTAGATAGACGACCAACGTAAAATTTAGTCATCATTATGAATATGAATTATTTGAGAAATTAGCCGACCCCACTATAGTGGGATAAAGGCTCGAGTTTTATTGTTGTTGTATTTGCTAATCTTAAGCAAGTTTAAGATAGTATTATCATTCGATGTTTCAAATAAATTTTTTTTTCAAATTTCACAAAAAATAGAACTTTAATGTCAATGTTCTTAAATTAATTTGAAATCATGATAAACAATAAAAATATATATTAATTATAAAGTATTAATGATTAATAATATATATATATATATACTATATAGTAATGGAAAAATACCCTTTGGTGCCATATGTTCCTCAAAATATCCTTCCACCAAAGGGTGTTTTACCTTCATAAACTCAAAAAACGGTTGGCTTGGCAGCGCGCTTGAGAGAGAGAGAGAGAGAAGAGAGAGGACGTACTTTCACGTAGGAGAGAGAGAGTGACTATTGGACAAAACGAGGGGGGGGGGGGGGGGACCTTCACGTGAGAGAGAGAGACAACGACCAATTTTGTTTCTTTCTAAATTTCCTCCCTCTCTCTCTCTTAGGGTCCCCTCTCTTCACTCTCTCTACTCTCTCTCTCTCTCACTCCCACTGTATATTCTATAAATATCCCCTCTCTCTCCTCTCACTTCACTCTCTCACTCTCATCGTGTGTGTGTATGTGTATTGTTATTTTTATAAATCTTTATATATATGATTTTTTATGAGTGACGAGAGGGCCAGTAATGTAGAACCGAAGGCCCGTGCTGTTGCACTCATGTAGGGCCGGAGGCCCGTGCCGTTGTACTCACATAAGGCCGGAAGCCCGTGCCGTTGCACTCTTGTAGAGCCGGACACTGGTCCCGTGTCACTCGCGTGTGTGTATATATTAAATTCAACTTAAATTACTATTAAATTACCAACAATTTGGTTCTTGGATACTGAACCCCAATAATCAATAGCTAAACTAAAAGATCAGTTCTAATTATTTTTGAAACCTGAACCGTACTGAGAATCACCATAACCCCTTCAAATTGATCAATAAAAATCTATTTCGGATTAGTTCTTCAGCCGATTTTGCACACCCCTAATTGTGAGTTACAATAATTACAATTATGGTATTACATAACGAAAGTTAAATTGAGACCAACCAATTTTATACATAAATTAAAATTGAGGACCCAATAAAAAATTGAGGGAGAAATATTAAAAAATTTGAGTTATCAATATTTAAAAAATTGAGGAACATAAAACATAGACTGATTTCACCATTTTTGTCAATAGGAAATTGAGTAAACAGGAGTAAAAGAACACATTTACTTTCACAATCAATGTGGGAATGCTTTCGACTTGAAAACGCTGCTGAGGAGGTCCGCAATTGTGCCCTGAATCTCAATTTCGTGACGTGATCTTCTCTTTCGGCTTCTAGAGTATCGACGCGGATAGAAGACTCGGGGCTAGGGTCTATCCGCGAGACGTCGGCGGCCAAGCGGCTGTAGTTGTGACGGAGGTGCACTTCGGAGACTAGGGTTTGATGGGGGAGGGAAGAGAAGGCGATTGGGAGTGTGGGAGCTGCCACAACCATAACTACGCGTTTCGATCCTTCTGCAATCGCTGCAAGCAGCCGCGTCTCCTAGTTGACAAGAAGACGCCCGCAGACTCCAAATGGCTACCTCGCATTGGCGACTGGATCTGTACCGGTTCGTTCATGATATTTTTGTTGTCCTTCTATCCGGAGTCGATTGCCACCTTCTTGTATTTTGAGGATTTTTCAATCTGTGGAATTGTTCTCTTCTCTTAAAATTTGATTGAGCTGTGGCAGAGTAGGGTTTTGATATCTAGCTTTCTTTTGAATTTTTTGACAAGTAGAGGTGCTTGCACACCATTTTTGAAGTCTCTTGTGATAGTTAAGGTGCTCAATAATTTTTAGGGGGGCGGTGGTTGAGGAGGTTTGTGGAGTATATGTTAACTAACTACATAAAACCAAAGGAGCGCTTGCTAGGCTTTTTTAATTAATACTCTTGGTGCAAATGCATTTGTTTATCATAGTAACTGTTGCAATCCTACACTAGAAGTGATGTGATCTTACTTTGTTTGAGACAACTTATTTGAATTAGATGTAGAACTACTATAATCATAAGTAACATAAACCAAATCAGTTTAATAAGCAAACCAATACAAATGGGGGGTGGGGGGATAAATAGTAAATTAGCCCTACTTTAAGTACACAGAGGTGCCGAAGAAAATACAAACTCTATTGGAAATAATACATGTTTTAAAAATGTTCTGTTAGAATTATAGGATTGTGCTCATGTATAGAATTAATTAGATGCTATGAACACATAGAAATGTCGATCTCACGAAATTTGAAAACTCTAACACATCAAACACATCCCATAACCCAATAGAAGTTGGAATATATTATTTGAGACACATACCGTGAACCGAACCGCTAAGGTATCGGTCCTTCAAATCGGAACCAAAATCTTATTTGGTTTGATCGGTTCCGGTTTTGGTTCCGGTTCCAGCATAATTTTTGGAACCGTTATATCAACGGATCTGGTTCCGGTTCAACAAGAACCAAAACCAAACTGGCCACTAACGGTTCGGTCCGGTTCTATGCGGTTCGGTCCGGTTTTATGCGGTTCGGCCCGGTTCCAATCAGTTTTATGTAATAGTTTTAATCATTTTATAACTCTATAATTTGAGTCATTAGACACATTCTCAAAGATTATTATCTCTTTAAAAAATGTATATTTGAAATGAAGATTGAAATTCAAATTGTTGGAGAAATAATTTCACAATTTCATAAGTGTAAATACGTTAAATTGTACTAATACATATTTGCATGCAATAATATCTGATTTGACGAACTGAATAGAAGAAGAATGTGTAACATTTTATGATTACAATGAACCTGATCTAAAAAAATAATTAACATAAATATGATCATTAGCATGATGGACAACAAATAACACTGTTATACTCAATGCTCAGCAAAAACAGTCGCTCTATCGTAGTAGTCGAGGAATAATAAACATAAACATGCACAAATAGGTAATATAGTCATCAACAAAATTAAATAACAGTAACAAAATATCATTTTTTAAGTTGGCATGGTCCATCACTGAGTATGACTGGAATCAGACGACGCTACAATCGGACGGCATATATAGTTATAGTCGTATAAATAATAAATATATTATTATTATTATAAATAATAATAATAATAAATACATATTATAAATAATCATAATAATAAACGGATTGTGGTTCGGTTCTGCTTTGGTCCGATTCGGGTCGGGTCTAAAAGTCTGAAACCGCTCAAGACATTTATGTTGCGGTTCCGGTTCCGGTCCGGATAATAAAATGAAGGAACCGCACCTGAACCGTTCTTGTCTACGATCCCAAAATTCAAACCGGAACCTCAATAATTTGCGAACGGTTCGGTCCAATTCTTTGCGGTTCCGGTTCGGTTTCTGTTCGGTTCACGATTTTCGGTTTTAAGTGACAGTTCTATGGGCGACGTTCGGGTCAATTGGGCTGAGTTGTCTATGCAGTTTTCATGGGAGGGGTCTCCTTGCCACCTCGTTGGCGACTCCGCTGTTCTCTGCACACCGGTTTCCTTTCGAGCCATCCAACATTTGTCCGACGCGGAGTTATCTGCTTGGCTCTGGCAGCTACAGGCCGCGTCGACAGATGCCGCTGGGCCTCCATCCGACCTTCACCGCCTCCTTGACTAGTTCGTCGATGTGTTTGCTGCCCCTACTGACTTATCTCCGACGCGGGCCACTGACCATGCCACTCCGCTGGAGCCTCACACCTCAGTTGTCTCCGTTCGATCCTATTGCTACAGGCATGTTCAGAAAGACGAGATCAAATGCCTAGTGCGAGAGATGCTCATGGGCGGCCTCATCCTCCCCAGTGCGAGCCTGTTTTCCAGCTCGGTCCTCCTCGTGCGCAAGAAGGACGGGAGTTGACGCTTCTGCGTCGATTACAAGGAGTTGAACAAGGCCACAATTCCGTATAAGTATCCCATTCAAGTCATTTAGGAGCTTTTGGATGAGCTCTACGACACAGCTTTCTTCACAAAGCTCGATCTCCGGGTTGGGTACCACTAGATCTGGGTGCGGCCGGAAGACGTTCCAAAGATAGCATTTCGGACACATGACAGACACTACGCGTTCCTGGTCATGCCCTTTGGGCTGACCAATGCTCCGGCCACCTTCCAGGACACCATGAACGATATGTTTTGAGCGGTACTTTGACAATATGTCCTTGTTTTTTTTGATGATATTTTGGTATATAGCTCATCCTGGCAGGAGCATCTCCGTCATGTGCGTCGCATGCTCGAGACGATCCGGTAGCATCGTCTTGTCCTCCACCACAAAAAAGTGTTCGTTCGGCGTGACTACCATCAACTATTTGGGCCACACAATCTCGGCCAAAGGCGTGACCATGGACGACGAGAAAGTGACGCCCGTCCTACATTGGCCAACCCCCACTTCCCTGCGGGATGTCTGAGGTTTCTTGGGCCTGATCGGGTACTATCAGCGCTTCATTCGGGAGTACGGTGCCTTGGCCCGACCACCGACGCACCTGCTCAAGTCTTCAAAAGGACCTTTCTCGTGCATCCTGACGGCCATATACGCCTTCACCGCCCTCCTGGCGGCTCTCATGAATGACCCAGTTTTGGGCATGCCCGACTTCAATCAACCATTCATCGTGGAGTGCGATGCCTCGGGCACCGGTGTGGGTGCGGTTCTCATCAAGACGGCCGCCCCATCTCCTACTACAGTTGCTCCTTTTCCAGCACCGTTCGGAGTCGTTTGGCCTACGAAAACAAACTCATGACGTTCGTCCTAGCCGTACAACACTGGAGACCTTACCTCCTGGGCCGCTCCTTCATTGTCCGCACCGATCACCACAACTTGCGATACCTCATCCAACAGAAGAGCGCCACGTCGGCGCAACAATTTTGGGTGGCTAAGCTCCTTGGATACGATTTCTCCATCAAGTTTTGACCGGGATGCATCAACCGAGCGACGGATGCTCTCTCCCGACAAGTGCAGTCCCCAGAACTCTGAACTATCTTCCATCCAGTCTGGGAGGATGCCGTCTCTATTCAACATGACATGGAAAATGATCTGCACCTAGCCTCCATTCGAACGGCCCTCATCGCCGACTCGGGTAGCCACCCCCTGCTCACTAGTAGGTAGCCAACTCTTTTACCGCGACCGCTTAGTGCTCTCCGCGGCCTCTCCTCTCATTCGACGCCTTCTAACAGAGTTCCATGCTACACCATCTGGGGGCCACGCTGACGCCTTCCGCACCTACCGATGCCGGGCGGGGTCCCTCTATTAGCCGCACATGTTCAAGCTAGTTAAAGCCCACGTGGCCGCCTGCCTTCCATGCCAGAAAGCAAAGTACGAGACTTGTTTCCGGGCGGGTAACTGCATCCCCTGCCGATTCCAGACCGCATTTGGGAGGACATTGTTATGGATTTCATTACCCGTCTACCTCGGTCCAATGGGTTCGATTGCATCCTGGACGTAGTGGACCGACTCTACCAAGTACACGCACTTTCTCCCTCTCCGACATCCGTACGCAGCCGCGGGAGCTAAGTTATCAAGGCGCGCCTGAGGCGCCGGGCGCACAACACAGCGCCTGGCCACGGGCGAGGCGGGCGAAGTGGCTCGGGCGTGCCCCAGACGCGCGCCTTGCGGGCCATTCTGGCGCAGGTTAGGCGCGCCTAGACGTTCTCCGGTCTAGGCGCAGTTGGTTTAGTTTAATTAGGGTTATGGATTTTTTTCCTCATCATAATAAGAAGTGTGGACTCAGAAATTTCGATTCATGATGAATTGGTGTAGGGTTGAAAGGTCGCCGCTCCTGTGCTTCATTCGCTGCTCCTCTTCCGTTCGCCGCTCCTCTTTCGCTCGCCGGCCGCCACTAATTATTTTGGTAACTTCTTCTTCTTCTCACTGCATTATTTCTTCTTCTAGCATAATGGCTGCTGACTGCCATTTTTCTGTTCGCCGCTCCTCTTCCGCTCACCGTTCGCCGCCCCTCTCCCGCTCGTCTTTCGCTGTCCTGTTCTTGCATAATGAAAGTCACAGTTCACTGTAACAGTGAACTGGGCTTCCAGTTCACTGTTTTACAGTGAACTGGGCTGCCCAGTTCACTGTAAAACAGTGAACTGGTAAAACAGTAAACTGGACGCTACAGTTTTCATTAATTATCCTGTTCTATGTAATAATTTTTTTTGTAAAATGTTTTAATAGCTGGAAATGGACGCGAGTGGATCTAGTTCATCCATTGTCCAATCTAGGATTGATCCAGGTTGGAAGTATGTGCGTTAGACATCTGTCACTAATAAAAATGATTTAATTTGCATTTTCTTTGAGAAAATCACAAATGGTGGAATTTATCGTGCAAATCAACACCTAGTTGGGGGATTTAGAAATACCAAAGTTTGTCCCAAATGCCCACAACATGTAAGGACAGAAATTCAAGTATATATGGAAAAGAAAATGACTGTAAGCAATACAAAAAAAACGCATTCCTGGACTTTGCAGATGTAGATACATTTGGAAGCGATGAGGATATGGATGGCGTCGGTGCGAAGATTCATGAATGCGGTCCAAGCGGTGCGCCTAAAAAGTCTAGGATCAAATGACCGATGAATGTTTTTTTTTGCACCTAATATTGAGAAGACAATGAAACAAAAATGCCAACATAAGCAAATGAAGCAAACTTCAATCAACGAAGCGTGTAAGAAGGAACTTAAGAGGGAGGGCTTGCAAGCATATATCTCAATGGATATATGATGCAGCTATTCCTTTTAATGCGGTTACCTACCCTAGTTTTGCAGTGATGATAGAATTCGTTGGATAGTTTGGGGTTGGACTCAAACCACCAAGTTATCATGAAGTTCACGTGCCTTTTTTGAATAAGGAAGTAATTGAAGTCCAGAATATGATGAAGAATTATGGGGATGAGTGGAGGTTGTTTGGATGTTCTATCATGACAGACGGATGGACAGATAAGAAACAGAGAACTCTTATAAATTTTTTGGTAAATTCACCGAAAGGTACATTTTTCCTGTAATCTGTTGATGCATTTGATTACGCGAAGACTGAAGAGAGGATGTTTGAATTGCTTGATAGAGTAGTGGAAGGTGTTGGAGAAGGCAATGTTGTTCAAGTTGTTACTGATAGTGCAAACAATATTGTACTAGCAGGTAAATATATCATTAATCATCTTCTTTTAATATTTATTTAATTTTAATGTCATATATTGATTATAAGTGTATTTGTTATGAAATAGGAAAATTATTGGAAGCACAACGACCACATTTATATTGAACACTGTGTGCCGCCCATTGCATCGACTTAATGCTGGAGGATATTGGAAATATGTCTAGCCTTAGTAGAACAATTAAAAGAGCAATGAGCGTAAATAATTATATTTATGTTCGGCCTGGACTAGTCAACATGCTAAGGAGCTTCACAGGGCAAGTGGAGCTTGTTAGATCTGTTGTTACTAGGTTTCCGACTTCATTCCTTGCTCTTCAGCGCATTTATAAGCAGAGGATCAATCTAAGGAAGATGTTCACTTCACCTGAGTGGACATCAAGCAAGTGGGCAAAGGAAACGGGAGATATGCAAGTACATAACATTATATACACGGTCTCTTTCTGGAGTACTATTGTGCATATTTTGAAGATTTTTGGACCTTTGGTTCGGGTACTAAGATTGGTAGATGGGGAGAAAAGACCTGCTATGGGTTATATCTATGAGGCTATGGATAGAGCGAAAGAGACAATCATGAACTCTTTCAATGGGAAAGAGGAAAAATATAAAGAAGTCTTGGAGATTGTGGACAAGAGATGGGAAAATCAGCTTCATCGACCATTGCATGCTGCGGCTCATTATTTAAATCTGGAATTCTTCTATTCAAACCCTGAAATGACATTAGATGGAGAAGTCATGAGTGGTTTATATCAAACAATGCAAATGCTCATTCCAAGTCCTGTCATTCAAGATAAAATTATGGACCAACTAAGTTTATATAGAAATGCTGAAGATTTATTTGGAATGTGTAGAAATTAACTCCAAACCTTGCATATATTTCTTGAATGAATAGTTACAAGTATGAATACACTTTTATAAGAGAAGAAAGAGAAGAGAAATCCTAAATACAAGATGTGGGACTAATACATGGAGAGAGAACAGAGAGAAAACATGGGCCCTTAATTGGGCTTTTCTAACACTCCCCCGCAAGCTGGAGTGTACAAGTCGTAGGCACCAAGCTTGGATAAAAACTGATAGTATAGAGGCCTGGAGAGAGCTTTTGTCAGGTTATCCGCAACTTGGTCTTTAGCAGGAACATGCTCCAAATCTATCTTCTTTGACTGTACCTTTTCTCAGATAAAATGACAATCAACTTCGATATGCTTTGTGCGTTCGTGAAACACCAGATTCTTGGCAATATGTATTGCTGCCTGACTGTCACAAAATAAGGTAGCCGGTGATGAGAGACGCACACCCAAGTCTCCCAAAAGGCTCTCAAGCCAGGTTTGCTCGGAAGCAACCACAGCCATAGCCCGGTACTCGGCTTCAGCAGAAGAGCGTGCAACCACAGATTGTTTCTTGCTACGCCATGTTATGAGATGACCACCAAAGTAAGTGCAGAACCCCGTAGTGGAGCGCCTATCATCGATAGATCCTGTGTAGTCAGTGTCAGAGTAAGCGACGAGTGATAAAGATGTGGATGGCTTATACACAAGTCCTTGTCCGGGAGCGATCTTGAGATATCGAATGATGCGCTCGACCGCTTGAAGATGAGATGTCCGAGGAGCGTGCATGAACCGACTCACAACTCCTACAACAAACGAGATGTCCGGTCGAGTCACGACAAGGTAGATCAGCTTCCCAATCAAGCGTCTGTAATATTCCGGATTTGTAAGCAGCTTTGTCAGAATCAGAACTATGGGCTGAGAGCTTGTGATTGGCGTCCATAGGAGTCTCCGCAGGTTTGCACCCAGAATAACCTGCATCATGAAGGAGATCCATACAGTATTTCCTTTGAGATAACACAAGACCATCAGAGCGTCGTGCGACCTCGAGCCCAAGAAAGTACCGAAGGTTGCCCAGATCTTTGGTCTGAAAAGCGGAATTTAACTGTTCCTTGATCTGTTGTATTCCTGCCGTGTCGTTGCCAGTAATCAGGATATCGTCATCGTAGACCAGAAGAATCGCAGTCCCGGTTGACCGGTGGCGGGTGAAGAGAGAAAAATCAGCCGAGCTCCGAGTGAAGCCACTAGCATAGACCACCTTACTGCATTTTTCAAACCACGCACGCGGGGACTGTTTGAGATCATAAATGGATTTCCGAAGGTGACATACCAAAGACTCCCCCGTGGTCTCAAACCCGGGAGGTTGCTGCATATAAACTGTCTCCTGCAGATCGCCATTGAGGAAGGCATTCTTAATATCCAGCTGATAAAGCGGCCAGTGACGATGGACCGCCAAGGAAAGAAGAACGCGGACCGTGTTCAATTTGGCCACTGGAGAGAAAGTTTCTTCATAATCAAGGCCATGTTGCTGAGTAAAGCCCCGGGCCACGAGGCGTGCCTTCAGACGGTCAACAGTGCCATCCGCCGCATGCTTGACAACAAAGATCCATTTGCAGCTCACAGAGGTATGGTTAGTAGGAAGAGGAACCAGATCCCAGGTCCGGTTAACCCAAAGAGCCCGCATTTCATCTTCCATGACTGCCCGCCACACTGGATGTGTAAGCGCCTCCTGCACAGAGTTAGGAATAGAAATAGAGGAAAGGGAGGTGGCAAAGGCGTAGAGAGGTGGGGTCAGCCGATGGAGAGATACGTAGTTGGCCAAGGGATGTGCTGTAGAGGAAGCAGTTGTCGGATCCGTAGGTTGCAAAGCATCATTAGAGCGGGGAAGCTCTCGTGGGGTAGTAGACGAGGGAGGACGTCGAGTGTACACACGAATGACTGGTGGTGTAGGTGGTTTAGGTGGGATGGGTGTGGGAAGTAGAGGTGGAATGGTGGAAGTTACGGGAATAACAGGTCGCGGGAGAGTTGGCGGAGGAGGAGGGTCAAGAAGTTGAGAGTAATATGGCTGATCTTCGAGGAAGGTGACATCAGCAGAAGTAACCACCTTGCGATCCGTGGGCGAGAAACATACGTAGCCCTTCTGAGTTCGAGAATATCCCACAAACATATATTTAGTGGCACGGGGGGCAAGCTTGTCAGTGGACGGGCCAAAATGATGAACAAAACATACGCACCCAAACACGCGTGGGGTGATGGAGAAAGGAGGTTGGGAGGGGAAAAGGAGATTAAAAGGAACCGCAAAATTGAGGATAGATGAAGGAATGCGGTTAATAAGAGTGCAAGCGGTTGAAACCGCAAAATTCCAATATTATTTTGGGACATTCATCTGAATCATAAGGGAGCGGGTGACCTCGAGCAGGTGACGATTCTTGCGTTCAGCAACGCCATTTTGTTGGGGGGTATAGACACAGGAGGTCTGATGGATGATCCCAAACTCCGCACAGAAGTGAGAGAAGGTATGACTGGTGTATTCACAGAAATTATCGATGCGGAGGGTTTTAATGGTTGTGGAGAACTGGTTGCGAGTTTCAAGAAAAAAGGTACGGAATACACCAGGCAATTCAGAGCGGTCACGAAGGAGATACAGCCAGGTCACCCGAGAGTAATCATCGACAAATGTGACAAAGTAACGGTACCCAAAAACACTTGTAATTTTGTAAGGACCCCAAATATCGGAGTGAACAAGATCAAAGGGAGCAGGACGCCGAGAAGGATGTGGTGAGAAGGTAGAGCGATGATGTTTCCCATAGATACAGGACTCACACGTGAACTCGTGGAAGGACACGTCAGGGAGAGATTTTTTGAGGATGTGTAGAGGAGCATGACCCAAACGTCGATGCCAGTTAACAGAGCTAATAGACGACAACACCGTTGGGGGAGACGGATTAAGGATATAGAGAACATTTGACAGATGCCCTGTTCCAATGATGGTTTGCTTCTTGCGATCCTGCACAACACACGAGTTAGAAGTAAAAATAACAGCACAATCGAGATCAGCAGTGAGTCGACCAATAGAGAGAAGGTTGAACGGAGAGCCCGCAACATGAAGAGCAGAACGAAGAGTAATGGAGGGAGTGAGGTTAATATCTGCCGCACCAGAGACGGGAAGAGTGGCCCCACTAGCAACAGTAATGAACCGGGGATGCACGTCGTTCAAATATTGTGGTGGTTTCCGTTATGTAATGTGGTGAGAGGCCCCATAATCCAAAATCCAGGATGAGCTGTGAGCAAAGCAGGAGGTACCACCATCGGAAACAGACACCACAGAGCCCGGAGGACAGCGGATCATATTGCAAGAAATAATCCGGGGCGGTCAGGGTGACCCCGCACCAACGGCCACGACCAGCACGGTAAGAACAGAGTCCGCAGCGGCTAGAAACATAGGCTGCGCGAGTAGGAGAAGACCGCAACAGAAGCAAACACCTGGCGAATAAGTAACCAGACCGGGCGGACAGAGGCAGACCGGGCCAAGGAAACACAGCCTTAGCGGGTCGAGAAGCGACAACTGGGAAACCGGGGAAGGAAGTCCCCGCGATAAGGACCAGGCCGCAGCGAGAAGGAGCAGGGCGGGAGGCCGCAGCGAGAAGGGGATCAGTCTGCACGGTCACACCAGCGATTAGGCAGATCGCGACCAAATTGCGGAAAGGGAAGCCCGCACGGTCAGGTGGACAGCCGCGGATAGAGGAAGAGAGGAGAACTCGCAGCGGTAGGGAGAGGTCTCAGCGGGAAGCAAGATACTGCGAGCGAGGAACGCGAGCGGTCAGCAGACGAGACCGCGAGAAGAGGAGGCAGGCCGCGGCAATAGTTCAGAAACAACCACGCGAGCAGGCGAGAGGAGAGGAACTCGCGGCGGACAAAAGAAGAGCCCGCTGCGGGAAAGGAGAAGTCCGTGAGTAGGGAAGCTCGAGCGGACAGAAGAACTCAAGTAGCAGGGAGACCGCAACGGTCAAGACGAGTGGAGCCCGCCGCGGATAAGAAGTGAGCTCGCAGCGGAGAAGAAGAGCGCGAGGAAGCAAGGAGAGGAGCTCGCAACGGACAGGACGAGAGTCCGCAGCGGATAAGGAGGTGGTCCCCACGGGTCAGAGGAGAAGATGACTATAAGAAGCCTAAGGAGGGTGGAACCACGGAGGAGAAGAAGAGAAGCGGAAACAAAGAGGGCAGTCCGCAAAAGCTGTGCGGATAAGAGAAGGAAGGCCGCAACCGGAGCGGATAGAGCCGCAGACCGGAATGAGGCGGGTAGGGGGGAAGGCGGCGAGCAGTCCGTAGAAGCAAGGCGAGCTGGCGGGTAGAAAGGCAAAACCGCAGAAGTCGAACCGGGCTGCGGTTAGCAAAGAAGTAGCCGGAGAAGAGAACTCGCTACCCGAAGCGAGCGAGTAGAGGGAGAGGCCGCAGAGGAGAATGCAGACAGGGGAGGAAGACGGGCCGGATGGTTAGAGTTGTGGAAACCGCATGGACCGAACCTCCCTCTGATACCATGTAGAAATTAACTCCAAACCTTGCATATATTTCTTGAATGAATAGTTAAAAGTATGAATACACTTTTATAGGAGAAGAAAGAGAAGAGAAATCCTAAATACAAGATGTGGGACTAATACATGGAGAGAGAAAAGAGAGAAAACATGGGCCCTTAATTGGGCTTTTCTAACAGAATGCAATTTGCAGTTCGTCATAGGAAAACAAAGTCCCCTGGTTAGTAAATTAAATATTATTTCAAGTTTCAAACAAACAATTTATTTACTAAGAATGATTTATTAATTTCTTGATATTCATTTTTGGGGCAGCTGAATGGTGGCAATCATATGGAGCGTAACTGGAGTTTTTTTGAATCTGACTAAATTTGTTGTAAATGTTCTATGTCTCACTTGCAGTTCATCCGGATGCGAGCGTAACTGGAGTTTTTTTGAATATGTATGAATTTTTTTGAACAAGTATGTAAATATTAATTTATATCATTATATGATTAATTATTTATTTGTTATGTTGTAGGTCCATAGCAAAAAAAAAATCGACTAGCACAACAACGCCTAAATGATTTAGTATTTGTAAAATACAATCGTGCCTTGCGTCGACGATATGATTCACGTGATCGTATTGATCCGATCTTGCTGAAAGATATTGACGATAACAATGAATGACTGATGGGAAGAATAGAGGAAGATGAGGAGGTTGAGCAGGATGACAATTTTGTTTTTGATGACGATTTTTTGACCTGGGGTGCAGTAGCTAGGGCCAGTGGAGTAGAAGAAGACATCTACTCCACGCGCTTATCCAAATGGAAGATGGTAACTGACAAGGGGAGCACATCTAAGAAGATGACACCTACTCCAACAATGCGTACAGATGATGCCGAGGATGAAGAATAAGCCGAGTTCAGTGAAGAAGAAGAAGATTTTAGTGAAGAAGATGAAACCTTAATTGATTCAGGCGACGAGTAATTAATACTTAATGATGACGTGATGTTATGTTATTTTAGAGTTTATGATTGCTAGTAATTGAAAAACTATGTGATGACGTGATGTTATGTTATTTTCTTGCTAATTAGTTTAGAGTTTATGATTGCTGGCTTCGTGGTTTATATTTCTTTTTGGTGCCAAATATTACAATCTCTTAATATTATTTTCAAATCATTGTTTTCAAATGTGAAAGAACATTTCATCTCCAAACATTGCTAACTTGGTGGTTCTTCTCTCCAATCTGTCTGTCTACAACAAGTCGAAGTAACTTCTAGGCCCTCAACATTTCATCTCCCTAGCTTTCTATTTGTTATGTAAGTTTGTAGCTATAGTTAATAGTTCTCTTTCTTGTTCAATTAGTGAAAGAGCATTTTACTTTGGATGATAATTCATGTGTTTACCTGTAACTTACTCCAGTTGCCTTGTTTATTCTCTTTGAATTTAATTGAAGCATTTTCAAGTTGATTTAACTTGATTGTATTCGATTGTATAGCATTCTAATTTCAATAATGAATGTTTCTAACTTTTTTAAGTTCTTCACTTAATTGGGCCCTCAACAATTTGTGTTTGCCTGTAACTTACAATCTCTTAATTGGGCGCCCAATTCGCACAATTTAAGCGAATTGGGCGCCCAATACGCTCAATATCAGCAAATTGGCGCCCAATACGCTCAATTTCAGCGAATTGGGCGCCCAATACGCTCAATTTCAGCGAATTGAGCGCCCAATTCGCTCAATTTCAGCGAATTAGGCGCCTAATTCGCTCAATTTCCTTTTCCCCCCATTTTTGCGCCTAGGCTCCATGGCCCCTTTGCGCCTTGGTGCGCATTGCGCCTTTGATAACTTAGCGCGGGAGTGGCCGACAGTTTCATATCCGGAGTTGTACGACTCCATGGATTTCCACGATCAATTGTGAGCGATCGCGATCCCCTCTTCCTGAGCAGTTTATGGACGTCCCTGTTTCGTCTTCAAGGCACGCACCTCCGCATGAGCTCCACCTACCATCCACAAACAGATAGCCAATCACAGGTTCTCAATCGTTGTTTGGAGACATACTTGCGTTGTTTCATTGGCGAGAGACCGGGCACTTGGGCCAAGTGGTTGGGCTGGGCCGAGTACTCATACAACACTTCCTACCACCATGCCGTGGGAATGACTCCATTTGAATCCGTATACGGCCGACCACCACCGGATGCTGTACGACATCTTCCGGGGGAGTGCCTCGTGCCAAGTATGGCGCATCACCTCCAAGACTAGGATATTATTTTGGACAGCCTCAAGTACCATCTACGCCGGGCCTCGGCAAAGATGACGTCTTTCTCCAACTGCAAGCGCCGAGATCTTTTCTTCCAAGTCGGCGAGAAGGTCTTCTTCAAACTGCATCCTTACCGTCAACTCTCGGTCGCCAAGCGGCCGTCCCCCAAGCTCGCACCACACTTCTTTGGACCATTCATCGCCCTGGCCCGAATCGGGGCCGTCGCCTACAAGATCCAACTTCCTGAGGAGAGCGACATCCACTCGGTCTTCCACGTCTCTCAGCTTCGCCGCGTCATGGGTGACCACCTGACATTGGACCACATCCCGAGCGATCTGGAGTACTCCGACTCCGACCTCGTTTATCCGCACAGCTTACTAGACCGCCGCCACCATCTACCCGGCGACGCGAACCTAGAGGAGCTCCTCGAAGCGTGGCACCACCGCCCCCTGTCCACGGCCACTTGGCTACTATGGGATGATTTTCGCCGTCAGTTTCCCGACTTCTGCATTGAGGACAAAGCGAATTTTCTAGACGTCGGCATTGTTACGGATATTCACGGCGATGAACGACTGTGGCTAGTCTACAAGCGACGACAACCGTGTCAGGTGGTTGCAGCGGACGTGGCGTGGACCGATGAAGATGAACCAGACGCATCAGGAGCGGCTCAGATCGACGAGAACGACCTATGTGGGGTCGGTGCGAAGGACAATTAATATTCAATTATATGTTTTTGTTTTATGTTTATGTTATTTTGGAATTTTTGTTATTGACACCCTTCCACTATAAGAGGGGCTGGTTTGGACTTGTTATGTTTATCTTGGTAGTAATATGAAAAAGGGCTGTTCCCTGGAATTCCTCTAAACCCTAGCCTCCTTCTCTCCCCCTACCGCCGGCTCTTCCCTTGTGTCCGGATCTTCTCTCTGAACGATAATAGTGAGTTTGTCATTAGGTAGTCTTTCTTGTATTCTTTTATGCGAATCTCATTTTGATCACTTTTAATACCCATTTTTTACTTATTATAACAACATTTTTGTAAGCATTTCCTTCTCCACAAGATAGAATCCAGTTGTCCCTTTGAAGTTATGTAGCCATGTTTTCAATGAATTTTAAGACATCATGAATTAGGTAAATATATAGCCTTCTATTTTCATTAATCACAAGTTGATACCATCTCAACTTGCTCCTTTATAGTTTATAACATGCAATTTTGCAAGTGTCAAATTCCATTTTTTTGTATTTTGGTTTAATTGACTATCTGCTTTTGTTTAATGCATGTCTCCCGTGGATAATATACTTGGGTTGCATTCTCATTTCTGGATGCATCATTGGGGTTGTCTTGTGTGGAATCGGGCCAATAGGTTGCAGTAACAATAATTATGCATCTCGAGAAATGTGCAAAAAATGCGGTCAACCAAAGGAGGAAAATGAAATACCGGCCATTAGAATGGACGGAGCACCTGTGTCATCTTATTCACATTATTTTTCCAGGATGCAGGGTCTACTTGCATCAAAGATGAACTATGGAATAGCCGGAAATTCTACCTTTCAGCGGTGGATGCCTGGAAATTCTGCATTTCAACAGTCCCTTCCAACAATGTCAGGTTGGCCTTATATGATATTACCTCATAATAGCAGTGGGGATATTTCATATACAGTTAGTTCAGATCAGTTGCCTGGGACTCCAAAAGGGTGGCGTAATGGTGACTGGATTTGCAATTGTGGTTTTCATAACTATTCTTCTCGTTCTCAGGTTTGAATCTTTAAATCCTATCGAATGTCTTAGTTCTAATTAGTTTTCTCTATCCTTGTAGCGCCATACTCTCCGTTTGCATGCATGGACAGTTTTTCTTTATTTTCCTATTTTATATTATAATTTAATTATGGCTGCGTAGAGAATTGTTTTTTCATTGGCAGTTGGTAGAAAATAATCTTTCAAATAAGAAGAAATTGGAGGAGCTCTCCACAGTTATTTTGTATGACGAATGCTCCACCATCCTACAAAACAAGTTACCACAAAAGCTTATAAACCCGGGAGATTTCTTTACTCCGTGTTTATCTGGTGATTTGTTGGTCAATAGAGCCAAAAATTATTGTTACGAAAGTACAGCAAGACCGTGATTCGATCAGCTAAAATGAAATAAAAAAACTATCGTTCGAATGAAATCCAATCAATTCTGTGATTCGATTAGCTATTATTTCAAAAATCTTGATAGAGATGATTAATTAACTAGTTGAAGTTGGAGATGCAAAAAATAGTGGAAAACAATGGGCAGTAATCAATATAAAGAAATAATGTTTGGAATTTGAATTCTCCTAGAAATTCATATATAGAGATGATATATATCTCATGTCTTGTAAATTAATCTAGACTGTGAGAGTTCCTTGACTATACGAATTCCTCCCTTGAGATTACCGGTAATTAAACTTAGGTTGATCGATCAGAATCTCTTCCTAATCGAAACCCCTAGATCCATTTATCGATTCATAAACTCGGCTATTAGATTTAACTCTAATCGGAAATATTTATCTCATCCTATCTCTAAGGGACGCTTACAACTCTTTTTTATCTATATGAGATTTAATTGTATCTAGGGTTTCTCAATTTCACAGCACAAAATCAAACAAGAAAACATATTGGAGAAATATGGATTCAAGACAAAATATGGCATAGATAAACCTTAGAAAATATTCACAAGAATATGTCATAGATAAAGTCAAATAATATATTTTGATGCATCCTGCAACGCATCCTAGCTTCGTTTACCATGCATTTATGTATTTCATTTCATATATTTCTTTCCACACAACTATCTTTATTTTGCGTCTCATCGAGCTGACCGTACAATGAGACCTTAACTAAAAAGGTCTAGTAATTTAGGTAAGTAGTACGAAAAGGGCAAGTTTAATCTATTTAAGGAGCCATACATTTTAAGAATATATTCATATCTGTTGAGAAAGCTCCAAAACTTGTATGTATTGCTTGTGTATCTAAATACAAGGAGAGAATACAATTATATAGGAGGAGAGAGAGAATAAATCATATTCAAGATGTGAGACTAAAGTGGAGAGAACAAAAATGGGCCCAAGAGATGGGCCCAATACATGGGCTATTCTAACACTCCCCCGTAAGCTGGAGCGTACAAATCGTATGCGCCAAGCTTGGACAAGCATTGATAGAAGAGTGCCTTGGAGAGAGCCTTCGTGAGGACATCCGCGACTTGTTCCGATCCTGGGACATGCTTTAGATCAAGCTTTTTCATTTGAACTTTTTCTCGAACGAAGTGACAATCAACTTTAATGTGTTTTGTTCTTTCGTGGAAGACTGGGTTCTTGGCGATATGTATAACAGCCTGACTGTCACAAAGGAGAAGAGCCGGTGACGGTAATTTTACACCCAGATCAGTGAGAAGACTCTCAAGCCATGTTAGTTCCGATACAACAGATGTCATTGCCCTGTATTCTGCCTCAGCTGATGATCGAGCAACAACCGCTTGTTTCTTGCTTCACCATGTAACCAAATGTCCCCCAAAGTAGGCGCAAAAACCACTGGTAGATCGTCAGTCATCAAGAGAATCAGCATAATCAGCATCTGAGTATGCCACCAAGGTTGGAGCAGAAGAAGAGGTCCGGTAAACAAGTCCTTGACCAGAGGCTGTTTTAAGGTACCTGAGAATACGTTGAACAGCCTGTAGATGAGATTTTCGAGTAGAATGCATGTATCGACTGACAAGACCAAAAGCAAAAGAAATATCTGGTCTAGTAACTGTGAGATAGATCAATTTTCCAACGAGTCGGCGATAATATTCTGGATTCTGGAGAAGTAGATCCGAGTCAGATGCCTGGGCGCACAACTTGTAGTTAACATCCATAGGGGTATCACTCGGCTTACACCCTGAAAGACCAGCATCATGAAGAAGGTCAAGACAGTACTTTTGTTGAGATAGAGTAAGCCCATCCGGTCGTCTAGCAACTTCTAGAACCAAGAAATATCGTAGAGGACCCAGATCCTTTGTTTGAAAGACGGAGTTTAGATGTACTTTGACTGCCTGTATCCCTTGTCTCCTGTAATAATGATATCGTCGACGTAAACTAACAGAAGGACCGTCCCTGTTGGTCGGTGACGAGTAAACAGTGAGAAGTCGGCCGAGCTTCGAGTAAAACCAATATCTCGGAGGACCTTACTGAACTTTTCAAACCATGCTCGTGGAGATTGTTTGAGACCATACAGAGCCTTTTGAAGCCGGCGGACCTGAGATGCCCCCGTGGTCTCAAACCCGGGTGGTTGTTGCATGTAAACCGTCTCCTGGAGGTCCCCATTGAGGAAAGCATTCTTGATATCTAGTTGAAAGAGGGCCACTGGCGATGAACCGCGACAGAGATGAGGACTCGAACGGTATTGAGCTTGGCAACCGGAGAGAGTTTCCTCATAGTCGAGTCCCTGTTGTTCGGTGAAACCACGAGCCACGAGACGAGCCACGAGACGAGCCTTTAGACGGTCAATTGTCCCATCAATAGCATGTTTGATGACAAAGACCCACTTGCACCCAACCGGTTTCTGACCCGGAGGAAGGGGAACGACGGTCCATGTCTGGTTGGCCCAGAGAGCAGACATTTCTTCCTCCATGGCTGCCCGTCAGCCGGGGTGTTGGAGCGCTTCCTGTACAGAGTTAGGGATAGCAATCGAAGATAGAGAAGTAGCAAGTTTGTGGAGAGGGGGGGAGAGGCGATGAAGAGAGACATAGTTTGCCAGGGGATGAGCCGTGGACGGTTGTACCTGATCAGCAGGACGCGGAGTATCCGTGGTAGAGGCCATCTGCAGAGGGGCAACAGAGCTGGGAGGGCGACGAGTGTAGACACGGATAACATGTGGTTTGGAGGGAGCAGGAGCCGGTGCAGGGGAAACCGGCGATGATGGTGTAGTAGCGGGAATAACTGGGCGTGGGATGACTAGTGGTGGTGGATCAGTGGGTAAAGGAGCTGGAAAAAATGGTTGTTCTTCCCGGAAGGTAACATCAGCAGAGACGGAGATCTTCCGAGTAGTTGGAGAGTAACAAACATAGCCCTTCTGGGTGCGCGAATAGCCGACAAAGATGTGTGTAGCCGCCCGGGGATCCAACTTATCCGATGATGGCCCTAGACGGTGGACGTAGCAGATGCTGCCAAAGACGCGGGGTGGTAGAGGAAAAGGCGGAGTGGAGGGAAATAATAGGCTAAAGGGAGTAGCGTAGTGGAGGACGGAGGAAGGGAGACGGTTGATGAGAAAGCAGGCAGTCGAGACCGCAAAGTTCCAATAAGGCTTGGGAACATTCATTTGAAGCATGAGAGAGCGGACGACATCAAGTAAGTGACGATTCTTTTGTTCAGCAACGCCGTTTTGCTGGGGCATATAAACACATGAGGTTTGATGTAAAATCCCGAACTCCGAACACAAAGCGGTAAACTCGTGGCTGGTGTACTCACGAGCATTGTCGGTGCGGAGAGTTTTGAGGGTGGTGTGGAACTGTGTGCGGGTTTCAAGGACAAATGCCCGAAAAACACGGGAAAACTCGGAGCGATCACGAAGTAAGTATAGCCACGTAGTGCGAGAGTAATCATCAATAAATGTAATGAAATAACGAAAACCAGAAATACTAGTAATTTTAAACAGGCCCCATACATCAGAATGCACTAAATCAAATGGAGCAGCGCTCCGAGTACAATGTGAAGGGAAAGAAGAACTTGGCTGCTTGCCGAGGATACATGAGTCATACTGAAAGGAAGTAAAAGAAATATCAGGAAGAGCCCGCTGGAGAACTGGTAGAGGGGCATGCCCAAGTCGACGATGCCAAGCAGTGGAAGAGACGGAAGACAGAATGGTGGGAGAGTCGTCGAGATGATAAAGCCCGTCCCGCAGCCGTCCTTTACCAATGGTAGTCTGCGTCCGCCGATCCTGAATAACAAAGGAAGAGGAGGTGAATATAACAGAAGAGACGAAGATCAGTGGGTAAAGGAGCTGAATATAACTGGGCGTGGGATGACTAGTGGTGGTGGATCAGTGGGTAAAGGAGCTGGAAAAAATGGTTGTTCTTCCCGGAAGGTAACATCAGCAGAGACGGAGATCTTCCGAGTAGTTGGAGAGTAACAAACATAGCCCTTCTGGGTGCGCGAATAGCCGACAAAGATGTGTGTAGCCGCCCGGGGATCCAACTTATCCGATGATGGCCCTAGACGGTGGACGTAGCAGATGCTGCCAAAGACGCGGGGTGGTAGAGGAAAAGGCGGAGTGGAGGGAAATAATAGGCTAAAGGGAGTAGCGTAGTGGAGGACGGAGGAAGGGAGACGGTTGATGAGAAAGCAGGCAGTCGAGACCGCAAAGTTCCAATAAGGCTTGGGAACATTCATTTGACGCATGAGAGAGCGGACGACATCAAGTAAGTGACGATTCTTTTGTTCAGCAACGCCGTTTTGCTGGGGCATATAAGCACATGAGGTTTGATGTAAAATCCCGAACTCCGAACACAAAGCGGTAAACTCGTGGCTGGTGTACTCACGAGCATTGTCGGTGCGGAGAGTTTTGAGGGTGGTGTGGAACTGTGTGCGGGTTTCAAGGACAAATGCCCGAAAAACACGGGAAAACTCGGAGCGGTCACGAAGTAAGTATAGCCACGTAGTGCGAGAGTAATCATCAATAAATGTAATGAAATAACGAAAACCAGAAATACTAGTAATTTTAAACAGGCCCTATACATCAGAATGCACTAAATCAAATGGAGCAGCGCTCCGAGTACAATGTGAAGGGAAAGAAGAACGCGGCTGCTTGCCGAGGATACATGAGTCACACTGAAAGGAAGTAAAAGAAATATCAGGAAGAGCCTGCTGGAGAACTGGTAGAGGGGCATGCCCAAGTCGACGATGCCAAGCAGTGGAAGAGACGGAAGACAGAATGGTGGGAGAGTCGTCGAGATGATAAAGCCCGTCCCGCAGCCGTCCTTTACCAATGGTAGTCTGCGTCCGCCGATCCTGAATAACAAAGGAAGAGGAGGTGAATATAACAGAACAATCAAGATCACTAGTAAGACGGCCAACAGAGAGTAAATTGAACGGGGAACTCGGAACATGGAGAGCCGAGCGAAGGGAGATAGACGGGCTGAGAGAGAGATTTGTCGAGCCAGACACTGGAACCAGCGCCCCATTAGCCACAGTAATAGACTTCAGATAAGTAGAATCCGAGTACTGGGCAGGCCGTTGTGAAGTAATGTGATGAGTAGCACCAGAGTCCATAATCCAGCTCAGGCTGGTGGAGAGACAAGCAGTACCTGTGTTGGAGACGGATGCGATGGAGGCAGATGTTGGGTTGAGCAGGCCCTGGAGATGCTGGAGCTGACGACGGACGGTCTCAAGATCAGGAGGACTGGCGTCAGTAACAACAGATGCCGTCGGACGAGGAGGATAACCAATTTTCTTGTAGCAAGTTGCCTCAAGATGACCATCTTTCCCACAGAAAGAACATTTCGGCCGACCTCAGCCACCACGGCCACGGCCCCGAGAGCCCGATCGTCCCCCCCGAGCAGAAGTAGGAGGGGATGGCAGGAGTGGAGGAGCCTGCTGAAGAACGGCCGGGGGGGAAGGAGCAGGTGTATCCGGAGGAGGGGATACACGGAGAATCATGGAGCATACATCAGAGAAAGAGGGAGTGTTGGGAGAAGCCAGGACCTGAGCACGAATGCTTTGAAGATGAGATGGAAGACGGGCCATTATTATAGCAATACATGCGGCTTCCTTCTGAGCGCGCTGAGCAGCAAGGTCAAGCGTGGGTGGCTGATGCTGGATCCAGGCTTCAACAAGAGTTTTAGCCTGAGCGACAAAAGAGGTCATATCCGAAGCCCCAGTAGCGTCGAGAGCAAAGATGTCTGTGAGGATGTCGTAGAGATGCTGAAGGCTGTCATGGCCGGAGTATAGGGAATGCAGCTCATCCCACATAGCCTTGGCGGTGTCGGGGTACATAGCCATTTGATAAGGCTCACCATCCAAAGAGTTCAGGAGCCAAGTCTGGACGCGGCTATCATTGCGAAGCCAATCATCGGTCGTAGGAGACGGAGGAGCCTGAAGAAGGTGAGGCAGAAGGCCCTTAGCCTGAAGAACCCGTCTGACTGAGTGGACCCAAGGGACACAGTTTTTCTTTCCAGAAAGAGAGATGGTAGTGATCCTGAGCTCGTCACGAACTTCGGCAGAGCAAACCGGGCGGTCTGTAGGACAGGCCGGGGAGGAAGCAGGCAGACTAGCCGCCGAGCCAGTGGAGTTACCCGAAGAACCCATGGGCAAGCCGCACGGTCACACGAGAAGAAATGGAGGCCGCGCGAGAAGGACAGAAGAAACCGCGACCAAAATGCGGAAGGCTAGAACCCGCACGGTCACGCCGGACACCAGCGATTTATTAGATCGCGACTTGAAAATGCAGAAGGAGGAGGCCGCACGGTCTCGGTGATCACATCAACGGTCAAAGCGCAGGAGGCCGCAAGGACACGAGCGGCAAGAAGGGAGAGCCTGCAACGGACAAGAGCAGTCCGTAAGAGAAGGTACCCGCAGCGGTTAGGATAGAGAAGCAGGAGCCCGCGCGGTTAGGCGGAATAAACCGAAGAGCTCGCAGCGGTAAGAGGAGTCCGCGCGGATGAATGACTTAGCAGCAAGGAAGGGGACTGCAGCGCTCAGAAGAAGAGACCGCAACGGGGAAGGAGTCCACGAGAAGAGAAACACGTGCGGATAGAAGACGCAGAGGAGCTCGCAGCGGTAAAGATGAGACCGCACAGATGAAGGGGGAAGGAGCTCGCGGTCGAGAGGAGAGGAGCAGTGGAGAAGATGAGCCCGCGCGGTTAAGAGGGGAGCCCGCAACGGATAAGAGAGGTGGGCCCCACTGGTCAGAGCAGAAGATGGCTATAAGAAGCCTTAGAGGAGTGGAACCACGGGAAAAAAGGAGAAGAGACGCAGAGGCAAAAGGGCAGGCCGCAGAAAGCAAGCGGACAGACCCGCAGACAGCGGAGAAAGCCGGGCGGGTAGGCGGGAAAGCAGGAAAACGCTGAGCGAAGAAGAAGGAGGGCGGTTAGAATAGGGGTATCCGCAGCTGGAAGACCGATCCATCTGATACCATGTTGAGAAAGCTCCAAAACTTGTATGTATTGCTTGTGTATCTAAATACAAGGAGAGAATACAATTATATAGGAGGAGGAGAAAGAGAATAAATCTTATACAAGATGTGAGACTAAAGAGGAGAGAACAAAAATCGGCCCAAGAGATGGACCCAATACATTGGCTATTCTAACAATATCAATTAGGAAGTAATTCATTGAGTGATTTGGAAAAGCATGAATTGAAAATACTGTATTTCCGGAAGGAAATAAAAAAAGGGATAAGCCAAACTTCTATTGAAACCCATTCTACATCAGTGCAAGGGGAAGTCGAATGTACAGGAAAATGATAAAATCGTTCTTTCTGTAAAACCGAAAGAAGCCCCCTCTGCCCTAACTGTTCCCCCCCATCGGACGACCCAGCCGCCCGCCCGCTGTCTTCCCGTGACGCACTAGACGCCCGAATTGATGAACGATGGCCCCTCTTCGTCTTCATCTCCGACCTGCAACCAGGCACCGAGGACGCCGTCGACTCCACATCCCATTTCCGGCGCCCGCCTGAGCTTGTTGCGTGCCGTGTACTGTCGACTTCAACGCCTATTCTGGCACCCTTTGTGTTCGCTCATTCCACTGTTTGGTGGACATCGAGAAGTCAAGTCTTTGCCGTTCTCTCCACTGCTCGACGGGTTTGAATTGGAACGACTTTTCTTGGCTGTAAATTTCGGTATTCTTGCTCTAATCCCTAAGATTATTTTTATGTTCCTTTGCTAAATAATCTTAAGCTTGGCCCGAACGTTCAATTGCCTTTATTACCGTATTTAATGAATTATTGCGTGTGATTCTACTTATGACTGTATTCTTCTCGCGAAAGATTTGACTCATAACACGTGATAGGTCAATTCGAACAAAATTAACGAATTTCTTACGATTCATAACAACGAGTTTGATTTTCTCGCAAAACTTAAACTTTGGCACTCTCGGCCTACATCAGTTTGATATCTCAGATCTAGGTTGATTTGCTCTTATCGCGAATCAAATGATCTGAATTTTTAAAAAAAATTATAGAATTTTTTTCTACTAAAAAAGGTTTATAAATCTACTTTTAAATTTAAATCTTTATCATATTTTCTTTGAGTTTGAATTTTAAATAACAACAACATTCAAGCTTTTATCCCACTATCGACTATAAAGATCATTTGTCGCTATTGTGTCCTATCTTTACTCATAATTTCACTAATGCCTAAGTACATCATGTCTTTCCTTATAGTTTCATTCCAAGTCTTTATTGGTATACCCCTCCCTTGTTTAACGTGCCTAATGCCTAGACTCTCACAACGCCTAATAGATGTCTCTAATGGTCTCCTTTGTATGTGTCCAAACCATCTTAGTCGAGCTTTTCACATCTTCTCTGCAATTGGTGCTACTCTTGTTTTATCCCTGATACATTCATTCCTAATTTTATTCAGTCTTTTGTGTCCACACATCTACCTAAGCATTCTCATCTCCGCAACTCCCATTTTTGCTCATATACACAATTCACTGCCCAACACTCAAAACCATAGAGCATCACTGGTGTAGTTGCAGTACGGTAAAACATGCTTTTAAGTTTTAATGGTACTTTATGATCACATAAGATCCTTGACGCGCCTCTCCATTTTAACCAACTCACTTGGATTCTATGTGTCACATCTTTATCAATGCCTCCATCTTTTTGATATATCGATCCAAGATAGTTAAAACACTCACTACGAGAAATATCTTGATCACCCAACTTAATAACGAAGTCATTCTCCTTTCTTGCACTGCTAAATGTAATCTTCATATACTCTGTTTTTGCCCTGCTCAACCTAAAACCCTTCTTTTCTAAAGTGTCTCACCAAGATTCAAGTTTTGCGTTTACACCCTTGCTCGTTTCATCGACCAAAACGATATCTTTAGCAAACAATAAACACCAAGGTATTTCTTGTTGGATTTGTCCGGTGAGCTCATCTAAGATAAGGGTAAAAAGATAAGGGCTTAAAGTTAAACTTTGATGTAAGCCAACAGTGATAGATGTTGGATCTTGAGACGCCCTTAGAGGGAGGGTGGTGAATAAGGGCTTTATAAAATTTAATGCTTAAAATAATATCAGAGTAAATTATGAAGTTTCAGAATATTTTATAGAAAACTATATTTAAATATCTTAGAAAAAATTATATTGGATATTAATTAAAGAAAACGTAGGAATTCAATATTTTTTCACTAGCGCAAGCGGTAAGTCTTACCGTCAGGTATTTGCTCACAAATATTGAATTCAAGAGTTTCTTTCTTACAAAAACGAATCTTCCAGTATATTTTGCAATAAGGCTTTGGAAAAAAAATTAATTAAAACATTTTATGCATGAACATAAAATTAACTTAAGACTATAAAGAGAGACATGATTTTATTTATTTAGAATTGAATACAAACTGTTTGATTTCAATAAAGCTTGAAATAAAGACGAATATAAAAATCTTTTTTTCTTGTTCACCAGTCCTTCTCCCAAGGACCGGCTGACTATAGTCTATCTTACCCCAGTTACAGCCTTAAGCCTCCTCTATATCTTTCCTTGACCTAGTCGCAGCCTATGAAGCACGGGTGCCGGTACGTGGTACGGGTACGGTACGGGTACCGGTACGTGGTACGTCAAAATTATAAAATAGCACGGTACGTGTACGTTTGGGTATGTGAAAAAAAATTAAAAAATACATATAACAAGTTAATTTGCAGCAAGAATATATTCAATGAAATGTTATCAGTTATCACCATACATGCACAAGATGTTAAGATTGTTCACATAAATAAAGAAATTAGACTATTCTAAAGAATGATGAAAGTGAGAATCATACTAAAAATATCCTCTAGGGAAAGGAAAACACAGTAAAAGTAATCCATCTAAAAGAAGATATAGGATTATAGTTCACCAAACACAAAAGAAATCCAATGATGATACAGTCATATAGGGCATACATAGTTCAACAAAACAAATAAAAATCTTATAATGACTAAAGTTCTTGATTTTCATGGTCATCGTTTTCTTTATCGTTAAATAATATTGCTTCCATCTCTGGCTCATCAAGCGATAAGTTAGCAACTTCAAGAATACCAGCACCCTCCATAGAATCAAATGCATTTCCACTAATGTCCCATAGTTTGGTGTCTCCTTTAGTATAAAGTGGCGTCCTCCTTGAAAGAAGACGAATATTAGAATGAACAAAGGCTAAATCTTCACATCGTTGTGGTGTCATCTTATTCTCCTCATGGAATGAATGAAAGAGTAAGTACTCCAATTCCTTTCACAACATGAAGATGAACACGGTTGACTAAGCAGGTTTGGGAAGTACCCAGAAGTACTGGGCCGTACCAAAAACCCAGTAAAAGTATCGGGTACGTATTTTGCCGTACCGGGGCGTACCGAGCCGTTCCGGGGCGTACCGAGCCGTATCGGGCCGTACCAGTACCCGAAAACGTACCGTGTACGGGTACCGAACATTTTTTGGAGTACCTGTGCTTTGTAGGTCGCAGCACACAAGACATCGAATTTCTCCCTAAATCACAAAAGGACTGATGCGGGACCAGGAGTCCACCTGGCCCGCCACCTTGGCATCACCACCAAGGGGCCCACCTGGAGTCATCACCAGGCGGCTTTATCAGGCCCGCGGGCCATACACCCCAACCAGCTCTCCGCCATGGCATCACCACCATGCGGCAGGTTGTTGAGGTCGGGGCTCGATCCCCAGACCTCCTAGATAAGAGGCCATGCACTTTTATGATGCGGGACCAGGAGTCCACCTGGCCCGCCACCTTGGCATCACCATCAAGGGGCCCACCTGGAGTCATCACCAGGCGGCTTTATCAGGCCCGCGGGCCATACACCCCAACCCGCTCTCCGCCATGGCATCACCACCATGCGGCAGGTTGTTGAGGCCGGGGCTCGATCCCCAGACCTCCTAGATAAGAGGCCATCACCAGCTCTCTCATCACCAACTGAGCCGCGGCTCAGTTGGTGATGAGAGAGCTGGTGATGGCCTCTTATCTAGGAGGTCTGGGGATCGAGCCCCGGCCTCAACAACCTGCCGCATGGTGGTGATGCCATGGCGGAGAGCGGGTTGGGGTGTATGGCCCGCGGGCCTGATAAAGCCGCCTGGTGATGACTCCAGGTGGGCCCCTTGGTGGTGATGCCAAGGTGGCAGGCCAGGTGGACTCCTGGTCCCGCATCAAGGACCCAGTCGCCACAAACAAGTCAAATTCCATACGGAATACTTCCTGGAATCTGACATTCTCCCTGAACGATTTCTTCAAACCCGTTACAAAATGTGTAAATAAAAGATTCGAAGTTATATAAAAAGTAAGAGAAACTCCCCAAGAATTTCTGAAGATGAAGACGAAGGTGATGTAGACATTGACATTCTTGGTGGGTTTGGCCTTCATACAGAATGTGCGTTGTAGCTTTTCTTCTTCAAAATCCTCTTTCAATCTTCGTGTTTGCCCAACAGAATTCTCTCAATCTCTGGATACGAACCTTTCTCAAAATATTCAGAGTTCTGGCTTTGGTGGATGAGGAATCCAAGCTTCAGGAGATGTACCACTTGAAAGCACGAATTTTCAGCCTTTCATAGAAAAATCGCTATCGCCGGACGACTATGAAGCACGGATACTTTCCCGAAGGCAGCGTACCCGTATCGGATACGTATCCGGTACCGGTACGTACCCATATACTCGACAGATACATCTATGTGGACACACTTGGACAGCACATCATTTTGCATATTGTGATAGGAGTCTCTTTTTTTAGAGTAAACAAAAGTTGGCTCTATGCTAGGAAGTGTTGGTACGTCCAATTAAGTAGTATGTTTGTACCAAGTATGTTCCTGGTACTGGTATGCTTTTGTTATAAGTACGTGTATTGAACGTGTTGAAACGACGCAAGTTATTAACAGAACGGCTAACTTGTCTCTAGACTAACCGAAGGTTGAAGATGTTGATCTCCAACAATGAAGAAGAAGAAAAAAAAGACTGATGTGTAAATTTAAGTTTAATTTTATCTTTTTTGGTTAAACATATAAGATGATAAATTTTGTAATATTTATGAATGCTTAATGTTTGAAAACTTCATGTTATTTAACATTGATTTGTGATCTTGTACTTCAAGTTATGATTTATGTTTGATGTTTCGATGCTTTGAGAACTATTTATTGCACTTATAATTTATATAATTATATTTGTTATAACGTATCATGTCGTACCCATATCCTTATTTTTTAAATTTTGGCGTACCGCTGTACCGGATACGTATCGTACTCGGTACTCGTACCCGTACTAGTGTTTCCTAGCCAGACGATAGGTAGCTCAAGCGATATCTCCTCAAGCTGCCACGTGTCCCACGCCGCGATGATCGTGTCGGGAAGATGAAGATCGTGGGGCTATCACGCGACGATAGCACTATCGCCTGGCGATACCGCCAAATAGTACACATTGTGTCTGGATCGTGTGGAACATGACTGACATCACGCTGGCGTCATTTTCGTTATCGCCAGCGATATCGCTATCGCCTGGTGATATCGCTATTGCCTGGTGGTATCTCCTCTTCACTTTTGTCATCCGAACCTTTTCCAGATTGTAGATGTTGTGGTCCTCTTTCCGGAATGGGGTGGAACGCCCCGTGACTTTTCCCGGATTGAAAGTTATGACCGTTTTAGTATTCAACTATCAATGCTCATCTTTTTGCTGTTTCTAAAGTATGCACACCCTTGGGTTATGCTCATGACCGAGGACTTGTCTTCATATTCAACATGTACAACCTGCACACTATAAACACACAAAAGACTAGATCAAATACATTACGATATTTGTTATTCTCAAATCAAGAGATGCGGAACGCATGCTCCAATAATCTTTTTTTTTGATAATAACAAATACCTATATGAGAAATTGGCGAGTTTAAGAACATTTGTGTTTATATGTAAGTACGGTAAAAGATATGTATGAAAAACATGGTTATGACGTGATTGATTTAAATCACAAATGCATACTCTTTGTATGTGAAGGCTCCTCCTACATAATTGTTTCATATATATTTTACTACCTCTAAATATCTATTCCACTAGATTTCTCAATTTATTCTCCCTATTTTGTTTTTATCAAAAGTGGGTAGGAATGAACATATACCTTTTAAGATTTATTAGGAACAATTTATTGGAAGAATAATCATGATCGTGCAATATGATAATATATGCACCTCTTATATGATTACCCCCTACATAGATGTTGACAATGAAATTTTTATTGTACTCCCTCTAAATTATTAATTTTTTTATTGTACTCCCTCTAAATTATTAACAAGCTATAAAAAAGCTTGTTAAAATATCACTTATGGAAAAAAATATGTATACATGATTGAATATAGTAGTAGTTAACATATCAAAAATTATAATGTAGAATTATCATTTGAAGATACACTTATTAAAAAACAGTTCATGAATGAACATAAGTAGTAATCATAGTGGAAATTTTAAGGTAAACATTCTTCTTTTAAGATATCACATGTTGAGAAAATAATTTGTATTCTTAAAAATAAATATCTTTTTTGAAATAAATTCATATAAAAGATAAAGAGTTTTATCATGATATGAAGATGTTTTCAATAAAAATCCAAGAGATATGCTTATATTTAAATTTTGCAAGCATGATTTCAATATATCAAAAATAGATATCAACAATAATGTAATTTAATTTGCATTTCAATTAAAAATAAATATTGTAGTGCATTTACTTAAGTTTATAGAGACTTGTGTAAATATGCTTTAGGATCCAATTCTTATGAGTAAAAGTTTTTATGAAAGATAATGATGTGTACAAAATAGTGTTTTAACAAAGTATACATGTAAATGAATCAAAACACATGATAATATATAATGGAATACCACAACATTAAAATACATAAATAAAATTACTTGCACAATATTTCAATACGTATACATATAGAATACAATTATCAATGTGCTTCACACAAACAATGTTCATTAAGATTTATCAGTGAGCGAAGTAGTGCTTCGTCGATCATTTTTAATTTTTTTACTTTATTTTGTGATCCTGTGTACTAGGAGAAGTGAATATTTTGTTTGGTATAAGATACTTTACAATCCTTTACAAGGTGCATAATCTCACAATGTTCATTAAAACCTATCAGGAGGGTGAGTAATGCATGATGGAGTTTTTCTTGTCATTTATTATTTGTTTTTTAGACTTGTGGTCAAGGTCTCCGAATTCACTTGTTTTGCAAACAATAACATTTTAATTTTTAAACCACATTTCTCTGATGAATTAGTACATGAAAAACAACGAATTGAAATAATCCATTCAATGTAGTGTAGATAATCTATTTATGCATTTTAATTATTATATTATTATAATACACAATTATGCAAATATAAGATTAAAATCACATGTATATTATCAAAATAAGTGAGTGAATGAATCATTACCAAACATAAAATATTACTCATACTTAGAGACTTGCTAAACAATCCTACACATGTTTTCTACATTTAATTTTATTGCACATAACAAAATAATTTTCAAGACATGACATAAACAAGACATGTTTTAAGATTTTTAAAATTAAATTAAACCCTGTATTTATTCTTTAATTGATATAACAAATCATCCTTGACTTTGACAATGAAGTGCTAGTAGTTTTTATAATTTTTTTTATAAAAATACAAAACAATAAACACAGAAAAATAAATAACAGGAAAAGCATATATATATTTATATTTAAATAGTTTTGTAATTTTATATTTAATTTTCAAATATTTTAAAATAAATAGTTTTTTGAAAAAACATAGAACTCTTTAAGAAGCCTATCTGTAATATGATTTTCTATGCAAAAAATGCAAAAAACAAAATAAAATACTAGTTTTAATGTTACCGCCAGTGCTAGTACTATCGTGCGATGCTAGTAATAGAAACTTATAATTTTGGTTAGAAAACTTGGTTTTTGATAATTATTCATTCTAATTTTGCTATATTCATGTTTTCTAAGATAAGCGACACCAAGTACGATAAATTTTTTTAAACAATTATGAAAAAGATATGTATAAAAGATTTTTGACCTATGGTGTAAAAATTGTTATTTTTCAAAATACTTATGTTTTTCAAAATCATGAATGCCCGAATAAATATTGGATGAAAAACACAAGATAACATATTCGGACCAATATGAATGACATGAATAATCATAAAGTGTAAAATAATATTCATGCAATGAATATGTGATAATTATGCCTAAGATTAATACTACCCAACTATATGTTAACACACTAACCTCACACTAAGTGACGGATGAGCATGAGGAGTTGCACACATGCCGTAGGTTGGGATGTTAATCTCATATGCACACATAAGAGAACGATCAACCTAGCACTCTTTCCCCCCAGTGCCTCCCAAGACCCCACTGAAACCTTCCCCGGTTAAGGACAAGACATGACATAGAGGTTAGGTCTCCAATACACACAATTATATTCCCTCGCTAATGTGAGACACAAACTATGGGTAAATAATCTTGAATATAATAAACGTTTAAGTGTAAGGATGAATTTATAAACTATGAGTTTATTTAATGTTTATAATTATATTATATTTAAACATCACATAGTTATCATAAATTTCAAATCTCCATTTTTTTACTCTTAATTGAATTCATTATGATAATATGAGATAACTAGCATTAATAATATTATTAATTAGATGATAATGCTAGAATGATGAGTTTGAATTCAATGTTATGTCATAAAATAAATAAATGATAATGTTACATGTATTTTTTAAATAAAATTTCAATCTATAAACCTAGAATGGAGTGACGAATCTATTTAATTTTCTTTTATTGGTCTAAAATTGATTCTAGTATCTAAATAAGATGAGATATATACAAACAAAAAAACATAATACATTCATGATCATGAGCTAAAACAAAACAAAATTTTAAATCAATAATATTTATTTTACTTGAATTTATCATTGATTTTACAATACTTTATAATCTTTTGAAAATAAAACTATACAACAACATTCAAGCCTTTATCCCACTATAGTGAGGTCGGCTATATGGATCCTTTGTCGCCATTGTTCCCCATCCTTTGTCATAATCTCATTAATGCCCAAGTACATCATATTTCCTTACAGTTTCATTCCAAGTCTTTATTGGTCTACCCCTCCCTCATTTAACATGCCTAGTGACTAGACTCTCACAACGCCTAACATGTGCCTCTAATGGTCTCCTTTGTATGTGTCTAAACCATCTTAGACGAGCTTCTCACATCTTCTCTGCAATTGGTGCTACTCCTGTCTTATCCCTAATACTTTCATTCCTATTTTTATCCAATCTCGTGTGCTCACACATCCACCTAAGCATTCTCATCTCCGCAACTTTCATTTTTTGCTCATGTACACAATTCACTGCCCAACACTCAGAACCATAGAGCTTCGCGAGTCTAATTGCAGTATGGTAAAACTTGCCCTTAAGTTTTAGTGGTACTTTATGATCACATAAGATCCTTGATGCGTCTCTCCACTTCAACCAACCTGCGTGGATTCTATGCGTCACATCTTTATCAATACCTCCGTCTTTTTGAACTATCGATCCAAGATATTTAAAACACTCACTACGGGAAATATATTGATCACCCAACTTAATAACGAAGTCATCTATCCTTCTTGTACTGCTAAATTTAAGCTCCATATACTCCATCTTTGCCCTGCTTAACCTAAAACCCTTCTTTTCTAAACTATCTCGCCAATAATCAAGTTTGCGTTTACACCATCACACATCTCATCAACCAAAACGATATCATCTGTAAACAATAAAAACCAAGGTATTGTTTGTTGGATATGTCTGGTGAGCTTATCTAAGATAAGGGTAACGAGATAAAGGCTTAAAGCTGAACCTTGATGTAATCCAACAGTGATAGAGAATTCCTGTGTTAATCCTTCAGTTGTCCTTACCCTTGTCACTGAATTTGTATACATATCTTTGATTGTGTCAATATATATGATATATTTACGCCTTTCTTTTCTAAGACTCTCCATAAGATCTCTCTTGGAACTCTATCATAAGCCTTCTCAAGATCAATAAACAATATATGCAAATCTTGTTTTCTTTCTCGATAGTTGTCAATGAGTCTCCTTAAGAATGTATAGCTTCTATGGTCGACCACCCCGGCATGAATCCAAATTGATTCTCCGAGATGTTAGTCTCTCGTCTTAATCTTCTTTCTATTACTCATTCTTATAATTTCATTGTATGACTCATCAATTTAATTCCCCTATAATTAATGCAATTTTGTATATCCCCTTTATTCTTAGACAAATGTACCAAGATATTTTCTCTCTATTGGTCTGACATCCTGTTTGACTTCAGTATCTTATTGAAAAAATATGTAAGTCACAAAATTCATTCATTTTCTAAACATTTTCATACTTTGATGGGTATATCGTCTGACCCAACTGCCTTTCTATTTTTCATCTTATTTAGAACATCTTTTACCTCTGATACTTGAATTTTACGATAAAATGTTATGTTCTTATACTTCTCTGATTTGCTTAACTCTTCAATATTAAATTCATTGTCTTTTGTTTCATTATTGAGTTGATAAAAGTATCTTTTTCATTGCTCTTTAATATCCACATCAACCGTCAAAACTGTATCTGTCTCATCCTTTATCCATTTTACTTGACTTAAATCTCTTGTCTTTCTTTCTCTAGCTCGAGCATTTTTATATATGTCACGCTCTCCATCTTTGGTATCTAGTCGCTTATAAAATTCTTCATAAGCTTGACTTCTAGCTTTACTTACTAGCTGTTTAACTTATTTTTTGGCAACTTTATACCTGACTAAGTTTTCATCTTTGGTATCTAGTCGCCGATAAAATTCTTCATAAGTTTTCATCATTGTCCTTGTTTCATTATATAGTTTTGAAAATAAAACTATAATTGAAATAAATATTTTTTTGCTTCATCAAAAACATATAGATTCTATAATATGATAAGGTTTAATATATATAATTTGGTATGCATGCATTTAACATAGAGTTTTGATTTTTCATAGACCTAGAATTAAATCATTACTTATTGAAATTTTTTAATATGATTGGTTCTAAGGTCTAGACAAAAGTGAGAAAACAATATTGTAGCATATTCATACACTAAACATAATACAAATATCTCATCATATGATTTATAATTTCTTAGTGTGGTAGAAATAATCAATTTAAGTTTAATAATTGATAGATCATGAATTATGATATACAATGTTTTGAATATCAGATGTTAGCGACATATCAGATTGAGTTTTTAAATGTCGGATGTCGGAGACATGTCAGAGATATTTTAAAATATCGGATTTTTATGTCTTATAAATAAAATTTTATTTTTATGTATGCTAAGTATAATTATATGTTATAAAAATAGAAAAATAATACAATAAATAGATAAAAATGAGCCATTTATATTACGAAATAAAATCAAATAATATTTTAGATAAAATATTTTTAACAAATACAAAATGATATATTGTAAAATATATTTAATAGTATACAATAATTTTTTTGATAATAATAAGTTTATTACAAATAAAGAAGATTTAAAAGTTAAAATCCTTGATTGATTATAGTTTTTTTCAAACTTATTAATTTATATTAAAAACATGCAAACAATCAACTAATAAATGTATTAAATGTTTTCATATTTTTTGTAATATGAAATTAAATATTTGTGGAATAATTATACAAAATTGCATGTAAGAATAAAATGTTAAAAAATTGAAATAATAAGTCTAATCGATTTAAACACACACAATATAAAATATATAGTATGCTAATATAACATAAAAAAATTAGCGGACAATATATTTAAAAGTCGTGTCGGCCGATATATCGTTAAAAATCGGATATGTCGGCCTATATTTTACAAAAGAACATAATCTATTTTTTTAGAAAAACATATCGTTTTGTCATAAAAAATGACATGTCAGACGTGTCGGTGGACATTTAAAACAATGATAATATATGATTAAAGTGAATTTAAGAATTGGATATAAGTTTAATCGTAATATATGATTGCCGTGTTTGTGAAGATCATAGATTTTTAATATGAATATGTTTTGGTGATATTTAAATTGTTTTGTAATTTTTTTTAATTTTAATTTTAGAAATTACCTAAAACATATATAAAATATTTGATATTAGATGATAATGATACTTAACATAGCAAATTTTTTACCCGAAAATATCACTTATAAAAAAGAGCGGTGTTATAGACACACCGTATATGGCTATGGACAGCCAATGGCTATGTACAACCCAATATCGCTATGCACATCCCAATCTCACTATATTCGCACCAAATTGTTATTTGAAAACCAATTATGAATAAAGAGGTTGCAATCTGAAGATTTAATAATAAACCATAGATTTATTAACCTGAAGATGGTCTGGCTTCTTGAGACCCATGATTTCTATCCAGAACCAAACAAAAGGATCATTTTGCCTTGGAAAGCATGCACCAAAACAGGGTTTTGATCCTTTGACTGTTGAACATGGAGTTCTTGAAGGGATTCAATTGGATCCTTCTATTTGAATGTTGATAAATTACCCTAGGAATGCATGTCATATGCTTTTATATGCTTCTGGCGTCCGATTCAAATAACCTTACTGGGGAAGAAGAGGATCCAGAGTAGCCCGCCGACGACCTTGATGGAGGAAGAAAGCTAGAGCAGCCCACCGACGACCTTGATGCGGCTGTTGTTATCAATGCAGAAGTTGGGGTGGACTAGAGTTGCAGGGACTGTCCAAACAATGAAGATGAAGTCACCCAACAATGGCAGACGGGAGTTGCAGGGACGATTCCTGCTCGGCGCGATGAGGGCAACGTCGATCCCGTATGGTGGGAAGCAAAAAATTTATGGTGGAGGGAGGTTGTGGTGGTGGAGGGAGGTTGCGGTGGGCTGTCGGGATGTTGCACTCGAGATTGCCGGGGGAGTTTGCGCAGGAGGAAGGAAAAGGCGATAGGATAAACCTAGACATGGGCTTGACTGTCATTAGCTGTAGAAATAAGAGGGAAGAAAAAATTGCTTTCAAGTATTTACTTTTGTATATTGGTGTGGCCATAGTCAAATTAGGTGTGTCCATAACACCGCACATAAAAAATTGGAGTTTTCAAGAAATACACCTACCGACAGCGGTAGGGTTATCGCCCGACGGTATCAAACATAGACTTTAAATTTCATGCAAAAAACATGATTTTCGTGATTTTTCAATTTCGATTTTTCTTGATTATGATTTTATATTTTAGGGGCTATCATATGTGGCAAATAATTTAGAAAAATAATCCAAAAGTTGTGCATTTAATATTTTAGCTTAAGACTCTTAATAACCAATTCAAATCCATTTTTAAATAATTTTGTTAATCTTGATAATATCACATAAGAAATTCAGTATTCAATTTATAATGAAATTATAAGACAATTATAGACAATTCATTTAATAAGTACGGAAGCTAGAAAATAACATGGAAAAGGCACTTGAAAATAATATAACTTGTTATTCATTCAGTTTGATTTATTAAACAGTTTAGACTTAATGTGTGCAAGTCATGTCGCAAAACATATAAAGTGACCATAATACCTGTTCTTAAAGGAAAATTTAAAATAAACAAAAGAAAAATAAAAAAAACAAAATAGATATTAAGTACATCATAAAGTAGAGTTTTGTATATTTCATTTTGATTCGTTTCTACTTCATGCATTTGATTGGAAAATAATGAATAATAGATTTAAGGATCCAAAGAGGACCAAAAGTGATGGTTCATTTGGGTACCCAAATATAGCGTGATGTTTTATGGGGAGAAGGTGATGAATGAGTCCTTTCAAGTGGAGTTAAATTTTAATTTTTAATTTTGGGTCTCCATTCATACTTTGATTTAATTTCATTTTTATGTTTCAAATTTCCATTGTAAATATTTTTATCTTAAGTTTTCATGTGATAATGTTTGTTTGAAAAACAATACGTTGAGAATTTAAAAATGTTGACATTGTTTTTCAAGTTAAAATTATGTTGTTTAACATAAAGACTCTTATGATAATGATTTTTTGAAAATTTATGTTCATTCAATTTTATGTTGGAATTGAATTGATTTTGTAAATGGGTATGATAATTATGTTTTGGAATTACATTCACTAGCATTTGATGAGTTTCACTCTCATTATTAAAATTCAACATGTTTTTATGATTTGACATTCTACTAGGTGTATGATGTATAATATTGGAAACACTAGTAGAATCCTTACATAATTTTGAAGATAACTAGAAATAAGAGATTCAAAATTATTTGAAATTTTTTGTACAAGTGATTTTAAAGATTCAAGTTTATGCGATATAATATTATTTTCATTTATCAAATTTTTCATTATGTTTTTTTGAAATTAAAAGCTCTTTTCCATAAATATTGAGTTCTTCATTAAAAGAATTATAATCAAAACAACATGTAGCATTTTCAATTAAAGAGCATAAAAGAGAACAAGGCACATCAATTTTTGTTTCTACATTAATTTTTTTTTAAACTTTTATTTTCTTAACGTAATTTGGAATTAACATTTTCAATTTTTTAATTTTATGTTTAGCAATTTCAAGCATACGAAACATAAAAAAAAAATTTGTTACAAAAAGAGAAGAAGTTGATTTTCTTACATTACTATCGGATGAGACAAGATTTGAACATAAAGTTCCTTTGACATCTTCTTGGAATTCCTCTTTCATAGATGAGATTTCATCTTCTTTTTTGCATGATATGTTCTCTTCTTCCATTGCAATTGACGTATACTCAACTGCTCCTTCAATAAAGGAGCTTTCTTGAATACTTATGCAAGCATGCATATTCTCCATGTCTTGTACTTGCTCCGTTCTTATAGATAAAGAATCATAAATATCTTAAAAGAAATTTCCAAATTTCATAAGCAGTGAAAAACATATAAATAAGTTCAAAAATATTTTTTCTCTACTACACAAAATAAGATATTTATTGATTTTGCATTTAAAATCATTTCATTTCTATTTAGATCACTTGAGGGCTTTTTAATAGTAATGTTCCAAACTTCAATATCTAAGGATTTAAGAATTTTTTTCCATTAAAATTTCACTCTTTATAATTTCTACCCATATATAAAGATGATAAATTTTTTTCATTAAACTAAAAATTATCCCCTCTAGTGGTTGCGGATCATGAAATGTCATAATTCCCGGTTGTAAAGCCATTTTAGAATAACCTGTCTCTGATACCACGTGTTGAACCCGGAAACCACGGTTCAACGAGTAGTTTGGACCGGAGTTGTAGCTTGCCTTTACTTCTCTCGAACAAGCACATTGAGTTGAGGATTTAGATTTTGGAGAGCTTCGCACCAGAACCTCAAACAGACCCCAGCGAGGAGGTCCTGCCACACACTCGGAAGTTCTTAGGCCACTTTCTTCCCAATACAATGCTGGACTAGGCACCTTCGGAGGGCTTGGATAGCTCCTTACTACCCACCCGGAAACCATGGTGAATAGTGAGGTGAATCTTTTGCTTTCCAAAGCTTACCAAAGGAGAGAGAAGAAAAAAAAAGCCTTCTCCAAAGGTGCCCTTGGGAGTCTATTTATAGTTTTCTGGTAGTGGACTGCGGATAGCAAGAAACCGCGGTGCAAGTCTTCGAAGCTGTATATGATTCTAGAGGGAAGCTGGTGGAACCAGTCCCTTGCCTTGTCCTTGAAAATGATGACGAACATCTTGCACTTGAAGACATCTGTCATCTGCCTGATAGAGACCGCGTCCTCAAACTACCCACCCGGAAACCATGGTGAATAGTGAGGTGAATCTTTTGCTTTCCAAAGCTTACCAAAGGAGAGAGAAGAAAAAAAAAGCCTTCTCCAAAGGTGCCCTTGGGAGTCTATTTATAGTTTTCTGGTAGTGGACTGCGGATAGCAAGAAACCGCGGTGCAAGTCTTCGAAGCTGTATATGATTCTAGAGGGAAGCTGGTGGAACCAGTCCCTTGCCTTGTCCTTGAAAATGATGACGAACATCTTGCACTTGAAGACATCTGTCATCTGCCTGATAGAGACCGCGTCCTCAAACTATTGCACATGTTGAACCAGATCGTCCTTGCCCGTATAGAAGGACATGACTGGATCTCTGAAGCCTTCTGGCACTGGGGCTGAGAGGATGAGCTCGCAAAAGGGGCTCCCCGAGCCTTCCTGGTGAGTTGCGGAATCTCGTCGGACCAGCTCGCCCGACTAGGGAATCGCCGGCGAGACGGGGAACAACTCGCGCCACTGAAGCGACCTCTAGCTCCCCTACGCCACTATTTTCTTCCTGGCTCGCCTACCTGGCGCCACCTCGCCTAGTGCTGGCTGCGCGAGTACTGGGACCGTGGGGGTCGAGTACTCGCCGGCTCGAATCATGAGGCTAGAGTGCAGGGTCTCCATGATTACATTCGTGAAGTCTTCAAATTTCTTTTGTTTCATGAAACAATTTGCGGGCGACGAGCTCTCTAGGTCAGATCCTTGCCCCTCATCTCCAGCCATGGTGCTCGCTCAGGAATTTCTGGGCAGGCTACGGTCCACGCTCACGCACAAAAAATGTTGAACTCAAAAATCACGGTTCAACAAGGAGTTCAGACCAGAGCTGTAGCTTGCCTTTACTTCTCCCGAACAAGCACACTGAGCTGATGATTTAGAGTACAGAGTCCTTTTCACCAGAACCTCAAACAAACTCCCGTGTTGCAGTGAAAAGGTCCGCCACACACCCGAAAGTTCGTAGGCCACTTCCTCTCCCAATCTAATGCTGGACCGGGCACCTTCGGTGGGCTTGGAGAGCTCCCGACTACCCGCCCGGAAACCATGGTGAATAGTGAGTTGAAGCTCTTGCCTTCCAATGCTAACCAAAGGAGAGAAGCCAAGAAGAGGTTTTGTCCATAGGTGCCCTTGTGGGTTTATTTATAGTTTTCATGTAGTGGTGCGAGATCCCGCCTTTTGGTTCTACTGAACACATCTTAAATTGGTCTGTCAACAACAAAACTCCGCTGTTTGGAACGGCCAATGACATGTCGAAAATGGAATGTCACCAGAATGAAGAATACTTTCTTTGGCGGGCGAGCCGAGCGGGCTGCGAGATCTCGCCCGAGTGGCGTGTGTCTAGTGAAGCCGGCACTTGCCGCTTGCCTCATAACCGAGGGACGAGTGCTAGCTCGCCGACTCCACTCACCCCTTACTTGTCTGCTTGGGTAGCGGATGCCTGGTGAAGCTAGGCACTTGCTACTCTCCCCCTGCTGACTGAGCCCACTCGCCAAATACGGGGTTGCACACCACGTGTTGGATCTTGAGGTGCCCTTAGAATTTAATACTTAAAATAATATCAGAGTTAATTAATGAAGTTTCAGAATTTTTTATAGAAAACTATATTTAAATATCTTAGAAAAGATTATATTGGATATTAGTTAAAGAAAATATAGGAATTCAATATTTCTTCACTACCGCAACCGGGAAATTTTACTGCCAGTTGTTAGCTCACATATATTGAATTCAAGAGTATTGTTCTTACAAAAACGAATCTTTCAATATATTTTGCAATATGGTTTTGGAAGAAAAATTAATTAAAACATTTTGTGCATGAAAATTAAATCAAGTTAAGACTGCAAAGAAAGACATGATTTTATTTTTTAGAATTAAATACAAAATATTTGATTTAAATGGCGCTTGAAATCAAGACGAATATAAAAATCTCTTTTTCTTGCTTCACCGATCCTTCTTCCAAGGACCGGCTGACTATAGTATATCTTACCCCATATATGACCTCTAGCCTCTCCCATAGATCTAGTCTTAACATAGTCGCTGCCAGTGTTATGGATATCCTTCGACATGGCCGATATGTCGGCTGACATAAAGGTTTCATGGACAAAATGACACGTTTCCGATATTTTTTTTGCAAAATATCCTTTTGGAATATATTCTTCGATATGTCTACTATTGCCCGATATATTCGCCGATATATCGACCGATATATTCGCCGATATATCGACCGATATATCCCGACATTTTATCGACTTGTTTTTTCAATTTATTTTAATTAGCGTCTTAGAGGCACCTGTTAGGCGTTGTGAGAGTCTAGTCACTAGGCATGTTAAATGGGGGAGGGGTAGACTAATAAAGACTTGGAATGAAACTATAAGAATAACATGATGTACTTAGCATTAGTGAGATTATGACAGAAGATAGGACACAATAGCGACAAAGGATCAATATAGCCGACCCCACTATAGTAGGATAAAGGCTTGAGTGTTGGTATTTGTTGTTGTATTTTTATTAGTGTCTATGATTTAATTGACAATAGAACAAAATTATTTTATTATTTAGGTTATTTTTTTCCCTTTCTCTGGCTTTTTTCCATACTCAAGTCCGTTATCAACTTCAATTATGCATGGTATTTGAATTATGAGTTAAAGGTTTCTTATCTTCCATTGTCATCGACAACTTCCCAACATTCTGCTTTCTCTTGTTTTATTTTACGCGTTATACCATTGTTTACAAAATGTTTATATTAGTTTGATAAATTTAGGAGTTCAATAAATATTAAATTATTAATATATTAATATATATAAATTTAAAAATGATTAAATTTATAAATAATTACACATATAAATAATTAAATATTAAAATCAGATATATGAAATATCCCCGATATATCCCCCGACATATTAAAACCGACATGAAAAACATAAACCGATGTGTCCCCGATATGCGATATCTACAACCTTGGTCGCTGCACACAAGATGACAAGTTTCCCTTTAAATTACACAATGACATAGTCGACAAAAAAAGACGAATTTCCTACGGAATCCTTCCTGGAATCCGACGTTCTCCCCAAAAGATTTTTTCAAACATGAAAATAAAAGATTACAAGTTATATAAAAGTAAGAGAAACTCTCCAAGGATTTCTGAAGATGGATACGAATGTGATCTAGACGTTGACATTCTTGGTGCGTTTGGCCTGTGTAGAATGTGTGTTGTAGCCTTTCTTCTTCAAAATCCTCTTTTAATCTTCGTGTTTTCCCAAAGGAATTCTCTCAATCTCTGAAGACGAACCTCTCTCAAAATATTTAGAGTTCTTGCTTTCGTGGAGGAATCCAAGCTTTAAGAGATTTACCACTTGAAAGCACGATTTTTCAGCTTTTTATAGAAAAATCGTTATTGTCGGAAGATAGGTAGCTATCGCTTGCGATATCTCCTCAAGCTGCACGTGTCTCACGTCACGGTGATCTTGTCGGGAAGATGGATATCGTGGGGCTATCACGTGGTGATAAGACTATCGCCCAGCGATAACCGCCAAATAGTGTATGATGTATCTGGATTGTGTGGAATAAGACCGTCGTCACGCTGACGTCATTTTCTCTATCGTCGGTGATATCGCTATCGTCTGACAATATCTCCTCTTCACTTTTGTCGCCCGAACCTTTTCCAGATTGTAAATGTCGTCGTCCTCTTTCCGCAATAGTGTGACGTTTCGTAACTCTTCCCGGATTGAAAGTTATGACCGTTTTAGTATTCAGCTGTCAATGCTCATCTTTTTGCTGTTTCTAAAGTGTACACACCCTTGAGTCATGCCCATAACCGATGATTTGTTTCATCATTCAACATGTACAATCGGCACACTATAAACACACAAAAAACTAGTTCAAATATATCACGGTATTTGTTATTCTTTAACTAAGAGATGCGGAATGCATGCTCTAACAATAGAGAATTCCTATGTTAATCCTTCAGATGTCCTCACCCTTGTCACTGAATTTGCATACATATTTTTGATTATGTCAATATATGATACATTTACACCTTTCTTTTCTTAGACTTTCCATAAGATCTCTCTTGGAACTCTATCATAAGCCTTCTCGAGATCAATAAACAACATATGCAAATCTTGTTTTTTTCGGTAGTTGTCAATGAGTCTCCTCAAGAGATGTATAACTTTCATGGTCGACCGCACTGCCATGAATCCAAATTGATTCTCCGAAATGTTAGTCTCCCGTCTTACTCTTCTTTCTCATTACTAATTCTCATAGTTTCATGGTATGACTCATTAATTTAATTCTTCTGTAATTAACACAATTTTGTACATCTATTTTAGTATACAAAGTTATCAACATACTTTCTCTCCATTGTTCTGATGTCTTCTTTGACTTCAGTAACTTATTGAAAAAACATGTAAACCACAAAATTCATTTATTTTCTAGACATTTCCATACTTCGATGGGTATATCGTCTGACCCAACCGCCTTTCCATTTTTCATCTTCTTTAGAACATCATTTACTTTCGATACTAGATATGTTCTTATGCTACTCTGATTTACTTGACATTTTCAAGTTCAATTTATTGTCTTTTGTTTCATTTTTGAGTTGATAAAAATATCTTTTCTATCGCTTTTTAATATTCACATCATCCGTCAAAACTGTATCTGTTTCTTCCTTTATGCATTTTAATGGGCTTAAATCTAGTCTTTTTTCTCTAGCTCGAACAATTTTATATATGTCATGCTCTCCATCTTTGGTATCTAATCGCTTATAAAATTCTTCGTAAGCTTGACTTTTTACTTTATTTACTGCATGTTTAGCTTCTTTTTTGGCGACTTTATACCTGACTAAGTTTTCATCATTTCTATAAGCATAGAATGATTTATAACTGACCCTCTTTGCACTCATTTTGTCTTGCACTTTCTCTTTCCACGACAAAGATCCTTTATTTGAGTTTGTACGACCTTTTGATATTACAACTACGTTCTTTTCACTTATCCTTAAATGTGAAGTCACAACTTCACATGAGACAATAAGATCAAGATAATGATCATCAACTAGTTGTTGCATAACTGCTGTCTTGAAAGCAACCTCCTTTTCTATCTTCAAGTTCTACCACTAAATTTTTGGCAACATTTGTCCTTGTCTTAAATTTATTATATTTAATTTGTACGTCCAACACAAAAAAAAATTTCTTTTTCGACCCACTCAGGTAATCTCTCATTTAAAATAAATTCTTTTAATTTTTTGAGTTATTGTTATTTTAAATAAATCAAAATTTAATTTAAATTAAAATTTTAAAATAAAAACAAAAAAAATTTCTGAGAAGATTAAAATCGAACTATTTTAAATGGAAAAGCAAGTCGTTCATTTAAAAAACAGCAGAAAGGACTTAACTCAACGAATGAGCGATTTGATGAAAACGGTTGAAAATCTCACACCCAACATGAATAGTGTCACACATGTAGTGAACGAATTGTGCACTTCGGTTAACAATATAAAAGCCACCATGCACTTAAATCAAGCATCTGTCCCGATTGATGAAGTAAACTCTAACCCTAGACATCTGAAACTTGCGCACCTCGAACCCGAACCCGAACCATGCAACTAACCCCGTTGGGATATGGAAGTCAAAATAAATGTTGGTTACTTTGAAGGACGAGTAAAGCTCGAGGGTTGTTTAGAATGGTGCGTTAGGATGGATCATTTCCTGGCTTGAAAGCAATTTTCCCAAGCTAGACAAGTTTAACCACACTTAGACTGAAAAGGTCTGCTTTAGTTTGATGGCGACAGTTAAAGCGATCCAAATTTAATTTAGGCATGCCCCCATCACCATATGGACCAAATTTAAGGCACAACTATGAAATTGATACGTCCTATCTGATTATTTGCAAGCTATCTATCGCAAGTTCCATAACCTACGACAAGACAAATTATCCGTAAATGAGTACATGAATGAGCTCCTTATACTCCAGTCTTGCCTCGACCTCTGAGAGGACGATGACATGACCATTTCCCGTTATCTGAATGAGTTACGCTATTCCATTCGAGATCAGTTAGAACTCCTTGACTATAAGGACTTAGGAGAGGTCTCGAGCCGCGCACGTAAAGCAGAGGCCTTGCCGAAAAGGACATCCGGGATTAGGTCTACTGATAGGCCCCCGCCTACTCACACCTTCACTCCTGCTGTTCGGACTGCCGGACCCTCACGTCTAGCAGTATCCACGAGTACCCATGCACTTCCTTCCGCACCTTGTAGAGGCAAGGAGGTTATAAGCACTAGACCACATCTTGGAATTTTTAGATGTTTTAAGTGTATTGAGCCGAGTCATAAATATTTTGAGTGCCCACGACATCACTTCGTCGTCGTCATTGATTCTAAGAGTAGTTCAGAACCTGAATATGAGGTCTTTCTTAGTGACTCACAGCTAGACCCGACCCTTGAGACTTAGTTAGAGAGCGAGTTAGAGGTAGAAGGTGAGCAACCTGAGCAGTTATTGAGTATCCTCCACCATAGCCTACTAACCCCTATAGCTTATACTTAAGACGATTGGTTGAGTAACAATATTTTTCGTACGATCGCCCGCATGCAGGGGCAGTTTTGATCCATTATCATAGATAACGATAGTATGGAGAATTTTGTTTCTCAATGCATGGTGGGTAAGTTAAAATTGAAGTCGCAACTCTTAGGAAAACCCTGCAGTCTGTCATGGGTCAATAGTTCTATGACCATTCCTATCACGCATCAGTGTCTCATCGAGTTTTCCATAAATAGTACATATTAGGACGCGGTCTGGTGTCACATTGCTGCTATCGAGGTTTGTCACATCCTATTGGGATGTCCTTGGCAGAATGATAGACACGTCGTCCATGATGGTGTTAAGAAGTCTCATTCATGAAGTATCGACACTTCACAATGCCCAGCTTGTCGGTGTCGGACTCTCCGACACGCGTCCGATATGGGGACACGTGCGGACGTGCATGTTGGAAGTCCGACACGCTGGCTCACGCGAGACTCGCGTGACGCAAGACTCGCTTGTCCCGCTTATCCGCTCATTTATAAAAAAAATTGCGGCTCATCCCTTTCGCTGCTCAATAGCCCGCGTACCTGTGTTTTTTGCTCTCGACTCTCTGATCCCTAACTTCTGCGATTCTCCACCCTCCGCTCCTCACCAACACTTCCCCAGGCTCTAGAGCTCCTTACTGTCTCTACTCCAGACTTCAGTGCTACTCGCCAACACTTCCCTAGGCTCCGACACTCTGTGACTGTTTTTTTTATTTTGTAGATTGTCTTCAAACAAGGGTAGTAATAGTGGTTCACAAGAGCCTATACCTATTGATTATGATCCAAATAAACGTCAATATGCTAGATACTCATGGTGATGCGGGAAGCAATTTGTTTTGGAGGTGCAATTTTTGTGAAAAATGTTTTATAAGTTCATATACAAGAGTGAGAGCACATTTGTTAATGAATGATGGAAAATAAATTGGAAAGTGTGTAAAAGCCTTAAGGAGTGATCTATTTAAGATGAAAAAACTAGAAGAAGACGTGGATATTTTAGATTTTTCATAATTATAAAAAATATTTAATAAACGTGTCACAGCGTGTCGGAATATGATATTTTTTGAGAATTGACGAGTCACGTGTCGTGTTGCGTGTCAGTGTCGGTGCAACATAACTCTCTTTCTTTTGAGCGCAATGGCCGCAAGATTGTTCTTCTTTCCCAGAAGAACAATCTTGTCCCTAGAGCCCAAGAAATATCTGCACGCCCATCTAGCACTATTTCTGCTGTATTTTTTCCCTCCTCTACTATGTTACTTGATTGGGCACAATTTCAGGAGGAGATGAGGGTTAGTGACGTAGTTTTTATGTTATCTGGTCTTGATGCCACTCCTACTACTCTAGACATTCCTAGCATAATGCAACCTCTCATTTACGAGTTCTCTGAGATTATGTCAGAGGAGTTGCCCGATCAACTACCCCCGATGAGAGATATTACACACTGCATTGATCTTATGCTAGGAATTATCTTACCTTATTTACCCCATCGTATGAGTCCGAAAGAGCACGAGGAGCTGCATAGACATGTGATCAAGCTAATCTCGAAGGGTCACGTTAGAGAGAGTTTTAGTCAGTGCGTCGTCCATGCATTACTAGTTCCCAAGAAAGATGGAACTTGCCGTATATGTGTAGACAATCGACCGATTAATAATGTTATTATCAAATATCGCTTTCTGATTCCCCGATTGGATGACATGCTTGATATGCTTTGTGGATCCCAAGTGCTTTCGAAGATTGACTTGAAGAGTAGATACCACTAGATTAGGATTCGACCTGGGGATTAATGAAAAATTGCATTTAAGACTAAAAATGTTTTATACGAATGGCTGGTGATGCCTTTTGGTCTCTCAAATGCTCCCAACACCTTTATTTGAGTAATGAATCAGGTGCTTCGACCACTCATGAGAGCCTGCATAGTGGTATATTTTGACGATATATTGATTTATAGTCTTGATTTATACCAACACTTGACTCATATGAGGCAAGTATTAGAAATCCTGCGCACGAATAAATTATATGTAAATTTGAATAAGTGCACTTTTATGACTGATAATCTGACCTTCCTAGGATATATCATTTAATTTGAGGGCATTAGAGTTGATAGAGAGAAGATCAATGCGATAGAATCATGATTTAGCCCTAGGACGATTACTGAGGCTAAGGTTTCATGGGCTAGCTTCCTTTTATCAATGTTTTATCTAGAATTTTAATACCCTAATTGCACCTGTGATTGATTGTTTAAAAAAGGATTATTTATTTGGACTGAGAAACTCGAACACGCATTTTATTAGTAAAGGTGAAGCTCAATAGTGCATCTGTATTAGCGCTACCTGATTTTGATAAAATTCTCGAGGTTGACTGTGACACATCTATTATAGGCATTGACACAGTTTTTAGTCCTAAGGTCAACCTATATGATTCTTTAGTTATAGGCTGAACGAGACAAGAGCTAGATATTCCACCAATGATATAGTCTTTTATGCTATCGTTCAGGATTTTGACCACTGGAGACGTTATCTGATCAGCGTGAGCTTGTGCTAAATACGGATCATGAGGCATTAAAGAACCTAAACTCTCAGAGGGAGATCCGAATGCATGGCAAGTGGGCTGCCTACCTTCAGGAGTTCACCTTTCATTTGAAGTATAGACGCAATGTCATGAATCGAGTGGCGAATGCCTTTAGTCGCCGCTCTCCTTTGTTAGTCACCTTTCAGCCACGTATCACTGATTTAGATTCCTAGCACGTTTTAGACCGCACGAACCCATTCTTTAAAGATATTTGGACATGTAGGGCAATCTAAATTACTAGACCTCGCTTGCTCTAGAGACTATTGGCCGAAAATGAAACATGATGTCATCGAACTCATTAGGCACTACACTACATGTCAGCTTTATAAAGGGCATACTTAAAACACTGGATTATACACCCACTTACCGATACTTGAGCGGCCGTGGGATGAAATTTCGATGAACTTCGTGGTAGGACTTCCTCGCACTCAGAGGAAATTCAATTCTATTTTTGTAGTCGTTGATCGTTTTTCAAAATGACACTTTTCATACTATGTAGGAAAACCTTGAGTGTTGTACTCATCGTTGAACTTTTCTTTAAATAAATCGTTAGATTACACGGTATTCCTAGATCGATCATCTTTGATAGAAATACTCATTTTATGGGGTATTTTTGGAAAATACTGCGGGCCCGATTGAGAACCAAACTCGAGTTTTGCAGTGCATATCACCCTCAGACCGATGGACAGACAGAGGTCGTTAATAGGAGTTTGGGAGACCTTAGGTGTTTGACTGGGGAGAGTCCAAAACAATGAGATCTTATTTTGCCATAGACTGAATTCACATTTAATATTTCTACTAATCGGTCCACTAATAAATCTCCTTTCAAAATGGTTTACGGGTTCTCTATACCCCATCTACTTGATCGCCCCTCCCTTCCATCTCATGAACCTATTTCCTTTGATGCGCAAACTCATATTGATTTTTTAAAGTAATTACATAAAAATATTACTAATAAATTGCGAGCGATTTCTGAAAAATATAAATCCATGGCCGGTCGTCATCTCGAGGAGTTGTACTTTTCAGAATGAGATTGGATGTTTGCTTATTTAAGAAAGCAGAGATTCACTCCGGATGCATATCATAAGCTACAATCGAGGAAGTTTGATTCTATCCAAATCCGGATGCGCATCAGTGAGAATGCATTTCTCTAGGATTTTCCCATTGAGTTCAGCACTTCGCCGATATTCAATGTGGTCAATCTAACGCTATTTTACGGAGATCCGCCTAGTTCTAGCCCCAGTCTACCTGCTCCAACTCCATAAATACTACCTGACTTATACCAGTGCAGACACCCACCACTGAAGAGATAGACCAGGTTCTTGATGTACACGAATTTCACACTTCCCACGGGACGTACCAAAGCTAATTGGTTTCATGGAGGAGACGGGATATCATAGACAGTTCTTGGATCAACATTGACGAGTTACAACGACGCTGACCAGATGTCTCAATTGCTAGTCTTTGCGAGTTCTCGTCGGGGTCAAGCTATATCAACCCCGAAGGAATTGATGCATCCTGCGACACATCTTAGCTTCGTTTACTATGTATTTATGTATTTCATTTCATGTATTTCTTTCCGCGCAACCGTCTTTATTTTGCGGCTCATCGGGTTGCCTGTCCGACGAGACTTTAAATAAAAAGGTTTGATAATTTAGGTAATTAGGATGAAAAGGGCAAGTTTAAGCTATTTAAGGAGCCTAAATTTTTTAAAAATATATTCATATCAATTAGAAGATAGTTCATGGAGTGATTTGTAAAGAAATGAATTGAAAATAAGACATGAATTGAAAATACTGTATTTCTAGAAGGAAAAAAAGGGAAAAGCCAAACTTCTATTAAAACCCATTCTACAAAAGTGCAAGGGGAAGCCGAATGCACAGGAGAACGATAAAATCATTTTCTTTGTAATACCGAAAGAAGCCCCCTTCTCTGTCGTAACTATTCCCCCCACATCGGATGACCCAACCGACCGACCGTTGTCTTCCCGCGACGCACCAGACGCTCGAATCGACGAACGGAGGCCCCTCTTCATCTCCATCTTCGACCTGCAACCAGTCACCGTTGACTCCACCGCCAATTTTCTGCGCTCGCCCGAGCCTGGTGCGTGAGGTGTGCCGTCGGCCTCAACGCTCTATTCCGGCATCCTCTGTGTTTGCTCATTTGCACTGTTTGGTGCACACCGAGAAGCCAAGTCTTTGTTGTTCTCTCTCGTGCTTGACGGGTTTGGATTGGAGCGATTTCCCTCTGACATAACTTTTGGTATTCTTGCTCCAATTCTTTAGTTTATTTTTATGTGCTCCGCTAAATATTTTTAAGCTTTCCCCGAACGTTCAATTGCTTTTATTACCGTACTTTCATAAATTATTGCATGTGATTCTACTTGTTGCCGCATTCTTCTCCCGAAATATTTGACTCGTCAACACGTGATAGGTCAATCCGTACAAAATTAACGAATTTCTTAAGGTTCATAATGACGAGTTTGATTTTTGCCCACAAAACTTAACTTTGGCACACCCAGCCTACATCATGTATTATTTTATAAATCATCTCAATCCTAACACTAGTGAGTTTAGTTATACATCATAGAGATAAAATGAAAATACAAAAATAAGAGGTCATAAACATGAAAATAAAATAAAAACATCTTCCTAATGAAGTCTACCTTCCTACATTTGACTTTGATCTCTACAATGCTTCTTCTTCTTCTTTTCTTCAATATTCACTGAAAGGACACTCCAAAAACCAGATCCCTTTCTTTCAGTTTTGAGATGACTATCTATATGTGCGATTGACACAGCCTCAAACACACCGTGCCCTGGCCGTGCTCTAGCTGTTTATGGAAAACTCTTCTCCAGAAATGTAAATAACATCACTGCCTTTCTGAGATGGGGTTGTGTCCCGTGGCTCTTTCTGGAAGAGATATGATCATCAGAACATTGTAATGTGAACTTCATATACATGACCCTATATTCTGGGCGTGCACGCTATTTTGACCCCCTTAGAGTGCAATTCAACTGTTGCGTTCTTCAACAAAGTTGTAGTCCTTTTTGTTACCTTTTCGTCGCCTCCAAAATACCTCTTTATTTCCTCTAGATTGCAGTGGTTCCTCTCATTCTTTCATAACTATCCGCATCTGCAATATAAACATACAAGCATATCAATTGGTATTAAAATGAATGAAGATAAACAATATATATTTAATATATACTTAAAGATGATGCTATAAATATATATAATATGAGCATCATCAAATAGTCCCACACTTATCTTTTACTATTTCAACGCAAAACAAAGTAAAACAAAGGATATTAGGGTCATCATGTTGAATTCTTCAAGCTCATTCCTAGTAGTGTGCATTTTCGTCAAAAATGGAATGAAAGCAATAACTATAAAACATAGTTCTAATTGTAAAAAAACTGAATAACAAGCATGATTATTTTATTTCTTCTATTTAACTCGAAAAATACAAGTATTTCTACACATATATATAGGAGGGACAAGTGAGATCTTAACTTCAAACCAAGGTGTGTGACTAATTTGTTCACGAGGGAACTCCTAATTGCTGGTCTTTACATTATGATTATACATAGTTCTTCTATCCTCGCCCACAAGCTGAAGCAAACAGATTGTAGGCTGCAAACATGGAAATGAATCTTCGGTATAGGGGGCGAGGTAATACATTGGTGAGGATACTAAAGATTTGCTCGACAACAGGTATATGTCATAGATAAAGTTTGCAAAGTTGAAATGTTTCCTAGATAAAATGACAATTGACTTAGAAAAGGCACGCACGAGAAATGTACAATTCAAATGACCTATCTACTGGTATTTATAGGCCTAAGGATGCTTTGAAAAATGTGAGTAGAGCTCCCGCTGGTCTTAATTTTTCCAAAATCTCTTTTAGAGATCTGGAAAAATGCGGGGATAACTGTTTCGGTTGTTTACATCGTACACATTTTTCCTAAGCAAGGAAGCAGTTTTAGATTTGTGTTCTAGCCAAAGGTGTACTTGCTAGAAGAGGGTTGGCAAGGTGTGTATTCGCCAGTTAACAAGTTCTCCTACCTGCCCCGTATTGTAAAGGCAAGGTGTGTACTCGCATATCAGGAGTACTCACACGCCATTCTGGCACCACATGGAGCACCCTGGAAGATGCTAGAATCCGCTACAACCATCTTAGCAGGTGGGCAGCCCGGATGAAAGAAAGTTGCTCGTAGGGCAGTTCCCCTGAGCCTATTATAGGGCCTGCACTGTAGCTAGAGGGGCATCAAGTCAATGTACTCGCTCCCTCCCAGTAAAGAGCTCACGAGTAGTCTAAAACACCACTTAAACACTCTAAACAATTTGAGATCATCAACTAAAAAGAACTCAGCTCTTGTATCCAAACCTCGCAATCAAAGTAAACAGTCATTCGACGCGCCAAGACCCACCACACCTCAGAAGAGTTGTGTGGAGCTTTTGTAAAAAAGCATCAACAGTAACCACGTAATTTTTCTTTTTAAGGTGTTAGAATGCAGTCTTTCAGCTCTTTATAATAAGCTATCAGTCACATCTAAAGTTAACATTACTGTCATGTTTGCTAACATATCATTTTTTGTTGGAATCTTTCCTTTATTTAAAGATGAGAGAGGAACTATTTGGCTGAGATATTTTTTCCCATTTCTTGTCAAAATTAATTTCATTCCTGCAATTCATTATGGATCACTCTTTCAGGATTCCAAAGCTGTGTTTGTTTACTGTGCAGTGCAAAAAGTGCAATGAACCTCTTCCTACAAATGACATGCGTTCTTCAACAGTGAACTCAACTGATGCAAACTTATATCGTGGTAATGCAAATAACTTTCTTTAAATATATTGAGTGGCAAATAACTATTATTTGTAGTAGGCGTGTAAATAAAGCCTAAGATAGGGAAGCTTTCCCAGTCCGGCTTGGTCTCAGATAGGCTTGGTCCAAGCCTAGCGGGCATTATGGGTCCCATTATTAATGCTGGATCTAGCTCGGCGCTCGGCCTGTTCCAATTTAGCCTCCAAGCTATTATAATTTGTATCATGGTAATACAAATAATTTCCTTGAAATATGTTGAGTTGCAAATAAGTATTACTTGTAGTAGGTCTGTAAATAACGCCCTAACCCGGGAAGCCTAACTAGTTAGTCTTGGGCTCGGGTAGGCCGGGTCCACGACATGTAAAGGCCTATGGGGCTCTAATCGGCCCCCATATTACTGTTGGCGCTACCTTGTCACCCGGCCCATGCCAGACCAGGCCTGGTGCTCCAACCAGAGCCATATGGTTTTGGGCTTGGTTTCCCACAAAGCAGGATGCCTGGCGCTTGACTGAAACGGGCTATGTCTGGGTTTGACGATTCTGACAAAGGGGATGCTTACACCTGAAAGTCTCGGGTTCAAGAGGCTTTTTTACATGCCTAATGTGGAGGGTTGTGTGCAGAATGGTTTATATATTTTTTGCCAAGTAGAGTTAAAACCTAGGGTAATACTTATGTAAAGCTCCACAAGTAGTTGGGGGTAATACTAATAATGATGACTATGGTAATATATTTGGTGATGGTGTAGTGGGCTTAAACAATCCACATAATTAGTTTAACATTTCAAATTCATGAGTAAATTTTTCTACCTTCTCACTTTTCCCCTTTTATTTTTTTCATTTTCAATGCCAAACTTTTCACAGTTCTTCAATGTTCATTTCAGAGTAGTTCTTGATTTAATTTGAGTTGATTTTGCTATAATGGGTTTAAACAATCCACATAACTTGTTTTTTTTAAAAAAATACTGTATCCCATTATTTAAATGTAATTTGGGGATGAAATCCTAACTTGTTATGGTTCAGATGCGATTCTATAGCTTTCGTTTTGAAATCCTTCTCTCATAAAAGAAAAAAAGTCCATGCAACCTTACAGCAACTACCCCTTCTTTGCAGTACATTCAACACCACTCATCTTCTCCATCTCCCCTCCATCCTCCTATCTCTCAAAGAAGGAAGGTGAGGAATGCCCCCATTGGCACTGTCTGGTATTGTTGCACAATTGTTTGTTGAGCTGTAAATAATGGAACAGATGCGGATCTTTACCTAAATCAAAACTATTACAACTTTTTATGGTAGCATCTTTCTTATGTACATCATAGCCACAGAGGGCTGTGTCTAACATAATCTATTCACTCGCTAGCTTCCATTTCAAATTCTACATGAACAAGTCTAGTTCATAATATGTACTTGTATTCCCTTGCCCAATCCACTCCTTGCCCAAGGATGTTCATGGTTAATATATGTGCAAAACAAAAATACAAATAAAATAATGAATTTTATTTCTCCATCAATCTATCTATTACACGGGTGCATCCCTCTTTATATAAAATAGAGGAGTTAAGAGAATGCACAAAAGACGATGTGAGATTAAATACATTGAGAGGCTACAATACAAGTAACCACTCAGATTACAACTGGTAGCAACAACAGAGCAACATCACCGAGCTGTTATAGAAATTACTTCAACACTCCTCCGCAAGCTGTAACATACAAATTATAGGAGCCAAGCTTGGACAAAATTGATGGTATAATGGTCGAGGTAAGACCTTAGTGCGGATATCAACAACTTTCCCAACAACAGACATATGTCCCATGCTTAATTTTGTTGAGTCTTTTCCCGAATAAAATGACAATCGACCTCAATGTGCTTGGTACTTTGATTTTTTACATGTACGTTCATGGAATACATGATTCTTGGCAATATGAATAGCAACTTTGCTATCAGAGAAGAGAGTGACCGAAGAGGGGAGTTTCACACCTAGATCACTCGGAAAACTCTCTAACCATGTAAGTTCTGAAATGACAAAAGACATTAATGGATATTCAACTTTCGCAGATTATTGTCCAACCACAGTTTACTTCTTGCTCCACCATGTGATAAGATTGCCACCAAAGTATGTGCAGTACCCACTTGTGGATCGACAATCATCAAGAGTACCTGCATAGTCAGCATAAGATTAGACAACAAGTGATAAAGAGAAGGTCTTATACACAAGACATTGTCTCAGAGCAGTCTTTATATATCGGAGGATGCGCTCAACAACTTGGAGATGAGAGATCCGTGGAGCATGCATAAAGCGACTGACCACCCCAACGATAGCAAATATATCAGGTCTCGTGACTGTAAGGTAAAATAGCTTGCCCACAAGACAACGATAATACTCCAGGTTAGGGAGGATTAGATTAGAATTAGATGCATAAGCACAGAGCTTATGGTAGGCATCCGTAGGAGTATCAGTGGGCTTGCATCCATCGTAGCCATCGTCGTGAGGTAGGTCAAGACAGTACTGCTGTTGAGACAAAACGAGACCATTAGGTCGATGAGCCACCTCGATGCTAAAAAAATATCAAAGAGATCCCAAGTCCTTTGTCTGAAACGTGGAAGCCATGTATTTCTCGATCATAGTTATACTAAGGAGATTATCACCTGTGATGAGAATACCATCAACATACACTGAAAGGATCACTGTGCCCGTCAGGGTTGACAAGTGAATAGGGAAAAATCAGTCGAGTTCCGAGTGAAGCCAACATCTCGAATAACCCGACTGAACTTATCAAACAAAGTCTGAGGAGATTGTTTGAGACTATATAGAGATTTCTTGAAGTGACATATACGAGACTCCCCCGTGATCTCATAACTAGGAGGCTGTTGTATGTAGACAGTCTCAATGAGGTCTCCATTCAAGAAAGCATTTTTGATGTAATGACCAATGCCGATGAACAACTGAGGAGATCAGGACTCAGACAATGTTTAGCTTTGCGACAAGTGAGAATGTCTTTTCGTAGTTAAGGTCGTGTTGTTGTGTAAAACCACGAGCCAAAAGTCGAGTTTCATACGTTCACCTACTCCATCCGAATCATGCTTCATAGTGAAGACCTACTTACATCCAACACATGTTGGCCAGAAGGAAGATGGACAAGGTCCCAAGCATGATTAGCCCAAAGGGCAACCATTTCCTCATCCATGACGGTCCACCACCCCGAGTACTTGAGAACCTCATGTAGAAAAGAAGGGTTGGAAATACATGACAAAGATGTTGCCAATCTGTGAAGTGCCAGAGATAAGCGATGCAGAGACATAATTCGAAAGAGGATGTGCTGTTGAGGTTGGTGCCTGATCAGCGGCTTGTGAAGCATCAACAGGCAGGGGCGACTCTTGTAGGGCATCAGACCGTGGATGTCGACGTGTGTAGTCACAAAGAAAAGGTAACGACGGGTGGTCCACTGCCGAAGGAGTGGGTAGCAAAGGAAAATCGGTGAAGGTAAGCACGTGAGGAAGTGGAATGCCTGAGGAGGAGGTGTTATGGGTTTCAGAGTGGTGGAATGTTTGATCTTCAAGGAAGGTGACATCGACAGTGGTGACAAGTTTCAATGAGATGAAGAGTAACAAATATGGCCCTTCTGGGTACGAGAATAGCCAACAACGTATAATTCGTCATATGAGGAGCGAACTTATCCATAGGAGGACCATGATGACAAACAAAACAAACACAGTGATGAAGATTGGGATCACGACACACACATCGACTTACACGATGATCAGAACCGTTCATCTTATGCTGATCGACGATCCGAGCATTGGTTTTTTTTTTCATTTTGAGTTGTATTTTTACTTATTTTTGAGTTGCGACAATCGGCCAATCATAACCGTCTGTTGCTTCCTTGAGTCTTTATATTGAGGGTGAGGGTAGCATAGAAGCCTAATCTTTGGTCATTTTGGTGCCGAAGCCGAGCCCGAGTGTGAAGCCTTGGACCGCCTTCCATCCCTCCTTGGCGAGAAGCCTTGGTCCCCCTCGTATCCCTTATTACCGACCCCCTCCACCTCCATTTCAGTCCTCCCCCAAAACAGCCCCTTAAATTCATCTCCGACGATCACCAAAACGCTTTTTCGGCCTCCCACTATCACCACCTCCACCAACTTTCCTTCATTTTCAGTTTTCCGGCGATCGCCGAAAAACACCTCTGGTCATCGGCACCTCCACCAGCAGCCAATTCGGCGAACACCTTCGGCCAACTCTGCCCGCCTCCGACGAACACCTCCGGCCAGCCATCACCCCACTACTCTATAACTACCGTAACCACCAACCACCAACCCCACTACTTCATAACTCCGCACTCCTAAAGAGGGGCTCATTATCTCCTAAATTTCCTCTCCACCTCTCGTTTCCCCACTAACCCCTCTACACCCCCCATGTGGAGCCACTCCCACATCTCCAACTTAGCCCCAACTTCCAGCCCACGTCTTCCCACTGCCCAGAAATCCAAAATCTACATATCCCTCCACATTTCACTCCCCACTCTCAGCAAAGCAGCCAGCCCCCTACCTTATTTCCCTCAACTTCACGTGGAGTCACTAGCATCCCCTCCAACTCCCTGTTAACCGCCCCATCCTCCATCACCATCGTGGAACAACCCTCACCATTGGGCCATTATCCCATTCAGCAAGCCCCCCTCTCCTCCAGTACGCTTCTCCCACTATTCCTGCCCCTCTCCCCCACGTGGAACCACCTCCCAATAGACCATCCTTGCTGGAGAAAATTCCTGTCTGCTGCCTTCAATTCTTTGCCCCTTCTAGCAGCTGTCCCGGCCTCGACAACTGCAGCCTGCCGCCAAAACTGCCTCCCTGCACAGTTCAGAGTTGCTGTACCATTTTCTGAACAGCCACACGCAACAGGTGAGTGCTAAAGGCAGCCCCAAACAGCCCTCCAACGGGCATCTCCAGCCCTCCCCGTTAGTATTTATGTGAGTCTTCAATTTGGTTGTCTTTTATTTCATGTTAAATTAGTGATTGTTTTCCCACTTGCATTATCTCTTTGTAAATTTTGTTTCCACACCACTTGAAGCTAGTGTTGGTTTTCGTTTATTTGTTGCTTAAGATTCATGTACTCTGTCATTAATACTACTACACTTGCTTTCCTAATTTTGAAGTTTATTTGTCTATTGTGATTTTTGTTTACATTTTATAAATCATTATTATTGCAAGTATAAGTCGTTGGATTTGTATGTTGTTCCATGTAGTGAGCACTCATTATACCCCCTTTATAAAGGACCGTCTCACATCACACAGGCGAAGACACGAGGTGTCAGAATAAAGAGATGTGTTGGGAAGTTGTATGGAAAACTATGCGGCAAAAGTCGGGACTGAAGAGGGCAGGCGTTTAATGAGGTAGCAGACAGTAGACACTGCAAAATGCCAATAGAAGGTAGGAACCTGCATTTGAAACATAAAAGATCTGGCAAACTCGAGGAGGTGATGATTCTTCTGCTCGATCACACCGTTCTGTTGTGGCGTATAGGGACAAAAGGTTTGGTGGATTATACCCAAGGTGTTACAGGTGTCCTGAAAATTGCGACTGGTATATTCGCGAGCATTATCAGTTTGAAGAATTTTAAGGGTGTGCGAAAACTGTGCTTTAGTCTCAGCGAGAAATGAGTGAAGAATCCACAACAACTTAGAGGGATCACACATCATATACAACCACGTTATTCGAGAATAATCATAAACATAAGTAACAAAATAACAATAGCCAAAGATACTAGACACTTTGTAGGGTCCCCAAATATCTGAATGCACTAAATCAAAAGGAGCAGCGCTCTGAGTATAGTGAGGAGAAAAAGTAAAGTGACGTTGTTTCTTGTAAATACAAGATTCACATTGAAAATCAGAAATAGAAATATTTGGAAGAACTCGCTTTAGAATAGGCCGAGGAGCATGTCCAAGACGCTGGTGCCAGTCAGTGGAGGTGACGGAGGAGAGAACCGAGGGTGGAAGATCCAAAATGTACACCCCATTACAGAGTCTCCCCTACCATTACTAAGTCACCCATACCAATGATATGTCGAGTCTACCGATCTTGCATCACAAAAGAAGATGGAGAAAATGTGAGCGAGCAATCAAAGTTCTTAATTAACTAACTGACATAGAGAAGATTAAACTGAGAGACTGCATGAATGGCATGACAGAGAAGGAGAGATGGAGTGAGACACATCTCCAGAACCTCAAACCATGGTGATATCATCATTGATTATTGCGATAAACTTCGGAGATGAGGTATCAGAATACTGAGAAGGTCTATGTGGGGAGATGTGGTTGGTAGCCTCCGAGTCCACTATCCACATTGGACTATGAAAAAAACAGGGGATACCTTCGTTGGAGGTAGAAGACAGAGTCAAAAGCCTGAGTAAACATCCCTCGAAGATGTTGAAGTTCCTCACATAAGACGTCAATGCCAGATTGGGGGGGGGGTAGGCGCAATCATCGCAAGAACAGCATGAGGTGGCACATTCAATGCGCGGTGGAAATCCATGTTTCCTGAAGTAGGTGGCCTCAATATGGTTCGGGTGGATACAATAAGTACAAAAGCGACTGATCAACCAATTTTAGTGATTGCGATTATCACGGCCTCCGTCGCGAGAGGCAGGTCGACCGCCCTGAGTCCAAGGAGGAGGATGCATGATTGGAGTGTTGCAGAAGGCTTGGAGAAGGAGGCATCACAACTTCGAGCGTCGGGTTGACTTTTAGTATCATCGAGCACACATTAGCGAGAGACAGAACAGTGGGGGATGACATGATGATCGCCCTAACACTGTGTTGGTGGGGAGGTATCCGTACCATCACGAGAGTGATCCCCACGACATCTTGCGCCCGTTGGATAGTGAAATTCACGGGGGGGGGGGGGGGGGGGCTGGTGCTAGCCATGCGTTAACGAGAGTCTTGAATGTGGAGACAATGGAGGTCTGGTCAGCGGTCATACCAGGATCAACGACACGACGCTCGGAACTATATTATATAAATGTTGAAGAATATCCTGCCAGATTAAAGGGATTGAAGTTCAGCCCATATGGAGTGTGCAATCTCGTGATACATGACCATGCAGTATGGATCAATCTTCATAGAGTTGAGAAGGCAAGACTGAACACAACCATCTGTTGGGTTTCAACGACATCAAATGCGGCGCGAAAATATAGGAAACCTTGTCAAGATTCTTGCGTAACATTGCAAATCAAGAAAATAGTATTATGCCTGTGTTAAAATCAGATTTCGAGAAAAATGACTGGCGTTTGAGTTCAAAATGCAGAATGATATCTGCCTCTCTAGAGGTATGCACACGAAAGCTGAAAACACTTCTCAGTCCGTTCAACGAACTTGGGGTTGGAAGATGATTGCTTCTCTCTGCCACAAAGTGCTAGTTCTGTTTTGTAGAGATGTGTTCTTCTTGGCTTTACAGTATTAAGAACTCCGAATTGGACCTTAGTTTTTCAGGATAAATTGACATATTTATATTTTATAAATGCGAACCCGTACCCAAATTTAATTCATATTCCCTCGGCACACGGACGTGTGTTTCGGGCGTGTGTCCCAAAAGTCGCACCGGTTCATGCAAAACCATCTCCAAGTTGGTCTGGAGCGCATAATCGCCCACACGCTGTTGGCACACGGGCGCATGAATTCAAAAGTCATGCCATTTGCCCTAGAACTGCTGCCAGCCGTTATCCCGCCATTTTGGATTCACACGCCCTTGGCACATGGACGTGTGCTGCGAGCGTGTATTTATAATAATGCATACTGTATATCGAATATACGTATTTATAAATTGATTTCCTAAACCAGCACGATCAATCATTTTTAACTTAAGTGCAACCCTATAAGCTCGCATTACATTGATAATAAAATTAATCTTTTGGTTACTTCTAGATCACGAGATACCAACAATCTCTTATTTGGTCTAGAACCTATCAACCATAATCTCATAAACACTGAGCGACATCTAGCAATACATCATTGTTATCCAAGTAATACAAGAGTTACAAACTCAGTGAAGAACTTTTTAATGCCAAATGTGTAGTCTTATCTCTTTTGATGGAGTATGCATTCCACATCTCTTGGTTTGAGAATAACAAATCACAATATGTATTTGATCTACTTTGTTTGTATTTATAGTGTGCAGGTCAAACATGTATAATATCAGATTCTACCAAAAAGATCGATGAGGAGGATTTAAGGAGGTCGTATTCTGAACTGAACACTATCGTGCATTGGAAAGCGACACTGCAGGTGGTATCAGTCGTTTGTATGTGACAACTGACAACATTTGAACGAAGACTTGGCGGGAGCTAAAAACCATTTTTGTAAACAATTGCCGCGACGCAATAACGCTATCGCACGACGGTACCTTGAAGGCAACCCTGACAATCATCGGGCTGACTAAGGAGCCAAATGAAGCATTAAATCAAAATGTGTCGGAATAAAATATCATACCAACGTGGCACGTTAACTCTATCGAGGCACAATAACTATTGCCTAAAATACAGAACGAGGCTATCATTTCAGGCTAACTGGAACAGGAAATTCGTTTTCTTACGAATACCGTGGGGGCAGTAAGTCCTACTACTGGCGGTACCTTATTGAGTTTATTTAAAGACCGCTTCACTCTTTCTCAAGGCGTGGAACAACGAATATTATTTTGAGTAGTTTTGTCCTCGAACTTCAGAGGAATCCCTACAACAATTTTGAATATCAAAAGAATTTGAAGGCGGCTCAAATTAAAGATTATTCTACACGAGACACAAATGCTAAAACAACGCCGATCTCTCTCGTGCCTTTGCCACCATCTTCAAATTTTTAATTGGGAGTTTTTATTCAAAAAATTTATTCCTCTCTTGTTGTAATCTCTTCTTTTGTTTTATTGACTCATTGATTTGAGCGTCGAAGAATTCACCCGTATTGGTGGTGAGTAGGTTCGTGTGCGACTTAATGAATAATTTGCCTTGTTGGTATGCGACTAGACTGGGATTAGATTTAGGGAGCGACTCAAGGCCTGTCTAGGGGAGATAGGCTTGAGCCCAATGTTGTTAAGATCTCGATTTAGATCGGACGATCTTACGATCTTCCGAGTTTTAGGGGGAAAACGAGTCACGAGTTAGGCTGGATCGAGTTCCCTGTAAAATCGTCAGGATCGGCGTTTAAGATCGTAGGATCGTGCGATCCTACGATCATTTTCGATCCCAGCCCGCGCATCCCTATTTCTTCGCGATCGGGATTGTAGGTCATCCCGTTTCCGTCGCTCCCGCAACAGTCCCGATTCTGTCGCTCTCGCAGCATCTCGATTCCGTCGCTCCCGCAACATTCTAGGTCATCCTGATTCCTTCGCTCCCGCAGCATTTTAGGTCATCCCTTCTTCTTCTTTTAAATTAATATTTTATCCAAATTTCGCAGCAGGCAATACCGCAGCAGGTCTATGTCTTTTATATTAATATTTTGATGTGATGGTATCATTGGTAATTTAGTATGGTATGAAATATTATATTTGTATTTGATGGTATGTAGATTAATACATATTTCTCATGCTTTTGATTTAATTTTTTTTTTAAATACGATCTTGCGATCCGTGTCGATCCTACGTTTTACGATTTTAGGGATGCCTCCCGATCTTAGTTAAGATCTCGATCTTCACAACATTGCTTGAGCCAACCAGTTCTATGGGAGAGTCGACATAGAAAACCAAAAATAATTTTTGACATATCACATTGATACCTAGCATCATAGAAATCAACATCTTGTAATTATTTCTAGTGATATAAAATCATGCATCCCTTTTTGTTTATGAAGATCTGATTTCTAAACTTTGTTATGAATTGATTTAATATTTTTATAAGAGATAATTGATTAAAAATAATTTTTATAAATCCCTTATTCACCTCTCTAAGGGCGTCTAACGATACAACAAGTGGTATCAAAGATAGGTTATTGCAAAAGGTTTAATCTTATAGAATAATGACGTATTATGATCTCACTTTTAATGAGGAACAAGGGATTAACCGACCTTGACTTTTCATCGAATCCAATTATAATTATTTGAAAACTAGGATGGGATGTTTTTTTGAAGACCCTTGACTTAGAAGTATGGGCAATGATAGAGCAACGATATTCTCCTCCTACAATTATAGTTGAAGGAAAAACTATAGAAAAACCAAAAGATAAATGCGATGATATGGATAGACAACAATGAAAAAAAATGCAAAAACAGTGAATTCTTTATTTTGTGCTCTAGATAAGACTGAATTTAATTGTACCTGCGCTTGTGAAACTGCATATGATATTTGAAATTTATTGGAATTAACTAATGAATGTATCTCGCAGGTAAATGACTCAAAGCTCTTCCAATTGGAGACTGAAACAATTCAGGATAGAGGTTGGTGAAAAGGTGGAGTACACAGGGTTCACCAAAATCGTGAATGCCTCAAGAGTACTTGGAAAGACGTTCTTCAATGGCGATTTGATGTGAAAGATACTTAGATCTCTCCCACCTAGATTCAATCTAAAAGTGACGACCGTCGCAGATTTTCATGATCTGAAGCGTCCCGAGATTGTGAGTCTCATTGAGAATCTAGAAACACATGAAGTTGAACTCAAAATCCAACATGAAGAATACAATAAAGAGCCGAAGAAAAAGCTTTCATTGAAATAAATGAAAGAGACAAACGAGTATGATGAGGACGATGAGGAGAGCCTGTTTGTTCCAGGTTTCAAGAGATTCATGAGAAATCCGGAAAAGAGAATCGCCTTTCGGAAATATATGAAGAAGAGTGCTGACAAGATGGGATCGTGGTTCAAGAATGTACAGACGAGAAACGACGACGAGGACCGACCACCACCGGAGTGCTTTCACTGCCGAAAGCCTAGACATATTAGGAGCATGTGCCCGAAATATTTAGCAGAGAAGGAGAAACTTCATCGGAGAAAAGAGAGGATAAGGTTCTGAAGGCGACTACTTGGGATGACTTTTCCACTGAGGAGCCAAACTCTTCAAGTTCATGTGATGATGAAGAGGCAAACATGCGCCTTAATGGAAAGAATCACTCTCCTTTCAATGGCGAAAGCAGTGTTCAAAGCGACACTGAGGTACCTCCTCCATCTTATGATGATCTGAATATATGAAAACATATAAATATTTTGATAAAACTTTAAGCGATCTTGATATTTTGAAATCTGAAAACAATATTTTAATAAAAGAAAATAAAAAAAGTATTAAAAGATTTAAGTAAGTTTGACAAAGAGAAGATGACTTGTCAAGAGCGCGAACACTCCTTTTCATGAATCAAAGAATTAGAAAAATTGCTCTAAAAAAACTTCTCGAACAGTGACTCTCACAAATGAGAGGAGGGATTTAGAAAACAAATTGCAATATTCTATTGGCCAAATCGAGAACGATAAACAGATGTTTGCAAATAAATGCGTCATGCCTGTGATCGAAAACATTCCTCTCAAAGCTCACATCCATGACTTAAATGTTGCAATAAAAAAATTTTGAGTTGGCCAAAAAACTCTGAATATGCTCTCGGGAAATCAATGTCATGGAACTGCGAAATTCAGACTCTGATATAAATCTGTATTACTATCGTAGGTGGTAATGACTACTACCGGAGGTAGTGCAAATTCCAGAAATATAATTAAATCAAATAAAAATTGAATAATTTTTCTGGCAGTTACTCTTCTTCCAGCAAAAGTACGCCTAGAACTCAGAAAGTCGTTTCCACCACTTTTCTATTGTGTGCCAAATGTAACATTTTTTGACACGCGTCGGGCTCTTATATGAAGAGGGGATATCATGCTATAAAACAAATCTAGGTACCTAAAGTTTTCACCTACACTCTTGAAGAAACAACCTCTTGGGTATCCAGATCTTTACTGCCTACTTCTGTCTAGGTGTGTTGGAAGGCTAAGGACAAAGGAGACATGTGAAACTTGGACTCTGGATGCTCCAAACACATAGTGGATAACAAGGAAAAGTTCCTTTGCCTGGAGAAAAAAAGAGGATTAGTTACTTTTGGTGACAATAGCAAAGAAAGAATCATGGGCATTTGTACACTTTTTATATGAAATATTTTATTTGTAGATGATTTGAAATATAACTTGATTTCTATTAGCCAACTCTGCGATAAAGGATTTAATATTCTATTTGAGTCATCTGCAAATCTTTGTTAAATTGTGAATGCAAAAATAATTAAATTGTAGTCACTGCACCTAGATCACATAATATATACACTATTATTATCCAAAGTATAAGAATACATACACTTATATAGAGGTAGATAGAGGGAGAGATATCTACTTTTACAATGTGGGACTAAATGAGCTATACATGAGCCAATACCCATGGACCTCCCAAATGGGCTAATTCTATTTTATCTTTAACACTCCCCCGCAAGCTGAAGCGTACAAGTCATAAGCGCCAAGCTTGGATAAAAATTGATAGTACAAAGTCTGAGAGAGAGCCTTGATGAAGATATCAACAATTTGACTGGAGGCCGAGACATGTTCCAATACTATCTTCTTTGATTGAACCTTCTCCCGAATTAAGTGACAGCCAACTTCAATATGCTTGACTATCACAGAGCAGGGTAGCAGGAGAGGAAGTGTGAGACCCATATCGCTGAGGAGGCCCTCTAGTTAGGTGACCTCAGATACGACTGTTGCCATAGCACGATATTCAGCCTCAGCAGACGAGCGAGCAATAAAAATATGTTTTTTGCTGCGCTAGGTAATAAGGTGTCCACCAAGGTAGGTGCAAAAACCAGTTGTGGAATGTCTATCATCAAGTGACCCTGTGTAGTCCGCATCAGAGTAGACAACAAGTGATAAAGAAGACGATGGCTTATAAACAAGTCCTTGTCCAGGAGTCTTCTTTAAATATCTGAGGATCCGCTCGACGGTTCAGAGATGAGAAGTCCGAGGAGTATGCATGAATCAACTTACTACTCCAACAACGAATGAGATATCAGGCCGCGCAACTATGAGGTAGATTAATTTTCCCACCAAGCGTCGATAGTACTCTGGATTGGTTAGAACAGGGTCATTCCCAGAGTCATGATTCGACAGCTGATGATTCATATCCATCAGAGTATCTGTAGGTTTGCACCCCGAGTAGCCCGTACTTTGTAGAAGATCTATGCAGTACTTCCGTTGAGATAAGACTAGTCCATCAGGTCTTCTTGCAACCTCAAGTCCAAGGAAGTATCACAGATTACCCAGATCTTCTGTCTGAAAGACGGAGTTCAGATGTTGTTTGATTTTCTGGATCCCGATGGTGTCGTTTCCCGTAATCAGAATGTCATCAACATAGACAAGAAGAAGAACTGTCCATGTTGCTTGATGACGAGTAAAAAGAGAGAAATCAGCAGAACTTCGAGTGAATCCCATCTCGCGAACCACCTTACTGAACTTATCAAACCAAGCGCGAGGAGATTGTTTGAGACCATATATAGACTTCTGGAGAAGACATACACGAGACTCCCCCGTGGTCTCAAACACAGGTGGCTGGTGCATATACACAGTCTCTTGAAAATCGCCATTGAGAAAGACATTTTTGATATCCAATTGATGAAGGGGCCATTGGCGGTGCACAACAAGAGAGATCAGAACCAGTAGAGGACTTAGTTTTGCCACCGGAGAGAACGTTTCGCCATAATCGAGGCCTTATTGTTGAGTGAAGCCCCAGACCACCAAACGGGCTTTGAGACGAGCAACTGTTCCATCAGGAGCATGTTTGATTGTAAAGACCCACTTGCTAACCCATGTAATCCCCTATTCCCCTGAGTAGCGTGATCGCTGGACCGCGTGAGCCATGAGCCATGAGAGAGATATTTCTGATTCTGCATTTAATAATTGGGGTTTTAATTTTTTTTTAAATTATTGGTTCGGTTCGGTTCTCGGGTACCCGACCACGGGAACTTAGAACCGAACCGAACCGGCGGTTCTAGTACTTTTTAGATCCATACTCGAACCATGTAAAACGAGAACCGATCCGAACCGTCGGGTTCGGTTCGGTTTCGGTTCGGTTCTCGGTTCTTCGGATATTTTTGCACATGCCTAATCATTCCCAATCAATAATATGTCATATGCACACAATGTTAAGAATATAACTGTGCTTGCACTATTCTACTTGTAAACACACGACTCATCCTCATTCTTGATGAAACCAAACTTTTCGATTTTCTCATCAAAACGAAGATTCCAAGTTCAAGAAGCTTGTTTCAATCCATAAATGGATCTCTGCAACCTGCATATTTTAGTGGCTTCATATAGAGATACAAATTTTTTTGACTTGTGTCATGTACACATCTTCAAGGATGTTTCTATTAAGTAAAACCATTTTGACATCTATTTGCTAGATGTCGTAATCATAGTACACAATAATAGTAAATAGAATTATGATGGACTTAACCATAACAACTGGAAAAAAAGTTCAATCATAGTGAATACTATAAATTTGTTTAGTACTTTTAGCCACTAATCACTCTTTGAATCTCTGTGCATTGCCATCCATGTCGTTCCTCTTCTTAAAAACTCATTTACACCTAATGGGTCTTACCCCTTCAGGTGGTTTCATTAAGGTCTAAAATGGTTTGTATATATGAAGTTCATTTCAGATTTCATGGGCTCAAGCCACTTCTCGAAGTCCGGTCCACTTATATCATCTTGATAGGTTGCAGACTCATCATCATGATCCATTAACAACACATTATCAATTTGAGTCACGAGAAATTCATCTCTCAGGCCAAATTGTGGTCTATCAAACCTACTTATGACTTATATTTCTTGAGCAGACTTTCTAACTACAACAACTTGTAGTACTTGCTCAGGTTTCATCTGAAGTTCATTTATCATTTGTGATTCTTGAACTTTTTTAAATTCCATATTAGTAGTTTTTCTAGATATTAACTCCTCTAGATATTTGATGCTGTACGTATGCCTCACAACCTTAAATCTTTTTGAAAGACATACTAAAGACACTTATCAGTTCATATCTCATATATTATCTTTTGAACCGTTCTAGTAGGAATACGATTTAGTATAAAAGCAGTTGTCTTCAAAGCGTATCCCCAAAAGGAAATAGACAGATCTGCATTACTCATCATAGATCGCACCATGTCTCACAAGATACAATTTTTTTTTTCAGAAACAACATTATATTGCAGTGTCCTAGGTAAAGTGAGTTGTGATACAGTACCATATTCTCTAAGATATTCTTGAAACTCATGACTAAGTATTCACAACCCCTTTAATCAGATCGAAGTGTTTTAACTATTTTCCTAGTTGAGTTTGTATTTCATTCTTGTACTTCTTGAACTTTTCAAAGAATTCATATTTGTACTTCATAAGATATATATATATATATCCACTAAAATTATCATTAAATGTAATGGATTAGTAAAACTCACCTCTATCCATATAACTCATAAGTCTGCATACATTATTATGTATTACACCCAAAAGATCATTTGTCCTCTCAATATTACCAATGAAAGGGGATTTAGTCATCTTGCCTAACAAACAAGATTCACATCTCTCAAATGATTTACAATTAAAAATGTTTGATAGTCCATCTCTATGGAGTTTGAAAATTTATTTCTCATTTATATGACCCAAATGACAATGTCAGAGATATTCAGGATTAGAGTATTTTGTTTTTACTCTTTGTATCATTAATGTTATAGTTGAGCTGGTCTAAGTTCAAAACTTAAAAGACAAATAAACATTTATGCAATTTTTTAAACAAATAACATTCAAATATATAGAACAATAATTATTCTTAATAATGAACAAAACCTTTCATATCCAAACAAAAAATAGATATCATGTTTTTCTAATTGCAAGGATGTAATAACAGTTCTTTAACTCTATTACAAGCCTAGTAGGCAAAGATAGATTGTAAGTCCCTACAACAAAGACATCAACTCTTTCACCATTCCAGCTCATAGGTTCACCTCGTTATTAACTAACATTCTCCTCAGTTCCTGCACATTTACATAAATGTAAGAAGCACATTCGATATTCAATATCTAAGATTAAAGAGTAGAAAGATTGACTTATATAACAAATATACCTGAAGTGGAAGTCTCACTTTCTTTCTTCCTTTTCATATCTTCAAGGTATAGAGGACAATTTCTCCTCTAGTGCCCTGCTTTTTCACAATGGTGACAATTCCCGTCCTTAGTCCATCCTTCTCTTTTCTGCGTAGAAGACATGAGATAAACGTTTATGCACCATCAATATGAGGTTTGAGACTTAACCTTTTTCATATTGATTTCGACGATTCTCAACATGCCTTGGAGCTCAGGTAGCGATTTGTCAATTTTATTCATGTTACAATTCAAGATAAAGTGCTCATAACTGTCCAATAATGATTGCATGAGCAAGTCAATGACTAACTTTTGGCCAAATGGAAAACCCAATCTTTATAGGTTCTCAATATGCCTAAAATCATTTTGAGTACGTGAGTTTCCACTTGGTCATGAGCTCCCATGTTACACGGAAACAACTCCCTTGACATGTCATACCTCTCCTGTCGAGCTTGCCCTTGGAACATTTTCTTGAAATGCTCGACTATCTCATAACCACACATGGTCTCATGTTGCTTCTGAAGCTCAGAGTTCATGGTTACGAACATGAGACACTCGACGTCCAATGAGTCGTTCTGATACTTCTTATAAGCATCTTTATCTGCATGAGAGGCAGATCCTAGTGACTCTTTGGGGGAATATTCCTTTAAGGCAGTGCTTATATTCCTATTAGAGGATAATCCTCGAATTCTTGTACCTGTCCAAAAAATTCGTCCTTCTCAAGGACCGATCGCAGGGGCAGGTGTGATGTGTTTCACTAGATATTAATATTCTACAAAAGTATGCTAATTTATATTAGTATTATATTTTAAAATATATTTTATTTTAATATGATCTTTTATTAAAATTCTGTCACTATTTTATCCAAATTAATAGCTCTCAATATTAATTCAGAGAGTTTAAGTGAACAACTCTCTAGTGTGGCAAGATCTGTATCACCCCCATCATGAGTCAACTTTGACTAATTACCCACAACGCGGCTATTTAGGTTGATAACTTTTATCAGTTGCATTATCATGCAACTCTTGTATTTTTTAGTGAATAACCATTATTCACATCCATCTTATGGTGCATGCCTATAGGCACTTAACATTTGAGGTCACCTATTTAAGTTGGAGCAAATGTGATGCATTCTCCGTCGCATCCAAATATGCATGACATCATGCGTCGTGGATCTTTTATTATTACGCATTTATTTATTATCTTGTATTTCTTTCCCGCGTACTCAGTTTATTTTTCGGCTCATCATTTTGACCACCCGACGGGACCATAAATAAAAGGTCCGATAATGTGGGTAGTAAGGACGAAAAAGGCAAGCCAAATGTTTTTAAAACTCGCATAAAATTTAAACTCAAAAGCCAAAATATGTATATAAGAGATTTAGGAAATCAATGAGGGAAGTTTATTTGGATGTTTTTCAAATCAAGATCGCCGAAATATTAATAAGGAATTGTCTGGGAAATGACATTATATGAAAGGAAATATTTAGAAAAAAGGAATTGTTTTAAAAGTTAGAAACTTATTTGGGAGAAACATTAAAGGCAGAGTCATAATTTCTCCCTATTAAAACTTCCTGTCGTGAAGAGGAAAAGGGGAGCCGGGTACACAAAGGAAGAAAAACTTCGTTCTTTCTATAATTTCAGTGGCAATCCTTGACATACGCCGACTTACCATTGCTATACTCAAGCCTAGCTGCCTCCCCATTGTCGTTCATGGCACAAAAAGCCATCGGAAACCTCTGAAGAAGGATCTCTTGGCCTCACGCCCTTCCATCTCCAGAACAATTGCGTCCTGCATCAAAACGAAGACCTCCCGCCAGGCCTCAATCCAACACCAGCTTCCACAATCGTCCACAACGCCCTTCTGTTTGACCGGAGTTCCCGCTAACGATACTGCCCGTCGCCGTCAGTCCCGCCTTGGATCTCGCTTATTAGGTTGTCGTCGACACCGAAGCATTATTCTGACAACCTGGTTACGTCCAGAGCCGTCAACTACAACTCCGACTCCAGCTATCTGTACGAGGAGATTTATGAACTATTACCGAAGACCATTCTCCTCTTGCAAGAAGGATTTAGAGTGGACCACTGCCTCTGCCGTATCCTTGTCGCATCCTTGCTCGGATTAACTAGTTTTAAATTTATGCAATCCAGCTAAATAATTATAGGCTTGCCTCTACTTTATTACTACCTTTAATTATCGTTAATTCCATAAATTAATATTTATAATTTGCTTGTGGATGTACGGATATCGCTTTGGTCCAACCCGCTAGACACTCAAGGGGAGAATTTTGAATAATGATTAACGGCTTTAGCGAAGTTTGTCGATTGAGAGTTTTGGTATGATCCCTTTTGGCTTACAATGGTCAAAATTATTTGCGTTGAGTTATCTTATTTTCAAAAAACCTAATTTCGATCTACATCGCAATGTCAACAACTCGATATCACAATTATTCGCATGCACCCGCAAGATAGATTGTCGTGCATATGTTTAGACCTTTTAAACAAAATAGTTGAATAACATTTGATCGTGCACTTATTTTAATCAATTAAATTTAATATATGTGATTAATGTTCAATCAAGAGCTATTTAAACCATTTAAATAAGAGCATAAAGTTACAACATTCACATTGCGAAAGGGTGGAAAACAATATCTGAATGAGAGGTTTCACAGCCTGCTCTGATATCACTGTTGAGTTTCAAAGACATAAAATGCGCAATGAAAATACAGGAAATTTTTGTCTGGATCTATACGAAACACAACAAATCAAGAAATCCAAAATACCACTATTGGGTTTCGAGAAGAATGACTGACGTTTGAGTTCAAACACAGAATGATATACACGTCTCTCTAGGTATCAACATGAATGCCACAAACACCTCACAACCCGTCTAACGAACTCGGGGACGGAAGATGATCGCTTCTCTCTATCACGAAATGCTAGTTCCGTTTTGCAGAGATTTGTTCTTCTTGGCTTGACGGTACTAAGAACTCTGAATCAGACCCTAGTTCTTTAGGATAAATTAACCTATCTATAAGGGCGAGTCCGTACACAAAAGTTTTATTCACACGCCCTCGACACAGTTGTATGTTTCAGGCGTACGACGTACCCCAAAAGTCGCATCGGTTCATGCAAAACGGTCTCCACGTGGGTCTGGCGCGCATAACTGCCCACACGCCCTTAGCGCACGGGCATGTGCAGCGGGCTTGTGAATTCAGAAATCGTGCAGTTTGCCCCAGAACTGCCACCAACTATTATCCCGCATTTTGGATTCACACGCCCTTGGCACACTGGCGTGTGCTGTGTGCATGTGTTTCTAATACTGCATACCGTATATCTAATATATGTGTTTAAAACTTGGTTTCATAAACTAACATGATCAATCACTTACAATTTCTGCACGTCCTTATGTGCGACTCTATAACCTCGTATTATGTTGGTAATAAAATTAATCCCTTAACTACTTCTAGATCACAAGATTCCAACACCATCATCATGGAGCCACTACTCCGTAGACTCTGCAGGTGGAGCATGGGTAACATGATGGTGCATGCCTTTAATTTGAAGAACACGACGCACTGAATGCACCCATTCAACAAAATTATTTTTCTCGTTAAAGAAATAGTAGTAATTTTCAGCTCATTCCGCACTTCAGGTAGGGAATTTGGAACAAGGTAAGAGGCCGCCGCAGAGGTGTCCATGAGTGGCTGACGTGAAGGCTATTGCCAGGACACAAAGAGAAATTACCGAGACTTCGGAAGGGAGACTGCATGGTTCCATCGAGAGGCCGCACAAAGAGAACACTGGGATTGGCCCGCGATTAGAGAAGAATTCACAACCAGAGAAGAGAAGAGGTTGCGTGGTCTCAGACAAGAATCAACGAACACCACGGTCTCCATGGGTACAGGACGGGAGTTGCGAGCACTGCGAGCTCAACGCACTCAGCTGGGGAACATCTGGTTAGGTCGGTCTCAAGGAGTGGGATAAAGGTGGTCCCCAAACAAGGTTGCCAGAAGGAGTTCGCAAAAAAATAACAAGAGTCCGCAAGAAGCCATAGAGGATATACCATGGCCGCAGTGGGCCCGAGCGAAGAGACCTCCCAAGGGGTCACAAAGAGCACTATCAGAGAAATCACGAACACTACGACGGGCTTATGCGGAGAGACCGCACATGGGTCAATCAGAGAGACATGAAGGTCTAGTAGGGAGAGCCGCGAACACTGTGGATAGCAGAAGGGAAACCGCACAAAGGTGTTCCGACGGTTACGAAGAAGAGTTCGCACCAAGGACTGATGGCTCTGATACCTGTAGATAGCTGAAATTCAAATAAAATAATAATTTTATTTCTCCAGAAATCTATCTATTACACGGGTGCACCCGTCTTTATATAGAATAGTGGAGATGAGAGAATTCACAAAAGACAATGTGGTACTAAATACATCGGGTGGTTACCATGCAAATAACCGCTCGGACTACAATAGGTAGCAACAATATAGCCGCAACACTGAATGGTACACAAGGGTAACCTGTGTCACCGCCCGGCCTTTATCCAGGATGCTTTACCATTCAACACCTTGCAGTTACACATGGGTAACCACCCGGCTTGTCTACAGATTACTTCAAGGCCTGAATCAGGCATGCGGTTGGGTTGCAACTTGCAATTCACTTGCTGCATGTCCAGTAATTTTGAACAGCATAATTAATAATGTATTTGCCAGATCTTTATTAATTCAAGGCTTCTTATTTTTTCTTAATAATTGTTTTTATATACCGTCACATTTAACTTGCATAGCTATAAATATGTTATCCTCTGCTTCTTTGCAGCTTCAGGAACAAAACGCTTGGCATCCGAAGAGTTTGTTAATGACTGGGACAAAAAGAGGTTAAATGCGGGAGATATGAGCCTCCCTTTTTTGGTAAATACATCTCCATTGAGCTCTGATTGCCATTTCTATGACTTATGACTGGATTCTACTATGTCTTTGATATGCAAGGTAAGTGAGCCACAGCAAATTTATCTTGATATGAAGAAGCTACCTGGACCTAGTGGTGGTCAAGCACGTGAATTATACTCCAACTTTCCTCATACAAACTTGTCAAAAGTGGGTGCTCAGTTGCCAGCCATGCCCACGCTTCTTGGAAAAGGGTGATAATAACTTCTTATCGAGCTTTTATTATGTCTTAGATCTTCTAAAACCACATTTTTATCTTGTTAGTATGTATTACATGCATGACATAATTTGTTCCTTTTTCTTCAGTCTAAACTCTAAAGCATGATTCCTTTTGGTGGTCATATTAGTTAATGATATTTAATTCTTTGGATTCTTGCATGTGCAACTGTGCTCAATTCACAATACAAGCCCATGGATTGTGAGAGGAAAAATACGTAAAAAAAATAATGTTCAAGCAAGACTACTCATGCCCATGGTTGGGGAGCGGATGGATCAGCCGATTGTTGGAGGAGGCTTTGTGGTAGATCGGGGCGGATCGAGTGCAGAAAGGACGCTGGAGGCCGATCCGGTTGCTATAAGAGGTGGAGTGGGCCGATCCGGTTGCTGGAGTGCCGATCTGGTTGCTGGAGTGCTGATCCGGTTGCTGGAGTGCCGATCCGGTTGCTGGAGGGCAGGACGTGGCGGATTGGCACTGGCGGCGTGATGCCGGAGGCGGATCAGGGTCGTGGTGTCTGACAAGGGTGAACCGCGCGTCTACTGGGTCGCGCGCCGTGTGGAATGGTGGAAACGATCGGGCCGCTCGTCTTTCCGAAGAAGACGCGGGATCAGGTGTTTTGTCGCGGAAATAGGGCCGTGTCGCGATGACGCGGGTCGGAGGGGATCGGGTGCTGTGCGGGTCAGTGGAACAGGGAGATAGATTTCTGAATTCCTTGGGCAAACTCGAGCACCGACGGTGAGAGCAGGCGGTATGGCAGGTCGGACCAATTGATACGATCACGGATAAATTTCGGGAGGAATTCGACAAGGGGAAGGGCCGACGGGGGTGAGCGAGAATGAAGGAGGACGAGAAGAGGCGAAATTAGGGAGTAATCCTAGAAACCTTCATACATTCCAAGATAAAGATTACAAGGTCCATCGACCCTCTTATAGTGGCGAGAAGTGAATATAAAAAGAAATACTAAAATTAGGAAATACTGAAAATTAGGAAATACTGAAATTATGAAATACTAAAAATGCGTCAACAAACATAGCAACCTATTTATTATTAAATATTCTCCGCGATCTCGGTGGGCCCTTGCGATATACGCGCCTGACACGTGTAGACTTGTCATGGTGGCTCGTCGTCGTGTAGTTCCGTAACATTTATACCCGTAACACGATCCCCCTGAGAGGGTCGGTGCCATCAAACTCAGGAATCTCAATCCGGTGGAGATGGACCGGGGGAATGTCCGATGCGGGGTGAAAAAATTCCATGTGTTCGGGGACGATTTGAATTGGTGGCGGTGGAGGAGAGGCCGAAGGGTGATTAACTATCGTGGTCATAAGTCCTCAAAGGAGAAGAGTGAGATCCGCCAGCCGGGCTTCAATGTGATTTATGTGCTGAGAGTCCAAAATGGCAGTGGAGGTGTTCTTGTCGGCATGGAGGGCCATTGCCCGATTCGTGGGCATGAAACAACGACTAGATGACGTAGCGTGGAGCGTCGGAAGGTTGTAATATCTGTAGAAGGGAGGCCCGACATGGGGGAAGGTGGCGAGGAGGAGAAGCGGCCGATGGAAGGCCGCAGAAGCCGCGAGAGGGCCTCCAGAATGCGGGGTAAAGAGCTGGAGAAGGCATTGTTGGAGGTGGGCGGCTTTGTACTCAGCGGAATCGTTGCTGGAAGAATGAGACGACGCTGGGCAGGCCAGAGCAGCCATTGTAAGGGGCAAAATGCGGCGAAGGTGCAAAAAAATGTCGGCGCAGCTGCTGGAGGAGCCAGGCGAGAGCGGAGAGGCGGTTGGCGCAATCAGCGGCGTGTAAATCGCTGTGGTGGTTGGCTGGACCGTGGAGGTAGACGTTCGGCAACGAGATCTCTCAGAATTTGAAAGAAACGAACTGAGTAGCGGGGTGGAAATTCACACTCGCGGAATCTGAATGAGACAAGGCAGCGGAATTAGGGTTCGGTGGAACCCTAAACGAAGGCAGGTCGGACCAGTTGATACGCTAGAGTCGTATCGAGATCAATATGATGAAATTTGCATTGCATTAAATAAACATAAAGATAAAATCGAGAAATAAGTTCTCTCCATGCATTCGTTGGCTGGGTCCTCCTTGACACTCCACTCTCCAAGAGAACCAAAACCTAAAACTCAAAAAGGATGCTCATGTAAAGATGCTACCACTCCTATATATAGGCGAGTGGGAAATACAAAGTGCAATAATGTCCATGAGCTACATAGAATAATATCGGCGTGTGGCGGCCCGCATCGTATCTTTAGAAAGATGACAAGTCTTGATGGCTTTTTAGCGAGCTATTTTTTTCCTCTTTTGTATTAAAATGGGTTCATATTTAGAGAGACAGTAGTGTAACTTACTAATAAAAATATTTGATTTGTTTGTATGAGCTGATCCAACTTGGTCTTAAAATCACAAACATTTAATCATTTACCCAAGTTAATAGCTTTACTGAACTGAACAACAACTTTTCAAGAAGAGATATTGTTGGAATTCATCGATCTTTTCAAGAAGAGATATTGTTGGAATTCATCGATCTTTTGACCAGACATTTGCATGAGGCTTGTGCACTATCAAAATCTCTATACCTTGAATTCGTCCTTATGAGGTTAAACACCAACTCAGCCTTACATCAATTTCAACTAATCATGTTCACTACCTTTTTTATTCCATTTTGTTGGTCAACTTCAACTCCATCAAGCTTCACTGAAGAAGCTATAAGATCATTCTAAATAGCTTGGGATTCAGCAGCACAAGCCTTTATCTCACTATAGTGGGGTCGGCTATATGGATCCTTTGTCGCCATTGTACCCTATCTTTAGTCATAATCTCACTAATGCCGAAGTACATCATGTGTTTTTGTATAGTTTCATTCCAAGTCTTTATTGGTCTTCCCCTCCCCAATTTAACCTGTGACCAAACTCTCACAACTCCTAACATGCACCTCTAATGGTCTCCTTTGTTCGTGTCCACACCATCTTAGTCGAGCTTCTAGCATCTTCTCTATAATTTGTTCCACTCCCGTCTTATCCCTGATACATTCATTACTAATTTTATCCAGTCTCGTGTGTCCATACATCCACCTAAGCATTATTATCTTCGCAACTCCCACGCAATTCACTGCTCAACATTCAGAACCATAGAGCATCACTGGTCTAATTGCTGCACGATAAACCTTGTCTTTAAGTTTTAATGGTACTTTATGATCACATAAGATCCTTGACATGCCTCTCCATTTCCACCAACTTGCTTGGATTCTATGTAAAACTTCTTTACCAACGCCTCCATTTTGTTGAAATATCGATCCAACATATTTAAAGAACTCACTGCGGGAAATATCTTGATCACCCAACTTAATAAATAAGTCCTCCGCCTTTCTTGCACTGCTAAATTTAAGCTCCATATACTCTGTTTTTCCCTAGCTCAACCTAAAACTTTTCTTTTCTAAAGTGTTTTGCCAAGATTTAAATTTGCATTTACACCCTTGCGTGTTTCATCGACAAAAACAATATCATCCGCAAACAATTAACACAAAAGTATTGCTTATTAGATATGTCCGGTGAGCTCATCTAAAATAAGAGTAAGGAGATATGAGTTTAAAGCTGTACCTTGATGTAAGCCAACAATGATATCGAATTACAGAGTCAATCCTTCAGATGTCCTCACCCTCGTCACTGAATTTGTATACATATCTTTGATTATATCAATGTATGATACATTTATACCTTTTTTTTAAGACTCTATAAGATCTCTCTTGGAACCATATCATACGCTTTCTCAAGATCGATATACATCATATGCAAATCTTGTTTTCTTTCTCGATAGTTGTCAATGAGTCTTTTCAAGAAATGTATAACTTTTATGGTTGACTGCCCTGACCTTGATTCTCTGAGATGCTAGTCTCTCATCTTACTCTTCTTTCTATTGCTCATTCTCATAATTTCATGGCATGACTCATTAATTTAATTCCTCTGTAATTAACACAATTTGTATATTTTCTTTGTTCTTATACAAATGCACCAAAATATTTTCTCTCCATTGGTCCGACAATTTTTTGACATTAGTATCTTATTGAAGAAACACGCGAGCTGCAACATTCCTTCTTGCCCTAAACATTTTTATTTTTCGATGAGTATATCGTTTAACCCAACCGCTTTTCCATTTTTCATCTTTTTAGAGCATCATTTACTTATGATGCTTGATTTTTATATTATGTTTCTATACTTTGCCAATTTACTTATCTCTTCTAAGTTCAGTTCATTGCCTTTTGTTTTATTATAGAGTTGATTAAAATATCTTTTTCATTGCTCTTTAATGGTTATATCATTCATCAAAACTATATCTGTTTTATCCTTTATGCATTTAACTTTGCTTAAATCTCCTATTTTTCTCTCTCTTGCTCAATCAATTTTATGTGTCATTCACTTCATTTTTGGTATTTAGCCGCTTATAAAATTCTTCATAAGCTTAAATTCTTGCTTTACATACTGCGTGTTTAGATTTTTTCTTGACGATTTTATACCTTGCCAAGTTTTCATCATTTCTACAAGCGTATAATGTTTTATAGCTGACTCTCTTTGTGCTCACTTTGTCTTGCAGTTCCTCTTTCCACCACCAAGGTTCCTTATTTGGGGCATATGACCTTTTGATTCTCCAATTACGTTCTTTTCACTTATCCTTAAATTTAATGACATAATTTCCCATGAAACACTAGAATTAACATAAGAATTATCAACTAGTTGTTCAATAACTGCTATCTTAAAAACAACCTATTTTTTCATCTTCAAGTTTCGCCATCGAATTGTTTGCAACACTTTTACCTGTCTTAAATTTATTATATTTAATTTGCACGTCTAACATCACTAACTTATGTTATGTTGTCAAACTTTCTCCTAGTATGACTTTGCAATCCTTACAAATCATTTATTCATTTTACGAGTTATAAAATAATCAATTTGTGACTTATTTGGTCAGCTTTTAAACGTAATTAAATGTTCTTTCCTCTTCATGAAAAATTTATTTTTCACAATTAGCTCATATGCTATGACTAAGTCTAAATGGTTCTTCCTTCTTAATTTCTTTCTCCATACCCAAATTCCCATGAATGACTGTATAATATGTATTTTCCTTCCCTATGTCCATTTAAGTCAGTTTCTATAAAAATCTTCACTCTTTGTGGGATTTTTCTTAATCATTTAAATCTTCCCAAAATTGCACTTTAATAGTTTCACTTAATCCTACTTGTCACGCATTAACACTGATCATATTAATAGTTTCATTTCTTATGTTCAATTAAGAGCTAAAATTTTATCACCTTTTCTACTAACCCCAACAACTTCGTTACTCTAAGTAGTATCCACAATAATACCTACTTCATTGCTTGTTTTTTTCTTGTGTAGCATAATTTAAAATCTGAATTGTCTAGAAATTTAGTTTTATCATGTACCTATCTTATCTCTTGCAGGTATAAGATATTTATCCTTCTCTTAATCATCATATACATTACTTTCATCGTTTTTCCCATTAACGTACTTATATTCCAACTTCCAAACCTAAATTGGTCACAAATCATATAATATATTTTCTTAGGACGTCTAATATGCGAGAACTTTTGTCTATTTAATACTACACCCAAGTGAGGTGTAATGATTCTTGTAATGACGCCGCATTCAGATTATATGACGAGTATTCTTGCATATTTAACACCACCAAAATCTTGAAAATGTAGCGGTTCTTACCAAGATGCCGTATTCAGACCTTACGACACGTTTTTTAGGAGGAACAACCTAGCTTTTGCACAATTTTTCAAATGATCCATATTTATTAGGGTGATTAAATTTTACGCTGGACATCTACCTAACACAATCCTCACCATTTTTGGCATAGGATAGTTTTCTAAGTAGCTTGGATGTTAGCATAAAATTTATGAATGGCGAAAAAAGGAAAGAGAAAATGATTCCCTATATAGTACCGTAAGGGTATGTTTGTTTGGATGGAATTGTTGTTTGAGTGTGTGGGTGGGGGTGGGGGGGGGGGTAGGAATTGGAGTTGGCTCAATTTCAGTTCCCACATAAATTGGAATTGATCCAATTTTAATTTTGTTGTTCAGCTAGAAATTAAGAATTCATTAGGTTGGAATTTGAATTACCAATTCTTCAAATCAAGTGTTATGTTTTGGTGTTATATTTATTTTATGACTATATGATTGTAACTCCTATATATTGAGGAGTGTCTGCTTACTTCAATAATACAATATCATTTTCTCACATGCTAACATGGTATCAGAGCTAGCGAGGCCCTAATCGGCTCCGTCCGCTTGCGCCGCATTCGCCAGTTTCCGCCTTCGCTTGCGCTACCCTCGCACGGTTCCGCCGCACTCGCTTGCGCCGCCTCCGCCTGCTCCGCCCTTCCCCCGCTAGTACCGCCAACTCTCGTTTCCCCCACTTTCCCTCGTCCCCTCTTCAGGCTGGAGGCTCCTGTCTCTGCCTGCCTCTCTCTCGTTTCTTTCCTCCTAGGCTCTGGATGTCGGCGCTGCCTCTTCGAATGCCTTCGTAGGCCCGCTCTCTTTTTCTGGCATCCAGTCCTTCTCCTTCTTGCGGGGATGACCCCCACCCTCCTTAATTCCTCTGTTGGTGTTAGTGGCTCCGAACCTTCGTCGGCTGTTTCTTTCTATGAGCAACATTTTGTTTGGTGCTTCTTTGTTTTAGTGTGTGCTCTTCCTGGGTTTCTTTCCTTTGATTGCTCTGAACGAAAGTGTGGAATCAACCTCTTCTTTGTCTGGCTCCTCCCCGATATTCTCTTTGGGCTCTAGCCGCCCTCTACATGATCATGGGACTCCTCAAATCACCACCATGAAACTTGATAACATCAACTATCTGGCATAGGCTCTTTCCATTACCGTTTCCCTAAGGAGCCGCCGTATGTTTGGCTATATCAATAGCACTATTCTTGCTCCTGCTTAGACCTCTCCTGAGTGGTCTCAATGGGAGTCTGAAAACTCCCTGGTGATTTCCTGGTTGCTCAACTCCATGCAAGAATGCATTGCTCAAAATTATCTATTTCTGGACACTGCCGCTGATATTTGACAATGTGTTGAGGCTACCTATTCCTACCAGAACAATGCTGCTCAGATCATTCAACTTCGCTACCAGATTTTCTTGTTATGGCAAGTGGATCGCTCTCCGTCGTCCTACTACCTGGAGTTTACTCAGATATATCAAGCGTATGATCACTTCGATGCTCACACTCTCGTCTCCCATGAAGACGAAGTTCTTGTTCGGGCTTGTGAAGTACGTAATCAGATATTTGAGTTTCTGCATGGCTTGCATCGTGGCTTTGATCAAATTAGTGTCCAGATACTTGGGTGGTCTCCCCTTCCCTCTTTTCCATAGGTTTATAGTCTTGTTCAGCAAGAATTCGATTGTCGCCAGACTTTACATTCCGACACTTCCTCAGAAGGCTCTGCTCTTGCCGCTCAGTTTCGCCTTGGTCGTCCTCCTAGTGACTTACCGCCTAAGTGTTGGGAGAAAGATCACCTGATCTGTGATTATTGCGGGAAGGCCCGTCATACAAGGGAAACCTGTTTCAAGCTTCACGACTTTCCCCCACCCAGAGGGGGTCCTGCTACTCATGGTGGTCGTGACTATGGCCGCTCTCCGGGCCGTCATTCTCAGCCCCGCTCTGCTCATCTCTCTGATGCTTGTGATGGTACGTCCTCTCTGACAACCCCTCCAGCTCTCTCTTCGGACGAAAGTCTTGCCTTTCGTCGTCTCATACATGGCCATCTTTCGAAGACTTCTACTTTATCCTCCTCATATGCCCACCAGGAGCCCCCAGGTGCTCATTCTCCTTCTAGTTGTACCTCTGCGGCTCTGCCTAGTGGATCATCGACAACGGAGTCACCGATTATATGACTGACACTGCTTCAGGTTGTGTATTCTACTCTTCGTTGTCGGGTCGTGACAAATTGTGTGTTACTTATGATTCTTTTTCCTCTATTGCTGGCAAATGTACCATTTTCTGCTCCCTCACTCTCTCATCCGATCTTCATGTTCCTAAATTTATTCGAAGTTTTTTGTCTATTAGTCAATTGACTAACTCTTTGCATTGGTCAATGAATTTTTTCCCATCTTATTGTATCTTTCAGGACCTGACGACGAGGAAGGTGATTGACTCTAGTAAACTGTGCGATGGGTTGTACCTGTTTGACCCCTCCAGCTCGGCTTTTACTCCCCGTGCTCTTCATGTGGCTTCGTCTTCTACTTTGGATTCCTGACACTATCGCCTTGGACATCCCTCTATCTCTGTTATGAAATTATTGTTTCCTGTTATGTCGTCATCTGTTGTTAACATTTTTCGTTGTGATGTCTGTGACTATGTAAGCACAAGCCGACACCTCTTTCTCGAATGTTCTTTCCTTATGCTACGCCTTTTGAGGTTATTCATTTTGATGTTTGGGGCCATAGCTCAGTTGCTTATATTTCTAGGTGCAAATGGTTTGTCACTTTATCGACTGTTTTTCTAAATACACATGAGTTTATCTCATGAAAAGCAAATCTGATATTTTTCTTTTATTTCAGTGTTTCCATAAAATGATTATCACTCAATTCAATGCCACTGTACGTGTATTGCAAAATGATAATGATCGTGAGTACATTGACTCACTTTGAATGCTTCCTTTGTGACTTGGGTATCATCCACCAAACTTCTTAAGTGTGCCCTCCTTCCCAGAAGGTCGCTCATTATTTATTACTTCAGATGCACCTACCTAACTACTTTTGGGGGGACGCTGTCCTCACAGCTACGCATCTAATTTATCACCTACCAACTCGTATCCTCCACAAAACTCCGTTAGAAGCTCTCAATATCCTTTCTAGTGAGCTCACTCCTCGTATCTTTGGCTGTGTCTGTTTTGTCCATATGCACCACACCTCTAAGCTTGATCCCCGGGCGCTTCAGCGTGTCTTCGTTGGTTACTCGAACACCCAAAAAGTGTATAAGTGTTTTCATCTCGAGACCCGCAAGACTTTTGTCTCCATGGATGTCACCTTCCATGAATCAGAGTCTTATTACGGGATCTCTCTTCAGGGGGAGACTGGTACCATGGAAGTGAGCTCCTCAGCCATTCCCCTACCTATATCTCCTCATATCAGCCTACTGTCCCACTTGTGGTTCTGCCGCTGTCTCTGCCGCTGTCTCTGCCACCTCGCCCTACTCCTCCGTTGCAGGTTTATACTCATCGACGAAGGGGCACAAATAGTCATCTTGGGCACATTGTACCAGAATCCATGCCTACTCCATCCACTGGTCCTCAAGGTAACCGTGCTTCCACTCGTCATCCCTTATCTCATTATGTGACTTATGACTCATTGTCTTCCCGGCATAGAGCCATTGTCACTTCTCTGACCTCCATTTCCATACCCTCTTCGTTGCAGGAAGCTTTGAGGCATCAAAAGTGGAAAGATGCTATGCGAGAAGAGATGATAGATCTTGAGAAGAATTGCACATGAGACCTTGTTTACCTTCCTCAAGGCATGACTGTGGTTGGATGTAAGTGGATTTTTCAGTGAAACAAAACTCCCAAGGTCTTGTGGACCGTTACAAGGCTAGGTTGGTGTCAATAGGATACACCAAAACGGCCGAAATTAATTATCAGGAAACCTTTGCTCCTGTTACGAAGATGAATTCTATCAGTATTTTGCTCTCATGTGCTGCCTGCAAAGGGTGGAGTCTCAGCCAGTTGGACGTGAAGAATGTCTTCTTCAAAGGAGATTTGGAAGAGGAAGTTTATATGTCTCTACCTCCCGGTCTTATCTCTGAGGGATCTGAGGGAAAGGTATGCATACTGAAGAAGACTCTATATGCTCTAAAACAATCCCCGAGGGCTTGGTTTGGAAGGTTTCAACGAGTAATGGTGACATTTGGATATACACAGAGTAATGTTTATCATACCCTATTTGTAAAGCACGTTCAAGGGAAACTGACGGCGCTGATAATTTATGTGGATGACAATGTCTTAACTGGGGATGACATGGTAGAAATAAAAAAAATCTGAAGACTAGATTGGCTAGTGAATTTGAGGTCAAGGATCTTCGAAACCTCAAGTACTTTCTTGACATTGAAGTTGCTAGATCCAAGCACGGTATCTTTATCTTACAGAGGAAGTACATCCTTGACCCGCTGGAGACTACGAGGATGAGTGGGTGTAGACCTGCTGAAACCCCCATTGAAGTGAACCATAGATTGGGAAGGGATAGTGGAGAACCTGTCATGGATATCAGTGGCTCTCAACGCCTTGTGGGGAGACTCATCTACCTATTGCATACTCACCCAGATATATCGTATGCTATTGGAGCTATCAACCAGTACATGCATGCTCCCAAATCACACCACTTGGATGCTGCCCATTAGATTCTTAGATATCTCAAAACCTCTCCGGGACGTGGCATCTTGTTCTCTCCGAACAACGAACAATCCATTGAAGTTTTCACAGATGTTGATTGGGAAGGGTCAGTTGATGATCATAGATCCACTTCCGGGTATTGTACCTTAGTTGAAGGAAATATGGTGACTTGGAGGAGCAAAAAACATGTTGCCAGATCAAGTACAGAAGCAAAATTTAGGGCTATGGCCCAGGGAATATGTGAAGGAATGTGGTTCAATCTCTTTTGCTCGAACTTAGGATTCGCGACAAAGGCCCCTTCCGGCTATACTGTGATAACAATGCCGTCATTAGCATCGCGCTTAATCCTGTCCAGCATGATCGCACTAAACATGTGGAAGTCGATCGACACATCAAGAAAAACATAGTGAGGGGAGTTATTAACACTCTTTTTGTCCCCTCTGATTAACAACTAGCTGATGTGCTTACAAAAGGTAACATTATATCCAAGTTAGGTGTGATGAATATCACAAACTCTACTTGAGGGGGAGTGTTAGATTTGGTGTTATATTTATTTTATGACTATATAGTTGTAACTCCTATATATTGAGGATTTTCTGCTTATTTCAATAATACAATATCATTTTCTCCTGTGCTAACATCAAGTTAGTTGATCAACAACACAAAATGCATATTAAAAAAACAATCAAGGTCTGTTAATTTCTTGATCAACAGCAAAAGATAGTTCTAGGCACGGGAGGGTTTGGAATCAAGTGCCTCATTCCTTGATTTTTGAATATGAATTTTCCTGGACTTGTATGCTGCCTCATTCTTTAAGTTTGGAAACAAATGAAGCCCTTCCATGTAGCAAAAAACAAAAATTGAAATACGAAAAGAAAAAAAAAACATGCGTGTGGAAGAAGGATGGAGCAATTGATGAGAGGCAAAATCAAAGGTGAAAGACAACATCTAGCAAAAATGGAAGAGAAATAAGGAATATTACCTTACCCTAGGCCTTTTTTCTTGCGAAAATTGCGTGTGCGAAAGAAGGCGTCATCGCTGCGTGTGATCTGGAGTTCTCTCCAAGCGTCGTTCTTTGTGTGTTGGAAAGAAGGTGAGCCACGGGGGAGGTTGATCGAGCGTCTTTGACGGCTGCGTGTGTAGATCTTGTCGGCATGCGCAAAGAAGAAATCACATGAGAAAGCGATCACGCTTGACTCTAAACCCGCTGCGCAATGGAATTGACAAGTCTGCCCTACTTTGGTCGGAAATGAAGGAGAGGGAAATTAGGCATATAGGAATTCCCATGGAATTCTTTCACCTGAAGTCACTACAGTCATTACATAAGGAGGTGCGTACTTTGATGCCATTTAAAGTCTTCCTTGAGAAAGGTTGATAATAAGGGTGGTAATTGGGTACGTTACGAATCATGTAGATGATTGTGAGTTGATGTAGACTGGATTTTTCCTCGTATATGACAAGAGTTACATCTATGGACCCCTTGATTGAATGAGTCTGTGAAATATATGGTCATGCTGGGATGAGTCAATATATGATATTGAGCTTACCGATTTCTGACAATGTATTCTTGATCAATAAACAAAGATTGAATTATTAAGAGGGTGACATGCTCCATGCCTCGAGTTCAATATGGATGTACGAGACAAAGGGGCATGCCAATACTAAAACATCGGTCACTGGTAGGTTCATTGAATTGCCAACTCTGGTATTACTTGGGTAGCAATGATGCAATGCTAGATGCCGCTCATTGCTTGTAAGACTATCGTTGATATTTTCTAGCTCAAGTGGGAGACTGTTAAGGTCTTATGTGATCCAGAAGTAATTAAGGAGTTATTCTTACTACCAACATAATGTGAGTTTATTGGGCCGCGCATAATAACTTACAAAAAAAAAGGATAAATGATCGTGGTGGCTCTACTTATATTAGATATGAGTAAAGAGTCAATCTTGAACTGATTAGAGTTAGTTTGTGTCGACTGGACTATATCTCTATATAGTGTATATCGGTTAGATTTCAAGTCAACACGAATGTTTGTCGAATAAACCTGAAGTCGATATATGCTATGTTATTAAAGACGCAAGGCGCACCGAGGCGCAATGGATTCTTGGAATCTAGGTGCAAGGTGCAGGCGCGCACCAGAGACACGTCAGACGTAAAAATTAAAATTGAAATAAAATCAGTGAATTGTGCGCTCAATTCACTGAAAATCATAGATGTTTGACTTTAGTCTTAAGATGTTTGCTAAATAGCATAAATCACTTCACAATTTCACAGATTTCTGTCTATGTAAAGAAATTTGGATTGTCATGCTAGTGCCTCTTTTGAAGAAACTACATTTGGAATGCTTGCTTTTCCATATCGCTTCCAAAAGTATCTATATTTGCAAAGTCAGAGAATGCTTGTTTTTTCGTATTGCCTGCATTCATTCTGTTTTTCATATATTCTTGAATTTCCTTCCGTACATGTTGTGGACACTTGAGACAAACTTTTGTATTTCTAAATCCCCCAACTAGGTGTTGTTTAGCACGAAAAATTCCATCATTTGCAACTTTTTCACAAAAATTGTTTGTTAAATCATTTTTATTAGCGGTAGAAGCACTGTTGTGGATATCCTCCGACATGGCCGACATGTCGGCCGACATAAAGGTTTTATGGACCAAACGACACGTTTATGATATTTTTTTGCAAAATATCCTTTTGGAATATATCCTCCGATATGTCTGTTATTGACCGATATATTCGTTGATATATCGGCCTATATATCCCGACATTTTATCGACTGGTTTTTCAATTTATTTTAATGTCTATGATCTAATAAACAATAGACTCAAATTGTTTCATTGTTTAGGTTGTTTTTCCCCTTCCTATGACTTTCTTCCTTACTCAAGTTCATCACCGACTTCAATTATGCATGATCTTTGAATTATGAACTAAAGGTTCCTTATCTTCCATTATCATCGACAACTTCTTGACATTCTGCTTTCTCTTATTTTATTTCACGCGTTATACCGTTATTACTTGTGTAACACAAAATGTTTATATTAGTTCGATAAATTTATGAGTCAATAAATATCAAATTATTAATATATTAATATATAAATTTTTTAAAAAATTAAATTTATAAATAATTACACATAAATTATTAAATATTAAAACCCGTTATGTGAAATATCCCCGATATATCCTCCGACATACTAAAACCGACATGAAAAACCTAAATCAACGTGTCCCCGATATCCGATATCTACAACCTTGGGTAGAAGTTTGACACACATACTTTCAATCTGGATCAATCCTAGATTGGACACTGGATGATCCAAAACCACTCGCATCCATTTCAACCTATTAAGGTTGCGTTTGGCGCGGCTTATCGCGACTTATTAGCTCTGGTGAGGTTGGACAAAAACGTCATTGTCATAGAATGTATGTTTGGTATGCCAAATGTTACTACCGTTACAAAAAAAATAGTTTGGGACATAAAATTTTGATATGACAATGACATTTTTGTCCAACCTCACCGGAGAAATTAAGCCGCGCCAACAGCAACCTAAATCATTTTAATAACCTAAAGATTGAGTGTATACAGTAAGAGAATTAGTGAAATTCAGTGAAAACATGTTTAAATTGTTGAATATATCATTAGCAGAGCAAAAACATATTTTGTTAATTTATAATAATAGAAAACATATTTATAAGGCTGTATAAAAAATTAATTTGAGTCTTTAGCCAAACAGATAGAGAAAATTTACAAACCTCAACTTAATAATATATGGAAAGAACACAGTGCTATAATTAAATCTATACACTCATCCCTAAAAGATTAAATCATAAAAACCACAATCCATGAAGAACCCAGTAAGCAAACCACCCTTCCAATGCAGCAAAAGAGGGATCAGGATGCTTATCTGAAGAAAGGAAATCAACAGTTCTGATAGAATGCGCATGGTGAACATAATGAATAACAAAATTGGATACTGACTATGCAAATGAACTAATGTGAACAAGCTAGCATTAGAATCGCATACACATAGTCAGGCTCAACAAAAGATTGACTTTAAATAAACACGATCATTGAGAGTGAATCACTCGACTCTGCTCGTTGACGACCTCAGAGAGATTATACAGGATGTCGTCAAGAAGATGAGAAAAGCTCTACTCCTACAATTTCGTTACTTCCGCCAGAAGATCAGTGCTAACAAATCAGCATATGCCAATCATTAAACAGCTTAAACACATGAACCACAAGCATTAATAACAAAAATAAAACACTAAAGCTGACAAATTGGCAATAATTATATAACAAGTTTCAAACAAACACACACGAGGTCAAAGCAAGGTGTTGAGGGAAAAGAATTAATTGCTGCATCATTACATTAGAGGCTCCCATATATATACATTAGAGGCTCCCATATATATACATGACGATAATACAGTAACAACATAAAACTTATTATTCTAACATATTCCAACACTCCCCCTCAAGTTGGGCGTGTAATGTCTGTCATGCCCAACTTGTTCAGTATTCTGTCAAACGAGTTCTTACTCATCTCTTTGGTAAACACATCTGCAAGTTGCTGGTTTGAGTGGACAAACGGGGTACTCAGAATCCCTTTAACAATATTATCCTTGATGAAGTGTCTGTTGATCTCCACGTGCTTGGTGCGATCGTGTTACATCAGATTGTGGGCAATGTTGATCGCAACTTTGTTATCGCAATAGATCCTGATTGGACCGTCACACTTCACGCCAAGGTCCTTCATGATCGTTTGAATCCACAACCCTACACATAGCCCTTGTTTTGTAGCACGGAATTCTGCCTCTGTGCTGGATCTGGCAGCAACATGTTGTTTCTTGCTTCTCTAGGTTGCCAAATTTCCCCAACAAGGGAACAGTACCGTGATATTGACCCCTGGTCATCAACTGATCCTGCCCAGTCCGCATCTGTATAGACCTTTACGGTCAATGCCTCATTGAGTGAAAATAAAATTCCCTTGCCAGGAGTGGATTTGAGGTACCTCAAAATTCTTTGTGCAACATTCAGGTGATGTGATATAGGTGAATGCATGTACTGACTAAGGACCCCTACAACATAGGATATGTCTGGTCGAGTGTAGGATGGATAGATGAACTTTCTCACCAATCTTTGGAAGCCAGGTATGTCAACAACAACTTCTCCATCTCTTCCTAGTTTGTGATTGACCTCAATTGGGGTATCTGCTGGCCTGCACCCGAGTATTCCAGTCATCTCGAGCAAGTCTAAAACATACTTCCTTTGAGATATAAATATCCTATGCTTGGATCTAGCCACCTCGATGCCCAAAAAATACTTGAGGGGGCCAAGATCCTTCACTTCAAATTCCTGAGACAATCTGGATTTTAGATGTTCAACCGCTTCAGTATCATCGCCGGTTATTACTATATCATGCACGTAGACAATGAGAGCAGCCACCTTACCCTCAATATGTTTCACAAACAAGGTGTTATCAGCATTGCTCTGTTTGTACCCGAAAGAGATCATAGACCGATGAAATCTCCCGAACCACGCACGTGGAGATTGCTTCAAGTCATACAGAGCTTTTTTCAACCTGCAAACTTTCTCTGTCAATCCTTCTTGGCCAACACCAGGAGGTAAGGACATGTAGACTTCCTCCTCAAGATCACCGTGAAGAAATGCGTTCTTCACATCCAACTGAAGGAGACTCCACCCTTTATACACAACACATGAAAGTAAGATCCTGATGGAGTTCATTTTTTCCACTGGAGCAAATGTCTCCTGATAGTCAATGCCGTTGTCTGCGTATATCCTCTAGCCACCAACCTGACTTTGTATCGTTCCCCAAGGCCTTGGGAATTTTGCTTCGCAGAGAAAACTCACTTGCATCTCACAACAGTTTTCCCCTTAGGGAGTTGGACAACTCCCAAGTATTGTTTTTGTCAAGGGCTCCCATTTCTTCCAGCATGGCTGTCTTCCACTCACTATGCTCAAGTGCTTCTTGCCAAGACTGAGGAATAAAAATGGAGGCCAAGGAGGTGACAAATGCTCTGTATAGGAGATAAAGAGTATAAGTCAAAGTGAGAAAGAGGATGTAGAGTAAAGCAGAACTACCTTTGTTAATACCTTACGATGGATCAGATGATGGCACAGGTTGAATAGCAAGGGCCTGAGTGTTTGTGCCCCTTCTACGTCGAGTGTAGACCTGTAAAATAGGAGGAGGCATCAGAGGAACGAGAGTAGTAGGAACAGGAGGTGACGGTGGGGTGATCGGAACGGGAGGTGGCACCATAGACGGAGGAATAGGCAGAGGAACATAACCTGCAGCTTATCAGGTCATGTGGTCTGTAGCTCCGGAATCAATGATCCACAGAGAGGATAGGTGGGAGGAAGCCGAGTAGCACCTGCGGGTCCCTGATGAGCATAGGAAGAGGAGGCAGAACCGGACGGCTCCGCTGGAGGACCAAGCATCATCCGGCGGAATGCCGGAATTTCTTCAGCCGAAAGAGCCAAGGGGGCCGTATTGGAATCCAGAGAGTGAGAAGCAATAGAGTCCTCCCCAGCGTCCGACAAGTGGGCTAATCTGGGCAGAGGAGGCCTGTGTTGAAAGGGACCACCTCCCCAATCACCACGAGAGGCAGGGCCGCCTCGAGGAGGAAAACCATGAAGCTTGAAGCAAGTATCTCTAGTATGGCGGGCCGTCCCGCAATAATCACATACTATGTGATCTTTCTCCGCAGTCCTCAATCTATTGTCACGAGCAGGACAAGCCCCAGGCTGAGAAAGAGAGACAAGGGCAGATCCCTTGGGTGCACAGTCTGGAAGCAGAGTCAGGCGACGATCGAATTCCTTTTGGATAAGGTTGTACACCTCGGGAAGAGAAGGTATAGGAGAGCGGTCAAGAATCTGAATACTGATCGGATCAAAGTCCCAATGTAAGCCGTGGAGGAACTCAAAGATGCGATTGCGTTCTTCTCTTGCTCAAACAAGCACCTCATCTTCCGTAGACACCAGGGTCAGAGAATCAAAATGATCATACTCCTGATAGAGTTGGGTGAACTCCGAGTAGTAGGCCGAGGGGGCTCAATCACCTTGTCACAGGGGGAACAACCGACGATGAAGTTGGTAGATCTGAGATGCATTGCCTCGACCAGAATAGGTAGTCTTAACACGCTTCCAAATATCCCCTGCGGTATCCAAGAACAGATAGTTTCGAGAAATGGACTCCGTCAGAGTTAAGTAGCCAAGACATCGCCAGGGAGTTGTCAGACTCCCACTGAAGCCACTCAGGAGAGTTAGGCACAGGAGCCTTCACCGTGCCACTGACATGACCAAATAACCGGCTGCTTTTGAGAGCAAGAGAGATGGAGCAAGCCTACAGGAGGTAGTTGGAACCATCCAATTTCATAGTGGTGATTTGTGGAGTACCATGATCTGAGGAAACGCGATAAGGTCCAACAGAAGTCGGAGTAGGGGAGGCCACTTCATCGGAAGACATGGTGGTAGAGGACTCACTGCCCGCCATAAGGAAACCCCGAATAGAAATCGAGGAGACACCAAATAATCACCAAGGATGTTGAAGGAGAACCACCCTCATAGAAAGAGGGAAGAAGACGAAGGGACCACCGACATCGGGAGAATCAAGACTCCATGGATTCGGCGTCCCTAGAGCATGAAAGAAAAAGAAGAAGAAGACGACGCGGGAGTCGGGCGACACGGGAGTTGGGTGACGCGGGAGTCGGGCGACGCGAGAGTCAGGTGACGCGGGAGTCGGGCGAGACGCGTTGTGGGGGAGACGGGGCGACGGCGCGTTGCGGGATTTGGGGGCCGGGTCTGGCGGGTCGGTGCTGTGCTGGAGCGGCGGGATGCGGAAAACCCTAAACTCGCTCTAATACCATGTTGAGGGAAAAAATTAATCACTGCATCATTACATTAGAGGCTCTCATATATATATATATGAGTGTACATGATGATAATACAGTAACAACATGAAACCTATTTTTCTAACATATTCCAACACAATGATCAAGGTGGCGACTTGATTTGAGAAGAGCATCTAGAGGAGCGACGACTACTCCAGCTAGAAGAGAGGCTAGAGGATCAGATTTGCGTCTCCGACGAGCGGCGGTGACTCTAGATCGAGCGGACAGCAGCGGGATAGACAGATAGCGGGAGAGACAGATAGCGGGAGAGACAGACAACATCGGGCGGAAGAATGGCAGATACAGGAAGAATGACGCCTTAACGGGTTGATAACCCTAAAAAATGGATAAACCAAACCGGTTTTAATCTGAAACCGATATTGGGCCAAGAGCGCCTGAACTACGTCTATAAAACCTATGAGGTGCGCGTCTATGCGCGATTGAGCTGCGCCCGAGGCAAATTGCCTTCCTTGGCCTTGCCAAGATGCGCTTACTTACGCCCGGTGCCTCAGGCTTGCCTTTCAAAGCGTAGGATATAAGGATATTAACTTGACTATCTGTCGACTGTAACATTGTCGACTTGACTGGAATGTTTATCGACTGGACCTCAAGTCGATATAGTGATATCGACTTGACTGTCTCGGTTGGAACATTGTCGACTTGACTGGAATATTTGTCGACTAGAATTCAAGTCGATATAGTGATATCCACTTGACTGTCTGTCGACTGGAGCATTATTGACATGACTAGAATGTTTATCGACTGGACCTCAAGTCGATATAGTGATATCGACTTGACTGTCTGTCTACTGGAGCTTTGTCGACTAGATCTCAAGTTGACATGAATATCTATCGACTAGATCTCAAGTCAACACAATATATAACTGTCTGTCGATTAGATTATCGGCTTAAGCTGCTTTCGTGAAATCACTATAAATAATTGGTCCAGGGTTTTACGAATAGCTGTCGAAAGGGAACAGTTCAGTTCGCGAAAAGCGGAGAGCGGGATGTTTCTTTTGGAGAACTAATACATAAGTGTCGATCTTCTCCTGGAATTGAACGTAGCAGTTCGTGGAGAAGAAGAACTCGATCATTGTCCAACCTGCAGTCGTTTGACGAAAGCAGGGAGTTCTCGGTGTTAGTGTGGATACCCGTAAAGACGCAGATTTAGTTTTGCATTTTCGAGGATTCAATCGACAATGAATTTTGGGTTCTTGATTCCGATACAACAATCTCTGTTGTTCTTGAATCCCAATCGAGTAGTGAGACTCGATTCTGCAGCATATATTCCTACTTCTTGATTTTTCATTTTTGCAAGATCAATTATTCTTGGGTTTCTTGATTCTTCAGGTGCGCATTTTGATGTTGTTTTGACTCAAGTAGAAACCCAACAATCTATGGATTTCCGAGGCTCATAACCTAAGACTACCTTAAATGGACTCAACCCTGTCATCCTATTCATCGAACTATTAAATGCAAGCTTGGCTATGGGTAATACAGAATCCCAAGAGGTTGTGTGGTCTCCAACAAGGCTTCACAAAAGATTTCCTAAAATCCTAATTACTACCTCAGTCTGATCATCCGTTTGCAAATGGTAGGCGGATGAAAATTGCAGTGTAGTGTCAGTCTTCTTTCAGAGGGTTTTCCAGAAATAGCTCATAAATCAGACAACTTGATCAGAGACGATGGTCTTTGGAAGACCAGGAAGTCTAATGATGTCTCGAATGAATATTGATGTGACATGAGATGCATCGACGGTCTTACCGCATGCGATAAAGTGAGTCATTTTGGGAAACCAATCGACTACGACAAGAATAGAGTCGTGTTTGCGCAGGGTGCGATGTAATCCGAGAACAAAGTCCATACTTGTCCACCCAAAGCTAGTGTGTTACCGTAAGTGGTGTATATAGACCTTTGTTCTGTCGCGACTCTTTAGTCGTCTGGCGGATGTAGCAATATCAGACGACTCGAGCAACGCCCCTTTTGAGTGTGGGACAATAGAAATGATCTTTTACAAGTGCGGTGATTTTATCCTTACCAAAGTGATTGGCTGCACCACCGGAAACCACCTCTGGCGGCCACCTCCGACAACCACCACCTCCACACTAGATGATCTCGGAGGGAGGTCCTGGGATGCACAAGAGTGTGCCGCAAAATAAATATCAATCTGTGATTGAGTAGTTAGGGATGACCTCAGGTGGCTCCTGATATAGTGCGGAGTATATATCTGTAAAGTCTGGACATGTCAGATACTCTGTGACCAGATGCTTGAATCCCGTGATCTCAGTGGTAAGGGTGCAAAGTAGGCCCACACGGCGATTAAGCGTGACTGTTGGTTTGTTCTCAACACCAGCTCCGTATTTAAGAACATACTAGAAATCCTGCATTTATTCTATTCATTTGGTATGACAGTGACTCAACTTATTTTGAGAGTGCAAATAACGTAAGGCCTAGCGATCCAAGTATAATACAAACTCACGAGGGATGAGGTAATGTCTCTAATATCTCAGTGAATGTAAATCGCGTAAAGATCTCGGTTGTAGTTGGAATATCTCTGTCGGGCGTCGTTTAGTTTCTCACTAAAGTAAGAAATCGGGTGACCTTCATGACTGAGTACTCCCCATATGCCTTCGATGAAAACGTCATAAGATACCTCGAATTCTTGGGTGAAATCAGGTAATCGGAGTACCGAGGCCGTAGTCAATTTTGCCTTAATGTCCTCGAAGGCCTGAGTGGCGACGAGTGTCCACTAAAAATCTCCTTTACGAAGGTAGCTCGTATAGGGAGCCATGATGGTGTTGAAACCTATGACAAAGTGTCTGTAAAACATGGCTAACCCATTGAAGCTTCGAGCTTCATGGATATCAGTGAGGATTGACCAATCTCGAATAGACTTGACTTTATCAAGATTTACAGGCACGCCTAAGACAGAGATGATAAACCCTAGAAAGTGGACAAGGTGCACTTCTTCAGATTTATATAAAAGTGCTCCTTTTGAACGGTGTTGAAGAACAATCATAAATGTGTGAGGTGCTCCTCATGAGTTTTATTATAACTATTGGAAAACTCGAATACGATGTTTCTAATTTTCTTAGATATTGAAGTATGGGGCATGATAGAACAATGCTACACTCCACCTACAACAGTAGTTGGAAGTGTCATTATGGAAAAACTTAAGGACAAATGTGATGACACTGACAAACTAAGGTGTACAAATAACGCTAAGGCAATGAACGTTTTATTCTGTGCGTTAGATAGAACTGAGTTTAATCGAGTGTGTGCATGTGAAACTACGTATGATATTTGGAATTTACTTGAAGTTACTCATGAAGGTACATCACAGGTGAAAGACTCAAAGTTATTCCAGTTTGAGTCAGAATTTGAAATGTTCAAGATGGAGGTTGATGAAGACATAGACTTCATGTACACGAGATTCAACAAAATTGTAAATGACTCTAAGGTTCTTGGAAAGAGTTTTTCAAATGGTGATTTAGTGGGGAAGATTCTTAGATCGCTTCCCCCAAAATTCAATCTGAAAGTGACTGCCATCTCGGAGTCACACGATCTAAAGACTCTTCAAATTGAGAATCTCATCGGAAATTTGAAAACTCATGAGGTGGAACTAAGGATTCAACAACAAGAGTACAATTTGGAGCCAAGAAAGAAAGCATTGGCGTTGAAATCCAAGAAGGAAGATGAAAGTGAATCTGATGAGAATGACGAAGAAGATGAAGAGAGCTTGTTCGTTAAGAAGTTCAAGAGGTTTATGAGAAATCCTGAAAGAAGAAATTCTTTCAGAAAATTTTTCAACAAAAAAGAATCTGGATACAAGAAAAGAAAAACAAAAGCTGATATAGATGATGATGAAAAGCGTCCACCACCTGAATGCTATCACTGCAAAAGAATCAGACATATTAGGAGCAATTGCCCAAAATATCTGAAAGAGCTGAAAAAGAAGAGGCATAAGAAGGACAAGAAGAAAGTTCTTAAGGCTGAAACCTGAGATGACGTCACATTTGAGGAGTCAAGTGGATCAAGTTCAAAAGCTGACGAGGAGGCCAACATGTGCTTGATGGGAAAAAGCGTCTCATCATCTGATGACGAGTGTAGTGTCCAGAGCGATACTGAGGTAACTTCTCCAACTTATGATAAATTATATTCTGAATTTCTGAAAACATGTAAATATTGTGATAAAAGTTTAAAAGATATTGAGTTAAATCTGAAAAAAATATTGTTAAAAGAAAACAAAAATTTAACCACTGAATTAAAAGTATTTGGAAAGGAGAAAGTGACTTGTCAAGAGGATTGTCACTCTTTTACAAGGATACTAGAATTAGAAAATGATCTTGCTAAGTCTCAATCTCATGTTGATTCTCTTACAAAGAAAAAAAGGGACTTAGAAATGTCTTTAAAATTTTCTCAATCTTAAGTAGAAAATGGCCTTTGCAAACCGATGCGATATATTAGTTGCTGAAAACACTGCCTTGAAATCCCGAGTTCGTGATTTAGAAATGACCATTAAAAAGTTTGGAGTGGGCCGAAAACCACTGGATATGATTTTGACGAATCAATGCTATTGTTTGACAAAATTTGGTCTTGGTTACACTTCTGGCCGGCGATAGCAAAAATTTCAAAAATTCAACTTTTTCGGATAAAAACACTAAATCCGCTATCACTGCTACTTCTAGCAAGAATTCTAAAAACGTTTTGAAAAATTCTTCAACCTCATTTATCATGTGTGCCAAATATAATAAGTTTGGTCACACCACTCACACTTGTATAAGACAGCACTGTTTTGCTAAACAAGTCTAGGTACATAAGACTTCTACCTACACTATGAGAGGAACTATTTGGGTAACCAGATCTTTACTCTCATCCTCTTTCTAGGTGTGTTGGCAGGCTAAGGACAAGGAAGACGTGTGGTACTTGGACTTAGGATGTTCAAAACACATGACGGGCAACAAGTCAAAGTTCCTTAGCCTAGAAATGAAGAAAGGTGGAGTAGTTACTTTTAGCGACAGCAGTAAAGGAAGGATCATTGACATTGTAGTAGTAAGTAACGATTTTTTTACTATATCAAATGTTTTGTATGTGAAAAATTTAAAACACAATTTGTTTTCTAAAAGTCAGCTATGTGATATAGGTCTAAATATTTTATTTGACTCTTTCACAAAGCTTTGCAAAATTTTTGATTCCAAAACAAATGATGTTGTTCTTACTGCACCAAATTCTCAAAATATTTATATGATAAAATTCCATGATTTATCACATTTGTCTTTAAAATATTTTATGTCCAAAAATGAGGAGTTAGACTTATGGCATAAGCGACTTGGTCATTCTAGTGTCAAGTTAACTTTAAAATTATCAAAAGATAAATTAATTAAAGGCTTACCAATTTTAAGTGGAAGTTTATCTTTTTTATGTTCGGCATGTCAAAAAGGGAAATTTTCAAATTTTCGTTCAAAAGCAAAAATATTTTTTCTACTAGACCTTTACAATTGATTCACATGGATTTGTTTGGTCCAATTACTACACAAAGTCTAGGAGATAGAAAATACACTTTTTTTTATTAATGATTATTCATGTTTTTGTTGAGCAATTTTCTTAACGTCAAAATCTCATGCATTTTTAGAATTTACTAAATTATGTATTCGTATTCAAAATGAACTTGACTTAAAAATAAAATGCATTCGTTCAGATTATGGAGGTGAATTTGATAATGATAGGTTTGTTTCTTTTTATAATGAGTTAGAAATTAAGCATGAATTTTCCGCTCCTCGCACACCGCAACAAAATGGTGTGGTCGAGAGGAAAATATGACCCTTCAAGAACTAGCTCGTACTTTGTTATCTGAGTACAAATTACCTATATCATTTTTGGCCGAAGCTAAATACTGCGTGTTATGCTTCCATCATTTTTGAAATTAACACCCTATGAATTATATTTTCAAAAGAAACCGAATGTATCTTATTTTAAAGTGTTTGGTTGCAAATGTTTTATTTTGAATACTATGGACACAACAGGAAAATTTGATGAAAAATGTGATGAAAGTATATTTATTGGTTATTCTTCAACTAGTTAAGCTTATTAAGTATATAATAAAAGGACAAAAATAGTTGAAGAATCAATTCATGTTAAATTTGATGAACTTTTTTCTTTTGTAGAAACTAACCCTACAGGTAATGATGAAAAATCACTTTCCTCACTAAAGTCGGATGATGATGAAATATTTGGAGATCAAGAAGAAGATAAAGAAGAAAGAGAAGGAGAAGAAGTGGAAGAATATGTGTCTCCAAGTGAACTAAGATTTTCAAAAGATCATCCACAAGATTTGGTCATTAGAGAACCATCAAGAGGGGTAAGTACTCATTCGTCTTTACATGATTTATTTTCAAACCTTTGTTTTGTTTCCAATATCGAACCAAAAGATGTTTCAACCACTTTAAATGATCAATCTTGGTATTTAGCTATGATAGATGAACTTAGTCAATTTGAACGTAATAAGGTTTGGAATCTTGTTGAAAGACTTTCTGGTCATCCTATTGTAGGAGTTAAGTGGATATTCAAAAATAAATTAGATAGTGAGTCTGGAATCACTAGAAACAAAGCTATGCTTGTAGCAAAAGAATATTCTCAAGTTGAAGAGATGGATTTTAATGAAATTTTTGCACCCATAGCATGTTTAAAAGCAGTTAGAATTTTTCTTGCATTTGCTAGCTTTAAAAGATTTAAATTATTTCAAATTAATGTGAAAACTGCGTTTCTTGACGGGTATATTATAGAGGAGGTTTATGTAGAGCAACCTCCAGGCTTGTTCATTAAAAATTTCCTGGTCATGTATATAAATTAGAAAATGGCCTTTATGGTTTAAAACAAGCACCCCGAGCATGGTATGATAGATTAACTTTATATTTATTAAACAATGATTACAAAATGAGTAGTCCTGATTGTACACTCTTCATTAAGCATGTTCATGATGATTTAGTAGTTTTACAAATTTATGTTGATGACATTATTTTTGAAGCTACTAATTAAGAGTTATTTGATGATGTAGTAAAAATTATGAAAGATGAATTTGAAATGAGCATGATAAGAGAACTTACTTATTTTCTTGGTTTTCAAATTACACAAAGATATGACAGTATTTTTATTTGTTAATATAAATATATCCATGATATTTTAAAAAGATTTGGATTTGAAAATCTAAAACAAGCTAATACTCCTATGAATGTTTCTTTGAAATTAGGAAAAAATAAAAGTGGAATATCTATTGATCAGACGTTATATAGAGGGATGATATTTTCAATTTAATATTTAACCGCATCTATACCTGATATTATGTTTGCAGTTTATTTGTGTTAGATTTCATGTAAATCCTAAAGAATCACATTTAAAAGCGGTTAAACGTATATTTCGATATCTTATAAGTACTTCTAAAATAGGTTTGTGGTATCCACATAATGATACTTTCATTTTACATGGTTATTCTTATTCAGATTATGATGGATGATTTTTAAATCGTAAGAGCATTAGTGACACTTGTCTTTTTCTAGGCTCATCACTTATTTCGTGGTCGAGTAGGAAACAAAATTATGTTGCCCTATCCACCACCGAGGCCGAATACATTGCACTAGATAGTTGTTGTGCACAAGATCTTTGGATGAAACAAATCTTATAGGACTTTGAAATAAATCAAGAAACCATAGAACTAATTTTTGATAATAAAAGTGCAATTGATTTAACTAACAACCCAGTTCATAACTCTAGGTCTAAACATATAGATGTTCATCATTTCAATAGAGATCATGTTACGCCCCCGCTGCGCTTTGCCGGGCGTCATTATGTACGGAGAACCAAGGGAGCGCTTAACAACGGGGCTGAACCTTTGGGTTCAGCCCCCACTCACTGAACCGGCCGGCCAGGGGCTGAACCAGGCGGGTTCAGCCCCCTTGGAGGGGCCGGCCGGCCCCTCCATGCCCGGATATATTTATATCCGGGCAGCCCCCTTTTGGGGGGTTATGAAGAGTATTATCAGGTATTTCCCTTCCTCCTTCCTAACCCTAGTTTCTCCTAGATTTCTCCTTGCCTTCTCTAGATCTCCCTTCCCCGTAATTGCTCTCAGTACTCTTGCCCTAACATTTGGTATCAGAGCCATCGATTCTCTCCATGGTGAACACTCGGAATCAAGAGGAATCCTCGCGGATTGAAACCCTAGAGGAGAATGTTGTTGGCTTAACCGATTCGATGGCGGCCCTAGAAGGGCGGTTGGAAGCCCGATTGGAAGAGTTGAAGACCCTATTGAAAGGGAAAGCGCCGGTGAACGACGACTCGGCCGGATCGGGCGGATCGGGGGCCGATCCCGCTGTTTCCGCTTCCGCACGGCTTGCGGAAGGGGTGGCGGCAGTGCGGCTTGCGGGAGGGGCTCCGCCCGGCGCGGCGTGGCTCGGAACGGCGGGAGGTGGGGCGTCGGCGGCCCAGGGACCTCCGGCGGGCCTGGCAGCAGGTTTTGGAGGGGGATCGGGGTTGTTTCCGGCGGGATCTGCAGCAGCAGCCTTCGGCGACTTCGGATCGGGCCCAGAACTGTGGCGCCGAGGCGGGGAGGAGCCTTTCGGGCTCCGGCGGCCACCCGACATGGCGGGACAGCCAAGGGGGGGACTCCTTCCTCCTCCACGTGGATTTGGGCCACCCGGAGTGGCCGGTTTGGGCCCAGGTTGGGGCGGGCAGCAGCAATTTCCGCCCTGGGGAGCAGGACAACAGCACGGCTACGGCGGATTTGAACATGGGGAACACGCAAGACGGGACGGAGGTCCAGGGACACAACGTCTGACCCCCGGACTTACCCGCATGTACTTTCCAGAGTTCGAGGGCGGTGACGCCCTGGAGTGGATTCATAAAGCGGAGCTTTTCTTTCAGTACCAGGAGGTGCCAAAAGGGCAGTGGGTGCAGCTGGCGTCCTTCCACTTGAAGGATGACGCCTTCCAGTGGACGCAGTGGTTCCTGCGGAGCCGGGATTACGTGCCTTTGGGGGAGTTTGTGGATGGATTTACGGCCTGATTTGGTCCACTGGAGTATGAGAATTTTGAGGCCCTCCTTCAGAAGCTGCGTCAAAAGGGGTCCGTGATGGAGTATCGCACGGAGTTTGAGAAATTAGCAAATCGGGTTCAGTGGCCGGAAAGTACTCTCTACAGCTGTTTTATCTCTGGTCTCAAGGAACACATTCGAGACGAGGTACAGGCGCTCATGCCCCGTTCATTGAACCACGCCATTACCTTGGCTCGGATCCAGGAGGAGAGGTTTAACAGGCAGCGGGCACGGCTCATGAGTAGGCCGTCGTCGAACCCGGCCACAGCGGCGCGTCGGGAGCCACCGGTGGGTAGCAAACCGACGGTGACTCGGTTGTCTTGGAGCGAGTTGGCCGCTCGGAAGGAGAAGGGCCTCTGCTTTAATTGCGATGAGAAGTTTGTGCCTGGTCACAAGTGTCAGAAGCTACAGGCTTTCATGTTGCAGCAGGAGGGTGACGAGCCAGCCTCCGTTGAGGAACTGGAGGTGGACGTGGACTTGGACGAGACGGAGTTCGGGGTCTCTTTACATGCTCTCGAGGGTTGTGCTCCCCCGCTTACTATGCGGTTGGCGGGCCGGATTGCCCAAGAGAAAGTTACTATCCTGGTGGACAGTGGGAGTACCCACAACTTCATACACCCCGACGTGGCACGACGTGTGGGGCATCTGGTTGATAAGGGAGCGGCTTTCCACGTTATGGTGGCGGATGGCAGCAAGTTGCAGTGTGAGGGGGTGCTGAAGGGAGTGGAGATGCAGATTCATGGTTATGTGGGACGGACCGATGTCTACTTACTTCCTATTCGTGGCTCCGACATGGTGTTGGGAGTTCAGTGGTTGCGTCAGCTACAGCGCGTGACTTTTGATTGGAAACACATGACCATGGTGTTCGTGCATGGCGAGAGGCGGTTTTGCCTGAAGGGTATGATGTCATCTCCTGTTAAAGAGGTCTCTCTTCGCAGCATGCAGCGGTTAAGCGGGGAAGGGCAGATGATGGCCGTTCTCAGGACGGTTCAGACCGAAGAGTCCATTTCTTCTGAGGTACCGGTTCAGTTACGGTTACTTCTGACTGAGTTTGCTGATGTTTTCCAGGAACCCCGCTCCTTGCCACCACCGAGGTTTCGAGACCACCGAGGTTTCGAGACCACCGTATTCCGCTCAAGACGGGGGCTGAGCCTACGAATGTTCGTCCGTACCGCTACCCCCATGTTCAAAAAGCGGAGATTGAACGCAGCGTCCGCGAGATGCTGGCGGCTGGCATCATTCGGCCGAGTACAAGTTCTTTTTCAGCTCCCATTATTTTGGTCAAAAAGAAGGACGGGTCCTGGCGATTTTGTGTGGACTACCGTGCCTTGAATGGTGTTATCGTCAAGGACAATTTTCCGATTCCTCACATCGAGGAATTACTTGATGAGCTACATGGAGCCCAGCGATTCACCAAGTTAGACCTGCGCTCCGGCTATTATCAAATTTTGATGGCGCAGGAGGACATCCACAAGACGGCGTTCCGGACTCATGACGGCCACTATGAGTTTTTGGTTATGGCCAACGGGCTGACTGGAGGGCCCGCTACATTCCAGGCTAACATGAACGAGATATTCCGGGATTTCCTGTGGGTCTTTGTCTTGATCTTCTTTGACGATATCCTCATCTACAGCGCCAATTGGGAGGACCACGTGCGCCACGTGGAACAGGTCTTTGTTCGCTTGCGCCAGCACCACTTGTATGCCAACCGTTCCAAGTGCTCTTTCGGGCAGGAGGAGGTGGAGTATTTAGGCCATTTGGTCTCGGGACAGGGCGTGCGGGCCGACCCGCGGAAGATACAGAGTATGCAGTCCTGGCCGCGACCAGTGACAGTTCGCGCCTTGCGGGGCTTTTTGGGCCTCACCGGATACTACCGACGCTTCGTACAGGACTATGGCAAGATCGCTAGGCCATTGACCCAGCTGCTACAGAAGGATTCTTTCTCCTGGAGTGAGGAGGCGGAGGAGGCATTTCAGGTCCTCAAGCGGGCTATGACCTCCACACCAATGTTGACACTACCAGATTTTACGCAGGAGTTCATGTTGGAGACGGATGCCTTGGGAGTCGGCCTCGGGGCAGTTCTGATGCAGGCGGGGCGGCCCATAGCCTTTTACAGTAAGGCATTAGCTCCTCGTACGTTGGGTCTCTCCGCCTACGAGAAGGAGTTATTGGCGATCATTCACGCAGTGGCCGTTTGGCGGCCCTATTTGCTGGGCCGACATTTTAAGATTCGGACGGACCATCAGAGCTTGAAGCATTTCCTGGACCAGCGGGTCTCTTTGCCGCTACAGCAGAAGTGGGTGACCAAACTTCTGGGCTATGACTACGAGATCGTTTATCGTCGGGGTAAAGAGAATGTGGTGGCCGATGCTCTCTCCCGTCTGCCCGAGGCAGCTCTTTCTCACCTTTCAGGTCCGTTGATCGATTCACTGGAGGATATCCAGGCGGAGGTGCTGCGATCCGACACGCTCGGACCGATGGTGGAAGCCCTCCAGCAAGGCGAACAGGTGGCGGCCGGCTATCATCTGTGTAATGGTCAGCTATACTATCGGGGCCGGGTGGTCGTGCCCGCCAATTCAGCCTGGAAGACAGTTCTGATGCATGAGTTCCACTCGTCTCCCACGGGGGGGGGGGGGGCATGCGGGGGTGCTACGCACCCTTCAGAGGGCGCGTGCTAATTGTTTTTGGGCCGGCATGCGCCGGGACATTCAGCAGTTTGTTCGGCAGTGTGACATCTGCCAACGGCAGAAATATGAGACTTCTTCTCCTGCAGGGCTACTCGTGCCGTTGGATATTCCGCAGCTTGTTTGGGACACGGTGTCCATGGACTTTATCGATGGGCTGCCTAAATCTAAGGGCAAGTCCGTGATTCTGGTGGTGGTAGATAAGCTCTCCAAGTATGGTCATTTCCTGGCCCTCAGTCATCCATACTCTGGGGTATCTGTGGCGGCACTTTTCGCTCGGGAGATCGTTCGTTTGCATGGTCTTCCTCGTGCCATTATTTCTGATCGAGACCCCACCTTTATCAGTGGGTTTTGGAGGGAGCTTTTCCGGTTGCAGGGCACTCGCTTACACTTCAGCACAGCGCATCACCCCCAGTCGTATGGCCAGACCGAGGTGCTCAATCGGGGTGTCGAGACGTACCTTCGCTGCTTTGTTATGGATGAGCCTCGGAGTTGGCCAGATTGGTTACATTGGGCTGAATACTGTTACAACACCTCCTATCACTCCGCCAGCAAAATGACGCCGTTTGAGGTGGTTTACGGACGGCCGCCGCCGTCTTTGGCTAGTTATGAGCCGGGTAGCGCCGCTCTTCCGACCGTGGATCGGGCTCTTCTGGATCGGGATCGCATGTTGGTTACTCTTCGGGCGAATCTCCGTCTGGCACAGGATCGCATGAAGACTCAGGCGGACAAGCACCGTACGGAGCGGGAGTTCGCCGTGGGTGACGAAGTCTTTCTTAAGCTCCAGCCTTACCGCCAGTTGTCCGTTGCTCATCGTGGCAACCAGAAGCTGTCCCCGCGCTACTACGGCCCCTTTCAGATCATCAGCAGGGTGGGGCCGGTGGCCTATACTTTAGCTTTGCCGGAGGGGTCCCGCATTCATCCGACGTTCCATGTCTCCTTGCTCAAGCGGAAGTTGGGTCCGCATATCCATCCCAGTACTGACTTGCCCGAGGCTACTTCTCTGGGGGAGCTGCGGCCGCTGCCCGAGGATATTTTGGGGCACCGGTGGAAGAGTCGGGGAACGGAATACCGGCCCGAGCTCTTGGTCAAATGGAAGGGCCTCTCGCCAGCACACAACTCTTGGGTGGATTTCTTCGACTTCAAAGAGCTCTACCCGCACTACCACCTTGAGGACAAGCTGGCTCTTGATGGGGAGGGGAATGTTACGCCCCCGCTGCGCTTTGCCGGGCGTCATTATGTACGGAGAACCAAGGGAGCGCTTAACAACGGGGCTGAACCTTTGGGTTCAGCCCCCACTCACTGAACCGGCCGGCCAGGGGCTGAACCAGGCGGGTTCAGCCCCCTTGGAGGGGCCGGCCGGCCCCTCCATGCCCGGATATATTTATATCCAGGCAGCCCCCTTTTGGGGGGTTATGAAGAGTATTATCAGGTATTTCCCTTCCTCCTTCCTAACCCTAGTTTCTCCTAGATTTCTCCTTGCCTTCTCCAGATCTCCCTTCCCCGTAGTTGCTCTCAGTACTCTTGCCCTAACAGATCACATAAAACAAAATTCAGTAAAAATTAATTTCATCAGCACAGATTCACAGCTTGCGGATATTTTCATAAAACCACTTCCAGATTTCCATTTTCCAATGCTAAGACTAGAATTAGGAATCCTAGATATTTCAAACTGATAAATTAACATAAATATTATAAAAAAAAATTTAATTAAAAATTAACAAAAAATTAATATTAAAACAATGGTGTTGTTATTAGCAAACCCACTTTCGTTACTATCAAACCAGAAAAAAAAACAGATCAATCCATTTTTTGCATTTTTTTCTCCTCCCAATAATTACTATTAGCAAAACCAATTTTGTTTTTTTGCAATTTTTGCATTTTTGAATTTTGAGCCCCAAATGTTTCTTATTTGAAAAGGTGATCAACATGAAAGTTATAGATCTCAACTTTTATGTTTACCATTTTTTGATTTGAAGCCGTTTAGGCCTCCAATTTGGGCCTGAAAAAAGACACGCACGGAACGAGTCGTCCGTACAGATTTTTCGGCGTGACTTTTTTCGGGGCCCAAATCGGGGGTCTAAACGACTTCAAATTAAAACGTGTTGAAATGAGATCTACAACTTTCATGTTGAACACTTATTGATTTGAAGCAGTTGAAGCCCCCGATTTGGCCCCCGAAAAAGTCACGCCGATCCCGGGCATCGGTACATATGTTCGGCATGAATTTTTTCAAGGGCCAAATCTGGGGTCTAAATTGCTTCAAATAAAAAAGTGTTCAACCGAGATCTACAACTTTCATGTTGAACACTTTTCATGAAAATGCACGTATAAGACGTAGTTCAAAAAGACGCGTATATTTTTATATATACTTAACTTGTATATACAACACACCCTTATAGGAATTACAAATCAAATATATTTCTAAACCGCGTGATATTTGTTTAAAGATTTTGGTACAGATGATGATATTTTGTTGAAAAAGGAGTTTTGTACATACTAAATAAAATTTTGCGGCATTTTGACTCATTTCTAATGCTAACATAAGTGGTTGAATGAATACAATTGAAATCATTTGTAATGTCATTGTATGTAGTGGGTTATTTTGAAAGAATGAATGTTTTAAACAAAATTTAATATTTTTTAAAAAAATTATGTTGGTTTGTTAGTAACAAAATGGTTTTCAAATAGCCATTTTGAAAAATGAGGGTTTGCTAGAAACCAAATTGGGTTTGCTAGTAACAACACTTTAAAACAACCAACATATTAAAACATAATTGTACTGAACAAAACTCAGAAGTGTCACATCATAGTCTAACAAAATTATTACAACACCAGTTCATCACATAAAACAGGAAACTAAATGAAATATACTATCGCCTGGCGATATCGGGTATCGCCTAGCGATATCTCCCTGAAGTCGAATTCAGCCCAAAATATCAGAAATCTTTGCTGTCACTAACACAGGTTTCTTCCAGGTCCTCAGTCGAGCTCTGACCGATGCTCCTTGTTCGGCGAGGTTAGCGCATTGAATGTCGTAGAGTCTCCACAGCCAGATTTTCCCATTCCACCGCATCTGCCGGAGTTGGCTTTAGCTTGAGGCTTTTCGTCAGAAACTTGATGAATTTCTGCATACCTGTATGGTGCTTCTTCACCTTTCTCTTATGCTCCTCGAATGACTCTCGCAAGTCATCTAATCCTTCTTGAAGTTATCCACCTCTTAGTAGTGGTGGATTTCTAATGGTTGATGAGGGTTCATCACTACGTGTTCGTGACGAACGAGCACTAGTATATGTGGCACCCGTATGGAAAATCGTAGGTGCACAATTGTCAAAGTAAAACTCCTGGTCAATCCAACTGTACTTCTTATATAGGATTCGTTGGATGATAACCCCCATCGGTAGTGTATTTAGCTTTCTCCACATAGGATTTTTCAGTCTATACGTGTAACAGATGATAGAGAATCAAGTCCATCACATCAAATGGCTCCCTCTCCAAAATCATATACGTCACATAAATTAATTGAGCCGTTATTTTTCTTGTGTCCCCGAATTTGAGCATAATAGTATTTCTTAAAATTTCTTGCACTAAACGTGCATCCGGGGTGAGTGTGACCGTCGACTGGATTAGGTTTTTCATGGAATTTCCATGTAAAACCATATTCAGAAGAGTCCAATCTCTATCTTTCCTATAGTTTTCAACTACATCCAGTACGTAGTCCTGCTCTATTAGACTAAACTCATCTCTCAAATTACTATGAGTTATCTCCACTGTTTGCCCTTGCACTTTTGATCTCACTCCCCCGTTCAACTCAGTGAAATTAGGATCTCTTAAATGGTTGTAGAATTCTTTAATAAAAATTGATGAGAACATGTCTTGAACTATAACTGACATTGTACCTGTCATTGCTAGTAGATCATGGATGTGTGCATGACAAACTTGATCGAATTCAATGACTTTGCCCACTTCGATATTTGCGTTCTCAATTCCAGGAAATGTTTGATAAGCGGAATGTGAATCACTCTCTGTGCTCCTCCTGACTTTAGAACTTGAAGTCATTTCTGAAACAGTAACAAACGTTAATTTTATACACTGCCACGATATCGCCGAGCGATAGTGACTGTCGTTGTCACGACCCGTCTCAACAAAAGTCAGAGTGCGTATCAGGCGGGCCGTGATGCCACAGACATGGGCCGAAAGAAAACCATGCCTACTATGTCGGATGCAGAGATACAAGTAATAGGTTTAAAATAATTACTTTTAAGTAAAAACAGTTTGTTTTTTATGCGAAAGTTTTTAGAGTTTAAAATAACGTGAATTTTATATGCACATGTATTTTGTAAAATTCAAGTTTTTCAGGGAACTGCTACAAATTTCGTGCAATTATGATTCAAAAGAGTATGAACATGCAAATGATGTTAAATTCCAGTACATTTAATATAGCATATCAGTTGTCCATGTTTTACTGTTCATAATTATTACATAAAGAAAACATCTGACAGTAAAAGAAATTAATCATAACCATCAAACCTAACTTGACGAGAAGATCAATCATTTGAAAGCAGAAGCTTGATGCAGATTGGGCTCAGGAACCTGGCGGCGCTGACACGATCCTAAGACAATTCCAAAACAAGAAGAAAAACCCCAGATCATTGAAATAAATAGAGTGAGTAAAGTAAAATACAGAGCAGTAATAAAAGCAGGAATGTGTGAGTGTACCAGTTTTCATTAAGCAAAACTAACAAAATAGACAAGTAAGAGAGTCAAACTGAAAATAACCTGAATTAAGCTTACTCTGAAGCATAACATGTATTTGATCATACAATATCATAAGTTGTAATCAATGAATAGTGTATGTATTTTCTTGTGGGTGCGCATGATTCACATTCAGTCCAAATGCAAGTCTTATTAGAAAAACTTCCTGCTTGTCGTGACCATTGTCACGGCCCAGGCCCGGCTCAAGGAGTCTTAATGGGACCCGACTTGTACAACCGTGAGGTCTGCAACCCAAGTGACCCCAACACATTCCAATATTTGCTTATGATATTACGAGTTACATGATTCAAATTTTAGAGATTTTAGCAGAAACAAATTCATTTAAAAGTGAAAGATCAGATGAAGAATTAACTTTACTTAAGACTTACAACTAGACATGCATAAGAAATAAGATTAGATGACATAAGAAAACTAGATAATGGACTTTATGTTTTGCGGGTCCAAGCATTCATGAGTGATACGATTACAATACGTTATTTTTATGGATACCAAATATTCATTTAGATTGACTCATTCCAAGACACGATTATCACCCAAGTAAACATGCGTTTGATTTGAACATTTAAATTAAAATCATAAATCATCAATTTGATTGCTAACCAGAAATCATTACATTTTTTATCGTGACACTTGTCGCGCATGCCCAATAATCTACTATTCCTCGAATTTCATATCAGATGAGAAGATTAATCATCTAAGTGACTTTTAAATAAGGTCATTCGCGATCACAAACACAAGTCATTGCAAACATTTTAAATATATTATAATATCGAACTATTAACTTGTCATATATGCATTCACGTTCTAGATTCATTTGGCAGAACAACATATTCACAAATGAAGTCATGTAATTATAAGAGCAGAGACATTAAATTAAACTCAATGATTGCAAAAGAGAGAGATCTCTACTTGCCTTAAGGAAACTGAAATTGGCGGCGGCGGCTAAGCGGTGTCAGCAAAAACAAAAACCTTATTTGAACCTGTTTAAGAACAACGAAAGAGATACAAATCTCGCAAGATGCATAACCCTAACACAGATAATTAATTACAAAACATAAAGCACAAGAGGGTTAAGCGATTTACCTCTCTCAAAAGTGAGGGGAAAAGAGACTATCACACCGAAACAGAGGCTTGGCGGAGCTCGGCTCGGGGAAACCCTAAATCGGAGAGAGCTTCCTTCACGAACCGTCAATTGAAGCGACGAATGACGTTAAAAATCACAAATACCCAAATGTTAGACGATTACGATAGGGGCAAAAATCATGAAATCACAAGTATACACACACAAAAAAAGTATAGGAATCAAGAAAATTCTGATTAAGAGTGGAGGAGGAATCTTACCCCAAAGGAAGTCAAATCCGGGCTCAAGGAGGAGAGGGAACCAAACCCTAGGCATTTTCTCTTGAAATCACCGGCTAAGAAGCCGGGAAAATAGGGCTGTCGGCCTAGGAAGAGAGGGATGGGGCTGCTGTCAGCCGAAAAAGGAGAAACTTGCTGTCGGCCTCAAGAAATGGAGAGGAGGAGGCCTTCAGGTCGTCAGCCCCTTGGAGTCGTCGACGGCTTGAGAAGGAGAAGCTGCAGGAGGCCGCCGACCCTAACACAAGAGGAGGTGCCGACAGAAGCAGAAGGAGAAGAAGCCGCTGGAGGACAGGGAGGCGAGCGGCGGGCTGAACGCTTGCGGGAGACGGGGGGGGGGGATCGGGAAAACGACGCCGGAGGAAAATCACGTCTTGCGACTTGGAGTGGGAACGGGAAAAAACCTAGACCGAGCGGGTTTGATTACGGGAGAAATAAAGAAGAGGGGCTCGGTTTTAGAAGGGAAGAGGGAAATCCTGCATAATTACAAAACTGACATCCAATAGTATTATTCGATTTGTTCTTCTTATATACGGGTTGTTACAGTCGCCGGACGATATCTAAAATCGTTCAAATCAAATCTAAAACATGTGCTTCATCAAATCAACATCACTACTTTCCCATAAACACAACCACACGTAGATCAATTCATCAAGATTTACCTTCACACATTTTAAAAAATAACTACTATTCATCATCTTCTTTCCTAAAATAATCACTTTTGTTAAGAAATCCACTCATCCAAATCCTAGATCTATATTTTTATATACTTCATATTACTTTATCTATGTTTACACTTCATCTATCAACTAGATCTATGCACTATTCACTTAAAAATTACAATTTTTAAACTCATTCCTAAATCTACACAAATCAACCTCAAATCTAAAAATTTCTCATTTAAAATTTCATGAAATCTCAACAATCCTTCCTCAATGCGTTTGATTCCACAAATTCTAAAGAAAAGAAGTCAAAATTGCATAAACATACCTTTATTTGGAGATTTTGCCGACGTCCGGATGCGTTTTCGCTCGAGGGTTTCAGAAAAAAGCTCTAACTGATGTCTTCCTTCCAAATCTGACGTTATTTATATTTTAGCACTATCGTCGATCGGCGATATCCGATATCGCCTGGCGCTAGCTCAAAATTACTAAAATACCTTCTCTGATCAGATCTCCATATTTGTATGACTGCCACTATTCTTTTCATCCACACATTCTTACTTTATCTCGTTTAGGCATTGTACAATGTGTATTCTAATATATTGGGTTACCTCTAACATTGGTCACTTATTTAAGCTTTTAATATCATTTTCTTTATACAACTCTCCTAGTGTATTATAATTGTGCATTTGTTTTTGCATGTCTCTAAGTATGAGAAATAATTTATTTATGATAATACTCTCTCACACACAATTGTGAAAATTTTCATGTGTTTACCTTTACTATATATGTGAATTGTGGGTGTTATAACATAACCACTAGAATTTCATATACTCTTACTTTATCCTTGTTTTCTTTACACAATTCAACTTTGGTTATCATATATTGTCACACAAGTGAATTCAAAATCCTTTGTCACGTCAAAACAAAAAAATTATTATTATTCAAAAAAAACAAAAAAACAAATAAAATAATTCATCATCTTTGTTAGGGCTGAGCATATTATTCGAAACTCGAAAGTCGCTCGAAAATCGTTTGAAAATTGAGCCGAATCGGAATCAGTTTAAAATTGATTTGACTCAATTTGACTCGAATCTGATTTCGAGTCGATTTCGAGCCAGCCCTGAATTGCTCGAAATATGATTCGAATTAATTAAAAAATTTATGTATTTATTAATATATTCTTATTTTAAGATTAAAAACAACAAATTTTAAAGCTAAATAAAAAGAATGTAGACTTTTAAGTGTTTTATTTGCTAAATTTATAGGTTACCCAATTTAATTTTGAGCAAATTAGGAATAAAACGAAAAATTACTCAATTTCGAACCGACTCGATTCGATTTCGAGCCGACTCGGAATCGAGCCATTTCGAGTCGAGCCGATTTTGATTCGAGTCGATTTCGAGTCGAAAATTTCGATTTCGAGCCGAGCTAAAATCGCTCGAACTCGACTCGATATCAGCCCTAATCTTTGTTGTTTAGTTTTAAAAAAAATCGATGACAAGGAACCTCCACCAAGCACTATTCACCCTCTTGATAAGTCTTCATAAACATTGTGAGGCTGAGCACCTTGGAAAGAATTGTAAAATGTTTTGTGTAATCTCTATATGACTATTCATTCAGTCTATGTGCTATGAATTCTTGGGTATAAGTATGACTCTTTATGTATATTTCTATGTTATGATTGTACATTTCACTTGTTAATGTACGTTTTAAGTTTATACATGTGTTTTTCATCTAACTCTCACATGTACACTACATTATCATCAATAACATTTCTTCTCATGAGAATTATACCGAAAATAATTCTAATTCTTATGATCACTAGTGTATGTGTCATGATATAACTGGATGAATTTGATAATGTTTGAGTTCACTCACATTCCTCGTTACTATAATTGTTTCACATGTTCTACACTTGATTTTCAATTTTTAGTTTTTCCTATTTTGCTTCCGCAGACTCTTAAATTTACTTTTTTCTCTTATTTACATGACCTGTTCCGTTCTCAAATTTCTTTTGATAATACCAAAAGGGGGAAAATTTTCCGAGAAACCATTCATTAAGTTAAGTTTACTTTAAATTACTACCTGGTTAGTAAATAAAAATTAAATTTCCGAATGCTTCTATTTAGGGGGAGTACACATGTAGGGGGAGCGTAACATCCAAGCGGAGTTTGTGCACATGCAAATGCTTAGTCTTGCTCATCACATTTTCTAACATTTTATAGGTCACTTTATAAGTCATTCATTATTTCTTTCTAAGTGAATTTGTTATTATCAAAATGGAGAGATTGTTGGAGCATGCGTTCCACGCTTCTTGGTTTGCTAATAACAAATCTGAAAGTGAAGGGATAGATACTACTCTAGAGGGGGGTGAATAGAGTAATCAAATTTTGCACAATACAAAACTTAACTGTCTACCCAACTCCCTTGGAGTGAAGTGCGGAATGAAGAGATTATAGATATTGGTTTAACCTTAAAGCCTAACACAAGTGTTGTGTACAAACACAAGCTAACTGTAATTACAGTTAAGCTTGGAAAAACCTAAACAGCAACTAGCAGCCTAGTTATATCTATTCACAGCCACAGTACAGGAAAAATAATAAACAAGCCAGACGACACAAGGAATTTTATAGTGGTTCCCCAAACAACTTGGGTACGTCCACTCTTCTACCCAAACGGTAGGAATCCACTACAGGTTTTTGATCAGGTGCCCTGCCACCAACAGGATCTTCTTCAGGTAGATCCAGAGACCCTTTAGACTTTTGATCAGGTGTCTAAAAACCAAGCACAGGTTTTTGATCAGGTGCCCTGCCACCAAGGGATACTTTTGAAGGGAGTAATAACCCTGTACAGGAGGGGGAAGAAGGTTAAGATGTCTTCTCTATTTTGCAATAGATTAGAGAAGCACAAAAGCTTGCATTGAGCTAGAATGCTCTAAAGAATCAAGGCTCCCCCTGGCTCAAGAATGTCCAGGTGAAGTCTTGCTTCAGTGCAGAGAAAACTCTTCAGAAAGTTCTGAAGGAAAGAGCTACAGGAAGAAAGTAAACAATAAAAATAAACAGTCTTCAAACAGCAATCTTCTTCTTCTTCTTCTTCAAAGAAACTCTGAGTTGAACTTCCTGAAAGCAGGAGAACTCAGGTGAAGAAGAGATGAAGATCTTAACACTTCTCAGTTAGATGGAGTTTGCTGAGAGCAGGAAGCTTGAGCTTGATGAAGGCTTGAGTGCTTTTGAATATGTGTGTAACACTCTCTTCTATTAACTCCTGTTGACTAACTTGAATCCTTCTGCAAAGGGTTCTTTATATAATCATCAGCAAGCAACGGCTCTCTTCCATTTGAATTAATTTGTCTTCTTCTGAGCCTTGAGACCTGGGCTGTAAATATCAAGAAGACAGAAATATCTCTGCAGCAAAACATTCTATAAAAAGGAATAAACCTCTTTCTAAGAAGCTGCAGGCTTAAATCAAATAAACAGATAGACTAAATAAAGTCACATCAGAAACAATCTCTTTATAGCAAAAGAAGACTTTTCAGTCCAACGGCTATAAAGGGCTGTCAGCAGATAAAGTAAATTAAAATGACAGCTAATAAGACAAACAACTTTATCTTAAAAGATTTGAACTCAGGCAATAAGAATAGAGCAAATAATGCCTGGAAACTTTATCATACAGCTTAAAATACTGTGCCAGAAAATGTATTAAATAATTAAATATAATAAATAAATACAAAATACAAAGGCAGACAGAAAACGTCGAACGACCTTCGAAGATCGTCGAACGACGCCAGGAGATCGCCGAACTATCGGGCAGATAGTCGAACGATCCAGATAGTCGAACTATCAAATAGATAGTCGAGCTACCGCAGCAGATAGTCGAACTATCAGGACAGATAGTCGAACTATCAGATAGTCGATCTATCTAGGACAGATAGTCGAGCTATCAAGCGCACAGAGATAGTCGAACTATCAAGCAGATAGTCGACCTACCTCAGAAAACAGATAGTCGATCTATCAAAAGATAGTCGAACTATCAAAACAAACTAGATAGTCGAACTATCAACAGATAGTCGAACTACCAGCGCAGAACAGATAGTCGACCTATCAACCGATAGTCGAACTATCAGCGCAGAACAGATAGTCGAACTATCAACAGATAGTCGAACTATCAGCGCAGAACAGATAGTCGAACTATCAACAGATAGTCGAACTATCAGCGCAGAACAGATAGTCGAACTATCAACAGATAGTCGAACTATCAGCGCAGAACAGATAGTCGAACTATCAACAGATAGTCGAACTATCAGCGCAGACAAAGCGTCGACCAACTGATAGACGATCGTCGATCAGCCGATAGACGATAGTCGAACGGCGTTCGACTATAGTCGAACGAAAAACCTACTTAACCAAAAATCTCAGTTTGGAAAAGCGAGGACTCTACAGCTAGACTCCTAACCATTGACCATAGATATTTCTTGGGTCAAGGGGCACAAAGGAGAGGACTGAACTCAAATCAAACTAGGGTACCAACAATCTCCCCCTATTTGAGTTAAGTCTCTCAAAAACTAAAACAGCTATCAAAAGAATACTAAAATTAAATTCAGCAGATAGTTAACAATAAACTGACAGATTATCAATCAGATAAATAAATAATCAAATATATCACAGCAGTTAATCAAACTATTTAGAATCTTTAGGGTCAGGAAATGGATCAGAAGAACTAGAGACAAAAGAGATTTTTCTGAGCGGGTCATCAGATTCCTTCTTTGACATCTTCAGATCCTGAGCCCCAATGATCTTTAGTTCTGTAGCTCTGGGGACAACAGCTTCAGGATGTTTTTCCATGTACTTTGCTGGATCAAATATCTCAGGATTGACTTGGAATTTTTCAAATTCTTTCTTTCTATATGCTGACATCGTAGTAAAGCCAGTTGTATCTTTGCCTTCGGCTCTTGCTTTTCTTATTTGGGCTGCTCCTACAAGCTCTTGAAAGCGAGCCATCCTAAAATTAGGATCGAGCTCAGGATTTTCATATATGGGCTCTGGAGAAGCAGCATCAGCTATTTTATCTAGATAATACATAAGAATAAACTTAGCACAAGGGACTTGCTAGAAGGTTTTAAAACACTGTAAACTATTTACCTTTCGAAACACTTTTCTCAGATTGAACTGGAGAAGGAGGTGGGGAAAAAGTTGGTCTTTGGGCCACAACCTCCTTCACTTGTCTTTGAGAGCCATAAGATGATCTGCCTTGAGAACTTTGATGACCTTGTCTAGGTTGGGGCTGAGCAGACGCAGATTTTCCATAGGCGGCAGATTGATTAGCAGGTAGATTCCCAGAGGCTCCTGCACCTGGAGGTGGAGGAGGACCTTTGGGAGTCCATCTGGAGACTGGACTGTCATACCTCTTTGTTCTCTTCCTTTCTTTTTGCTGATTTTTCGAAAACCACATCCAATGCTTAAAATCTTTTGATTTGGGGTCAATGCCCTTCAGAATATAATATGGAATGTCATTATCCTTATTTGGAGGTGGAGGAGGAGCAGCTTTTCTTTTCTTAGCAACAGATTTCTTTTTCTTTGATTTTTCAGACACATCTGAATCATCATCATCATCAGAATGGGATGATGGAGGGTTCTCATAGGGATCATAGGCTTCTGAGACAGCCTTTTCTTTAAGCTTTGAGACAGATTTCTCCCTTTCTTCTTCCAGGGCATCCATAGCCAGAAGGGAGTCTAAGTCTAAACCAGGAGAGTCATCCCAGATGGATGACTTCTCAAATTGCAACTCTTTCTCTTTCTCTTTTAGAGATTGAACTCTTAATTCCCAAGCAGCCCTTGCTTGAATTTCTTCCAAACTTAAAACAGGAGAATCAACTTTGATTTCCTCTTGATTTTCATCCTCTTTATCATCTAAAAACACATCCAATTCTGGATCTAATTGAGTATCAGAATCACTTGGAGCAGCCTCAGAAACAACTGCTATTTTCTGGGCAGTTAAATCTTCTTTAATAATATCTGTAGAATCAAGAACACAGATCTGCTAAATAAGCTTGAATCATCCCTTCAAGGTATTCACCAGCAAGCAAATAAATTGACTCATCAATAAACCGGATTAGGGAATTACCTTCATATTTAACCATCTCCCAGCAGTCATTCAGATATTTAGTTATGATTCCTTCCAGGAATCTGGCAATCATAGGAGAGGTTAGATCTTCTAAGCATACTTTTACTGCAATTTCTGATAGCAGGATTCCATCTGATATTTCCTTCTCAGTCAAGACTGGAGCTAAAACTTTCTTAGCAGGAGCAATCTCTTCCTCAGTTGGAACAATTTCTTCCTCAGCTGGAGCAACCACTTCCTCAGCTGGAGTTACCACTTTCTCAGCTGGAACAATCTCTTCCTCAGCAGGAGCTGTCTCTTCCTGAACAGACATAACAACATCTGGAACTTCTTCTGGCTCAACTTGAGCAGATTCTGGCTGGGCAGACAAGACAACATCTGGAGCTATTTCTATTTCAGCTGGAGTAGAGGCAGGAAGATCTGAGACATCTTCATTGAACATCTCCCCCTGCCTGATTTCAGTAGCTACTGAAACCAGGCCCCTAGAGGAAGATGGCTCAGCAGATTTAGAAATGGATTGGATGGAGGCAGTGAGACGGTCAATGGAGGCAGCAAGGGGAGCGATTGCCTCGTCAATCATGGTTTTGATTGACGGGGTAATCAGCTCCACGATGCGGATGATAATCTCTGGAGAGATATCAAAAGAAGATGGATGAGAGGTGGATGGATCAGCAGCAGATATGGTATGGGAGCTGGGATGAGAAATAATGGGAACAGGGGATCGAACTGGAGATGGAGCAGGTGATGGAGCAGGAGAATTTATTGGGGAATGAATTGGAGAATGAACGGGAGATGCATGAGGAGTAAGAATTCTCTCTGATCCTAACAAATCGAAGCTAGGAGCAGATATCCTAGCCAGATATGCAGGTAGAGGAGAGGCTGGAGGAGACAGAGAAACAACCACGGTTGTTTCAGGTGCAGCAGAAGAAGAGGGTCGTACCTCAGCAGAAGTTGATGGTGCTTCAACTGAGGTAGACGGCAAAACAGAGGAGGAGGAAGGGATAGCTGAGCCAGCTTCAATAGGTTGAGGAGCGACTGATGCAGTCCTAGTGTCCTCAGATTGTGCTGGAGCAGATTTCACGAACGTCCTCTTCCACTTTGAGAACAGATGAGGATCCATCTTCTTGCTGACATTGATGGTAGTTGCGGCTGAACTCAGCAGCTGGGGGAATTTCTCCTTAAGAAAAATTCCAATAACCCTTCCCAGGGTGACTTCCTTCTTTCCTGTCTTCTTCCTGATCAAATCAAACAGAACAGCAGCCCAATCGATCCTCTTTCGATTAACAATTGCACACATAAGTGCGAATTGCTGTCTTGTTATGTTATCATGGGCAGAGTGCTTGCCCAGAATCACTTTTCCGACGACCTCAGCGAGGAACTTGATCTTGAAAGGGAAATTTACCTTGAGCAACTTGGAGGGAATGCCTTCAGCATGTCCCAGCTCGACGAGCATCCTTCCGAACTCCTGAGCGTCTTGCTCATAATCTTCATCACCAATAACTAAACCAAAGACATCAGAAAGAACGGCCGGAGTCAGGATAACTTCTACTCCGCCGATGGTACCGATCATTGATTCGTCTGTGGAAGACGACGTGAACGCCCATTCTTTAATCTCTGGAATATTGATCTTGATCCTTTCAGACATCAGCTTCTCTAGACCTTGATCCCTGCAGAGCTGGAGAACTTCCACTATTCCGGCATCGCAACTGCCGAAAGCTTCGAAATCTACACTGAATCCGGCGTCAAACTTTACTACGGCTAGAACAGCTGGAGAAATCGCCATGGATTCGCCGGAGAAAACACGAGAAAGCAGGAGAGGGAACGAGAAAGACGAAGCGTCAGAAAATCGCAAGCGGGAAAGCAGAATGCGAAAGGGCACGCTCCGTCGACGATAAAGCACACGATCTTTTAACCTAGGTCGACTATCGGCTTTATATTGGACCGGAAATAGTCGATCTATTAAAAAGATCTTGAGCCGATAGTCGAACGGCCGTTCGACATCGGCTCAGAAGCAGAATAGTCGAACCATAGTTCGGCTAATTCTGGCTTCACAAGCACCAAGCTGTCGTCGAGTAGAGATCGACGAAAAGCTCAGCCTGTTCGACGATGGTCGAACGTCGATCGACGATCTTCAAACAGATAAGCTATCATTAACCAGAGGTCGACGATAGGCTCAATCCGTTCGACGATCTTCGATCATCGTTCGACGATCTTCAAGCAGACCTCAACATAGGCAGATATCGTCACACTTAGTCTCGTCCATTTATCATGCCTAGTTGGACTAAAAAGAACAGATGCTTCTGTTCATCTAAAGGCTTGGTGAATATATCACCTCTCTGAAACTCAGTGGATATGAACTCAAGACAGATCTTGTTCTTTTCCACACAATCTCTCAGGAAATGGTGCCTAATCTCAATGTGCTTGGTTCTAGAGTGGTGCACTGGATTTTGTGCAATAGAAATAGCACTGGTACTATCACACATGATCTTGGTGTTCTTGTGTGAGTAACCATAATCCACAAGCTGGTTTTGAATCCACAGGATCTGTGAACAACAACTAGCAGCAGCTATATATTCAGCCTCTGCAGTTGAAGTTGAGACAGAAGCCTGCTTCTTACAGAACCAAGAGACCAATCTCTCTCCCAGGAACTGGCAAGTTCCTGAGGTGCTCTTCCTGTCAACTCTGCAACCAGCATAGTCAGAATCAGAATATCCAATTAATTCAAACTCTGACTCAGCTGGGTACCAAAGTCCTAGATTTGGACATCCTTTCAGGTATCTCAGGATTCTCTTTAGAAGAATCAGATGAGATTCCTTGGGGTTGACCTGGAATCTAGCACAAAGGCATGTAGCAAACATTATATCTGGCCTACTTGCAGTTAGATATAATAGGGAACCAACAATGGCCCTATAATTCTTTTGATCAACTGGCTTGCCGTGATCATCAGAATCAATAACTACATTAGTAGCCATGGGTGTAGGCATTGCTGAAGCATCAGCCATCCCAAATTTCTTTACCAATTCCTTGGCATATTTGGATTGGGAGATGAAGATACCATCAGCATCTTGCTTAACTTGGAGACCAAGAAAGTAAGACAGCACACCCATGCTACTCATCTCAAACTTAGAGTGCATCAAGTTGGAAAACTTTTTGCAAAGTTTGGGATCAGTGGAGCCAAAGATAATATCATCTACATACACCTGAACTAACAGGATTGTGTCCTTGTGATGCTTGACGAAAAGGGTTCTATCAACTACTCCCCTAGTGAAGTTGTGCTCTAACAGGAAACTAGCTAGAGTCTCATACCAGGCCCTAGGAGCTTGCTTTAGTCCATAAAGAGCTTTCTGCAACTTAAAAACATGAGAAGGCTGAGTTGAAGAAACAAACCCTGGTGGTTGTTCAACAAACACCTCTTCCTTAAGCTCACCGTTCAGGAATGCACTTTTGACATCCATTTGGAACACCTTAAACTTCATGTAGGCTGCATAGGCCAAGAAGATCCTTATTGCTTCTAGCCTTGCAACAGGAGCAAAGGTTTGGTCATAGTCTATACCTTCCTCCTGTCTGTAGCCCTGAGCTACAAGCCTAGCTTTATTCCTTACTATTATTCCATTTGCATCTAACTTGTTTCTATACACCCACTTGGTGCCTATGATCAGTTGGCCTTTAGGTCTTGGAACCAAAGTCCAAACTTTACATCTCTCAAACTGATTGAGTTCCTCTTGCATTGCAATGATCCAGTGGGGATCTAGCTCTGCATCTTTAAAGGTGAGGGGCTCAACCTGTGAGAGGAAACAAGCATGCATCACATCCTGTCTTAATTGATGTCTTGTTTGCACACCAGCTGATATGTCTCCAATCACTTGAGATGTGGGATGATCTCTAAGTGTGACAATATCAGCAGGTGGGATGTGATCTTCAGCAACAGTTGGGATTAATTCCTCAGGAGGAATTTGATCTACTGTTGGTGGAACAACAACAGCTTCAACAGCTTCAGCAATGTCTTCATCACTGTCTGATTCAGTGATCTGAAGAGTTGAAAGTTGAAGGATTTCTTTAGGGGCATCATGTACCTGCAAAGAACTGGAGGAAGGAGAATTTTCTTTCTCCTTGTAAAACATCTGAGACTCATCAAAAGTCACATGCACAGATTCCTCTATCTTACAGGTTGATTTGTTATAAACCCTATAAGCTTTGCTTACTTGGGAATATCCAAGCATGATTCCCATTGAAGCTTTTGCTTCAAACTTTCTAATGTATTCTTTATTATTGTTATGAATATAAACAGTACAACCAAAAACTCTAAAGTAATTAATTTTTGGTTTCTTTCCTTTAAGCAACTCATAAGGAGTTTTACACTTAAGTTTGTGTATCAAACTTCTATTCAAGACATAGTTAGCTGTACTAACAGCTTCTGCCCAATAGGATAGAGGCATGTTAGCATCTGCCAACAATGTACTAGCAGCTTCAATTAGTGTTCTATTCTTCCTTTCAACTACCCCATTTTGTTGGGGAGTTCTAGGAGCTGATAAGCTATGTTTGATACCTTCTCTCTCACAGAATTCTTGCATGAGAAGAGAGTCAAACTCAGTACCATGATCACTTCTGATCAAGGCCACATGAGTAGAGTACTCAGTCTGCACACAAAGTAGAAAGTCTGTAAGGGCTTTGAAGTTATCAGACTTAGTTCTCAAAAAGAAAACCCAACTGAACCTAGAGAAGTCATCTACAATTACTAATGTGTAATACTTCCCTCCTAGACTTTGTACATTTATTGGGCCAAAAAGGTCCAAGTGTAATAAATACAGGATTCTAGGAGAATCACTTTTATTAACAGATTTAAATGAATTCTTGGTTTGCTTTCCTAGCTGACAAGCCTTGCATAGGCTCTCCTTCTTGTAGGGGCAAGAGGGTAAACCTCTAACAAGGTTGTGCTTAGATAACCTAGATATGTTCTTGAGGTTTACATGACTAAGCCTTTTATGCCATAAAGAATTATTATTAAGGGTTAATTCATTAAACAGGCAGATTTCAGAATGAGATGAATTAAAATCTACTAAATATATATTGCCTATTCTATTACCTATTAAAACAACATTATTATTTAAAGTAATATTGCAAGAGGAGTTAGAAAAAGAAACCTGGTAGCCAGCATCACATAGCTGGCTAACTGAAATCAGGTTGTGCTTCAGTCCACTGACATAAGCAACTCTCTTGAATGTAACAGCTCCAATTGTGATCTTGTCATATCCTTCTGTCTGACCACAGCTGGAGTCTCCAAAGATAACCTTTGGGCCGAGCTTTGCTTTGTACTTTGACAGAAGCTTTTTGTTTCCTGTCATATGCTTAGAGCATCCACTATCCAAATACCACTTATTTTGAGTGATTGGATAGGCCTTCACCTGCAAAACAACTATTTAGACAGAGTGGACCCAGGTAACCTTGGGTCCCTTGTTTTTCACATAAGAAAAACTGGAGATATAAGAAAATGCAGGCTGAGGGTGATAACCTAGTGGGTGAGATCTCCTAGGTGGGATTCTCCATGCAGATGATGGGTCAACAAACCTAGGGTTTCTATTTTCATTTAGGTTTCTATGGAATGGATTATGATTTTGAAAATCATGTTGAAATCGTCGATCGACGTTCGACGATGGGCGCTCAGATCGTCGAGCTTCGTTCGACCATGGAGCATCCGATCGTCGAGCGGCGTTCGACGCTCTTTGCATTTCTTTGAAAAACTTCTTTCTCTTTTCTCTCTTAGCCTTATTTAATGTTTTATTTACAAGGTTTACTTGCTCAGTGTTCTTCTTTCCACTAGCTGAAATGAAGTTCACTGGAGTTGAAAGATTATTTTTAAGCAAGACTGGGGGTTCACTGGGAGAAGCTCCTAAGCCTAATTTATCATTACCTGACCTAGTGTTAGTCATGCTGGTAATTTCTAACAGCTTAAGGCTTCTACCATTAAGTGACTCTTCTAGTCTCTTAGACTTAGCTAATTCTATTTTAAGAAATTTGATTTCTTCACTACAAGTAGTGAGTTCTTCCTTTAACCTAACATTTTCAGAGGCTATTGATTCAGAGTCAGCTAGCCTATTTCTAAGTTCTTTTATCTCTTTTTCTGAACTAATTAAATCTAAACATAGAGATTTAAAATCTAACTTAAACTCTTCTGAAGTAAAATCATAAGATGAAAGTACCTCATCTTCAGTAGGCATTTCTTCATCTGAGTCAGAACTCTCTGCAGCAGAGTGGTTGCTGCAGGCATCTATTGCCATGAGGCAAACTTCTTTTGCCTTCTTTTCTTCTTCATCCTCACTAGAGCTTGAGGATGAGGATTCTTCATCAGAATCACTCCAGGTTTCAGCAATGAAACCTCTCTCCTTCTTCTTGTTTTTGTAGGAGGATGGCTTGGAGTGCTTCCTGTGTTGTTCTTTATCTTTTCTCTTTTCTTTGTTTTTCTCCTCTGGACACTCTGGCAAGATGTGTCCAGGCTTCCTGCACCCATAACAAATAATTTCTTTAGTTGGAGTACGATCATACCTTGGCTTTTCTTCATACTTTGAAGATTTTCTTCTGAACTCTTTTCTCCCCATTTTGAGAAATCTCTTGGCAAACAATGCCATGAGCTCCTCATTTGATTGGCTGTCTTCTGAGGCTTCAGCAGCTTTAAGAGCTAGAGATTGCTCTTTTCTTGTTGGAGTGGGGGTCTTGGCTTCTGCTTCAGCTTCCCTTGTCTTCAGCACTTGCTCAAAAGATTTGAGCTTGCCGAGAAGGGCTTCAGTTGATATCTCATTGGTACTTCTGGCTTCCTTGATTGGCCAGATCCTCAAATCCCATGTGCTAGGAAAGCACATAAGGATCTTATCATTGACCTCTGTCAATGAGATATCCTTGTCAAGGGTCCTCAGCTCATTGATGATTGAGCTGAGCCTGGTGTACATCGCTTCAACTGATTCAGCATCAGTCTTCTTGAAGTTCTCATACTGTGAGATAAGGTTGGACCTCCTGTCCTTCCTTTCATCAGCTGAACCAGCTACAATCTGGTTCAGTGTGTCCCACATGGCCTTAGCTGAGGAGCAGTCGGCCACCTTCTGGAACACCTCATCAGACATAGTCTGAGCCAGTATGTTCATTGCTTTGGCATCAGCAATTTTGGCCTTCTTGTACTCATCATTATAATCTGGAGGAGGCACTGCACTCATATCAGATGATGAGGCAGTGGCAGCAGCAGGTGCTCTTGGGGGACCTGACAAAATAGAAGCAAAAATACTCTCATCAATAGAGTTCATATAAAGTTTGATCCTTGCCTTCCAGATGCCAAACTTTGCTAAGTTGCATGCTGGAGGTCTGGTGCTAGAATAATCCTTAGACTGGGCCATGATAGTGAATATCGATAAGCTCTTGGTATCTATCAGGATCTTGTGACTTAGGTGTTAGCCTATACAGTCAGTCAACCTCCCTCTGATACCAATTGAAAGTGAAGGGATAGATACTACTCTAGAGGGGGGGTGAATAGAGTAATCAAATTTTGCACAATACAAAACTTAACTGTCTACCCAACTCCCTTGGAGTGAAGTGCGGAATGAAGAGATTATAGATATTGGTTTAACCTTAAAGCCTAACACAAGTGTTGTGTACAAACACAAGCTAACTGTAATTACAGTTAAGCTTGGAAAAACCTAAACAGCAACTAGCAGCCTAGTTATATCTATTCACAGCCACAGTACAGGAAAAATAATAAACAAGCCAGACGACACAAGGAATTTTATAGTGGTTCCCCAAACAACTTGGGTACGTCCACTCTTCTACCCAAACGGTAGGAATCCACTACAGGTTTTTGATCAGGTGCCCTGCCACCAACAGGATCTTCTTCAGGTAGATCCAGAGACCCTTTAGACTTTTGATCAGGTGTCTAAAAACCAAGCACAGGTTTTTGATCAGGTGCCCTGCCACCAAGGGATACTTTTGAAGGGAGTAATAACCCTGTACAGGAGGGGGAAGAAGGTTAAGATGTCTTCTCTATTTTGCAATAGATTAGAGAAGCACAAAAGCTTGCACTGAGCTAGAATGCTCTAAAGAATCAAGGCTCCCCCTGGCTCAAGAATGTCCAGGTGAAGTCTTGCTTCAGTGCAGAGAAAACTCTTCAGAAAGTTCTGAAGGAAAGAGCTACAGGAAGAAAGTAAACAATAAAAATAAACAGTCTTCAAGCAGCAATCTTCTTCTTCTTCTTCTTCAAAGAAACTCTGAGTTGAACTTCCTGAAAGCAGGAGAACTCAGGTGAAGAAGAGATGAAGATCTTAACACTTCTCAGTTAGATGGAGTTTGCTGAGAGCAGGAAGCTTGAGCTTGATGAAGGCTTGAGTGCTTTTGAATATGTGTGTAACACTCTCTTCTATTAACTCCTGTTGACTAACTTGAATCCTTCTGCAAAGGGTTCTTTATATAATCATCAGCAAGCAACGGCTCTCTTCCATTTGAATTAATTTGTCTTCTTCTGAGCCTTGAGACCTGGGCTGTAAATATCAAGAAGACAGAAATATCTCTGCAGCAAAACATTCTATAAAAAAGAATAAACCTCTTTCTAAGAAGCTGCAGGCTTAAATCAAATAAACAGATAGACTAAATAAAGTCACATCAGAAACAATCTCTTTATAGCAAAAGAAGACTTTTCAGTCCAACGGCTATAAAGGGCTGTCAGCAGATAAAGTAAATTAAAATGACAGCTAATAAGACAAACAACTTTATCTTAAAAGATTTGAACTCAGGCAATAAGAATAGAGCAAATAATGCCTGGAAACTTTATCATACAGCTTAAAATACTGTGCCAGAAAATGTATTAAATAATTAAATATAATAAATAAATACAAAATACAAAGGCAGACAGAAAACGTCGAACGACCTTCGAAGATCGTCGAACGACGCCAGGAGATCGTCGAACTATCGGGCAGATAGTCGAACGATCCAGATAGTCGAACTATCAAATAGATAGTCGAGCTACCGCAGCAGATAGTCGAACTATCAGGACAGATAGTCGAACTATCAGATAGTCGATCTATCTAGGACAGATAGTCGAGCTATCAAGCGCACAGAGATAGTCGAACTATCAAGCAGATAGTCGACCTACCTCAGAAAACAGATAGTCGATCTATCAAAAGATAGTCGAACTATCAAAACAAACTAGATAGTCGAACTATCAACAGATAGTCGAACTACCAGCGCAGAACAGATAGTCGACCTATCAACCGATAGTCGAACTATCAGCGCAGAACAGATAGTCGAACTATCAACAGATAGTCGAACTATCAGCGCAGAACAGATAGTCGAACTATCAACAGATAGTCGAACTATCAGCGCAGAACAGATAGTCGAACTATCAACAGATAGTCGAACTATCAGCGCAGAACAGATAGTCGAACTATCAACAGATAGTCGAACTATCAGCGCAGACAAAGCGTCGACCAACTGATAGACGATCGTCGATCAGCCGATAGACGATAGTCGAACGGCGTTCGACTATAGTCGAACGAAAAACCTACTTAACCAAAAATCTCAGTTTGGAAAAGCGAGGACTCTACAGCTAGACTCCTAACCATTGACCATAGATATTTCTTGGGTCAAGGGGCACAAAGGAGAGGACTGAACTCAAATCAAACTAGGGTACCAACAAAATCTCATTTGTATTTAATCATAGCGTGTTTATGACGTGCAAGTATAACAGGTATAATACTCAAATTGTTTTGGCTTGGATTCGGGATTGAGAAGAGAAGTTAAGGTGATATTGCCTGCCGATATCCAGTATCGCCACCAAGCGATAGCTCACGGGACAGTTACCGCATGATCTCCATGCCATACAGTTATATTCGATATCGCCCTGGCGATAGCGTACAATTGGCCACGGCCGGATCATCCCGCAGAATCCTCAGAATCATGGGACATGGCAACCGGAGATGATATCGCTGGCAGACGATACCTAGTATCGCCGACGATTGCTCCAAATTGTATATTTGGTTTATTTTTTCTGTGTAGATTACGACTTTCATAATCTGGAGTGTTCCTTCCCGTTCAACTTGTCTAGAGAGTTCTAGCATCCAGAAAACTCCATCTTCCCAAGAAGGTTCAAGAGTGAAAAAACGACGACTGTACACAACATCTCAAGCAGCCTTAGCAAAGATTCGTCGTCATCTTCAACACTTCATTTAGAGGGAGTTTTCATTCTGAAAGTTATTCTTTGTAATTCTTCATTTCATTGTTGTAATCGATAGAGGAAATCGCCGCCTTGTGCGTGGCGTCCAAGTCCTTGCGTGACTTAGGAGAAAATCGCCGCCTTGTGCGTGACGTCTAGATCCTTGTGTGACTTAGGGAGTTTTCGCCGCCTTGTGTGCAGCGACTAGATCGTGGTGAGATCTAGGGGAGGCTAGTAGCAAGTTTTAGGAAGAGATGAGATATAGCCGGCCGGTTTTTGGTAGAAGGACCGGTGAAATCAAAAGGAGTTTATTTTTACATAACCTCAATCTCTAGCTTTTTAGAGAATCTTTGTACTTTGTTTTTAACGCTTATTAATTAAAATATAACCATTTGTATTCTTATGATTACGAAGTGGTCATCGTTGATTAAGAAAATTTTGTTTCTGATTTCTATTATTATTTCACCAAGTAAAATAGACTAAGAGCGAAATTAGTGTTAACCCTTATTCACCCCCCCCCCTCTCTAAGGGCGCCTCACGATCCAACACTAGGGGCGTTGGATAGCCCAAAGGGCATAATCAACGACTCATATAACCCGTTTTTCATCTTAAATGCGGGCTTTCATTCATCACCCTCTTTGACCCTGATTTGGTGGTACTCGTTCCGTAGATCCAGCTTGTAAAAGATCTGGGCATCTGACATGATGTCTTGGAGGTCGTCGAGTCGAGGAATGGGAAATTGCTATTTGGTCATAATCTTATTGATTGCCCTCCTATCAACGTACATTCACCAACTACTATCCTTCTTAGAGATAAGAATGGAAGGTATGACACATGGACTCAGACTCTCTTATAAATTGTTTTCATAGGAGGTCCACAATCTACGTCCTGTGTTCTTCGTGCTCGTCAGGGTTCATTCTTAGTGTGGAAGATTCAGTAGAGATGACCTCGGTATGAGATCGATTGTGTGTGGTATATCCCGAAACAGGGGTAGCCTATGTTGTTAAAGGAACGCCTAAGATTCAAGGCTCACCAGGGTCAGAGGTTTACACCTTTATGCGCCTTTTTGCGCCTTTGGACATTAAAGGCGCGCCTGAGTGTGATTTTTGTTGTAAACATTTTTTTTTCAAAATAATGCAAGAACTCAATAATTTTTATATGATTTAGTATTTTTGAAACATAATCGATCTTTGAGACTTAGATATGATACACGCAACCATATTGATTTTTTTTAAGAGATAAAAATGATAGTAATGAATGATTAATGAGTAGAATATATAAAGAATCTGTTCAAGAAGATGAATTGATGTTTGATGCTGACTATTTAAAATGAATGTGGTTACGCCTTGCCTTCTTTAGGCGTGCACCTGCTCCTTGAGCCTTGCTCGTAAGCTCTAAGACCCCTTTGCGCCTTGGTGCGCCTTGCGCCTTGGTGCGCCTTGCGCCTTTAATAACTAAGGGGGTAGCTCATTAGGAAGCTACTTTGACATGATGTCACTATACTCATCTAGGAGGTGTCTTGCGTCAGGATGGAGGGACTCTAAGTAATATTCTCCGTAGTATGAGAAGCAACAACGACATAAATGATGTCGGTATCGCGTAGGATATGGATAGGTCTCGGGGCACCTGGAAACGGAAGCCTCAACCCTTCCCTTGGGGAATCTTTGGGTTGGGTCGGGGATAATGTCATCTTGCGGACCTTATCAAAGAATACACAAGTGTTGGACCGCTCATAGCATGCCACATCCCTATCGTAAAGCCAAGGTCGTCGTAGTAATATGTGCGACGTTTATGAGAATGACGTCACACCGAACTCTATCCTCGAAGGAGGCTAGCCGAATAGGTACCTGGATCCTCTGGGTGACCTGGATCGCTGTCTTTTCAACCAAGATAGCTCGATACGGATGTGGTTGAGGCTCTGTTTTAAGCTTCATCCGTTCAAGCCCCTTTTGGGCAATGATGTTCACACAACTGTCAATATCAATAGCGAGCTTGTAGGATCTGTCTACACTCGAGAAATAAGTGTAGAAGATAGTTGTCCGCTTCCAATCCTCATCTGCACGGGGGTGTGTGTAGTAAGCAGTGAGTAACACCCGTCTGAAGTGCTCGGTATGCCTCATCTTCCCAACCTTCTTCTACGACCACGATAATATCTTCCTAAGGTGGATCTACGAGATCAACTATAAGGCCACGATCCTCCTCAGTAAGTAGATTCTGTGTGGGGCACTGTGCCGCCACGTGGCCTCTATTCTGACTACGATAACACTGGATCCCGGGCTTCGGGTGCCCAATGGTAGTGGGGGAGGCCCTCGTACCTGTGGGAGCATTAGGAGGCATGAATGGGGTGGATCCTTATTGAGGGGGCCTACTAGGTGCAGAACTATCGAGCAGCGGGTTAGGTCGTCGTGGACCTGATGTGCTCCAAGTACTGCTCGTATTCTAATGCAAGATGGAAGATCTGCTCGACTGTCTTCAGGTGATGAGGAATGAGTTATCTACGAATGTTTGCCCGCAGTCCGGCCCTAAAGAAGGAGCCATCATTATATGCTCATCGGTAACATCACTCCTTACGACAAGCTCATCTTAACGAGTCATGTACTCAGATACAGAAGGAGTGCCTTGTCGTAGAGCTAGAAGATGATCCAAGAGATGACCTTGGTATGAAGTGGGGAGATATTTTTCTCTAAGCTTTTGTTTCATATTGGCCCATCGGGTGATGGTGTCATGCCCTCTCTATCTAGAGAGCTCTCGAATCTCTTCCAATAAATCTTGGCTTGCCCAACTTTCTCCATCCTGGAGAACCTCCCTCGCCTCTCATTAGTCATCTCATACCAATCGAAGTAGGTATCCATATCCAATAACAATCACTAAACACCTTTGGATCTAATTGCCCATCATATGGTGGAACATAGATTTGAATACGATTGGTAATGTCTTCCTCAATTCCATAACCTCTAGGGGCTTCATAGTGACCCACATAGTCATTTCATTCATAATTGTATCGTGCATCTTGAACGTGACGACCTCTATGCGGTGAATGTTGAGGTTGAGGTCGTTCTTCTGGTGGAGGAAGATTCTAACCACCATTGGGGTTCCTATAACGATCGTTGACTATCCCCGTGCCTTCTTGGATGGGTGGGGGAGCATGTGCAAGTGGGTTGTTGAATGTACAATCTGGGGTGTACGCAAGGTTATGAGTTCTCTCCCTTTCACGACGATCCTCATATTGGGCAACTTGTGGCCTAATGACTTCTAGTGGACCGAGAGACCTAATGGGCTCTAGATCTTCTACTCTAGTCGTGAGGTTTTCGAATTGCTCCCTAAGGTCGTGTACTTGTGTGCCCATTTGATCGAATCGATCTTCCAAAATTTTTTGGAGATTGGACATAAAAATATCAGTGTTGGAACTGGTAGTGGCTTGACAATTTTGAAGGCTTGACATTAACATCGTATGTTTAAATGCCTTGCTGCTACGTAACATGCAAAATGGCCCCAACCTAACTCTGATACCAAACTGACGCCAGGGTAATGCCCTAAGAAGCTATGGCTAGATTCATATGCAATTTCCAATGAAGAATTAGGCTACGTTTGGCACGGTGGTGGCGGTCGTAAACGCATGGGTTAAACCGTCATTCGTTAAAGATCAACTAACAAACATCATCCGTTTGAACATAAAAGTGGATGAAGTTCCTTAGGCGGGCATTAACAAATGACAATTTAACCCCATGTTTATGACCGCCGCCACCGCACCAAACGGAACCTTAATTTGCAACGACGTATTTTAAATCACTTTTTCGTTAACTTGCCACCGGGAAATAAAGCATTTAAAATATGGAAAATAGAGGAATACAAGCGCGAGAGTGCGCAAAATCAAATGACTATTTAAATGAAAACTACAAGAACTCAAATAACTTAAATCAAAACTTACGAACTAATATCCCCTCAAGTTGGGAATAAACACAAGACCCAACTGTATAGAAATAGCAAACACACCTTGGACTTGCACAATACTGAAAGGGGAGGGCTGGAGTGATTTCGGAGAGCTATGGCGTAGCCCGGAGAGTCTCCCGGGGCTGAATTCAGATCCGTCTGAAGTGGCAAACGGCTGCCCGGGATGCTGTGGGCTGGTCGGTAGGTGATTATGTGGCTTGGACAGCTGCTGGGAGGAGTTGGGGGTTGAAAACTGCTTCCCAGGAAGCTCCTGCACCAGGGGTGGCCGGTTGTAGAGTAGTAATCCTTGCCTGGCTGCTGGAATGTGAGGAGAGGGGGGACTGGGTTGGAGAGGAAGTTGGAGATGAGGAGGCTCCACTTATATTAAGCACTTGGGAGAAGATGTGCCGGCTAGAATGGGGGAAAAGGATAACGGAATGTGGAGGTTTTGATAGGAGGGAAGTTACTGTAGGGAGTTGGAGTTTGCTCGGCTGAGGGGGGGGGATTCTGTTGGGGGGAAATGGTGTCTCCGTATGTAGAAAAGTGGCGGATTACGGCTGGTGGCGGTGGTGGGGGGTGGCTGTTAAGGAGGAGTGGGGAGAGGATGTGGGCTTAATTTTAGGAATGGGTCGTAAAATATACGGGAGTCAGGGAAGTGGGGGTAGTGGAGGAGGTTGGGAGGTGGTTATGGACGGTTATGGGTGGTGATGGAGGTGGCTGGCCGGAGGTGGTGTCCGGTGAAGTTTTCCGGCGATCAACAAAAATGATGGAAAACATTTGGAAAATGGTGGTGGATCACCGGAGGTGGCCAGAGACATTCTTCAGTGATTGTCGGAGGTGGATATGAGTGGGAAATTGGGGCTGTTTTGGGGGATTTGATGAGGGAGGGACTGTTAGGAAAAAGGTTCACGGCTAGGTGGATGGGATGGGTGGTTGGTGGTAGGATGGGGAAGGGATAAGGTTGTTGGATTCCATAGGGGAGGTACATGATGTAAGGAATGGGTGAGGGGGAAGAAGTCGGCAATTGAAAGGGAAGGAGATGAGGTGGCCGGTTTCTATGGGGGAGGTGTTGGAAGAAATTAAAGGAATGGGGAGGCGGTGGACTGGGGGGAGGGAAGTGGGCTCATAGAAAGGAGGAATAGGATTAATCCCAGGCTTCACACCCGGGGGTTGGCTTCGACACCAAATTGACCGAAGGATTTTGACTTCAACACTCAATTCTTCAATCCCCAAATGAGAGCTCTCACCCTCAATATATAGACACTAGAGGGGGCAACGAACAGTCATGATTTGCCGATCATTGCGATCCCAAAATAAAAAAGAACTCTAAGAAACAAAACGAACAACTAATGCTACGATCGGCGACCCACTCAAGATAAGCGATTCCGATCATCACTGTGCCCGAGGTAGTCGTGAGTAGACACGAATGAGTTGGGCGGACTGATCCCCCGTCAGGGTGTAGACGCCCATCTCACCTAACCAGCGCTTCAAAGAAATCCTATAGAATGTCCTAACTCCTAACAAAACAGCATCACTAAACAATGGCTTAATAGTGAGAGTTTCATATGCTCTTCTAGAGTCATACGAATGTGTCGCCCCACGTCTTTTATTGACGCAGCACCTGACATCAAATTCTTTTCTTTAGCAAGAAGATGGAGTAAACCAAACCACGTAGAAGCCGAAGGAATGATGTGGGAGGAGGTCGGTTTATTTCAATAGGCTCTGAAATCATATAAGTGGGGCGCAAAGTTTCTCTTCTAAAAGAAAGTAGAAAGAGCTTCCACTTTGGGATCATTGGAATCTTCCGTTACTCCACAACTGCCTTCCCTTCATTCTGTAGATATGGTTGGCTTCCCTTTCTTCATTCTGTAGATGTGGTTGGCTCTGAAATTCATGTCCGTGTGCCCTTTGTCTTCTTTTAGTAGCTAATTGAAGAGACCAATCAAAAATTGGAGTGCATGGCAACAATTCTATTGCCTCAAGCTGGGCAAATTCTCTGAATGTTACGGGTAGCTAAAGTTGAACAAGAGAGACCGGTATACTTTTGACACAAGCTTGGGATTTTGAAAGACCTTCCAGCAGCAAAGATTGCTTTGAAAGATTCGGCTGGGTTTTTTTTCTGTGCAGAATTTTCTTATGTAAATAAGTCACTGCCTCCTGAAGGTTACAGTAATGCCATCTTATGAAAAGAGGGTCTGTGTTCCCTTGAGGAGATGTAGGCTTGGCCGTCGTGGATTCCCTTTACCGCTGTTATTGAAGAACAAGCAAGTTCATACCTGCTTGAAGATGTTAAGCATCTAGCTATGAAACGACAGCAGTAGAGGGCATATAGAAAAAGCTTCTTTGACTGACAACTTGTATCAATGAATGGAACTGAGACTAGAGTGAAAGATGGATATCAAAAATGAATATCTGTACAGATGCTCCTCTAAGTCAATAGAAGTATGGTGCTTCTTGAGTCATTGTCAGCTTATGGATGGTCGGTTGGGGCTATGGGTGGGGGAAAAAGGGGGTGATCAAGAATGGTAAACATAAGATGATAAGAAACTTACCTAGGAGTTGACACCACTAGAAGTTCGCCGGATTTCGGGAAGAAGACTCTAAAATCTGTGATCCCTTTATGACGGCTGCCCTCACTTCTTATTTATAATAAAATACGATTTAGGACAACTATCTTGGATGACTATGGTTGATGATAGTTATCCAATCTTACTAAATAAAACACTAAAAATATAAACAAATGCATGGAAGATATTGAAACGTTGATCCGGATGCTACCGCGAACTCGGATCATCCATCGGGCGACATCAAATATGGCAGGTGACAAATCAACCCTAAACGGGCCCAAAACGCATACTTTACCCTCTCTTTGATCCCCATCATGTGGTATTTTTAAGCCAGTTTAGAAATTAGCAATTTACAAAACAGGCAGACAACCTGATTAATCTATTGGGAAATGTTTTGTAATTTATGTTAGTGTTACGGTCCACAGCCCCACAAGGGGTCCCTAGTACTGGGAGACATCCAGGGAGGCCACGTCTGGTTTCGCTGCCCTACTGGCTCACTCCCGCTGGGTACCGTAACAGGTTCACAGACCACACCCCAAAGCATCTTCTCACCTGTTCACAGCGCGGCGGGATGTTGAGGTTGGGAATCAAACCCCTGACCTCCTTGATGTGAAGCACTTAACGCTTGCCCTCTTCACCAACTGAACCACGCTTTTATGTTACGATCCACAACCCCACAAGGGGTCCCCAGGTCCGGGAGCCATCCAAACATCCATGGAGCCCACGACTGGTTCCGCTGCCCCATTGGCCCGCTGGCTCACTTCCATTGGGTACCGTAATAGATCCACGGATCACACACCCCAACCCATCTCCGCACATGTTCTCAGTGCGGCGGGATGTTGAGGCCGGGAATCGAACCCCAGACCTCCTTGATGAGGAGCACTTAACGCGGCTCAGTTGGTGATGAGGCAAGCGTTAAGTGCTCCTCATCAAGGAGGTTGGGGGTTCGATTCCCGGCCTCAACATCCCTCCGCACTGAGAACAGATGCGGAGATGGGTTTGGGTGTGTGATCCGTGGATCTGTTACGGTACCTAGCGGGAATGAGCCAGTGGGGCAGCGAAACCAGCCGTGGGCTCCCTGGATGCTTGGATTCCTCCCGTACCGGGGACCCCTTGTGACGTTGTGGACCATAACAGTTGGTTTAACAACTTACTTTTTCTGATCATACATGTATGTAATGTAGAGTTCATAATTCTGTTAGGATTTTTTTAGCCATGAATCCAAAATGTGACATTAATTTGAACAAATTCTTCTTTTATTATAAGGTGTTTAGATTAGGCTCTGGCCTATTTGGAGGAATTGTGTTTTCAATGCGTACTATTTTTTCTATTGTTTGATGCTTCTTATTTGTTAAAACTAACTGAACTTGTATATTATTCTATTTACAAGAACACTTTGGAATAGCTTATTGTGCCTCGATCATTCCATTCTCTGTTTTGATTAAATACTTTATACCAGGGCAAAACAGTGGCGCGAGGGAGACTGGATGTGCCAAAAGTGCGACAATCATAATTATGCATCCCGCTCATATTGCAACAGGTAATCATGGTCTACAATCTCTAATGAGTATGCAAAAATAACTTCTGTATTGAGGAGTCACAGTCACTATCTTAGTGTCCTTTCTATTTGTCCCCTGACTTATACTTAATTATGACTGTTCCAGTATTCTGAGGGAAAATGGATAATTACTGTTGAAATTATCATTAGGCCAGCTTAAAATAATTACATCTGACAACCCTTAAGATTTATAATGAAAGACAATATGCATCTCTTGTAGTTTAAAAAACAATTGAAACACAAACTAAGACTAATTGATCATATAAATTTGACGGGCTAATCAAGAGTTGCAGGTGTCAGCAATTCTTTTTTATGGTTAAGTACGCGTGACACCCTTGAAATTTATAAAAAAGATATGGAACCCCTGTCGCGTTCAAACGAACATTTGGAACCCTTATATTTCTATTTTGTACTCAAATGAGGACAATTTTTATTTAAAAAGTAAAAATAATTTAATTTAAATTATTTTAATCTAAAAATTACTCACTGAATAGCTCAAACTAATGAGGGGTAAAAGTCATTTCAGTCCCCGAGGTTACAAGTTAATATCAATTTGGTCTCTAAACTTTTAAGTTTGTCATTTTCACCCTTTTGGCTGACGCACGACTTTATTTTGAGTGCAATTCAAGGGCTAAAAAAAGGTCCCTAAATGAGAAGTTCAAGAACTATTTTGACACAACTAAAACTTTAGGGACTAATTTGACATTGACTTTAAACCTCGTAGACTGATATAATTTGTACCCAACTAATGAGATTTACCAAAACATTATATTAATAAGTTATAATTTTATGTTATTTGGAGCTAAAAATATATTTTTAATTATTACTTTTTTTAAGTGTATGCTTTTGCTTTTATTTAGTGTTGAATCAATTTGTAATAGGATATTTAATTCAGTTTTATAAAAGTAGATGTTTAATGAATGATAAAAAATGAATTTTCCAATTTAAATAAATTGAAATTAAAATTTATTTGATTTTTTGAATCAAAACTGTCCTCATTTGAGTAAAAATTGAAAACTTAAGGGCTCCAGAAGTCCATTTGAAAACTGCAGGGGTTCCACTTATCGTTTCTATAAATTTTATGGGTATTGCACGAACTTTACCCTATTGTTTATAAACTTCAGTTGTGCCAGATAATTGATATATTTACTGTTAGCATTTTGGTCCCTTTTGGGTTATTTTGTTTTTCATCTCCTTATATGTATTTCTTCAATATATAGAGGAGGGCTCTTTGTTTTTTCCTTATGAAAATATTTCTCTTTTGACCAACATGGTACTCGTCTCGTTTGTCAGTGCACAGTTCTGTCGCTCCTCGAATGTGCACATTGATCCCCTAGTCTCTCGTTGACCCACCACCTCCCTCGCCTCCCGTCGACCACCGCCCTCTCACACCTCGTTGAATCCATTGTTGCGCTGCGACTTATGTAGTTTTTGTACCCGCATAGTCGGGTGGCTCCAACTATCCGCCAATCCTTACTAGGATCTATTCCAACCTCTATTCAACCGCATTTTTCTCGAGAATGGCTTCTCTCTTACCTCTCTATGTTCTTTCTTAAGCTCCGTTTGGTTGGGTTGTTGTTGATGGAAATAGAGATTTAAAAATATTTTCTACAATTATTATCTAGGCTTAGACAATTTTCAGTTTAGCATCCACAAAATCACAACCAGAAATTAATCATAGAAAAGTAAAAGCACATAAGCAAAACAACAAAGAAAAACTCAGCACAGAAGACACTAAAATTATAATGGTTCCCCAAAATCTGGGTACATCCACTCTTCCACTACTTTGGTAGGAATACACTATCAATGTGCCCGAGTCTTTTGATAAGGAGACTCTCAGAACCAAGGACTGAGTCTTTTTATAAGGAGACTCTTAGAACCAATATATTAGATTTTTTGTTAAGGAGATCTTGAACCAGAGATTGAGTCTTTTGTAAAGGAGACTCTTAGAATCAAGACTAAATCCTTTGAAGAGAGATTCTTAAAACTCTTTACTCAATTATAGAGAGAGAGAGAGAGAGAGAGAGTAAGAGAGATGAAGAAGATGATGAAGAGATGCTCTAGTCAACAATCTGAATGAGTTTTTTATATTCTCTTTTCTTCACTATTTTTTCTCTTCCCGAATTCTTGGTATATCAAATCCTTAGAGAATTTCGAATTTTCTTTCTCTAGGAAATTATCTTCGGAAGGAATAAGAATAATATCATTCTATATTTGTCTTCAATAATTCTGTCGTTTTCTTCAAATTTCTTCCATAGTTGATTCAGAAATTCCATTGATAATCACTTTCCTTTAATTTTCGCCCTATGATTCAAATAACTTCCATAGTTATTCTCTTCCAGTAAATTTGAATAAAATCTTCTGTACTTTTCATACCGAATATAAGTCGACGCTACTTTGATTTTTGATAGATGGTGCGTTGAAATCTGCTTCAGAATGTTGCTCTGTCGACTCCACTGGATAGTCGACGTTGCGTCGATTTATTATCGACGGAGCGTCTACTTATGTTCTGGAGGGACGTCGACTTCACTTCAGAAGATGCGTCGTCATCTAATTGAAGTCACGTCGACTTCTTGTCGCCGTTGCGTCGAATTCTAGTCGACGCATGTTTGTCTTTGACGATTTTCTTCTTGTTTTCATTTAGCCTTTCTCATGACTTTGACTTGACTGACTTCCTAGGACTTCTATGACTCAATTGCCCTTGTAGAAATGTAGAGACAAACCTTGTATATATTTTGTCATGAATCAAATACAAGAGTGAGTACAAATATATAGGAGTAAAGAGGGAGAAAGAATCCTATACAATAAATGTGGGACTAAAGGAGAAAGAAGACATGAGCCTATAAATGGGCCTTTACATCATTTTCTATCTTCTAACACTCTCCTGCAAGTTGGAGCGTGCAAGTCGTAGGCACCAAGCTTGGACAAGAATTGGTAATACAATTTCCGAGGTAATGCCTTGGTAAGGACGTCAAAAACTTGCCTAGAAGCAGGAACATGTTCAAGCTTTAGCACCTTTGATTGAACCTTTTCCCGAACGAAATGACAATCAACCTCGATATATTTAGTTCGCTCATGGAACATAGGATTATTTGCAATATGTATTGCAGCTTGACTGTCACAAAACAATGTTGAAGTTGAAGACAATTTAACCCCCAAATCCATTAGTAGACTTCAAGCCAAGTTAGTTCTGATGTAACAGCCGCCATCGCACGGTACTCAGCCTCTGCAGACGAGCGAGCAACCACCGTCTGCTTCTTACTGCGCCATGTGATAAGGTTTCCTCCAAAGTATGTACAAAAACCAGTAGTAAAACGTCGATCATCCAACGAGCCCGCATAATCCGCATCAAAGTATGTAATAAGAGAAAGGGAGGAAGATGACTTATACACAAGTCCTTGCCCAGGAGCAGTCTTCAGATACCTGAGAATGTGTTCCACTGCCTGAAGGTGAGAAACCTGTGGAGTATATATAAACCGGCTGACCACACCAACCGCAAATTATATATCTGGTCTCGTAACTATTAGGTATATCTATTTTCCCACAAGACGACGATAGTATTCCGGATTTTTAAGTAGAGAATCAGACTCAGATCCTTGAGCACACAACATATGGTTGACTTCCATCGGAGTTTCCGCAGGTTTGCAACCCGAGAGACCAACATCTTTCAGAAGGTCATTGCAATACTTATGCCGGGATAAGACAAGGCCATCAGGTCGCCGTGCTACCTCTAGTCCAAGAAAATATCGAAGATTTTCCATATCTTTGATTTGAAAGATAGAATTTAAATGATGCTTAATATGCTGTATCCCGGTTGAGTCATCACCAGTAATCAGAATATCGTCCACATAAACCAGAAGTATTATAGTCTCAGTTCATTGGTGACAAGTGAAGAGAGAGGAATCTGGCGAGTTTTGTTTGAAGCTAACCTCACAAACGGCCTTGCTGAACTTTCCAAACCATGCCCGTGGAGACTGTTTGAGACCGTAAATAGATTTGCGAAGTAAACATACACGAGACTCCCCCGTGGTCTAAAACCCGAATGGTTGATGCGTGTACACTATTTCGAGAAGATCGTCATTCAAAAAAGCATTCTTGACATCCATCTGATGTAGGGGCCACTTGCGATGAACAGCTAAGGAGAGCAAGAGCCGAACCGAATTTAATTTTGCGAGTGAGGAGAACATTTATTCATAATCAAGGTCGTACTGTTGAGTTAAACTCCGTGCCACAACCCTAGCCTTTAGGCGATCAATTGTCCTATCCGCGGCATGTTTGATAGTAAAGATTCACTTGCAGCTAACACAACTGTGGCCAGGAGGACGAGACACAAGATCCCAAGTGTGATTCCCCCACAGAGCAGTCATTTCTTCATCAATGGTGGCACGACACCCTAGATGCTGGAGGGCTTCCTGTACAGAGTTAGGTATAGAGATAGAGGAGAGAGAGAGCAAATGTAAGAAGAGCTGGCGAGAGCCGATGTAGAGAGACATAATTGGCCAAGGGATGAGCCGTTGAGGGGGATGCCGGATCAACAGGCCGCGAGAGCACATTGGTAGAGGGAAGCTGCTGCAGGGCATCTGGACGTGGAGGACGACGAGTGTATACTTCAATGATAGGAGGTTTGGAGGGGACTGGTGGTGGTGTAGGAATCAAAAGCAGAGGAGGAGTAGGGAGAATTGGTGGAAGCGGAGACGTTACTGGAACTGTAGGCCGAGATAACGGAGAAGGAAGAAGGGGATCAGAAGAACTGGTGTGATTTGGTTGGTCTTCATTAAAGGAGACATCAGCAGACACAACCACCTTACCAGTGGTAGGATAAAAGCAGACATACTCCTTCTGAGTGCGGGAGTACTCGACAAACATAGCTTTGGTAGCACGAGGGGCTAGATTGTCAGTGGAAGGACCAAGGTGGTGGTAGGGCTGATATCGAGTCGAGTTTGAGCGATTTTGCCTCTGCTCGAAATCGAAATTTTCGACTCGAAATCGACGCGAAATCGAAATTGATTTCGAGTCGAGTCGGCTCGAGTCGAAATGACTCGATTCCGAGTCGGCTCGAAATCGAATCGATTCCGCTCGAAATCGAATCGAGCCGGCTCGAAATTGAGCAATTTTTTGTTTTATTCCTAATTTACTCAAAATTAAATTGGACAACCTATAAATTTAGCAAATGAAACACTTAAAGTTTTCATTCTTTTTATTTAAGTTTAAATTTTATTATTTTTAATCTTAAAATAAGAATATATTAATAAATACATAAAAATTTTTTAATTAATTCGAGTTGATTTGAATCATATATCGAGCGATTCGGGGCTGACTCGAAATCGACTCGAAATCGACTCGAAATCAAATTCGAGTCAAATTGAATCGACTCAAATTGAGTCGAATCAATTTTAACTGATTCCGATTCGACTCAATTTTCGAACGATTTTCGAGCGACTTTCGAGTGACTTTCGAGTTTCGAATAATATGCTCAGCCCTAGGTGGTGGACATAACAGGTACACCCAAACACATGAGGTTTGAGAGAGAAGAGAGTCGTGGATGGGTAAAGGAGAGTAATGGGTGACACAAAGTTGAGGACAGACGAAGGCATGCGATTGATGAGGTGACAAGCAGTAGAAACTGCAAAGTTCCAATAGAGAGAAGAAACATGCATTTGGATCATGGGAGATCTTGCCACATCAAGGAGGTCACGATTTTTCCGTTCCGCTATGCCATTTTGTTGAGGGGTATAGACACACGAAGTCTGATGTAGAATACTGTACTCAACGCACAGATTGGAGAATGTGCGACCAGTATACTCGCAAGCATTGTCTATACGAAGTGTTTTTACACAGGTAGAAAACTGAGTGTGAGTTTCTGTAAGAAATGTGCGAAATGTAGTTGTGAGTTCGGTACGATCACGAAGTAAATATAACCAGGTAACCCTTAAGTAATCATCTATAAAGGTAGCAAAATACCGATACCCAAAAACACTAGGGACCCTATTGGTCCCCCAAATATCAGAATATACTAAGGATAAAGGAGCATCGCTCCGAGTACATGAAGTAGAAAAAGATACACGGTGTTGTTTGCCAAAAACGCAAGATTCACGAAAGAACTCTTGTAGAGAAACAGTAGAAAGAGCTTTCTTGAGAATTGGAAGAGGGGCATGCCCAAGACGACGATGCCAATCAGTGGTGGAGACATTGGTGAGAGCTGCGGGAGGAACATCGAGAAGATACAGCCCGTTAGAGAGTCACCCTCTACCAAGTATATTCTGGGTTAATTGATCCTGCACAACAAATGAAAAACGTGAAAGGTAACACAACAATCAAAATCTTGTGTGAGACGGCTAACGGAAAGTAGATTAAAAGGAGAGTCTGGAATATGAAGAACTGAGGATAAGGAGAGGGAAGGAGTAAGAGGCAGATGAGCAGTGTCAGAATCCGGGATCGTGTCACCATTAGCCACAGTGATGTGTCTGGGGTAAGCAGTATCTAAATATTTAGGCGGCCGCTGCGGAGAGAGATGATGTGTAGCACCCGAGTCCACAATCCAGTGAGAGCTGTGTGAGAGGCAAGATATACCTTCATTGGAGATCGAGGTCACAGAGTCAGAGGAGTGACTAACTACCCCTTGAAGCTGTTGGAGTTGAGCACGTAACGCAGCAATATCAGCTGGACTTCGTCGGCGGAGAAGATGGGTTGGACTCTCGTCGGAGAGGAGAAGGACGAACTCGCATTCCCAAGTCGCGAACTCCCGGAAGTCGCAACTCGCTTCGTCGGTGAGAGGGAATTTTTGTTGGTGGGGCGGGACCGTGGGAGAGAGTATGAGAGGAAATCGCCTCTAGACTCTTGAATCGCCGTCGAAAGGGAATTTTTACTGATAGGCCTGGGTGTCGCGAGAACTTGGAAACGGGATGCGAAGCGGATGAACTGGAGCTCCGGGGCGCGGACTGCGTATAGCAGGAAATCGCGGTTATTAACAACCTCCGCTTAGTGGATCCGTCGAACCAAACATTGTTTTTAGCGTAAACTCCGTTTTTCTCCATCAGCACCGGAGCCTATCAGCCCAACCAAACACCACCTTAATCTTGTCATGATCTATTGTTTTTTTTCTCTCGTGGATGTGGATCTAGGGTTTTTTTTTGTTCTATGACTATTTTCATTTTATTTTTCTTTTCCCCGCTGGCTCATTTCTGTTGAGGCTATGTTGGAAGTTGAAGAATCACAACCCACACTACCATAAATCCTTCCTCTTGTGTCACCTCCTCCCACCAGTCCAATCTAAGGGTAGTCTTGATCACTCTAAACCGATCACATCCTAAATTATTATCATCTAATTCGATGGCACTAAATTTATCTCATGACCTCGATTGATTACTCTTGTTCTCAAGAGTCACTGACTTTTCAGATAGGACAACGAGACTACTCTGGCGCCACTACGTGATCTTTAAGATGGCTTCGATAGGATTCAAAGAACTTCTTGGTTATATCATGACACATCAATTCAATGCTTGAGGCCATTACCCGCATCTATTTCTTAATACAACAACAAATATTTGGAATTGTACAGAGTCTACGTACTCACGAAAAGGTAATGCGGCACGGATTTTCCATCTCTAACGTAAAAAATTTCTGCTTCAACATGGAGACCAACGTCCATCTACCTACTACTTGGAGTTTACACAGTTGCACCAGGAGTATGATCATCTTGATTCCCTGATCATGATCTGCACCCCCGATGCATTACTTATCCGAACTCGGGAGGAACACATTAGGGTCTTTGAGTTTTTACATGAACATCACAGATATTTCAAGAAGATTATTATTCACATTTTGGTCATCCCCAACTGCCCACTCTATTAGAAGCATTCAACATCATTTAACAGAAGTTTGTTAGATGACAAGCATGGCACCCCGATATTGTTCCAAACAACTCTAATTTTGTTGTTACTCAACATGGATCTGGTCACCTCAGTCCACGGGACTCCCGGTCCAAGCTGCATGACAAAGGTCACTTGGTCTGTGACTTCTGTTAAAAATTACGATACACTCGTGATACTTGCTTCAAACTTCATGGTTTCTCATAACCGACGAGTGGTCCGGTTTTACGGGGTAGCCACAATAGTGGCAGATCATAGAGGAGGAATGGTTCTCTCCCTCCTCGATCTGCATATTTCTCTGACACTACTGATGAGTGCTTCTTTCTAATGGAAGTTTCACTTGGTTCTGTCATTTCTGGCTCATTCTTTATTGAATGATGCATACTCTACGTCACCTGATGTAGAGTTTCTCTACCGAGTCTTTGCCCACCTCCTCATCTAATGATCATTCAGGTATATTAAGTTCTCACTCTACAACCACTCATCCTTCTATCTAATGGATCATTGACTCTAAAGTCATTGATCGCATGACTGGCTCCTTCTCAGTTTTTGTATCATACTCACCCCTTTCAAGAAGAGAGAAGGTAAACATTGTTGATGACTCCCTCTCTCCCATTGTCGAAAAGGGATCCATCCTTTGCTTTGCTTTACTATTTTCTTTGTACTTGATGGCCCTAGTTTTAATCACAATCTATTGTCTATAAGCCACATAAGAAACTCCATGAATTTCTCAGTATTTTCTTTTCGTCTTATTACGTTTTTCTGAACCCGAAAACATGGACAATGATTGACTCTAGTAGCTTGTGCAATGAACTCTGCTTGTTTGACTCTTCCAGCACTGTCCCACAACCGTAAGCCTTACATTTGTCCGAGATATCTACTGTTTACTCCTGACACTATCCCCTAGGACACCCTTCGCTTTCTATTTTGAAACACCTAATTTCTTTTATATCATCTTTGTTGTTAAGTATTTTGTGTGTGATGTGTGAAATTGTGGAATATTGTCATGCTTCTTTTACTCATGTTTTTTAACTAGTTCTATACGTTTTTGTTTTATTCATACTGATGTTTGGGGTCCATGCAAAGTTCTCTGTCACAATCTTTTTTGGTTTGTTACTTTTATTGATTATTATTTTCACACTGTGATTACTTAGTGAAACAAAAGAGTGTTGTTTTTACTCTTCCAAAACATCCATAAGATGATTGCTAAACAAATTGGCACCTGATACAAATTTTATGCAGTAGCAATGAGCGTGAGTATGTTGATTCCTCCTTTGAGGACTATTTAGGGAATCAAGTTATCATTCACCAAACATCTTGTTTGTACTCTCCTGCTCAAAACAGTGTAGCTGAGCGGAATAACCATCATGTTTTAGAAGTTCTTTGGTGCCTTATCCTCATTATGCATGTGCTCAAGTAGTATTGGGGAGATGCGGTTCTCACTGACGCTCGTTGATTTTCCACATGCTCACTCATGTTTTGGGGAATTAAACTCATCTTGTTACCCTTAACATCTCCATTACACCTCTTCCTCATATCTTTGGATGCATTTGCTTTGTCCATCTACATCGCATTCCCCACTCCAAGCTTGATCCCCATGTGCTCAAATGTGTTTTTATTAGGTATTCACTTACCTGGAAAGGCTATATGTGCTTCCATCCTCCTATAAAGAAGACCTATATTACTGTGTAGAGAAAATCTCAACCTTGTATATACTATCTCAATAATGAAATACAATGTATGAATACACATTTATAAGAGGGAGAAAGAGAGAAGAGAGTCCTATACAAGATGTGAGAGTAAAGAGGAGAAAAGAAGAAATACAAATAATTGGGCCTATTTACATGCGCTTTTCCAACACTCCCCCACAAGTTGGAGCGTACAAGTCGTATGCACCAAGCTTGGACAGACACTGGTAGAATAGGGTGCTAGGTAGAGCCTTTGATAGGATATCAACCACTTGTTCAGTACTAGGAACATGCTTCAATTCTATCTTCTTCATTTGGACTTTCTCCCGGATAAAGTGACAGTCTACTTCAATATGTTTCGTTCTTTCATGAAAGACTGGATTTTTCGCAATATGTATAACCGCTTGGCTGTCGCATAATAGGATGGCAGGTGAGGGAAGTTTTACCCCTAAATCGACCAGGAGACTTTCAAGCCAGGTAAGCTCAGAGACAACAGATGTCATTGATCGGTATTCTGCTTCAGCTGATGATCGAGCAGCCACTGCTTGTTTTTTTACTTCGCCAGGTAACGAGATGACCTCCAAAATATGTACAAAAATCACTGGTTGACCGGCGACCATCCAAGGAACCGGCATAGTCTGCATCAGAGTATGCAACCAATGTTGGAGTAGAGGATGAGGTTTTGTATACCAATTCTTGACCCGGGGCTGTTTTAAGGTATCTAAGGATGCACTCAACAGCTTGAAGGTGAGATGTTCGCGGAGCATGCATAAACCTGCTGACCACCCCAACAACAAAGGAAATATCCGGTCTTGTGACCGTTAGATAGATCAATTTTCTAACCAGTCGTCGATAGTATTCCGGATTTTGAAGAGGAAGGTCTGTATCAGAAGAATGTGCACATAACTTATGATTTGCATCCAATGGAGTAGTAGGCTTGCATCTCGAGTAGCCAATATCTTGAAGGAGATCCAGGCAGTACTTCCTTTGGGAGATGACAAGTCCATCCGGTCGTCTTACGACCTCAAGATCAAGGAAGTAACGAAGATGTCCCAGATTCTTGGTCTGAAATACTGAGCTGAGGTGCTGTTTGACTGCTTGGATGCCCTTTGAATTGTCTCCAGTGATTAAGATTTCATCAACATAAACCAACAGAAGAACAGTTCCCGTTGCCTGATGACGTGTGAACAGTGAGAAGTCGGCTGAACTCCGAGTAAAGCCGACTTGCCGGACGACCATACTGAACTTGTCGAACCATGCCCGAGGGGATTGTTTGGGACCATAGATGGACTTCTTAAGATGACAAACTCGGGACTCCCCCGTGGTCTCAAAACCGGGCGGTTGCTGCATGAAAACCGTTTCCTAGAGGTCGCCGTTGAGAAAAGAATTTTTGATGTCCAGTTGGTGTAATGGCCATTGGCGATGCACAACCACCGAGAGAAGAACACGAACGATGTTCAGCTTGGCCACATGAGAGAATGTTTCCTCATAATCGAGGCCTTGCTGTTGGGTGAAGCCACGAGCCACCAGACAGGCCTTCAGATGGTCAATCGTCCCATCAGGGGCATGCTTGATCACAAGACCCATTTACACCCAACATGTGTCTGACCGGTAGGTAATGGTACCAAGGTCCAGGTCTTGTTAGCACAGAGAGCCGTCATTTTTTCTTCCATGGCCGCCCGCCTGCCAGGATGTTGGAGAGCCTCCTGCACAGAGTTAGGTATAGAAATCGAGGATAATAAAGTGACAAAAGTCTGAAGTTGTGGAGATAGGCGATGTAAGGATACATAATTCGCCATGGGATGAGCTGTAGATTCCGGTGCCGGATCAGCGGGACTCGGAGCATCAGAGGGCGAGGCAGACTGCAGTGGGGCACTGGAGGCAGGATGACGACGAGTGTAGACACGAATAACAGGAGGCTTGACAACAGGGGGGCCTGGGCTAGAGGTCTTGGTGGTGGAGTGGTAACGGGAATGACAGGACGTCAGACAATTGGTGGTGGAGGTATAGGATCTGAAGCAGAGAAGAAAGGAAGATCCTCCCAAAAGGTAACATCAGCAGAAACTGTCACCTTTCAGGTAGCCGGTGAGTAACATACGTAGCCTTTCTGTGTCCTTGAGTAGTCAACAAAGATGTGTTTTGCTGCCCGGGGATCCAATTTGTCCAAGGATGGACCAAGGGTGTGAACGTAGCAAGTGCACCCAAAGATGCAGGGTGTGAGAGAGAATGTCAGAGTAGACGGGAACATGAGGCTGAATGGAGTGGCATTGTGGAGGATAGGGGAAGGAAGACGGTTAATCAGATAACAAGCCGTCGAAAGGGCAAAGTTCAAATAAGTTTTGGGAACGTGCATTTGGAGCATGATGGAGCGGGACACATCGAGAAGATGTCGATTCTTCCGCTCAGCGACTCCGTTTTGTTGGGGGGTATAGGCATATGAGGGTTGGTGAATAACCCCAAAGTCAGAGCAAAGAGTTGCAAATTTGTGGCTAGTGTATTCACGAGCATTATCCGTGCGGAGAGTTTTGATGTTCATGGAGAATTGCGTTTGGGTCTCCAGAAAGAACGCCCGAAAGACACGAGGAAGCTCAGAGCGATCACGAAGTAGGTATAGCCACGTCATTCGCGAATAATCATCAATAAACGTTAGAATATAATGATAACCAGAAATTCTAGTAACTTTGTACGGACCCCAAATATCAGAGTACTAAAATAAATGGAGCAGTGTTCTGAGTACAATGAGATAAAAAAGATGAACGAGGCTGCTTGCCTATCACACATGATTCACATTGAAAAGAAGGTAAAGATACATCTGGGAGAGCCTTCTGGAGGACTGGTAAAGGGGCATGGCCAAGACGCCAATGTCAATCGACGGAGGAGACTGAAGAGAGGATAGCTGGAGAGTCATCAAGGAGGTAGAGCTCGTTCTGCAATCGCCCCTTACCAATGATAATCTGCGTCATGTGATCCTGTATCAGAAAATAAGAAGAGGTGAAAGTTACACAGCAATTCAAATCATTAGTCAGGAGACCAACAAAAAGTAAATTAAACGGGAAGCCCGGAACATGAAGAGTCGAGCGTAGAGAGAGAGAAGTGAGAGGGATGTCAGCCGAGCCAGAGACAGGAACAGTGTCCCCATTGGCCATTGTGATACACTTAGGATGAGGAGAATCCAGGTATTGATGTGGTCGCAGGGAGGTGATGTGATGGGTGGCACCTGAGTCCACTATCCAGCGCGGACTAGTGGAGAGACAAACGATACCTTCTTGGGAGATGGAGGCAGCAGAGGCAACGGAGGCAGTGGGCGACTGAGCAGACCATGGAGTTGTTGGAGCTGAAGGCGGACCTCTTCAAGGTCAGTACGAGCGGAGGAGTCGGTAGCAGCAACAGTGGCATGTGGACGAGGAGGAAGCCCATGCTTGCGATAGTATGTGGCCTCAAGGTGACCGTTCTTACCGCAGAAGGAACACTTTTGGCGAGGCCGGCCTCCCCGTCCGCGGTCCCGGGAGCCAAAACGCCTCCCGCGAGAAGGAGGGGGGAAGGCAGCAGGGGTGCAAATGTCTGCTGCAGGAAAGCCTGGGACGGAGGAGCAGAACTATCAGGAGGCGGTGAGACCTTGAGCAGCATAGAACACATATCTGATAGTGAGGGAGTAGCAACCGAGGTGAGGATCTGGGCCCGAACGTTGTGAAGATGAGGTGGAACACGAACCATCATCATTGCCACACCGACGACTTCTTTCTGAGCCCTTTTTGCGGCGAGGTCCAACGTAGGAGGTTGATTTTGGATCCATGCTTCAACTAAAGTCTTGGCCCGAGCAACAAAGGAGGTGAGGTCGGTGGCCCCGCCAACATCAAGGGACTAGAGATCAGTAATAATGTCATAAAGATGCTAGGGACTATATTTTCCGGAATATAGAGACTGGAGCTCATCCCACATTGCCTTGGCCGTTTCGTGATACATGGTCATGCGGTAGGGTTCAATATCAAGGGAGTTGAGGAGACATGTCTGAACCCGACCATCGTTGCGCAACCAATCGTCAGTAGGAGCAACGGGAGGCGCTTGGGTCAAGTGATGGAGAAAACCTTTGGACTGTAGTACGCGGCGAACAGAGTGTACCCACTCCACGAAGTTCTTCTTCCCGGCTAGCGAAATGGTTGTAATCCGCAACTCATCATGGAGTTCAGGGGCAGAGGCCGGACGGTCTGCAGAGGAAGAAGCAGTCTGTCCGGTTGACTCTGGAGAGGTCGTCATGGCTAGGAGAGCTGGAGGCAAGGCCGGTGGACAGGAAGAACAGCGACCAGATAGGAGACCGCACGGTCTGGGTGGCAATCCACCAGCGGCAAGGCAATGAGGCCGCTGCAACCAGAATACGGAGCGCATAACTGGTAGAAGCCGCACGGTCGCAGTGATAAAACACCAGCGGCAATGTGGATGCCACGACCAGAATGCGGAGCCTGTAGCAGAGAGGAGAAACCGTTAGCGACAAGACAGGTCGCAGCGACTAGGCGGGGAAGACGTCAGACGAGAAGTCCGCACGGTCCAGGTGAGTACACCAGCGGCAAGGAGAGATGCCGCGACCTAGATGCGCAGCTTGCCAAGAAGAGGAGAAGCCGCAACGGCAAGAGAGGCAAAGCGCGGCGAGAAGAGAAGCTACGGTGACTAAGGCAAGCCGCAGCGAGTAGAGAGCAGAGCAACGAGAAGGAAGATCTCGGCGGGTAGACTAGAAGACCGCAGCGAGTAAGATGCGCAAATCGCGGCGAGAAGAGAGACTGCGGGGACAAAGACAAGTCGCGGCGACTTTAGACAAGTCGCGACGAGCGGGAAGATGGAAAGCGGGTAGAGCTGTGGTGAGAAGTGAGAGGGAGACCGTGCGGATAGATAAGGAGACCGCGCGGGCAGAGGAAAGACGAAGAGGGGAGGTCCCCACCTGTGAGAAAGGTTATAAAGGAAAGGAGGAGGAGAAGAGGTGGAAGCCACGAGAGAGACAGAGCAGAAGAAGCTGTTAGAAAGAGGCAGACCGCACGGCACTGCGGCTAAGCAGGAGAGAGGAAGCCGCCCGGTAAGTCAGAAGAACAGGCGGTTTCAAAAAAGACAGGCCGGACCGTCTCCTCTGATACCATGTAGAGAAAAACTCAACCTTGTATATACTATCTCAATAATGAAATATAATGTATGAATACACATTTATAGGAGGGAGAAAGAGAGAAGAGTCTTATACAAGATGTGGGACTAAAGAGGAGAAAAGAAGAAATACAAATAAATGGGCCTATTTACATGGGCTTTTCCAACACTATGAATGTCACCTTCCATGAATCCCACCCCTTACTTTTGGCCCTCTCTTAAGGGGGAGTCTAACGAAAAATGGAGAGTTCCCCTACTCTTCCCTACCTATTCATCTAGCTTATAGATCTCCTACTCCCACTAAATTCCTTGGTCAGGAGGAGATGATTTATCCGAGACATAAATAGTTACAAGCTTATACCAAGAGGATAAAACACACGACCACTGTGCCATCATCAGAACATTCTTCAGAGTCTCTTTATCTTCACTATGCTCTCATAAGAGGTATTAGATCTTGTACTCAACATCCTTTATCTCATTATGTTTCATATGACTATTTTACCATCAAAACAAATGATGATTGAGGTGATGACAACTCTTGAAAAAAAACTTTACTTGAGTGCTTGTTCGTCTTTCTGGAGGGAAAAAGATGCTTGTGTGTAATGTTGTAAATATCAGATGTCGGCGAAATGTCCGATTGAGTTTTTAAATGTCGGATGCTGGAAGTTGGAGATGTCAGATATATAAAAAAAATTGGATTTCATTATCTTATACTTCACACAAAAAATTTACGTCGCTAGTATAATTATATATTCTAAAAGTTAAAAAACTTTAACATAACGAGTAGACAATAATCATGTATATCCAAAACTAAACATGATAAATGTTCAATTTAAAGTATTATTAACCATTTCAAATTAAAATATTATTAACCATTTCAAATTGATACAACACTCTAGCCTTTATTCCACTATAGTGGGGTTGACTATATGGATCCCTTGTCGCCATTGTGCCCTATCTTTTGTCATAATCTCACTAATGGCTAAGTACATCATGTCTTTCCTTTTAATTTCATTCCAAGTCTTTATTAGTCTAGCCCTCCCTCGTTTAACATGCCTAGTGACTAGACTCTCACAACGCCTAACAGGTGCCTCTAATGGTCTCCTTTACACGTGTCCAAACCATTTTAGTCGAGCTTCTCGCATCTGTTTTGCAATTGGTGCTACTCCTGTCTTATCCCTGATACATTCGTTTCTAATTCTATCCAGTCTCCTGTGTCCACACATCCACCTAAGCATTCTCATCTCCGCAACTCCCATTTTTTGCTCATGTACACAATGCGCTGCCCAACACCTAGAACCATAGAGCATCGCTGGTCTAATCACAGTACTGCTAACTTTAAGCTCTATACTTAATAACGAAGTCATTCGTCCTTGTACTGCTAACTTTAAGCTCTATATACTTCGTCTTTGCCCTACTCAACCTAAAACCCTTCTTTTCTTAAGAAACTTTAAAATTGATATATTGTAAAATTATTTACTATTATGCAATTATTTTATTTTGATAACACTAAATTTATAACAATTAAAGAAACTTTAAAGTTAAAATCTCTAATTGATTACAAGTTTTTTCATTCTTAATAAATTTATATTAGAAACATAAAATAATTAATTAATAAATGTGTTGAAGTATTTAACGATTCAACAGTTTTTTTGTAACATTAAATAAGGAAAATATAGTGTGAAATATTTATACAACATTAATTATAATAATCGCACATATTAAAGAGAACAAAACAATAACTCTAATCAATTTATGCATATATAATATAATACCTTCAAATGATTTAAACTTATATTGCTAGTCTACTAATTTCCCAAGATAAAGTAATGGACAATATTTTCAAAAGTCATCTTGACCAATATATAAAAAAAATGGATGTAAGTCTATATATCGAGAAAAGTTAGATGTCGGTTTATATTTTACTAATGGCGTTATCCTCTCAAAAATGATATGTTGGCTGATATGTGTGAGAATCCCTCTCGAAAAGTATGCACGATCGAGGGGAGTCTTAAGCCCAGGTTAATCGTCCTGCGGTAGTGTTTGCTCACGTCCAACTTTTATATGTCGCTTACCCTATCATGGAGAACATCATCCCATCACAAACATGATATATAATTAAGGAAGCAAATCAACTAGAAGTACTAGCATAAACATCATAGCATAAGTCACATATTAGTGAGAGTAAAAGAAATGTGGAAAGAAGGGAAATGACACTCATACAAGCTGTCTATTAACTATATATGAAATAACAAAGACTCTCACGTCTCTCACATCTCTCACACCATGCTCTGGAGTGGTAGATGTTATGACCATGGTTATCAAGATCGCAATCCGGATCGTATGATTTTATGGTCCTATGATCCAAATTTTGTAAATCGATTCAGATCTTATCCATGATCTAAATCGACACCTCTATGGTTGAGATCATGATCTGAATCTTTGGATCATGAACTCGACCCGTTTCTACCGCTCCAACCGAAGGGAACTAGAAACACAGTAGGGTCCCTAGACTATGATTTCCTTCCTTCTTCCAAGCCGACATTTTCTCTTCCTTTCTAACATATGAGTAATCCAGCGGCTAAAAATCCAGCACACGAGCAATCCAGGCTTCCTGCTTCCACCGTACGAGCAATTCAGGATTCTTGCTTCCAGCATACGAGCAATCCAACAATCTAACTGATTTAGTTATTAAATATTTTTCGATAGAATTATTCATATACTACTCAATTTAATGATTTTTTTGTTAATTGATCACGTAATTGGATGATACAAAGTTCGGTTTTATATTTTTAGTCTTGATTATGAATGTTGTAGGATCTTGCGATCCCCGATCTGATCCTATAATTCGATCTGATCCGAACTCGAAACGATCTCACCTAGGATCTCGATCCCGACAACCTTTGTTGTGACGTGAGGTGGTGCAGGAGTTGTCCTCACTGCAAATCTCCTACCCCTGTAGGGGTGGAACCGCCGCGAGTCTGCCTATGTTATCAAGGCGCGCGCCTAGGCATGCCCGAGTCGTCGGGCACACTCTGTGACGCCTCAGCAAGGCTGTAGCAGGCGAGGTGCCTGAGGCGCACTTGAGGCGCGCCTAAGCGCACCCGAGGCACACCTGGGCACCCAATTCAATAAATTGGGCACCCAATTCACTAATTTTATGTTTTTTTGGCGCCCAATTCACTGATTTTATGTTCTTTCCCGTTTTTGCGCATCACGTGCTTAGGTGACCAATTCACAGAAAAACCAGTGAACGTGGCGCCAATTTCACCGAAAAGCAATGAAAAATCAGTGAACTGGGCGCCCATTTCACTGAAAACCAGTGAACTGGGCGCCCATTTCACTGAAAACCAGTGAACTGGGCGCCCATTTCACGGAAAACCAGTGAACTTGGCGCCCATTCCACTGAAAACCAGTGAACTTGGCGCCCATTCCACCGAAAACCAGTGAACCGGGCGCCCATTCCACCGAAAACCGGTGAACCGGGCGCCCATTCCACCGAAAACCGGTGAACCGGGCGCCCATTCCACCGAAAACCGGTGAACCGGGCGCCCATTCCACTGAAAACCGGTGAACTGGGCGCCCATTCCACTGAAAACCGGTGAACTGGGCGCCCATTCCACTGAAAACCGGTGAACTGGGCGCCCATTCCACTGAAAACCAGTGAACTGGGCGCCCATTCCACTGAAAACTAGTGAACTTGGCGCTCATTTCACTGATTTTATGTTTTTTTTCATTTTTGCGCCTCACATGCCTCATCCGCGCGCCTGCTCCTATGCTTCAAGACCCCTTTGCGTCTCGGTGCGCCTTGCGCCTTTAATAACATAGGACTCTGCCTGCCGGTGCTCCAACTGCAGCGACTGCTGCTGGTCCTGTGACGGCTCTTGAATGGTTAGATGTGCAACCGTTAGTCTTAAATACTAAGTGGCTCACACATCATCTCCCCCAACACTAAGCCTAAACACCGAGAGATAAAGAGAAGGGGCACTCAGATATGTAACAAGTTAACATAATATAATAAAAAGATTGTGAAAGTATCTAGCGTCTGCCTAAATCACCTAGGGAGGGTGAATATGTGATGTCTGTGTCTTTTCGCGGAATTAAAAATTACTTAAAAATTATGCAAGCACACAGAACACAAAGATCTATAGTGGTTCCCCTTGTTGGGTACGTCCACTTTCCCGCCTCACCTATCTACCACGAAGGGCTAGATTCGGCTACTTCACCTTTCTCAGATTTCAACAATCTTATACCTCGGAGCTGGAACTCCTATAAATCAGAGACAAACCTCCTACCACTCGGAGAACAATCTCTCCTACACCTTGATCCACAAACGGATCTACGACTCGATCCACAAACGAATCTACCACTTGATACACAAACGGATTTACAATTCGGAGAAAAATCTCTTACAAAAGTTAAGGAATATTACAAAGTAATAAAGATTACAAGTATTCACTCCGACGTTCTTCGATTATGTAGATCTTGAAATTTTGGAGAACTCAGAAAATAGAAATCTTTGAAGACCTTGAATCTTGAATCTTCAATCGACTAGATCTGGACGAATAGGAATCTTCAGAGAGTAGCAATTCAGTCGTATAGATCGATGAAGATTGAATCGTACAACATTCGCAGTTGTTGGCCGATCGGAATTCGTGTATTGCACAGGAGGCCGACAGATCGTTCTTTTGGAAAGATTCTCGATTTTGAAAACGAAGAGTAATTTGCACGATTAACAATAATAGGAAGATTAAAAATCTACCCTAAATATATATAGATATCTTTAATAACAACGGCTATAAAAGAATTTCCAAAACAAAATTTCTGAAAATTACTGTGCATGACCGTCGCAACCCGAGCCTGGATTTAAAAAAGAATTGTCGGAAAAATGACCTAAGTCATATTCGTCGAGTATCTCTAGTATGCTTGCCGAATAGTCATTGATATGCGACGAATTTGACTTATGGTCAGTTCGGCGTGCAGGTAATGACATTCTGGAATTGGCTTTGGTAAACAGTAAAGTCAATGCCAGCGTTCGGCGGGACGGTTTTGGCCTAGAAATGGCTTCGGGGAAAAAGCCATCGGTTTTCACTCCAAGTTAAAACCGCGGCCTCCCAATTCTTATCTTCCAGGTTCGTTTTTTGCAGTTTTCGGCTACGTCGTCTCCTCCCGACTCCCGGTCGCAGCCTGTTCTCCTCCCGATTGCTGCAGGCCGCCGACCTTCGTGTAGGTATATGTCTTCTTCTCTTCTTCTTCCTCTTCTTCTTCCTCCTCTTCTATTCTTCTTCCTCTTCTTCTTTCCCTCTTTACCCTCATCATCCGCCCAATTCTGTTCCTCCCTCTTCCGCCTGATTCTGCTCCTCCCTCATCCTCCTCCTCTTCCTCCTCTTCTATTCTGCTCCTCCTCTCCTTTCCCTCTTTACCCTCACCATCGATTTCTCCGGCCATCCTCCTCACTCCATCCGACCCTGCTTTTCTTTTCCGGCCACCCGCAGATCCAGCCACCCTCGCCCTAGCTTCTACTTCCTCCCCCATTCTATCCTCATCCTCAATCAATTCCCTGCTCCATACATGTGTCTAAGCCCTACCAACAGTTTCCCTCCCTCCCTTCCTCAATCCCCCTTCCCGAAACCTGGAATCCTCACTTATTCTCCTGCTGGAATTCAATTCTAGCCACTGGAATCCTCACCTATTATTAACACGTTTATTTGCAGTAGAAGGGAGCAGTAGAAGGAGGAGAAAGCGAGCTGGACAAAATGACTCGGTAGCAGTGACCATTGAAAAATTGGCTGACTCGGTGCAAGGAGCGGTGGGGACCATGACTGCTAGTGATGTTGACATCTACGTCGCACTTACTCGGATGACTGATTTATCTTCTCAAGATTTACTTAGGGCGATGGATATACTGTATCATGATAGTGTCAAGCGTGATATATTCAAGAGACTCCCGGACGAGTTGAAGGGCACATGGCTGCGAATGCAGTTTGATCGCTAATTTAGTGTTTCTATTTATGAGTCATTGACTTTTTATCTAGTTGTGTTGCTATTTCGGAACTTTTATTCTGTGGACGATGCTTTAAGATTATTAGTACTTTCATTTCAAGTATTTTTAGTACTTTGATTATGTGGGCAATGCTTAAATTTTAAAAAAATTAGTTTCTAAAATTTACAATTTCAGAAAACCAATTCATTTGCGCAGCCGAACAACATTTAAGTATCAATGTCAATTCTGTTCACTGAATACCTTACTGCAGCCGAACAGCAGAATTGTTTATCTACACAAAACCAATTCCTGCAGATATTGATTTTCTGACCAAAGTCAATTCTAGAAAGCCAATACCTGCGCGCTGAACGGACCATTAGAGAAATCCAGCTCAAGCTAGCAAGTCACTCAACGCTAAGGCTAGAATCACACTCGACGAATTCGTCGAGTATAGGCTAGTATACTCGACGAATTTGACGAGTATAGGCTAGCAGACTCGACGCTCTCGACGATGTCGACTCACTCGACGCCATATGCACACGATGCTTTCGACACGACACACTCGACGCCAAGATGCACTCGACGAATTTGCCTTAAGAAAAATCAGAGAAGTAGCGTCGAGATGATTCGACGAATTCGGCGTGTATCGTCATGTATATTCGACGAATTCGGCGAGTATCGTTAGATACATTCGACTAGTATACTTGATGATACTCGACGAATTTTACTTAACTGTTTTTTCAATCTTTCCAGATATTGCACCACAAGTATATAAGATGAATTTGACGAGTGATAATAAGTATATACGACGAATTCGACGAATATCAATGATACTCGACGAATTCGACGAATATCCCTTACGATACTCGATGAATTTTACTTCGGTAAAATTCTGTTCTGTTGAATTTGAGATTCTTCTTCCTTGAACCTCCTCATGTACTTGGAATAGAAGTGCACTCCAATAGAGAGATTACACGTGAGTCAACACAATGGCCTATACAATAAAGGATTACATTGTATAGTCTCGTGTTTACTGACCCACTGTAACCTGACATTGGTATGTACTTAGCATTGTAAAGCTGCAAGTACATAACTAAAAATACAATATCAAATACAGTCATAATTCATCTTAGCTTAACTGGACACTTCTTCAAATTAGGGTTATTGTGGATACAATACCCAACAGTCTCCCCCTATTTGAAGGAATCAGAATCTTATAAGCTAAGGTGAATTGCACATAGCAAATATAATCATAGAGCATAAAATTAACAAGATAAGTAAATTAAAGAAAATTAAAATAACAGTGCATATTCCAGCCAAGACATATAAATCATATATATATTAATAAAAGTTCAAAGTTTTCAGGGCAACCACAAGCACATCTCAATCACACCAAAAAAAAACTTAACATCAAGCCTTCCTGCCTTAATCCTTCTGACGCTGCCTAACAAAATAAGTCTTTGGCTTAGGATAATACTTTGGAGGGGCTGGAGGGGCTTGAGGCACATACTCATCATTCTTGTGATTTCTGAAATGTATTCTTCTCTTGGCAGAAGCTAATTCATACTTATGTCATTCATCTTGATCGTAATGATTCCATCTGTTCTCATTTCCAAGATCAACTGGGGTGAAGGTGTCTAGAATAATTCCTCTAGAAGTAGGACTCCACACTTCACCAATTTCTCTGTCTTTGACTAGTAGGTCTCTGACAGGCTTTGATCTTACAGCAAACGGGCCTTCACCATACTTTCTTCTCTTGTAGACTGGAGCAGAAGGAATATCTTCAACCACTTGAACTTCAGCAGCAACAACAGCAGTGTCCTGAAAGAATTCTAGTGTGTCTGTTCAATATTGAGAGTAATCCTCAACAGGATGAACTTCAACATGAGCGGGCACAACAGGTACTTGAGAGCCAAACATCTGACTATGTAGGCACACAAAGTTGTCATAGCAGTAGTCATTTGTCTTTTTGAAATTTTCTACCATAGCAGCTTCAACTGCAACAACCTTAGCTTTATAGTCTCCTCCCCCTTTCGGACTTCTTCAATAAAAACATTAGAGTAAGCAGGAATAGTGCTGTCAAAGTGAGCCATCGATCTATTGTGAGCATCAATCATTGTCTTTGCGTTCATATCAACATTATTAAGAACTTATGAAGTAAACTTGAGCCCTTGCATGTTGAGAGTGATAGCTTTTCCACCCTCGACAAACATCAAATCCAGCTTGGCATCAAGCTTGTCAATCTGTACTTTAACTTCTGTAAGGCCGTTGTTAAGATCGTTCTCTGTTTCCTTGACATTATTTAGAACCTTCTGCATGCAGGCTTCAAATTGCTCTTGTTGTCTTGCCAACATAACCTTTATTGTCTTCAAAATGGAACTATCAGCACCGGAGGCGGCAACATCTTCAGAAGGAATATTTGGGAGAGAGGGAAGATCTTCACTGGGAGACTCATCGGAGATAATCTAGCTTTAGAAATCAGCAAAGGCACTGCAGCAGCCAAGACAGTAGGATGCTCCTCTACATCTCCTTCCTCATCAGAAACCTCAACTACCTCCTCTGGAATAACTGGAGGAGTACCGGTCTCCTTGGCAACTCTTTTCTTAAGTTTGTGGATAAACCTGTTGACCTGAGTAGCAACTGATATCTCAGACTGAATCACCTCCCCCTCAGAAGATGAGGCAGGAACAATTTTTGGGAGAGGGACAATTAGGTTCTCTACTGAAACTTGCTCAGAACCATCATTTGCATTATCAGCAGTTTTGGTCTCATCAGCAACGACCATAACCTCATTAGCAGCTATCTCATAATCATCAACATTCAGATCATCATCAGCAACAACATCATTCTCAACCTCAGCAGGCTCTGACTCAGGTAGCAGCAGCTGGAACATCTGGCACTATAATCTCTGCAGTTGGAGCATCTGGCACTGACTCAGAAGAAACACTCAATGACACTTTTTGAGTGGCCACTTGTGTATTAGCTGGCTCCCCCTCCATTCCTGCACTCAATATACCAGGAATCTCACTGGGGGTGGAGAAGAAATCATATCCTCAGGAACTTGATCTTCCTCCTCCACAGGCAAAACTGGGGCTCCCCCTTGCCTTAGGATCCTCCTATCCCACCTTGAGAAGATAGTTGAGTCGATCTTCTGATGGATAGGCACACCTTTAGTCATATCGAACTTGTCACCGTCCATTTGATTCAGGTACAAGCTAATAATCCTTTTAAAGTTGGGTGTGCGGAGACTGTTCTTGATTTTCTCAAACAACATCGCACCCAGTCCATTCTATTTCTGCCGATGATTGTCAGTAGAATCTTGAACATTTCTGATGAGAGGTAGTTGTGGGATCCAGTCTTGCATAACATCACTTTGCCAGTAACATCTGACAATAGCTTCCTTTCATCGTTGATCCCTTTCCTTTTAACAGCCTTGGTGCCCCTTGGCAATCCATAGAACAGCAACGCCCTTGAGAAGTCTTCCTCTTCGAGGTGATATGCTTCTTCACAGGCTGGAAGCCTCAAGAGCCGGGTAAGATTAGAGGCCTTTACTTTAACTGAAGTCTTACTGTACAACCCCGTATTCGCGGAGTAGGGTCCCTTCGGCAGGCGCAGGGCCAGTTTTAAGTTTTTAAGCTTTTTAGAGATTTTGGACTCTTGGTGGCCAATTCTAGCTTGGCCTTGGAAACATACTAGTAGGGGGAGGGAAAAATCTGCATCTCCCCCTGGCCCCTTTTTGGTGAGTATGGCAAGATGACCGACCCCCCCCCCCCCCCAGCCGTTTTAGGCGAGCTCGGCCGGCCGCCTGGAGCTCGCCCGGGCGCCCAGCCCCTTGGGCGAGCTCGCCCAGGCGCCCTGCCCCTTGGGCGAGCTCGGCCGGCGGCCTGGAGCTCGCCCGGGCACCCAGCCCCTTGGGCGAGCTCGGCCGGCGTCCTGGAGCTCGCCCGGGCGCCCTTCCCCTTGGGCGAGCTCGGCCGGCGGCCTGGAGCTCGCCCGGGCGCCCAGCCCTTGGGCGAGCTCGGCCGGCGGCCTGGAGCTCTCCCGGGCGCACAGCCCTTGGGCGAGCTCGCTTCGGATGTCCGAAGTGGGGTAAGGGGGAGGAGCATGGTTCAGCCTCCACCTCCCCCCCCCTTTGGACCTCCTGTTGCCATGTTTTTTCCGAAGGGCATTTTTGACATTTCAAACTCAGGACTTGGAAAAACTATAAATAGACCCCCTTGGGTACCTTTGGAGAGGCATTGGCTTTTGGCTTCCTCCTCCCTAGCTCTCTTCTTGGTAGAGTCGAGAGAACTCTTCAAGGTACCCAACTCTCATTGGTAAGGGAGGGGAAGTGTTTTGTGACCTTCCGGGTGTGTGGTGGGACCTCCGCGCTAGAGCCGAGGGTCTGTTCTTAGTTTCCCAAGTCTTTGGTCCGTGACGTTCCCCCGAGTGTAGTAGGTGTGAGGTCACCCCTTCCCCAAGGGTCGAACTCCACAGAGACCAAGTTTTTTGGTTTCAACATTTTGGTGCGGTGAGCGTGGAGAGTGACCAACACAGAAAATCTCGGGTGTGTGTCATGGCTGGAGATCTGGGAGGTGGTGATGACTTCGGCGAGCTCCCCAACCCCGGACCCTTTGTGGGAAGGGAGGAGTTCATGGCTTCCATCCAAGGCATCATGGGGATGCTTAGAAGCATTGCCCCTTGGGCTGACAGCTCAACCCCCACCCCCCAGGGACCGGCTCCCAGGGGTCTCGGCGAGCTGACCCAGAGTGGTCTCGGCGAGCTGGCTCCCAGGGGGCAAGACGAGATCACCCCAGCAGGGGGAGAAGGAAGTGCACCAGGTAGGCGACCTTGGAGGGAGAGGATGGGAGAGGGGGTCGAGCGAGACCTCCTCGGCCGGGAGTTGTTCCCCAGCCCGGCGAGTGTTAGCCCTCCAGGCGAGCAGGTCGCGCGAGTAGAGGTGGCGAGAGCACCCCTTAGGGGGTCACCCTTCAGCGAGCTGATCATCTCAGCTCCCGTTCCCGAGGGGTTCAGAGAGCCAGACATGGCTTACTATACCGGGAAGGATGACCCAGTCCAGCACCTGCAGTGGTTCGAGGATGCCGTCTCCATTAGGCCGATGACGGATGCCTTCAAGTGTCGCCTCTTTGCGATCACGTTGAAGGAAAAGGTAAGGGACTGGTTTCATCAACTCCCCCCGAGGTCGATCTATGAGTTCGAGGACTTGAGCCGAAGCTTCCAGCTCCGCTTCTCCACCTCCAAGAAGAGGAAGAAGAGTCCTGTGTCCATCTTTCTGATAAGGCAGAGGGCCGAGGAGTCGCTGGCCCACTACGTTGACAGGTTCCAAGAGGAGATCCTTGATATCCAGGAGATGCCGGGGTATGCTCTCCAGATGGCCTTCACTGTTGGGCTGAAGGAGGGCTTCTTCAAGATGAGCTTGACTCGGAAGGCCCCCCTTTCCTTCGAGGAGCTGATGGAAAGGGCGGCCGAGGAGATAGCCATGGAGGCGGCCAATCTGGCATTTGTTAAGAGGTTGGCAAAGTTGACGGAGGCAGAGTCAAAGGAGCAAGGTGACTCGAGACATCAGGAAGGAAGAAGGAGAGAGGAGCAGAGGGCTCAGGGGTTCCAAGGACGGGAGGGTCCGGAGCTAGGTTGGAGGCAGTAAGGAGGACCTGCCCAGGGTCCAGGAAGAGCTCTCATCCAGGGTGGGGGGGACTTTCAGGGAGGCCAAAGAAGATACAACTTCCAAAGGCAAGCCCCTAGGCAGCTCCTACCCCCACCGCAGCAAGCGATGGCGATCGGTCGAAGGGAGAGGAGAAACCGCATGGGAAGAGGAAGAGGAAGAGTAGAGTTACCCTACTGTGAGTTTCACCAGGAGTAGGGCCATGCAACAACTACTTGCCCCGAGTTCCAGGAGTTGAGAAGGACAAGAGCTCCGGCACCACAGCCTCCACAACCGCAAGATCCGGTACGGATTGAAGAAGTCCAACCCGAGACAACAGGGGAGAGGTGTGAGGACAGGGTTGATGTGGGCACCCGGGGAGGGATCCTTTGATGCACGAGGAAAGAGGGAGGTACACCTATGATTAATGAAAAGGACCGTCGTAAAACATTTGTGATCAAGTTCTTTTAGCTCGGAGATGATTCCGCTGTCAGGCTCCCACTAGCTGGCAGGGCAGGTTGATCTCTCGTGGAGGCTAAGTCTCTTAGTTCCGAGATGATTCCGCTGTCAGGCTCTCACTAGCCTGCAGGGCAGGTTGATCTCTCGTGGAAGCTAAGTCTTTTAGCTCCGGGATGATTCCGCTGTCAGGCTCTCACTAGCTGGCAGGGCAGGTTGATCTCTCGTGGAAGCTAAGTCTTTTAGCTCCGGGATGATTCCGCTGTCAGACTCTCATTAGCTGGCAGGGCAGGTTGATCTCTCGTGAAAGCTAAGTCTTTTAGCTCCGAGATGATTCCGCTGTCAGGCTCCCTTTAGCTAGCAGGGCAGGTTAATCTCTCGTGGAAGCTAAGTCTTTTAGCTCCGGGATGATTCTGCTGTCAGGCTCCCACTAGCTGGCAGGGCAGGTTGATCTCTCGCGGAGGCTAAGTCCCTTAGCTCCGAGATGATTCCGCTGTCAGGCTCTCACTAGCTGGCGGGGCAGGTTGATCTCTCGTGGAAGCTAAGTCTTTTAGCTCCGGGATGATTCCGCTGTCAGGCTCTCACTAGCTGACAGGGCAGGTTGATCTCTCGTGGAAGCTAAGTCTTTTAGCTCCGGGATGATTCCGCTGTCAGGCTCTCACTAGCTGGCAGGGCAGGTTGATCTCTCGTGGAGGCTAAGTCCCTTAGCTCCGAGATGATTCCGCTGTCAGGCTCTCACTAGCTGACAGGGCAGGTTGATCTCTCATGGAGGCCAAGTCTTTTAGATCCGGGATGATTCCGCTGTCAGGCTCTCACTAGCTGGCAGGGCAGGTTGATCTCTTGTGGAAGGTAAGTCTTTTAGCTCCGGGATGATTTCGCTGTCAGGCTCTCACTAGCTGGCAGGGCAGGTTGATCTCTCGTGGAAGCTAAATCTTTTAGCTCCGAGATGATTCCGCTGTCAGGCTCCCATTAGCTGGCATGACAGGTTGATCTCTCGTGGAAGCTAAGTCTTATAGCTCCGGGATTATTCCGCTGTCAGGCTCCCACTAGCTGACAGGGCAGGTTGATCTCTCGTGGAGGCTAAGTCCCTTAGCTCTGAGATGATTTCGCTTTCAGGCTCTCACTAGCTGGCAGGGCAGGTTGATCTCTCGTGGAAGCTAAGTCTTTTAGCTCCGGGATGATTCCGCTGTCAGGCTCTCACTAGCTGGCAGGGCAGGTTGATCTCTCGTGGAAGCTAAGTCTTTTAGCTCCGGGATGATTCCGCTGTCAGGCTCTCACTAGCTGGCAGGGCTGGTTGATCTCTCGTGGAGGCTAAGTCCCTTAGCTCCGAGATGATTCCGCTGTCAGGCTCTCACTAGCTGGTAGAGCCGGTTGATCTCTCGTGGAAGGTAAGTCTTTTAGCTCCGGGATGATTCCGCTGTCAGGCTCTCACTAGCTGGCAGGGCAGGTTGATCTCTCGTGGAAGCTAAGTCGTTTAGCTCCGGGATGATTCCGCTGTCAGGCTCCCACTAGCTGGCAGGGCAGGTTGATCTCTCGTGGAGGCTAAGTCCCTTAGCTCCGAGATGATTCTGCTGTCATGCTCTAACTAGCTGGCAGGGCAGGTTGATCTCTCGTGGAAGCTAAGTCTTTTAGCTCCGGGATGATTCCGCTGTCAGGCTCTCACTAGCTGACAGGGCAGGTTGATCTCTCGTGGAAGCTAAGTCTTTTAACTCCGGGATGATTCCGCTGTCAGGCTCTCACTAGCTGGTAGGGCAGGTTGATCTCTCGTGGAAGCTAAGTTTTTTAGCTCCGGGATGATTCCGCTGTCAGACTCTCACTAGCTGGCAGAGCAGGTTGATCTGTCGTGGAGGCTAAGTCCCTTAGCTCCGAGATGATTCCGCTGTCAGGCTCTCACTAGCTGGCAGGGCAGGTTGATCTCTCGTGGAAGCTAAGTCTTTTAGCTTCGAGATGATTCCGCTGTCAGGCTCCCACTAGCTGGCAGTGCAGGTTGATCTCTCGTGGAGGCTAAGTCCATTAGCTCCGAGATAATTCCGCTGTTAGGCTCTCACTAGCTGGCAGGGCAGGTTGATCTCTCGTGGAAGCTAAGTCTTTTAGCTCTGGGATGATTCCGCTGTCAGGCTCTCACTAGCTGGCAGGGCAGGTTGATCTCTCGTGGAAGCTAAGTCTTTTAGCTACGGGATGATTCCGCTGTCAGGCTCTCACTAGCTGGCAGGACAGGTTGATCTCTCGTGGAAGCTAAGTCTTTTAGCTCCGAGATGATTCTGCTGTCAGGCTTCCATTAGCTGGCAGGGCAGGTTGATCTCTCGTGGAGGCTAAGTCCCTTAGCTCCGAGATGATTCCGCTGTCAGGCTCTCACTAGCTGGCAGGGCAGGTTGATCTCTTGTGGAAGCTAAGTCTTTTAGCTCCGGGATGATTTCGCTGTCAGGCTCTAACTAGCTGGCAGGGCAGGTTGATCTCTCGTGGAAGCTAAGTCTTCTAGCTCCGAGATGATTCCGCTGTCAGGCTCCCACTAGCTGGCAGGGCAGGTTGATCTCTCGTGGAGGCTAAGTCCCTTAGCTCCGAGATGATTCCGCTGTCAGACTCTCACTAGCTGGCAGGGCAGGTTGATCTCTCGTGGAAGCTAAGTATTTTAGCTCCGGGATGATTCCGCTGACCAGGCTCCCACTAGCTGGCAGGGCAGGTTGACCCCTCGGGGGGCTAAGTGTTTTCACGCCGAGGCTGTCTCGTCACCCAGGTTCCCATTAGCTGGCATGACAGGTTGACCCCTCGGGAGGCCTCGTAATCTTTCAAACCGCGAGAGCAAGCCACACTCAGCGAATACGTTGGGTTGGATGTTTCTTTCCGAGCTTTTGCCAACCTCGAAAAGAGCGGGGATTGTGTACAACCCCGTATTCGCGGAGTAGGGTCCCTTCGGCAGACGCAGGGCCAGTTTTATGTTTTTAAGCTTTTTAGAGATTTTGGTCTCTTGGTGGCCAATTCTAGCTTGGCCTTGGAAACATAGTAGTAGGGGGAGGGAAAAATCTGCATTTCCCCCCGGCCCCGCCCCTTCTTGGTGAGTATGGCAAGATGGCCGACCCCTCCCCCCAGCCGTTTTGGGCGAGCTCGGCCGGAGGCCTGGAGCTCGCCCGGGCGCCCAGCCCCTTGGGCGAGCTCGGCCGGCGGCCTGAAGCTCGCCCGGGCGCCCTGAACCTTGGGCAAGCTCGGCCGGCGGCCTGGAGCTCGCCCGGTCGCCCAGCCCCTTGGGCGAGCTCGGCAGGCGGCCTGGAGCTCGCCCGGGCGCCCTGCCCCTTGGGCGAGCTCGGCCGGCGGCCTTGAGCTCGCCCGGGCGCCCAGCACTTGGGCGAGCTCGGCCGGCGGCCTAGAGCTCTCCCGGGCGCCCAGCCCTTGGGCGAGCTCGCTTCGGATGTCCGAAGTGGGGTAAGGGGGAGGAGCATGGTTCAACCTCCACCTCCCCCCCTTTGGACCTCCTGTTGTCATGTTTTTTCCTAAGGGCATTTTGGACATTTCAAACTCAGGACTTGGAATAACTATAAATAGACCCCCTTGGGTACCTTTGGAGAGGCATTGGCTTTTGACTTCCTCCTCCCTAGCTCTCTTCTTGGTAGAGTCGAGAGAACTCTCCAAGGTACCCAACTCTCATTGGTAAGGGAGGGGAAGTGTTTTGTGACCTTCCGGGTGTGTGGTGGGACCTCCGCGCTAGAGCCGAGGGTCTGTTCCTAGTTTCCCAAGTCTTTGGTCCGTGACGTTTCCCCTAGTGTAGTAGGTGTGAGGTCACCCCTTCCCCAAGGGTCGAGTTCCACAGAGACCAAGTTTTTTGGTTTCAACACTTACGAACCTTTCTTTTGATGACGGTATCTTCATGCCGAAGCTTGACATTCTGGAAGAACTCAAGAACGTCCTTGTCCAAAATTTTGCAAGGGTGTTCTAGGATAAACGAGAGACCGTGTCTCTAAAATTTTTCAATATGAGAATTTCAAGAAGATTCAAAAAAAGTGTTGCTAAAATGTTCCAAAGATTCAGCATCATTGTAAGTAAGCTAAAAGGGCTTGCCAAAAAAATCTCAGTTACTGAGATTAATGATAAGCTTCTCAACAGTTCTTCCCAAGCTGTTGAGATTCAAGAATCTATGTTATTAGGGAGGTCAGATGCAACAAGGAGATAACTACTAATGCTCTCCTTGAATAGCTAAAGTCTTATGAAATGCACCTAAAGACTAGATAATGAGACAAATGAGAAAATTCCATCTAAGGAGAAATCTTTTGCTCTCAAAGCCTTTGATGATGACTGATCAATTATTTATGAAGAACTGTTGGGTTTGATGACCAGAAGATTCAGAATGTGGATCAAAACTGAATACTTAAAGATGTATAGAAGTCATAACAAGCCAAGATATGACAAAATCCCTTACAAGAAATTATTTGTTTTTCTTGCAGAAAATGTGGACATATTGCTCCAAAATGTCCGGCAGATAGCATGGACATCCTAGGGTTCTTTCACTCACACTCATGGGGTCCCTTGAGCCCCACAGGCTCCCTAATTAGGGCACTAAACTTCTAGTGTTTCTAAAAATTATGGGATGTTACATGGACACGTCGGAAGATATTTAAAACAGTGAGTGTAAGTTAGTGTACACTGTTAAACAGAACTCACGTGGAATTGTGGATAGATGTAAAGCCGGACTAGTTGCTAGAGGGTACACAAATCTCTTGAATTGATCATTGGAAAACCTTCACGCTAATTTCCAAGATGAACTCAATTAAAGTCCTTCTGTCTTGCGTAGTTTGTGAAGGGTGGGACCTTAACTAGTTAGATCTAAAAAATGCATTTCCATGATGATTTGGAAGAGGAAGTACATGTCTCTATTGCCAGACTATGCTTCTAAAGGATCAGAAGGCAAAGTTTGTTGACTAAAGAAAGCTCTCTATGGGCTAAAGCAATCTCCATGTGCTTAGTTTGATCAGTTTCATAGAGCTAGGATATCTTTTGGTTACAAACAGAGTCATGTTGATCATACATTATTTATAAAATCACAAGGAGGAAAAAATACTATTCTCATTATGTAGTTTGATGAAAGTGATTATTGTTGTCCATGCTGAAGAAAGACAAATCTTGAAACAACAACTTGCAGAGGAGTTTGAGGTTAAAAATCTTGGGAATCTCAATATTTCTTAGATATCAAAGTGGCAAGATCAAAACATGGGATTTTCATTACCCAAAGGAAGTATGTTCTTGACCACCTTGATCAAAGTGGAATGAGTGGGTGTGAACTTGTTGATACACTTATCGAAGTAAATCACATGTTAGGAAGGGAAAACAGAGAAGCTTTCCAAGATATTATTGGATATCAAAGATTGGTGGGCGTCTAATTTACCTATTACACGCACAACCTGACAATTCCATGTGTTGTTGGTGTTGTTAGACAATTCATGCATTCATCGAGGACTGGCCATCTCTATACCGCCTATGTAATTCTGAAATACCCGAAGAGCTCACTGGTAAGGGGCATACTGTACACCATAAGTTCAAAGTTAAAGATTGAAGTATATAGCGACGTAGATTGGGTTAGTTTACTCGATGGCAGACATTCCACCTCACGTAGATTGGATAGGTGGGAACATAGTCACCTGGAGGAGCAAAAAGCAACAAGTTGCTCTATCTAGTGTGGAAGCTAAATTTTGGGCTATGTCCCGCATGATTTGTGAAGGCCTATGGATCCGCACTTTATTAAGGAAAGGATTGAGAAATGAATTATTTTTACTCTGCTCCTTCCCTCTGAAGGACAACTCGTTGATGTACTTATCAAGGGTCTGAGTGGAAATGCTTTTGTGAAAATTATTGGCAAATTGGGCATGAATGACATTACCTGCCCAACTTGACGGAAAGTGTTAGTCTTTTGGGCCTTTTGGGTGTTATTTTGTTTTTTGACTCCTTGCATGTATCTCTCCAATATATATAGAAATGAACTCGTTGGTTTTTCCCTAATGAAAATATTTCTCTTCTAACCAGCATTTGCTTTACTCTTTTTTTTAAAAAAAGAACTAGACCGGACATTGAACCGGAAAAGAGATTTAAGGTTCGACCAGTTGAACCGTGATAAGATCATAAGATAAATCATAAATGAACAACAACAAAATATTACTTGTTTCAAACTTTAGATCAACAACAAAAAAATATTAAAGATATCAATCTCTATCATAATATATGATCAAAAATCAATATCATATCTATCAATGGGTTCTGCTCCAAATTCTTCCACATCTACATGTTCCAGAAGGTAGAGCATATTTTTGTTAGTAAGTCATTTTTTTCTTTATACCTGACTGAAGGATAACTGGAGAAAGAAAGAGGGGAAATGCCATGTTGTTCTCCGACTCGCCGGGAGGCCCACAGTCCAGTGGAGCAGTCGTCGGGAGACGGAAATCACGGTCGCCGCTCGCGGGACTCACGACTCAAGCACACGGGAGAGGAAATTAGCGGCGCTCGCTGCTCGCGGAGAGCGGAAATTGGGAAAAACCGGGCATTTCTGTAGGATTATTGAGTTATTTTGCGAAAATTATGAACTGCCCGGTTTTGGCAAAACTGGGCTGGTTCCCGGTTGGCCGGTCTAACCGGGAGGTTCACCGGTTTGCAGCGGATTAGGTTTTCAACCGTGACCGGACCATCCGGGGGACAGGTCGGTGGTCCGACTGGTTCGATCGGCCGGTCCAAGCCTTGTGTTTACACAAACATTATGGTTCCATTTTGCTGTAATATCACTATGTTAAGCCATTTTGTTCATATTTGAACTCTTGGATTCAGCAATGACAGATGGTGTAATTACTTGTTGCAGGTGTAAAGCGGCGAAGGAATCCCCCTCCCAGCCCGTCAGCGTCTCCTAAATTTTAAGTCAATAAACTATTTTGCTTTAATGTTATATGTTTTAAAAAAGCTATGGCCCAAGCTTCAAAACCAATTTACAAGTGTAAGCAGTTATGTCGCCCAGGCAAATGCTTTTGGCAGGAGGTATGTTTGGATGTTTTTATTCTGAGCTTTTGTATTTTATATTCTGATGCAGCAGTTTCATGACAATTCTTCCTTTTTGTCGTTGTACTTACTTACATGATTGAATGGTGAATTGTTCTGATGGGCTGATTTTGATGCGGGAGTAAGTTCAGTGTGGTCATTGTGGAATATACAAATTGATAAATTTATTATGATATGCTGAAATTACAAAAACTTCCACTCTATGTTTACATTTCAAAATACTCGCCCGGATCTTTCTCTATTGCGGTATTTTTGTGCATGGATGTTTTATGAATTACACAAAGGCTTTTGTAATTCCAAAAGATTGTGGGTTGCAATCTATAATCCCCTAGGAGTTTGCATAATTAGAGTTTGCATAATTTCAAGCTGCACCCCTCTATCTTTCAAAATTATATGTACCTCACCTCTAAGTTTCCCGAGTTTACAAAATTGCCCTTTTCGTTAGAAATATGGATGGAAAATGATAACATCAGCCAAATTATCTTATGAGATTTCAATTCTATTCCTTTATAATAATTAGATTTATTACCAAGGGTAAAACACCCTTTCCAATGTAGAGTTTTTGCAAAGGGTAAAATTGGGATACCATAAAATAATTTGACATGTTTTATCACTTTACGTGTATATTTCTAAAGGAAATGTCACCTTTTAAGGTAGAGTCATAACAAAGGGTAAAATTGAATATCATAAAATAATTTGGCTATTTTATCATTTTTCATCTATATTTCTAACGCAAGGGACATTTTTGTAAACTGGGAGAACTTAGATGGGATGTAAATATAATTTTGAAAGATAGAGAGGTGCAACCTGTAATTATGCAAACTCTGTAGGGAAGTCCTGGGTAATTAACCTCCCTTGTAAGTTACATTTCATAACAACCATGTATGAAAAGACCCCTTGGAAAATTTACTTCAAGGGGTTATTTTTGTGCATGGATGTTATTAAGTGTAAATGCATAGGGGAGCTTTTTGTAATTTCAAAAGTAAGATGGGTGCATCTAGTATATATAATATGATATGATTAATCTTTCAAACTAAAGTTTTAATTGGCTAGTTTCCAAAAAAAAATCTTGGATTGTTTTAAATCATCTGTTTAAGAGCCGCTTTGGAGTTCAGCTCATGGTCTCTTTATTTAGGGTTTGAATGCCAGTGTGCACGCTCTATGTTAGATTTCTCTGCATTGCATTTTTTATGTTGATTGTGTAAAAAATTTCAAAGGCCTGGCGATCAAATTGTATATGATGATTGTGTAAAAAAGTTTCAAAGTCAGACTAGTCTATTTTAGGTTGATGAGAAGTTTTTAGCCATTTAAGTAGAGGAACTCGGTAGAGAGCGAGGAATGCAAGATGTTTGCAATGCAGAAGAGTTTGACAGGAAATAACTCTATCTAGGTTTACTTAGTAAAGAAATGGGAGCTGTTGTCTAATATTATAAGGAGTATTTATAAGGTTGACATTATGTTTGGTGGGCTAATAATGTAGTGACAGTTCCATTAAAAAGGCGGTCAAGACATTATCGAGCGTCTCATCTAGTTCTCGGTCTTCATGAGTGCCGTATCTGCTAACTCTTTGCAGCATTAGGATATCTTGCGGCTCTTCTTCTAGTTCTCAATTTTTGTGAGTGATATGTTTGTCTGGTCACAAACTTGTCGTGCCCAAGAATCTTCCTGGGCGTTGCTCGTCATATCATTGAATTCTTTTGATGGAATCTTCTCAGGAGCAAAGTAGTGGGGTATTATTGGTGATAGAAGTAACTAGCCAAATCTTATATGTGGGTGACTATGGTCTTGGCCTAAAATGTCATTTGATGAAATGACACTAATGACCTTTTAGCTATTCAAGTATTCTCTTTACTTTTCACTAATGCTTTCACAATTATAGCTCCTCCTTTATATTTATCCTATTTAACAAGGCAGAATCTAATTTAAATCACAATTTACAAAATTAGCAATTTTGTGTTTAACCTTTAGAAGGTTAAATCAATTTAGTTCTTAACCTTAGCAATTATAAAATAGTTCTAATACAGGTCAGATCCCAAAATATTGTATCCTCCAACTTGAGTTTAAGTTTTAAATATATCTCCCTTGATTTGTTGGTAAGGTGGGCAAACATTAAATGCCTCTCATCAAGGTATTCGAGACCCAACCTCAACAACTCGCCGCACCGAGAACACATGCGGAAAGGGGTTGCCGGGTTGGTGTGTGCGGGTCATAGCCTATGTTGTGTGCCTTGACCGACCAGATTAGACCCGTGAATGAGTGACCAATAACAATTAAAAGTGCACTTTTATATGTGTGGCTCGACCGGTGGGATTAGACCCGTGAATGAGCGGACAAAAACATATAAAAATGAAATTTAATGTGTTGCTAGCCGCTCATTCAGCCGGCCTTATTTTGCCGGTTGAGCCACACAATACAGGCGCACGGGCCACACCCCAACCTGCTCTCCACCCTGAATTTTGCTTTTCCTTTCGGCATGGCGGTAGGTTGTTGAGGCTGGGGAGACCTCATCTTGTCTCCGCTCACCAACTGAGCCGCGGCTCAGTTGGTGACAAGATGAGGTCTCTCTTCAAGGTGATCGGGGGATCAATTCTGCACCTCAACAACCTGCCACATATCTAATTGTATATGAGGCAAAGAGCTGGTTGGGGTATGGGGCCCATTGCCTGTATTGCGCGGCTCGACCGACCGGATTAGACTCGTGAATGAGCAGCCCACAACATAATGGAAGAAGCAAGAAGTAGAAACTTTGAAGTGGATTTATTATCTATATACAAAAAAAACTTTTGTAAATAAACTAACTAGTAAAGACTAAGGCTGTGTTTGGCGTAGCTTATTTGCTCCAATGAGATTGGACAAAAATGTCATTGTTATATCAAAATTTTATGCTCCAAACTAATTCCTTTTTTGATAACGGTAGTAACATTTGTCATACAAAACATAAAATGACGATTTTGTCCAACCTCACCGGAGTAAATAAACTGCAATAAGCTGAGCCAAACGCAACCTAAAACATAAATTTAAGCTTAAAAATAAATTGAAGTATAAACTGAAGAAACATAAGCTACATAAACTAAAGAAACATAAAGCAGGAAAGGAGTCGGAAGTCGGATTGGAAAACCTACAGCATAAATTAAAGAAACTGCTAAAGATTTCTAAATAGATATAACTGAAAATTTATAATTTAATATCCATATAGTTTGACTAGGTTTGGTTTGACACTCAAAACCGTGAACTGAATCAAACTGTGTGGTTTGGTTCAGTTAGGCATTTCGATTGGTTCCTACTTACACCCTTACTTCAAATTGAAAATAGATGAAAATAACTCCAAGCCTGGGTGCAAGGCAAGATTTGTAGTGAAAGGTTTCTGTCAGAAGCATAGTATTGACTTCGGTGAGATATTTTCACCTGTTGTCAAATTGGTGTTAGGGTTGGATGCCTCTATGAATCTCGAGGTTAAGCATATAGATATTAAAACTGCATTTCTGCATGTAGATTTGGAAGCGGAGTTATACATGGAACAACCTGAAGGCTTTGAGGTCAAGGGAAAGGAGAACTTAGTGTGCCAACTAAAGAAAAGTCTTTATGGATTTAAACAAGCAGTCAGGTGGTGATACAAGAAGTTTGACTCCTTCATGACAGAGAGAAAATTCAAGAGGATCATGGATGATCTTGTGTGTTTGGGAAGAGGGCTGAGAAAACCTTTATCATTTTACTACTTTACGTAGATGTTATGATGATTGTCGGGGATGACAAAGCCAACATCGATGTGTTGAAGAAGGATCTCAGTAAGTCCTTTGAAATGAAGGACTTGGGACCAGCAAAGAAGATTCTTGGGTTGAAGATCACGAGAGATAGGAGTGCAGGTCTATTGTGGCTGTCTCAGGGAGAGTATATGGAGAATGTGCTGAAGATATTCATAATGGAGAAGGCCAAGCTGGTTGCTACTCCATTGGGTGGACACATCAAGCTCTCAAACTCTCAGTGTTCTTCATCTGAGAAGGCAATAAAGGAGATGTGCTAGATCCCCTATGCATCAACAATAAGGAGTTTGATGTATGTTATCGTCTAACTAGGTCAGACATATCTTATGTTGTTGGTATGATAAGCGGATACTTTGCAAACCGAGGGAAAGTGCATTGGGATGTTGTGAAGTGGTTACTATGCTATCTTAGAGGTACTGCAAACCAATGTTTGCAGTTTGGTGGAGGGTCATTGAAGCTGGTTGGGTACTCTTATTCGGATATATCTGGAGATGTTCATTATAGGAGATCCACATCTTGGTGTGCAGTTACATTTGCAGGGGGGAAATGTCATGGAAATCAAGATTGCAAAAGTGCATGGCACTTTCGACAATGGAGGCTAAATATATAGCATTGATAGAAGCGTCTAAGGAGATTTTGTGGATGAAGAAGTTCATGCTTGAACTAGGATTTTAACAAGATGAGTTCACTGTGTTCAGTGACAGTCAAAACGTTATTTTCTTGGCTAAGAATCCCGCCTACCACTCAAAGACAAAGTATGTTGACGTCAGGTATCATTGGATACAGGATGCTCTCGAGGAGCTGTTGAAGGTGGAGAAAGTTTACGCTTATGATAATCCGTCGGACATGAAGACGAATACTGTGTCAAGAGAGAAGCATGAATTATGTTGATTACTGATCGACATGATATCTACGTGAATATGTCAGATGGGAGGATTCTTCTTTATGGTCTGAAGGGGGAGTCTATTGGGATCTATCCCTTAAAGAGAGAGTCAGATTAGCATGTTGACGAGATGGGAGGAGCATGTCGACGAGACAAGAGTTCCTTGTTGACGAGAGAAATTGTGTTGACGAGAGAAATGTGTGTCGACGAGAAGGTGACGAGACAGTCTAGTGCTTGTCAACGAGATGCTGGAGATGTCGACGAGACGCTGGACCTGTCGACAAGACGCTAGACTTTTCGACGGGATGCAGACAAATTAGGTTGTTGGTTAGATGCTAGTTCTTGTCGACTAGGCACGCTTCCCTTGTCGACGACACACACATCTTGTCAATGAGATGGTACCGTGACACAGTAGATTACATTGTGCAGGTTGTTTAGTCACAGTTTCATTTTTTAGATGTTCGATCTCCACTTATCCCATTTAGATATTGTGAGGATGTGTCTGTGTGGTTTAATAGAGATTCTGAACCTTATTTATGGGAGAAGAGTTTTTAGGTCTAAAGCTAATTTCTAATTGCAGCAGTCAGTTCTCGAATTTGAGAAAAAAATGCCAATCGTCTTTGCGAGAAAGTTGTAGTCGCTCGCCAAAGAGGTTCTTCGGGAGAGAAGAATATGGAGATTCACCGCCCTTTGCAATCATCTTCGCCATGAAGTTGTACAATATTGAGTTCGCCGCTGAAGTGCTTGAAGGAAGGTTGAAGTAGATTTTTTTTTTGAAGAGTTCTATATCGTGAATGCTATGTGAAAAGATTCGGCCTGTCGAATGTTGCGGGTTCTAGGTTGGGCAAACCTAAACTTATCCTTGTAATTTTTTTATTATAGTTGATTATTTGTGTCCTACCTTGTGGTTTTTCCCTCATTTAAGTTGAGAGAATTTTCTTGTAAATCTGTGTTTGATATTTGTGTTCTTCTTTATGTGCCCTGTGTTTGTGTGGGTCGCTTTCCCATCACATTTTGAGATCAAATTTGTCTAATGCTCCAGTATCCTTAGGATATTCTGCAATAGGAAAAAAAGAGTATAATCATTATATTATCATAAAAATAAATAAAAATAGAAGCTAACATTTCACCATGCTGCTCTTAGCTCGATATATGATGTGAGGTAAATATTTTTCATGACCTTGCAATTTGAGTGTACAATTTGTAATCATCAGAAATATTTAAGGAAGACACTTTAGGAGACCTCGTCTCGGCATATCTCATCGGGGATTGCTATTCGTAGACCATTCAACACGGTAGCTATACAACCCGCATTCAACGAGGAGGCTCAGCTCAGATGACCTCGCCCAACAAGGGTGAGCTCATAAGATATCACCCAATAACAACTAGCTCAGACCACCCCGCCCAGCAGGGGCGTGCTCAAAAGACCTCGCCCAAGTGTGGATGAGCTCAGAATTTCACCTCATCAAGGGAAGCTATTTGCAGACCATTTAGGCTTGAGAATAGCATTTTTGTCAAGGCAGAGGAGGCTACCCACATACCAATATACTTTCGTGATGGATTGCCTATAAATAGGACCCCAAGACATAAGAAGAAGACACCTTTTGCCCCCCCCCCTTCTCTAATTTCTGGGCAAGCTTAGTGTCCGCTTGTGTTGAGCTCAACATTGGCTTTAGGAGGGTAAGTTCCTATTGACTTTCAGGTATGTGACGAGACCTCCTCACTACAGCACGCGGGTCTTATTTGTAGGCGATTTAGAGCCGTTCCTTGTATTCTCTAGCTTTTTCTTGTCATGTCTCATCTAGGTCAACCGCTAGACTAATACTCTTGGGTCACCCCATATCCGAACCTTGGGAACCCATTTTCGTGGTTCCAACATTGAGCATTTATCTTAATCCAGTAGATTCTTTAAATAATAAATCAACCTCTGGTACAATTTCTTTACTTAACAAAAGAGGGTCTACAAATTACCAATAAAGCAATATCCACGTTTACGTAACCAGATCTATAAAAAATACAAAACATAAGAGCAATCATCCTTCGTTAGTGAAAGGAACTCACCCAAAGTAAAAGAGAAATGAGACAAATTCGGAAGCAAAGGAGAAGTAAAATAAAATAAGAAACTCACCCAATCAATCTTCGTCAGCCAAAAGGGAATAATTTTTGGGTCTGAGTAGCATTCTCAGAGGAAGTGCGCGAGTTGGGATGACTGCTTGATTTTTGATCTAACCATTAGCAATAAATGGAGAAAAGAAAAAAATAGGTAAGTACACGCTAGATCGGAGGCGAGTAGGATTGATGCAATGGTGAGATCGCAACTCGCGTTCCTTCCTCTAGGAATACTACCTGTACCCAAAAATTATTTGCCAAAGGGGGGTGGGGAGAGAAATTGTCAGCGTGTAGGGGGAGATAGGTTGTTAGTATGCGAGGGGAGATAGATCGTTGGGGTGAGTGGACAAGCATCGTAGCCATGCAGGGGGAGTTGTGTCATGAGTGTGATGTGAAAGCAATGTCACGAGTGTGAGGGGAAGAAGGGGAATCGGGGTTGTAAAGTGCACTTGCTGCACTTTACGGTGCAACGCGGCATCCAACGATACAGAGCACATCACAACTCGCATGGAGATGCTTGCATATCTCAGCTCGCTTTGAGATGTGCGCGCGCGAGCTGTGATGTGCCCACATCCGTTGGATGTCGTACTGCACCATAAAGTGCAGCGAGTGCACTTTACACCCCCCGGATCCAGAAGAAGGCCTACCGACATTCATGAAGGATGCATCCTTGTTAAGAGGGATAGAACTGTGGACACAGAATACAATTTAAAATACTATATTATGAGTAACATTCTTATGGGTTAATACAATGAAAAAAATATCCAGACTATGAGCTTCATTGCACTGGAATTTCCACCAGATTTGAGAGAAGCAGTATGATTTGTTCTGTCAACTTTTTTTTTCAAACCTGGTGCGCCCTAACTCGACGTCATGGTCGAACCGGAATAATCTGGACCTCCTTAGCTCTCGGAACAATCGAGCGCGCACACTATGTGCACACACATTCTTTTTAAGTGGGACTCATCCCCATCAATTGCCCCCCCCCCCGAGATTCTGTGTTGCTGGAGATCGGTACGAGCGAAAGAACAAAGATCTCTCCCTTCTTCATAGTGGCGACGACGGACGCCTTCTCGGCCGCGCGCCGGAGGCCGGCTCGGCCGCCTACTAGGTCGGCTGCCGAGGAAGGGCGGCCAGCCCGGCCGCCCCTTCGGCCTCGCGCCGGCGGTTGGCTTGGCTGCCACCTTCGGTGCACGCGGATGGTTCTGAAGTCATGCGTGATGGGATCGGTGTGCGGGGGTATTGGGCGCAGCGATCGCGCGCGCGGTCACACCCATGATCCCACTAATTGTGGTGGAGATCATGGGGGTATGGTTATGTGCACACCCATTCTTTTTAAGAGTGATCTCATCCTCATCAAAACCTTAGACGATGTAGGCTACGTGACATTAGAAAGTTGTCAAGTCTAAAGTGGAGTGGTATTTATGCTCTATTCTTACAAAAATTCTTCAAGTTTAAGTTCGAAATAAAAAATCCTACTTACAATGTCTTCACACTCACTTTTTGAGAATCTCAAATTTATATGAATATATGGCTAGTCAAGGTACTTGATTGCCCTTTAAACTTTATATGGATCTTACACCAATCATAGATTCGCAGGATACAATCAACTACCTAAATCAGAAATATAAAAAAATTCATATCGCTCTCTCATTAATTTAGATAAAAAACAATAGAACAACACTCAAGTCTTTATCCCACTATAGTGGGGCTGACTCTATTGATCATGTCACCATTGTGCCCTATCTTTAGTCATAATCCCAATAATGTCTAAGTACATCATGTCTTTTCTTACAGTTTCATTTGAAGTCTTTTTTGTCTCCCTCTCCCCTGTTTAACATGTCTAGTGACCAAACTCTCACAACGCTTAATAGTTGCCTCTAAGGGTCTCCTTTGTATGTGTCTGAACCATCTTAGTCGATCTTCTTGCATCTCCTCTACAATTGGTGTCACTCCTTTCTTATCCTGGATACATTCGTTTTTAATTGTATCGAGTCTCGTGTGTCCACACATCCACCTAAGCATTTTCATCTACGTAACTCCCATTTTTTTGCTCATGCACAAAATTCACTACCAAACAATCAGAACCGTAGAGCATTGTTTGTCTAACTACGGTACGGTAAATTGCCTTTATTTTTAATGACACTTTACGATCACAAAAGATTCCTTACGCGCCTCTCCACATCAAACAACCTTCATGGATTCTATGTATCACTACACCTCCATCTTTTTGAACTATCGATCCCAAATATTTAAAGCACTTACTGCAAAAAATATATTGATCAACCAACTTAATAAAGAAGTCATCCATCCTTCTTGTAGTGCTAAATTTAAGTTCTATATATTCGGTCTTTGCCCTACTTAACATAAAACCCTTCTTTTCTAAAGTGTCTCGTCAAAATTCAAGTTTCAACCTTACACATTCGCGCGTCTCATTAACCAAAATAATATCATCTGCAAACAAGAAACACAAAGGTATTGATTGTTGGATTTGCCCAGTGAGCTCATCTAAGATAAAGGGTAAAGAGATAGTAGCTAAAACTTGGCCCTTGATGCAAGACAATGGTGATAGAGAATTCATGTGTTAATCCTCTAGATGTCATCACCTTCATCACCGAATTTGTGTACATATCTTTGATTATGTCAATGTATGATAAATTTACACCTTTTTCTAACACCCTTCATAAGATCTCTCTTGAAACCCTATCATAAGCCTTCTCAAAATCGATAAACTGCTTAAGAAAAAAAGTCATTGTATAGAGCTTGAGACGATATCAAAATACCATATAATTAATAATGATGATAATCAATAGTTTTTAAAATTATTTTACTAAATCATCAACATTAACAAGCAAAGTAATTTTCCCTTGATCGAAGATGACTCAGATGGCATTAGAAGAACGTTCGGTAGTAGTGATCACCGAGCAGAAAAAAATGTTCATGAGAGACAATTTTTAGGAATAGTCTCCACAAGTCTAATAATAATGATGGTTCTCAGATCTCCGAAAATCAGCTCATGAAGGCTGGGTTGTGTAAAATTGAAACAGTGTCAAAACATCATGAAAACCTTCAATTAATGATTCAAATTTTTTTTGTGTGTTTCTGAGGAATTCAAAATAATTTTCAAATTTTTTTTTGGTTGAGAAATAACTTTAAAGTTTTATAATTCATATTAGCTTTACAACCTTTTTTTTGCTGGAAATTGAACCCGGACACATCCGCCTGTGCACTCGTATTTCTTTTGAACCTATTTTTTAAATTTGCTAATAATAATAATATTTGCTTATATTATTATGTTGAATAAGATGATTGTTATGGGCATGGCTACTTTGGCTAATCTCTCATGGTTAATGGCTGACCAGTAATGTTAATTGCTGACCAAAATGTTTTGGTAGACCAAGATAATTATGATTTTTTTTTAACTAACACTAGTGTCATGTAATGTACAAAACACGTCATATTATGACATTAGTAGAAAAAGTAGAATCATCCAAAAGAGTTCATTGCGTAAGCTTGCAAAAATTAATGATTTGATTTTTTATTAATTTAAGTATTTATATATACGGAAAGACATGATGTACTTAGGCATTAGTGAGATTATGGCAAAAGATAGAGCACAAGGATCCATATAGTCGACCCCACTATAGTGGGATAAAAGCTTGAGTGTTGTTGTAAGTATTTACATATACGGTACATAGTAAAGACAAGTTTTGATGTATACCTAACATTTAAGCACCATACTAGAATACAAAAATCAAGCATTCCCCGAAGTGTGCAGATAAGAAGACCAAAAATATCGATGTAACAAACTTTAAATTTGCACATTAAATTAAAATTTTAAAGTCATTAAGTTTTTAAATGTATAGTGTACATAAGAAATAAATTGATAACAATCTAAAGAGAAAAAATTTAGATATTCATGTATTTCCATTTATGTATATATAGCTTCTCCTTCCATTGTATTTTCACTTGAAAGTTCAATCCACACATTTTGCCAATTATATCTTATATCCAATGCTAAACTGATAAGACGTTAGACATACTGTCCATCTCTCATTATATCTACCACGTCAATGATATATTTGGTTATGTTTGTGGGCATTTCTTTTCACACTCTTTCAAAGTATTTTTTTTTTACCATTTCTAGTATGTTTGTCTTAGTGCGAGGGATTTTTTTCCTCACCTTGTAAGCCATGCTCAAATAATGTGTTCCCTCTTAGTAAATATGTTGTCTTCTTGAAATCGATATTGAGTTGGATGGGTTTTTAAAGAGATGCATGCAACTTTTAATTCCTCCTCAATGTCCTTCTCAATTATTTGTAACTGTTTTTCACGTTGACTTGGTTTGTGTCATGTAAGGTTTCAATTCATGGGCACAAGACAATCTCAGTATCTACATATATTATATTTGCATTCTCCAACAAAATCATGCCCGTATTGCAAAGTAGCTACTTTTTTATGTATAATCTCAATGCAGTTGATGAAATTATACTAATTTGTTCACAATAAAACAACCCTGTATGTGCAACCCTGTATCTGGCGAGTTGGGTCGGCAGGAGCCAGACTGACCAAGTCCAGCCCAAGACCTAGGCGAGCCAGGTCCCTGGCGTCGAGTCTACTCGACGCCCCAGCCTTGGCGTCGAGTGAGGCGACCTCACTCAACGCCTTCAGCCTAGGCGTCGAGTGAGGTGAGTTCTGTCAACGCTTTTTGCTCTTGGCGTTGAGGGACCTCTCGGCATCCGCCGGCTCGCACTCGCCTTAAGGAGCTCGGCAGCAGCCCTGGCTCGCCCAGGCGGGGTAGGATGCTTCAGGGAGGCGAGCTTGAACTCGTCGAGCCCCTTTCGTCGAGCTCTGGGCCTTTCGTCGAGCTCTGTACTATTCGTAGAGCTCTGGGCCTTTCGTCGAGCTCTAGACTGTTCGTATCGCCGAGCCCCTTTCATCGAGCTCTAGGCATTTCGTCGAGCCAAACCCCGTTCGTCGAGCTCTGGGCCGCTCGCCGAGTTCTGACCGCTCAATAAACTCGCGGCATGCGAGCAGGGCAGGCCGAGCCCGTACTCGCCAAAGGCCGAGCGAAAGCGGTGAGTGCCAACTCCATCAAGCACTCGCCGCCCTTGCCGAGCAGAGGTTATTGAGGGCTACTCACCCAATGATCTGTGAAGTTTTTTACCAATTTGCCCCCGCTGGCCTGCCCGTAGCTAGTTAGAACAGCGGAGTTACGCTGTTGGCATACCCAGTTGGGCTGCACATAGCTGTTCAGAACAGCGGAGATTGGTTATTTGCAGACCGTTTTCGGAAATCTATAAATAGGACCCAAGGGGCATCTCAGAAGGCATGCTTACTTATCTCCCAGCCTTCTAGCGCTTTCTGAGGTTGCCTTAACTCGGCTCTTGGCTAGGGAGGGGAAATCTCTAAGATCTTCCGGGTGTGTGGTGGGGCTTCCGCGGCGAGCCCTTGGGTCAGTTCCTTGTTCTTTTTCCTTGTCATTTTGCTTGCAGGAGGGAAGTATGTGCACGATCACCCCTCCCCCAAGGGAGAAATCCACAGAGACCAATTTTTCGGTTTCAACACTCTACACTCTTTGCTGACTTGTATGATGCTTTGACCAAATGATTTCTTAATCTCTATATGTTGTAAATTAATCATTTGATCAAATATCTTTCACATTATGGTTAAGTTACCAATTGAGACTTCAAGAAATTTCTTTAGTTGGTTATGACCACCTTCCACTCAATTAGTAGTTGTATTGCCCAAATGTGAACACTTGTTGTTGGATCAAAAAGTGCCCTTAAAGGGGGGGGGGGGATGGGATGTGTAACGGATTATAAAAATTTTCTAAACCTCATTTTACTTAAAAATTAAACTTGAAATTCAACTATTGAACTTATATAAATAAATGAAAGAGACATATTTTCATTGGATTAAATTTTTTTTTTTTACAAAGTTTGATCTTCATGACGCTAAAGTTCAAGGAGAAGAAATAGAAAATATATTTTGGTTTTCTATACGGACTCGCACTTCGAACCGGTTGGTAATAATAATCAGATATATAAAAACTCTATATAGAAGCTTTGAAGGCATGGACGAAGGAATGTGTGAGATCATCATTATCAAATTGTTCATTCTTTATTTTGAATATGTAATATAATGACTTTTAATTGGGTCGTTAGGATCCTAGCTGACCTAATTATGGCAACTCAATTACCTGCTAGGTGATATTTGTACAACCCCATATCCGGCGAGTGGGTCAGCAGGAGCCAGAATGGCCAAATCAGGCAGTCTGAGTGAGAGGACTCAGCGCAACCACTCGCACCAAAAGCCCGGACTGTTGGAGGACGGCGCCACTAATCTTTATATCAAAGGTCCTCGGGCGGATCCACGGGGCAGCCAGTTAAGCCATTACCGCATAGCACCGCAGCGCGGGGGCGATTCCGGACCGCAGCCCCAACAATCCCCCCCGGGAAACGACCCCGGGGTTTCGAACCCGCGACCCCAACAATCTATTTGTGTCGACACATGTGAAGCAGTTTGCTGAGTGGTTCATGCTGAGTTGTAAAGTCTTTGAGGAATCAACTGTCATGACTGGTGACTCGACAGCTGTCATAACTAACAGGTCTGACACCTTTGTCAGAACTGTCAGAAGGTTGTTACAAACCGGATCAACCAGTAATCATGAGGAAACTCTATATAAGGGACTGATCCTTGACAATAAGGAATAACTAAGGAAGTAATCAAGCAATTACGGGAAAGAGAGTTTGACAACAAGTAAAGGAAAAACCCTTAAGAAGGCAGATCCAGAACAGTCTATAAGAAAGATTTAGATCTAATTCTAAATCTAAGGAGGGAGCTAATTGAAGATCAACTTCTACATCAAGTGAAGATCAACCTTATTTTGTTCAATCAAGAAGCTTTGAAACAACTAAGTTAGGTTGGATCTGAAGATTCAATTTATTCAAGAACTGATCAAGAAGCTCACCCCAATAGAGAGTTCTATCTGGTGAAATATCTGTACCCTTTAAAACATTCAATTTTCTTGTAGGATCTTTTGTAAGATCTGAGTTGTAAGCCTGTAATTATAAAGGCTGTGGTAGGGGTGAGTGCCTGAGGTGTAGGACTTGTGAAAGTCTGAGTTATAAGCCTAGTGATAAAGGCTGAGGTATGGCTGAGGCCTGAGGTAGGATTCTTGGGAAGAATCTGAGGTAAGACTTGTATAAGTCTGAGCTGTAGGAACCAATCTGGTTCTGAGTTGTAAGATGTGTGTATCTGAGTAAGTGGAAGTAAGTTGGGTTGATTCCAGTTCTTTACTGGATAGGCGGAGGGGAAAGTGAATGTACCCATATCTTGGGGAATCACTATAAATCTGGTGTACTGTACTGTGCTGTGATTGGTGTGCTGTGATTGCTGTGTTGTGATTGTTGTGCTGATAATTGTATTATCTGTGCTAAGTTAGAACTAGCTAATTGCCTAAAATTCTTAAAGAAAATTAGAATTTATTCACCCCCCCTATAGGTGTCTAGGCTCTTGAAATCAAGTCTTTCAAGTGGTATCAGAGGGAGATTACTCAAAGATAGACCTAACAGTCTGAGTGAATATCTAAGGCAATTAACAGATTTCAAGAATGGGTTCAAATGATAATCAAAAGGAATTTGGATCTATGAAACTGCCTATCTATAGGAAAGAATGCTTTGGCATATGGAAGGAAAGAGTCAGGTTGTTCATGGAAGCATCTGATCCAAGAATCTACATCACAGTACAAGAAGACCCCTTCATTCCAATGAAGGTATCAGTTCTGGATGCAAATGTTAGAACCCCAAAGAGTTATTCTTAAATGACCAAGGATGAGATCATCCTGACAACATTAGACAAAAGAGCACAAAACATTATTGTAAGTACTATAGATGATGCCACATTTCAGAATCTAGTGCATTGCAAAACCTCTAAGGAGATGTGGGACACCTTGATTGTCAATATGGAGGGAACTGAAGAAGTCAGAGAAGACAGGAAATCTATGCTAAATCAAGAATATGAGGGCTTTAGACAAGCCAAGTCTGACAACATAACTGAATGTTACAAGAAGTTCTTCAGGATAGTAAATGAGTTGATGACCTATGGAAGAGTCTTCAACACATATGAACTGAATGACAAGTTTCTCAGATCACTAATAAAGGACTGGGACACAAAGATATGTGCCATCAGAGAGGTGGTCAGGCTTGCTGATACACCTCCACCAACACTATTTTGAAAACTGCTATCCTATGAAATGCAGCTCACTACTAGAAAAAAGGAGGAGAAAAGCAGTAGGTCTGAGTACAAAGAGAAGTCAATAGCCTTCAAGACTGAAGCCATAAGAAAGGGTAGGAGAAAGTCTCCTTCTCCACCCAGAAGGATTGCTGAGGAAGAAGAAGAAAATCCTGAAAATAGCACATCAGATAGCCACGCCTCTGATGATGACTTTATTGCCTTTACAAGGCAGTTTCAAAGGTTCATGAAAAAGAAGAAATGGAGAACCAGACCATCTACATCCTTCTCCAAGGATGAGTATTACAAGAAAAAGAAGACTCCCAAGGAAGACAGGTATGCTTCAAAATCTAGTAAACAAACTAATTCTATGATTGTTTGCTATTGTTGCAATAGGCCTGGACATGTCATAGCTGACTGTCTAGATAAGAGGACTAAATCTAAGGACAAGAAGAAGCATCAAGTGAAAGGAAAGAAAGAGAAATCCTTTGTTGCTCAAAAGCAGAAAAGTTGGACAAACTCTTCATCTTTAGGATAAGGAGAAGAAGATGATGCAGAAGCATATGTTGGGCTGTTCTCAAAAGAAGAGGATTCTAGGGAACTAGAATTCCTACAAATGCTGGACTCCATAAATGGAGTGGAAGACTATTGTTGTAGAGGGCTGATGGCTCTGTCAGAAAATGATTAGTGCCAGGATCAGTCTGGTCCAAGCAAGGTATACAATTCTCCCTTAGATTCTGATTATTTTACTGGATCAGAATCAGTAGCATCAACTTCAAGAGAAGTTGATGGTTCTGATTCTGAGGGGGATGTACATCAACTCATTAATGAGTATGGTGGGCTGTTGCAAGCTCTGAAGAGGAGCAAGTTTCTTGTCAAGGAGTACGCCAAGGAAATTGAGTCTCTTAAGCAGGCTGCATCAGATTCAGCCATGTTGATAGATTTAAAACTGAAGGAGGTTGCCAAACTGAAAAACATTACTGTTATTCAGATGGGCACAATCTCTTTCAAGGAAAATCATGTCAAGAAACTGGAGGCAAAACTTCAGCAAGAAAGAGAGTTAGTTGTTAACTTTTCTAAGCCAAAATCTGTCTTGCTCTTAATAGACAATTTCATTTCTCATAAAAGAAAGACTGGTCTAGGTTTTAAGGGAAGAACTAGGGCCACTAATTCTCATAGAAAAGGTAAGGCCCCAGTTCAGCCACTAGCTAAAAAACCCCCTATTTTCTTTAGGAAAGTGATGCAACCTACAAACAGGTATGATCATGATATTACTCATGGTCACTGTGAGTATGGAGATCTCATGGGCAAGGGTGCAAATGCCAATAGGTCACTCTATAGGCAAACCCATCAGGTTCAAAAAGAATTTTTGGGGTTTGCTACTCCAGCACCTACACTTAACAGGACTGCTAACAACAAAGTTATGAAGACTGTACCTAAAAGAAGGTACAATAGATTTGAGTGTTGGTGTTGTGGCAAGGTGGGCAACTTTTCCATGGATTGCTGGTTCAACACAAGTGTTAAAACCAAGAATAGTTTACTTGTCAGAACAGCTGCAGGATTTCAAACTAACAAGGACGTAGGACCCAATAATAATTTGGGTTCTAAGGATAATTATTCTTTATTTGATGCAGGTGAATCCAAGTGGCCATATCCCTATATGGTACTTGGATAGTGGATGTTCCAGACACATGACTGTAATAAGAAGAATGTTGAGGGACTATGTACCTATAGAGAATGGACCCAAAGTAATCTTTGGTGGATCAGAAAAAGGAATCATCAAAGGATTTAGTAACATTTCTAGTGATTCAATTACTATCACTAAAGTGGCTTATGTGAAGGGTCTAAAACATAACCTGATTAGCATAAGTCAACTTAGTGATCTAGGTTATGACATCTCTTTCCTCAAAGGGGAGTTCCAAATAAGGAGGTCAAGTGATCAAGAGATCATTTTGACTAACACTAGGAAAGGGAATGTATATTTTCTTAACCTAGATTGTGAGTTTAACATCTCACTCATTTGTCTAGTTGTAGGAGAGAAAGCTTCACTATGTGTCAAATGTCACAAGAGGCTAGCTCATCTGAACTATAAGTCAATAGGACAGCTGTTCAGCACGGGGTTAGTGAGGAATGGTTCTCAAGTCAAGTGCATTAAAGAGTGTGTGTGTTCAGCTTGCCAAAAGGGAAAACAGACTAAGTCCTTTTTCCATGCACTTGATACCAAAGATTCAATGAGATGTTTATATCTCTTGTATATGGATTTGTTTGGTCCTATGCCAGTTCATAGTCTTGGTAGGAAAGTATACACATTAGTTATTGTGGATGACTATTCTAGATTTACATGGGTTTTCTTCTTGAGGCAGAAATCTGAAACTCCTACTATTTTCCAGACCTTTGTTAGACAAATTCAGAATGAATTTAACAATTCAGTGGTCAAAATCAGAAGTGACCATGGAACTGAATTTCAGTCTGAATGTATGACAAAGTTCTGTGAAGAACTTAGGATTCATCAGGAGTTCTCACCTAGAACACCCCAGCAAAATGGTGTTGCTGAAAGAAAGAATATGACTCTAATTGAGGCAAGTAGAACACTACTTAGTGACACTACTCTCCCTGAGTACTTCTGGGCAGAGGCAGTAAATACTGCATGTCATGTACTCAATAGAGCCTCCATCAATAAGAAACATAAGATGACCTCCTATCAGATTTTGAAAGGCAGAAAACCAAACATTTCTTACCTCAGAATCTTTGGTAGTAAGTGTTATGTCCTAGTTAATGGTAAGCACTACCAAACTATATTTGCTGCTAAATCCCTAGAAGGGATATTTGTTGGATACAACAATAATAGTAGGGCATACAGGATCTACAACTTGACTACACAAGTTATAGAAGAATCTGTCCATGTAGTATTTGATGAGTCTAAGTTGATTAATAGTGAATTGTCTAGCTCTTCAAGTAGTTCTACAGGTTTAAAGGATAGGCTGGATAAGCTGGCTATCAATGAATGAGCACATGCTAGGCTGGATGAAGAAAAGGATGCATATTGTCCACAGGGAGAACAAGACTCACTGGATGAAGAAGACAATGAGGAGCATCAGGTTTAGGAAAATGAAGAAGGCCAAGAGATTGACAGATTTCCTCCATCAAGAAGACACCTAAAGGATCATCCAGCTCATCAAATTATTGGTGATGCAAGTCAAGGTGTACTTACCAGGAGCAAGAACATGAGCACAGTTTTATGTTCAAGTTTCTTGTCATAGATAGAACCCAGGAAGTTTGAAGAAGTCATGCTAGACACAAACTGGATTGATGTTATGCAAGAAGAGCTGAATCAATTCAGAAGATGTAAACTCTGGGATCTGGTTCCTAATTCTTGTCACAACATTATAGGAACCAAGTGGATCTACAGAAATAAACTTGATGAGAATGACACTATAATCAAGAACAAGGCCAGACTGGTAGCAAAAGGCTACGGGCAAGAGGAAGGGATTGACTTTGATCAAACCTTTGCCCCAGTGACAAGGCTGGAGGTTATAAGATTGTTCTTTGCCTATGCTTCCTATCAAAGGTTCAAGGTATATCAGATGGATGCAAAGTAAGCATTTCTGAATGGTGACTTAAAAGAGGAAGTTTATGTTGAACAACCATCAGGTTTTGTAGATTCTCATTATCCTGATTATGTATATAGGCTTAAGAAAGCTCTATATGGTTTGAAACAAGCCCATAGGGCTTGGTATTAAACCTTGTCTGCTTTTCTTATTGAGAATAAATTCTCTAGAGAAAAGATAGACAAAACTCTATTCTTTAGTAAATCTAAAGGCAAGATAATGCTAGTCCAGATATATGTTGATGACATTATCTTTGGATATACTGAAAACAACCTTTGTAGAAAGTTTGTCAAACTTATGTAAGGAAAGTTTGAGATGAGCAGTATTGGTGAGCTGAAGTTCTTCCTGGGACTTCAAGTAAGATAGACTAATGATGGATTGTCCATTTCCCAGTCTAAGTTCACCAAGGAGTTGATTAAGAAATATGGAATGGACTCAGCCTCCACCATGAAAACTCTAATGGGAACAAGTATGCATATAGGCAAAGATGAGACAGAGAAACCTGTTGATGAGTCTTTGTATAGAGGGATAATTGGCTTCCTACTCTACTTGACTATTAGTAGACCTGACATCATGTATGCTACATGTGTCTATGCTAGGTTCCAAGCTTGCCCAAAGGAATCTCATTATACTGCAGTTAAGAGAATTTTGAGATATCTTAAGGGCACACCTAATCTAGGTCTTTGGTACCCTAAGAATAGAGATTTCTTATTAACAGACTTCTCAGATGCAGACTTTGCATGATGCAAAGAAGACAGGAAAAGTACTACATGAACTTGTCAATTCCTAAGTGGAAGGCTGGTGTCATGGTGCAATAAAAAGCAAATAAGTGTAGCTATCTCAACTGCTGAGTCATAATATATAGCTACAGGCAGCTGTTGTGCACAGTTGATGTGGATAAAGCATCAACTTGAAGACTATGACATCAAGGTAAGTAGAATTCCACTATTCTGTGATTCTACTAGTGTTATTTCTATTGCTAAGAATCCTGTATCACACAGTAGAACCAAGCATATAGAAATTAAGTTTCATTTCATAAGAGAACATGTGGAGAAGGAAGATATTAGTCTAGAATTTGTAAACACAAATAATCAAATTACTGATATTTTTACAAAACCTCTGAATGAAAGTAAATTCAATTATTTTAAAATGGAATTAGGTATGTTGAACCTTCAAAAGGTCAGCTCAAGCATTCCTAAGTAGAATATGTAAGTACAATATTTCTCAGGAAATTTGTCTAAGTACAAAGTTTGTGTCGACACAAGCAAATTGTGTCGACACACTCAGTATGTTGTGTCGACAAAGAAAAAGGATGTGTCGACATAAAAACAGTATCTGTGTCGAAAGAAGAATAGGTGTCGACACAACTGTGTCGAGACATGACCAGCCCTTGTCGACACTAACACAAATATGTCGATACATAGATATGTCGATACATAGATATGTCGATACATAGACATGTCGACTAAAATTAAGTTTTTTCGTGACCTAAGTCTTTTATGTCAACACATTTACAACTATGTCGACATGTATTTTTACTAAGTAAGGTGCGTCCTTTGACCTACCCTTTACCAGTAGACTATAAATAGGGGAAGACAAAATCTGGTCGACTACGCCTTCAGATTTCTCGACTCTAGACCTTGTGTCGACATAGATATTCACTTCTCTTCTCTCTCTCTCTCTCTCTCGTCAATGGCTCCCCACAAGGATGACAAGGTGAATGAAGGTTATGAGCTTGTTCGTTGGGGATTCACGACAGCCTCACAAGACATCTAGGGTGTAATTACCCTAATTTCGGAAAATGGGTTGGAGTTCTTAGTCTCAGAACCAACAAGAATTTGGAAAAAGGAAGTACTGGAATTTTATTCATCAGCAACTGTGGATGCTGAAGGGAAGAAGATCAAAGCGACAGTTCAGGACTCCCGAGTGAAACTAACACTAAAGACAATCAGGAAATCACTCTAACTTCCCATGGTTAAGGATGATGATGAAATAGTTCCATCTATGACTAAAGATGCACTAAGTTGGTGCGGGCTGAACCCTAATACCAAAGTTGGATCATCCATTACCCGGAAAGGGATGAATTCCCAAGGAAAATTTCTGTCTGAAATAGTAGGCAAGATGATTCTATGTAAGACTGGTGGACATGACAGAGTTTCAGTCTCCATGTTCAATCTAATGACAAGGGTCATATTCACTGTAAAAATAGACTAGGCATTAATAATATTTGACAAGATCCAAGAAGGAGTAAAGAAGCCAAATCTGGCAAGGATACTAAGCATATGTCTAGCTTCTACAATACCAGATGTTATGAACCAACTACTAGGATCCAAGATCAACCATATGAGGAGAATGGATGTAAGGATTCTATCTAGATGGGATAAAGTATTGACCAAAGAGGTTTCTACTCCACAGAAACAGGTCAAGAAAGATAAGAAAAAGAAAGAAATTGTTCAGCAAGAAAAATCCTCCAGTTATTCTGAGGAGGAGGTAGTCTTCAGTTCAGATGAAGACCAACAAAAAAAAGAAGCTCAAGATCTAGAAGAGAGCAGTCAGCACCCCAAGCAACAGATAGCCTCCACTCTAGGTGGAGAACACCCTGAACCAGCAGAACAAGACACTGAACTATCTGAGCTATCTGCCCAAGGGGGAGGCATTGCTGAAGCTACTCTAGAGAGTGAGTATGCTGTTGATACAGTGATGGACATTGTATCAGATATAAACAAAGAAGCACAAGATGTGCAGATAAAAGATACAGCTCAAGATGAGCAAGTATCTCTTTTATAGAGAAGGCCCTTGACAAAAATCTAGATGTCCAGGGAGAACCTTTTGTTTTCCAAACTAATCTTGTTCCTCTTGTATAGATGCAACAAGAGGTAACTATGGAAGAGCTGTTTCCTGATTTACCAGCTGCAAGGACTGAGGGGGAGCAAGCATAGGTAGAAAAGGAACTGCCAGGAACTAAGGGGGAGGATCTACTGAATGCCCCATCTAATAAGGAAATAGTTGATATAGAAAGCTCATCACAACCCTCTGATGATGAGGAAACCTTTATGGCTAAGAAGAGGAAGATGGTTGCAATCAGAAAAAAGAGCACAGGCTATAAAAAGGCCTTACAAACAGTCAATCAACCACCTGCTCCAAGCATTGACTTCAGTTCATTACTGGTCCAACTACAAGTCAAATTGGATGAACAAAGACAGTCCTTAGAGAAATATGTGGATGAGTCAACTAAAGAACTGCAGTTTCAGCTGGCTCAAGAAATTAAATCAATCAAATTTGAAGTCAATCTGCATAAGAAAGAGATGACAGATTGCTTTATAAGGGAGGCAATGCTGTAGTATATTTGGCTGAGCAACAACAGCTGCAGAAGACTGAGGTTGAGGACATTATCACCAAACAAGGATATGTTTTAGAAAATCAATTCAGGTCTAATGAAAATCTCAAAGACTCCCATGAAGAAATTCTAAAAAAACTAGGAAGTATTTCCACTGATTTGAAAACTGAAATATCAAAGCGAATATAAGAAGATCTAGTTGCTGTCCAAACAGCCATTGGAGCCTCTCAAAAGACCATTTCTGATTACCTTACTAAATTCAAAACCTACTATCAAGAAGGTACATAATATCTAGCTGATCAAATAAGGTTTCAAAAGAATGATCTGAGGGATCATATAGCTAGAGAAGTCATAAAGGGGGAGATAATGTTAGTCAAAGCCAGCTCTTACCATGCAAAATGGGTATCTAACACCATCAGAGCTACACTTGGATTTCCACCCCTTTGTGAGGATGATAATACTGCTGAGTCTGGAGTGCAACCTGCCTACATTGAAGGGGATCAGCCAGAGGTTGCACAGGTCATTTACCCTCCAGCTAATTTTGACATAGTCCAACAAGAAGTTCAGACAATGTATATCCCTCCACAGGAGGCACAAAATATTATCATTGAAAAAGTAGACATGTCAGAGGCTGCCAAGGAAGCTCAGAAGGAAGCACGACTGTCCAAGAAAAGGTTTAGAGAACAGGCTAAATTAAAGCGTGATTTTGAGCAGTGGAGCCCTACTTCCAGGAATATTATTTTGACTGCCTGGAAAGCTATGAAGGACAAGACCTATGATAGGGATAAATAGGATTCTAAGCAAGAGTGGAACAAGTACCAAGCCAGACAAGAAGCCATTCTTCAGTACAGAAGGAGTGCAAAAGCTGGGAAGTTAACTGCTAATACTCTGGAGCCTAGCAGGTACTTCCCAAAGCCTTTTCACTATTTTGAAAGGCAAAGGATAAATGCTGAAGAACTGAATAAGAAGGATATGAAAGGAAAGAAACCAGCTGATGATACTGAACCTATTGTGCAGGCTAAATCAGATCTGGGAAGGGAATTGTAATTAAGGAGCCTAGTCTATGATAGGATAAATAGGCTATTGTCTAGAATAATGTAATCTTTTGTTTTTTTGTTGTTCTATAGAAAAAACATGTAAACCTGTAATTTTCTGATTAATGAATAAAATCAGTTTCAGTATTGATGTTAGTTATTATCCTGATGTGAAATGAATGTACATCTTTTTGTGTGTATGTTTTATTATGAGTGATGTATATCTTTGACTAAGGATTATGACTTCTCCAAATAGGGGGAGATTGTTGGGTACACTGAAAAATATGTACCAGATTTTGAGAAGCCTTATCTTACTCAATGATATACATCAATTTTTATTTGATGGAATATTTGAGTTTCAATGTGCAGGTGTAAGGTTTGCAAGAAAATTCTCTACGTACAATTGTCGACACTTGTGAAGAATTGTGTTGACACCCAGAAGTTGTGTCGACACTAGAAGCAGGGCCTGTTTCGACACCCAGGCATTGTGTCGACACCTGAAGAAGAAGCTGTGTCGACACCTAGAATTGTGTCGACACCTAAGGCAGGAATTGTGTCGACACCTAAAGCAGAAGCTGTGCCGACACCCAGGAGTTTTGTCGACACAAGAAGAAAGGCATGTGTCGACACTCAGGAATTGTGTCGACAACTTAAGAAGGTTTGTGTCGACACACAGGACTTATGTCGACACACACTCAATGCCATTTGTCTGCATCAGCTATGTCAAGACCAGAAGCAGTTGTGTCGACATACAGGACTTGTGTCAACACACACTCAACAACATCTGGATGACACTCAACGCCATCTAACATCAACAGCTATACTGAGTCTGAAGGTTTGTGTCGACACACGAGACTTATGTCGACACACACTCAATGACGTCTCGACACACACTCAACGACAGCTGGACATACACTCAACGCCATCTGTCAGCATCTGTTATATCGAGACCAGGAGCAGCTGTGTCGACACACAGGACTTTTGTAGACACATACAAACAGAAGCTGTGTCGAGTAGCAGAAGAATGACTATGTCAACACATGGAGTGTTGTGTGGACATCATCAAGACTTGTATCGACACTTAGTCTATTTGTGTCGACACATGTGAAGCAGTTTGCTGAGTTGTTCATGCTAAGTTGTAAAGTCTTTGAGGAATCAACTGTCATGATTGGTGACTCGACAGGTGTCATAACCAACAGGTCTGACACCTTTGTCAGAACTGTCAGAAGGTTGTTACAAAGCGGATCAGCCGGTAATCATGAGGAAACTCTATATAAGGGACTGATCCTTGACAACCAAGAAATAACTAAGGAAGTAATCAAGCAATTATGGGAAAGAGAGTTTGACAACAAGAAAAGGGGAAACCCTTAAGAAGGCAGATCCAGAACAGTCTGTAAGAAAGATTCAGATCTAATTCTGAATCTAAGGATGGAGCTATCTGAAGATCAACTTCTAGATCAAGTGAAGATCAACCTTATTTTGTTCAATCAAGAAGCTTTGAAACAACTAAGTTAGGTTGTATTTGAAGATTCAATTTATTCAAGAACTGATCAAGAAGCTCACACCCATAGAGAGTTCTATCTGGTGAAATCTCTGTACCCTTTAAAACATTCAATTTTCTTGTAGGATCTTTTATAAGATCTGAGTTGTAAGCCTGTAATTATAAATACTGAGGTAGGGCTGAGTGCCTGAGGTGTAGGACTTGTGAAAGTCTGAGTTATAAGCCTAGTGATAAAGGCTGAGGTAGGGCTGAGGCCTGAGGTAGGATTCTTGGAAAGAATCTGAGGTAAGACTTGTATAAGTCTAAGCTGTAGGAACCAATCTGGTTCTGAGTTGTAAGATCTGTGGATCTGAGTAAGTGGAAGTATGTTTGGCTGATTCCAGTTCTCTACTGGATAGGCAAAGGGGGAAGTGGATGTACCCACATTTTGGGGAACCACTATAAATCTGCTGTACTGTACTGTGCTGTGATTGGTGTGTTGTGATTGCTGTGTTGTGATTGTTGTGCTGAGAATTATATTATCTGTGCTAAGTTAGAACTAGCTAATTGCCTAAAATTCTTAAAGAAAATTAGAACCTATTCACCCCCCCTCTAGGTGTCTAGACTCTTGAAATCAAGTCTTTTAGAAAGGGCACGCCACAGCCACATGCCTGGATTTCCTCGAGATGAGAGGAAACAGGGAGTAGCAATAGCAGCGAGACTGCAAAGAAGTGCGGATCGAGGGGTCCTACCTCCGGCAAAGGAGGACAGGTGTGAAGACCGGGCAAATGTGGGGACCCGGAGATGGATCAGAGTGATCCACGGGGGTGGGGGGTTGGGAGTCGAGGCTTCCCGAAAGGCAAGTCTCCACACCATGTACCGCAGGAGTTTTGGCTTCACATCCCAGACCCCACCCCCGGAAGAGAGAATCACCTTCTCAATCAAAGATATGCCGGGTTATGAGGATCCCTTTTGTGATGCGCTGGTCATCTAGACGGCCATCAAAAATTTCACCGTCTCCCAGATCCTCATCGACAACGGGAGCTCGGTCAACGTCTTCTTTAAGAAGGCGTTTGACGCGATAAAGGTGGAGGCCAGGAGGGTGTTGGCCTCGAACGGGCCCCTGTTTGGCTTCTCAGGGGAGAGGAAGGAAGTCAAAGGAGGAGTGAGACTCCATATCTCTCTGGGGGGGCAGTCCCGCACCTGCAAGTTCGTCATTGTGGACGCCCCCAGTAGCTACAACGCCATCTTCGGGAGGCCCCTCATCAGCGCCTTCTGTTGCGTCCCCTCATCCTTCCACCAGTTCCTGAAGTTCATCGTCGAAGGGGTTTAGATCCGAGTCCGGGGAGATCCTAAGGTAACGAGGGAGTGGTATGTCATGGCGGTGAACTCTATCTCTTGGCAGGAGAGGCCTGAGGAGATGGGGCGGAGGATGGAGGAGGCGGAGCAGGAGTCCTCCAGGGGGAGATGGAGGTAGAAGAGAGTCGCACCCAGGTGGAGGTAGTATAAGAAGTTCAGGATTCGGCCGAGGCAATGGCCGTGGAGGAGGTTGGAGAGGAAGTCCTTGCCCCCAGAAGGGAGGATGTTGAAGAATGGGGGGAACAATCCCGCCTAGAAGCAGCAGAGGAGGTGGTGGAGATGGAGGTTTTTACCCTAGGAGGTAGGGTGGAGAAGTTTCGCGTCAGCGGGGGGTTGACCCCAGAAGCCCAAGGAAGGATGCTGGAATGCATCCAGAAGAACGTAGACATCTTCGCTTGGAGCGCCGTAGAGATGCTAGGGATCGATGCTGATGTGGCCTGCCATCGCCTCAACCTGGACCCAGAAGCTCGCCCCGTCCAACAAAAGAAGAGATCCACGACGGACAGGTTGGCCGAGCCGATCAGGGAGGAGGTAGCCAAGCTTCTCAAGGCTGACTTTGTATCCGAAATCCAATACCCCGACTGGGTCTCCAATGTAGTAATGGTTAAAAAAGGAGGCGGTCAGTGGCGTATGTGTGTTGATTTTTCTCTTCTTAATAAATCATGCCTTAAGGATTGTTACCCCTTGCCTCGGACCGACGCGCTGGTTGATTCAGCCATCGGTTTCCATGTAATGAGTTTTTTAGATGCATTTTCAAGTTATCACCAGATTAGGATGCCCCCCCCCCCCGACGTCAAAGATGTCTCTTTCATCACTGGGGATGAGTGCTACTGCTATAAGATGATGCGCTTTGGGCTAAAGAACACAGGTGCAACCTATTAGAAGATGATGGACAGGGTCTTCCGAGAGAAAAGGGGGAGGAACTTGGAAGTGTATGTTGATGACCTCATGATCAAGAGTCTGGACGTTGACTCTCACCTCCAGGATTTGGAGGAAACCTTCGCCACCCTACGCAAGTATAAGATGAGGCTGAACCCCCTAAAGTGTGTCTTCGGGGCGAGCAGGGGGAAGTTCCTAGGCCACCTTCTCACCCTCGAGGGGGTAGAGCCCAATCCTGACAAGGTCTGAGCAATCATGGAGCTGGGTTCACCTCGGAATGCTAAAGAAGTGTTGAGGTTGACAGGGAAGTTGGCAGGGTTGATAAGGTTCCTCTCCCGGGCCGGAGAGAAGTGCTCTCCCTTCTTCAAGAGTTTGAGGGGAGGCCAGAAGTTCGAGTGGACTTCGGAATGCGAGGAGGCATTCTGGGCCCTGAAGAAGCAGTTGACTTAGGACCCCCTGCTCTAGGGGCTAAAGGAGGAGGAAGACCTATCTCTATATTTAGGGGTCAGAGCAGAGGCACTGAGCTCCGTCCTGGTTCGAGAAGAGGGGAAGAAGCAGCTCCCCATATATTATATAAGTCGGGTGTTAAGGAAGGCCGAGCTTTGCTATCCCATCTTGGAAAAACTGGCCTTCTCTCTAGTTATCTCAGCTCGGAGGCTCCAGACTTCCTTCCAAGTATACTCGATCCGAGTGGTGACTGACCACCCCCTCCACAACATCTTCTAGGGGGTGGAGCATTCGGGTAGATTGACTAAGTGGTCAGTAGAGCTAAGCGAGTTCGGTATCTCCTTCGTCCCCCGCCTCTCGATCAAGGCCCAAGCTATGGCCGACTTCCTGGCTGACTATGTGGTCGAGGTGGCGGAGGCAGAACTCACTCGCCCCGTTCCTTGGAAGGTGATGGTGGATGGCGCTTCGGGGAGGCATTCCCTGGGGGTGGGAGTAATCTTGGAGAACCCTCAAGGGATGAAGATCGAGAAAACAGTGTTGGTGCCCTTTCCCATCACCAATAACCAGGCCGAGTACGAAGCGGTAATCGCAGGGCTCTACCTAGCCAGGGAGTTGGGGGTGCATGATGTGGAGGTCTTCACTGACTCCATGGTGGTGGCTTCCCTGATCAACGGAGAATTCAAAGTAAGGGAGCCAACTCTATAACTATACTTGGCAAAGGTGAAGGGAGTCATCGACACATTCTAGACTTTATCCATACGACACATGCCTAGGGAGGAGAATGAGCAAGTAGATCAACCGGCGAAGCATGGTCCCTGGGTAGTGGGTACCAACACCGACCTGTTCCGCCACTCCATTGAGGAGGGAGAGATAATGGAAGTGGAGCAACACCCCTCATGGATGGACCCATTCACGGCTTTCCTTTCTACGGGGGAGTATCCGGAGGGGATGGACAAGAAGAAATTCAAGTACAAGTCGACATATTACCTCGTACGAGACGGGAAGCTATATCGGAAGACCCTTTCGGGGATGTTGGCGCATTGTGTGGCTGAGAGGGAGGTCCCGATGATCTTAGAAAAAGTCCACTCCGGAGAGTGTGGGAGCCATTTTAGGGGATGGATCCTGGAAGGAAGAATCATCAGGCAAGGGTACTTCTGGCCGACCCTGAGCCATGATGCCACAAAGTTCGCAAAAAAGTGTAGCAAGTGTCAGTTGTATGCCCCACTCCAGCTACAACAAGCTCAATGCCTCAGGAGCATCACCGCGCTCAGGCCCTTCGCAATCTGGGGAATGGATCTTGTAGGGCCTTTACCCCAGGCAAGCGGGGAGAGAAGATTCTTGTTGGTCATGAATGACTATTTTTCCAAGTGGTTAGAAGTCAAGGCATTGGCCAAGGTGACCTCCCAGGTCATCAGGAACTTTGTGTGGAGGGAAATCATCTACCGGCACGGGCTACCCCAGGCCATTGTCACGGACAATGGACCCCAGTTTGCTAGCACCGAATTCATCAGCTTTTGTGGGCAACTCGGGATAGATCTCAAATTTTCTTCGATTCATCATCCTAGGAGCAACAGACAGGTGGAGGCAGCGAACAAGATCATCGTCAACCTCCTCAAGAAGAAGGTGGAGAACTTGAGGGGCAGCTGGGTGGAAAAACTCCCTTCGGTCCTCTGGACCCTTAGGACCACACCCAACACAGCCACAGGAGAGACTCCCTTCAAACTCTCCCATGGGTGCGAGGCGGTACTCCTAGTAGAGTTCGAGGTCCGGACACCTCGGGTGGTCGAAGCAGGAGAAGGTGGGGAAGAATGGAGAGCTGAGAATGAGGAGGAGCTACGACTCTCCCTTGATATGGTAGAGGAGGTGTGCGACCTCTCGGCCATCTGCCTGGAGGAAGTGAAAAGAAGAATGACAAAGTATTTTGACAAGCACGTCAAGGTTAAGCAATTCACAGAAGGGGACTTGGTCCTGAAGAAGGTAGATGCCGCTGGACGATCAGCCACCGTGGGAAAGCTTAACCCCAATTGGGAGGGTCCGTACATTGTAAAAGAAACATTGAGGTCAGGAGGGTATTGCCTCCAGAATGTGGAGGGTGAGACCCTAGGTCTCACCTGGAGTGGTGATGACTTGAAACATTTTTTACCATAGAACATGTAAGTACCATTCCTTTTTTCTAATAAAATTTGAAGTGTCATTGCTCTCGTCGCTACCTATGAGAATGGTTGATGTTTGTTTGATAGACTCCGAACAGATCCCGCTGTCAGGCTCCCACCTAGCTGGCAGGGCTGGATGTCACTCGAGGGAGTCTGCCCCAGACCCTGAGTAGATCCCGCTGTCAGGCTCTCACCAGCTGGCAGGGCTGGATGTCACTCGAGGGAGTCTGCACCAGACCCCAAGCAGATCCCACTGTCAGGCTCTCACCTAGCTGACAGGGCCTGATGTTACTCGAGTGAGCCTGCCCCAAACCCCAAGAAGATCCCGCTGTCAGCTCTCACCTAGCTGACAGGGCTGGATGTCACTCGAGGGAGTCTGCCCCAGACCCCGACAAGATCCCGCTATCAGGCTCTCACTTAGCTAGTAGGGCTGGATGTAACTAGAGGGAGTCTGCCCCAGACCCCGAGCAGATCCTGTTGTCAGGCTCTCACCTAGGTTGCAAGGCTGGATGTTACTCGAGGGAGTCTGCCCTAGACCCTGAGCAGATCCCGCTGTCAGTCTCTCACCTAGCTGATAGGGCTGGATGTCACTCGAGGGAGTCTGCCCCAGACCCCGAGCAGATCCCGCTGTCAGGATCTCAACTAGATGGCAGGGCTGGATGTCACTCGAGGGAGTCTGCCCCAGATTCAGAACGGATCCCGTTGTCAGGCTCTCACCTAGCTAGCAGGGCTGGATGTCACTTGAGGGAGTCTGCCCCCAGACCCCGAGCAGATCCCACTGTCAGGCTCACCTAGCTGATAGGGCTGGATATCACTCGAGGGAGTCTGCCCCAGACCCCAAGCAGATCCCGCTGTCGGGCTGGATGTTACTCGAGGGAGTCTGCCCCAGATCCCGAGCAGATCATGCTGTCAGGCTCTCACCTAGATGACAGGGCTGGATGTCACTCGAGGGGGTCCCACCCTCTCCTGGAATTATTTAGGAAGATTGATTTCCTAACGGTGTAGGGGTAGAAGGTCCTTATATGCGAGCTTGAATACGCAGGCCCAGCTCAGTAGAGAGAAGACAAGCCTCGATCGGTCCTCCTGTTGAGGAAGGATAGCTCCAACAAGGCACTCCACCCCCCCCCCCCTTCAGTTTTACTTGTGAAATGTTTGGACAGTTTTGACTCAGCATCAGCAAGAGAAGGGACAACTCGCGTGCGAGCTGGGTGGTTACGGACCCAGCTCGGCAAGTAGTCCATTCCTAGCTAATCCGGGGAGGGGCGAGCTCTTGGAATTCGCTCGCGAGTACGAATCCTAGACATGTACTATAACGACAAATTCTGTCCCAGCGAGATTTAACAAAGGGGAAGACTCGCGGCCGAGTGCATCGCAGAAGGAAAATTCAGAGCAAAGGAGATAGAAAAAATTCATTTTTCATTCAGTATAAAATGATTACGAAAGGAGAGCTCGCCTAGGCGAGGTTACAAAAGAGGGGAGAGAGAGTTACAAAGATAAGAAAAAAGGGAGAGAGGGGGGTGAAGGTCAGCTCTTGCCTCCTCCCCCGGATTGGCGATCTCTGTCTGCTCCGCCAGAAGGGTTGTCTTTGAAGTCCTAGCCAAAGAACACGTCGAGGCTATCTTCCTTCTCGCTCGGCAGCATGGGCGGGAACAGACTCGGCATGAGGTCTCGGACCGTGACCTCCTCGCAGCCCTCCACCAACACCTTCATATCCTTCATAATTTGTAGGGTGCAGGTGCATTCGACGGATTCGATTGAGTTGACCCGCAGCCTTTCAACGACCTCAGCCTCGCCAAAGATCCTCGGGCTCTTGTATGGGAAGGGGGGCTCGCCACCACCTGGGGGGAGGAAGGCATCCGCCTGACGGGTGATTTCTCCATGAAGCCCCTTATTTTCCTCGCTCAGCTTCGTATTCCTCCCTTCCAGCTCGGCAGAGCGAGCCTCCAGCTCAGCGGTGCGAGCCTCCAGCTCGGCGACGCGAGTCTCCTGCTCGGTGGAGCGAGCACAGAGCTGATTATTCTCTTCCTCTAGCCTGGCAGTGCGAGCACACAGCTCCCCGGCAGCCTTGGCATCCTAGGGCAAGAACAGGTAAGTAAAATCTAAAGCTAAAAATCCCAAGTGAAGGGAGGAAGGGGTAGCTAGTGCTCACCAGTCCGTCGGCGCCCTTGGAGAGCAAGTCCTCGACAATGCCAAGCCTCCTCTCCAGGTCCACGACCTTGTCCTAGGCCAGGTAGCGCTTCTGCTCTGCCTTCTGCAGGAGGTGGCTGAGGTTAAAGCCGCGACGAACCACCATGTGGTAGAGCTCCAGTGCCCGCATATGGGCTTGCATGCCCTCATGGCCGAGTTGGCGCAGGGTCATGCACTTGTAGGCCGTGGCGTCCTTGTGCCCATAAAGGCCGAAGCTGAGCGCATAAGCTTGACCTGAGGAGGGCTCGCAGTCGGCCCAGGAGGATTAGAGGGTGGAGACGGAGACCCGGTGGGCGGACTCGTCCCACTGAACCACGGGCTCGTTGACCGAGTCCTTCCACCTCCCCCTATGGCCGAAGCGGGGATGGCCCTTCGGTGAGCCCGACTCGCAGGTTTGGGCCTTCTTGACTGCAGGAGAAGATGGCTAGCATCCCTCCTGCCCCTTGCCCATTGTCTCCTTCAGCGGGCTCCCTGACGATCCGTCCGGGGTGGTCTCAGGTGAGCTCATGTACTTGGGTTGTTGTCGCTGCTTCGCCCGAGAAACCACCACCGCCTATAGCTTCTTCTGCGATGGATGGCGACGAGGCAATCTGGACCCCGCAGGATCAGCCCGCTTCTTGCTAGAGGGCTTAGACGGCGACGGCTCGTCTCCGTATGCTGCTGGAACCGCCTTTTCACGGGCGAGTGGGTGGGCGAGTGGTCCCAGATCTGCAAAAGGCGGGTTCTCGGGAATTAGCCGCTCCCCTGCAAAAATAACTTTGTAAAAATTTCGATGGATTTGGCGAGATCTGGCAAGGAGGAGAGTTGAAAGATATACCTTCATCGGGAAGGACAGGGAGGAGCGAGTCGAGGCCCCTTCGGAGGAAGGCGACCTCGAAGTCCTTGTGGAGGAAAAATTTGTGGAGCTCGGCATGGTTGCCGCAGACGGTGGGGGTTGGTATACCTCCTTGCCTTTTTGCTGCGGTGAGCAGGGGACGTTGCCGAGATCTCCCTTAAGGAAGACGATCTTGGTAATCCAGTTGTGGTGTTTGTTCGCGATCTTGCGAACCTTGATAAAGGAACCCCCAAAGAGGGCGATGTCGTCGGGAGTCGCCTTATAGGTGAAGAGTTTCCTGAACACTATCAGGTTGAACTCGATTCGCTCCCGAAGGAGGAAACTCGCAAACGCCACCATCATGGCAATGGAGTTCAGGTTCAGCTGCGCGGGAACCACGCCGAAGTATTTGAGGATCTGGCGGATCTCCGGCTAGAGCGGAAGGCGCAACCCCACCTCAAAATGCGAGATGGAGAAGGCGAGCTCCTCGGAGTAGAAAGTGTTGATGGCCTCTCCTTCCCTAGGCCGGCGCACCTCGAAGCCAGGGGGCTTGAACTCGGTAGTGAACACAGCGAACTCCTCCTCCGTCGTGTTCCCCTCAAAGAAACAGTAGTCGGTAAAGTGATGAGCGAACTTGGAGCGACCATCAGAGTCTGGATTGGACTTTCCCATGCTCGCGGAAGGTATAGGGAGCGAGTACAGGTAGGGAGAAGGCGAGCAGGGGAGGAAAATACAGAAGTAATAAAAGCGATAAGTCAGGGTAGGTGAGGGGGCCTATTTATAGGAAAATGGATCAGGGGTCGAGCTGAACGATCGGTCCAGCTCGCCTAACCCAGCTCGCCGACTTCCGCGGCCTGTCCCATCATGTGCCAAGCAAGAATATTATATTCGAACAACAAGCAATAAAATCTGAAAATATTTCTAAGTTATTACAGGCCCAAGAGGGATATTGTCCAGAGAAATTAAATGCAAATAAACCAGCAAGTTCGGCACGTGCGTGAGCTGAGGGAGAAAGGAGAAGAGTTCTGGTATGCCCAGCAAGGGGGTCGTTCTCTACCTACCCCGGCCTCGCGTCTCCTCCCCCGCAGGTCGACGCGAATTGCGGAGCTCGCGGATCCATCTCAAGCACCCCCGGGTAGCAAGGAGATTCTCGTCCAGCTCCTCCAGCAGCAGTGTAAGGGACGTCGCCTCGCCCACCGGGTCATCCCTCACCTCGCCTACTAGCCACGCGCACTCTCGCTGTAGCACGTCGTTGTCCTCCCGCAACCAGTGGATCTCGCGTGCAATCTTTTTGAGGACCTCGATTCCTCGCTTCGTCAGCTCGAGGCCCCCCAGCTCGGCATCCAGGAAGGACTCCAAGGTCTTCGGGGAAGGAAGGGGCGAGTAGCAAGCTAGCTCGAAGGATTCGTCAGCCTCCAACTGACTGCAGAAAGCTGCAAGAATAGTTGAACAATAATGTAAAGGGGGAGTACACCCGGGGAACTACAGATGAGAACCAATAAAGGATGACTCACCTGAAGAGCTTGGCGCCTCAAAGGAGAGTCGAGGTGGGGGCATCTTCAGATTTTTACCGCGACCCGGAGGCTATATTCGGGGTGGAATAAGGCTGAAGCCTTGCACTGGGATAATTCCGGCACCATCCCTCGAAGTCTCGGCGAGCTGAGAAGAGGGAACGCATGCCGGCGAGTCCAGTCTTTGCGAGCTCAACCCCAGAGTCCCGAAGGGCGGGGACGGGTCCCGTTGGAGAGTCTCCGGAGCCATGAACCGTGGGTCGGCGTGAAGAGTATCGGCCCAAGGAGAGGTGACCTCGCCGCCCCCATCCCGGCAGTACTGGTTGGCACAGAGGTCAACAAAATTCCCCTCCTTCCCAGGGGCAGGCAGGGTAGAGGAGCCCGTCTTAGGCTCCAGGGCCATTTTTAAATCTTGGAAGGCGCGTTCGGACGTCTCTGCATCTGGCTTCGCCCTCTTGGCTGAGTTGGACTTGGCCGGGACGCTCAGCAGGATGTTAAGGGAAATGGAGGTTAGGATGGCAACGTGGGCAGAGGAGACCTCGCGAGCCTTCGCAAGCCTCTCTTGGAGATCCTTGGGAAAAGGCATCTCGACAAATTCAGAGCGAAGGGGAGTGAGAAAGGTCACCCAGGTACGTATGCACATATTTATAGCCGCTGGTGGATCCTGTCGAAAGATTCCCTGGCTCCTGCCACACTCGCCGAATCCGGTGGGGTTGGATGTTTCTTTCCGAGCTTGTGCCAACCTCGCAAAGAGCTGGGATTGTGTACAACCTTGTATCCGACGAGTAGGTCAGTAGGAGCCAGAATGGCCAAATCAGGTAGTCTGAGTCCCTGGCCGAGCTCGGCAGATTGGAGAGCTCGGCAGTCTCCGGCTCGCATATGAGAGGTGAGATCCCTTGGGGAGGCGAACTTGTACTCACCATGTCCAGTTCGTCGAGTTGTGTGCTGTTCGTCGAGCTCTGGGCTGTTTGTCGAACTCTGAGTCGCTCGACAAATTCGAACCGCTCAACAGGCCTACGACGTGCGAGTAGGGCAGGCTGTGCCCGTACTCTCCCAAGGCCGAAGACAGGAAGCGAGTGCCTGCTCCATCGAGCACTCGTCGCCCTTGCCGAGTAGGGTTTGTTGAGGGAAACTTGCACAGTGATCTGTGAGGTGTTTTTACCATTTTGCCCCCGCTGGCCTGCCCATAACAAGTTAGAACAGCGGAGTTACGTTGTTGGCAGATCCAGTTGGGCTGCACATAGCTGATCAGAACAGCGGACGTTGGCTATTTGCAAGTTGTTTTCAAAAATCTATAAATAGGACCCAAGGGGTACCTCCGAAGGCATGCTTACCTGCCCCCTCCCCCCAGTCTTCTAGCGCTTTTTGAGATACCTTAGCCCGACATTTGGCTAAGGAGGGGAAGCACTCAGTGATCTTTCGGGTGTGTGGTGGGTCCTCCGCGTCGAGCCCTTGGTCCAGTCCCTTGTTCTTTTTCCTTGTTGTTTTTCTTGTAAGAGAGAAGTAGGTGCACGATCACCCATTCCCCAAGGGTGAACTCCATCAAGACCGAGTTTTTGGTTTCAACAATATTGGGTACCCAAAATTTCTGGAGACTACCCCAAAATCATATTTTGAGCAAATGAGTTCACAAAGGATCACAGTCAATTGTATTAAATTCATATAAACAATATGAGTGCAATGTAACTCATGTCATTCGAATCTGGTGTGGTTTGAAAAATACCTGATTGGGTCTTATTATTTGATGAAACCACCTCAACATAATATTTTGAGGAAATGAGCTCAGAATGGCTCTCAGTCAGTAGCATTGGACTTATATGATCAATAGGAGTACAATGCACAACTAATTTCATCAGAATCTATTGTTTTTTAAATAATGACCAGGTTATGTCACATTGTTTGACGCACTCGCAAGATCAAAATGAGTTCAATGCAACTCATTTTGTTAGAAACTGATCTCATATAAAAAAATTGATCTGGCTAGGTCACATTGTTCGGCTAGGGCTGATATCGAGTCGAGTTCGAGCGATTTTGGCTCCGCTCGAAATCGAAATTTTCAACTCGAACTCGGCTCGAACTCGGCTCGAAATCGACTCGAAATCGAAATTGTTTTCGAGTCGAGTCGGCTCGACTCGAAATGGCTCGATTCCAAGTCGGCTCGAAATCGAATCGATTCAGCTCAAAATCAAATCGAGTCAGCTCTAAATCAAATCGAGTCGGCTCAAAATCAAATCGAGTCGGCTCAAAATTTAGTAATTTTTCGTTTTATTCCTAGTTTGCTCAAAATAAAATTGGGCAACCTATAAATTTAGCAAATGAAACACTTAAAACCTTCATTCTTTTTATTTAGGTTTAAATTTTGTTATTTTTAATCTTAAAATAAGAATATATTAATAAATACATAATTTTTTTAATTAATTCGAATTGATTCAAATCATATTTCGAGCGATTCAGGGCTGGCTCGAAATCGACTCGAAATCAGATTCGAGTCAAATTGAATCGACTCAAATTGAGTCGAATCAATTTTAACCGATCCGACTCGGCTCAATTTCGAACGATTTTCGAGCGATTTCGAGTTTCGAATAATATGCTCAGCCCTATGTTCGACGCAACCTCCTCGAAATCACATTTTGAGTAAATGAGCATAGAATGGACCCTAATTAGTGGCATTGGAGTCATAGGAACAATACAAGTGCAATGTAACTCATTTCGCTCAAATCTGACGGTGTTTAGTCAAGTTGACCAAAGTGGGTTTTGTTAAGTTAAGAGGTGTCTTAAAAAATATAGACACTTAAAATACTATCCTATCACATCAACATTTACTCATCGCACGATGACTATGACCGACATCGACTTTGAATTATATATAAAACCCACCCAAGGATTTATTTTGGTCAAACCCCTTTTATAAGAGGTATTTTATAAAAAAAGAATCCCTTAACCCCATACCTAAGTCCACCCAAGCCCACCCCATTTTATCCACTCTGATAGGCATTAATCTCAAGTCATATATTAGTGGATTTTAAATGAAACCCTAAGCTTAAACCTTCCTCTAAGCCCCCCCCTCCTTTAACTCTAACTCTAACCACAATTCAAGCCACTAACCCTAACCCTTGCCCCTTTATGAATACAAGGTACAACCAACCTAACGCTTATGCCAACTGCCCCCTCACTCAACCCAGTTTGCTAGAGTTCACCCGAGTGAAGGAGGGAGAGGGTCTTGGGTGCCTATTTAAAGCCCCCTACTTATGTTGAGCTCACACTACCACTCTATCTTCAAATGAATCGAGCCCTATCACCTTGAACCTTTACCGGCGCTGGAGAAGAGGAACAGAGGAATCCCGCCGCCACCACACTTCGACGATGTGTCCCCGACCATGACAGCCTAAAAGAGACCTTATGAATGTGGGATTCCACCTCCTATACTCCTTAAGTTCTTGAATGACGCGCATGCTACCACCTACCACCGGAGCTCCGCCGCAACCTCGCTTGAGCTCGGTTTTGAGCTCGGGTGGCCAGCCAAGCAATGCAGTACTCCACATGGCCTCTCTGGCTTTATAAGGAGTACCACCTCGCCGAAGAGGGCTCAACTATCCTCTCTAAGAAGCCCTAAGGAGGAGGCACTGCCGGAGAGCAGAGCTTCGGCAGTGCCAAAGAATGAATTTCTTTATTTGACTCCTCTTGGCGGTCCTTAGCGACACTAGATTGTAGGAGAACCGCTAGAAGGAGCTCCCACCACCGAAGTTGATGCCACATCCAATGGATGCTCGACCAATGGTGGTAAAGACCCGATAACTCTCTGCCTCTATTGGCCTATAAGCATCGTCTGATCTCGGTCAAGAAATCGAACAGCCCTAATTTCCTTAAAAATTGCTAAACAATGATTGATCCCACAATAGCTCCACACCAGTTCTGCTGTGGAACCACTATTTTATTTTTTTGTGGCTGCATCTCAGACACCAGTCATGCTTTAAGATCTTTGTCTTCATTCTTGAATTGAAATCATTTAAGTAATTTTTTAAGGGCCTTAATGACATCTGCTAGGAAAGCCCCATTAATCCAAATAATTGTGTAGGAATTCACCAAGATTTCAAATTATTTTTTAATAATTTATTATAAAATCATTTGATATTTATTAAAGGTAAATAGTGAACTTTAGATCAAAATAATTGTATTTTCAGCTTAAAATAATTATAGAAATTAAATAGTGCAATATCATCCCTTGCCCTAAGGTGAAAAATGCTTGCAATTTCAGCTTAAAATAATTATATAAATTAAATAGTGCAATATCATCCCTTGCCCTAAGGTGAAAAATGCTTGCAATTTCATAACAAGTCTATACAAATTATTTGAAAAATATCAGGCTCAGTTTGCAAAATTTAAACTCAAATCGACGATAATCCGTCCCCCCCCCCCCGAAATAGTTCGGTATGTCACTTTGTGAAATTCTAATCGCTCAGATTAAAAGTTATTTAGATATGCCTCCCCCCCCGAAATAGTTCGGTATGTCACTTTGTGAAATTCTAATCGCTCAGATTAAAAGTTATTCAGATACTACGTTAAATAATTATCAGGTTTGATCACGTAAAACCCAAAAACACCTAAACTTGAAATATCAATAAGTTGACTATCGCAATTAAGAACTCGTTGAACCCAAAATTATTTAAATGATGTTGAATAATGTCTTAATCATTTGAATACTTTAAATAATAACCGATTTGATCGACATAAAACTCAATAAACTCTGAACTCGAAATACCCATAAGATAAGAATAACAAATAAGAATTCATTGAACTCGCAACTTTAAAATTTCTACTAATACCTTCCTGGAATGGAGACGAGAACTATGAATACCTCCTTAGAATGGAGATGAGAACTGTGAATACCTCCTTGAAAAAGAGATGATAACTTGAGTGTAGGAGACTTATAGAACTTCAGAACAAAGAATGTTTTAGAATGTCTTTTTTTTTTCATTTACCGCTTCTTATTTACTTTCTGCACCTTTTTATTTATTGTTTGCTTATGCCTATTATTTTATTCTGCATTTCTTATCTTATATTACCTATATTTAAAGTTTACTTGGAAATGAGACATTCCTCCAATGATAATCCTAAATAATACATGACCTCAATCGACGTGAATAATAGTATTATGTTAAGAACCTAAGTAGTACGATTGAGTTTGATGTGTTAGTCACTTGCTCGAATTATTTAAATATTTTGTAGGGAAAGAAACCGCAAGATTTGAAAGTCAAGGCTTGCTTCAATTCATTTCTTATGGATAAAATATGCCCTGAGAATTGATTGATGTGGCAGATTGATCATGCTCAGGAGACATTCATACCAACATGGGGCCTAATTTTTGGGTACACGCTTGTACCATGCTCTCGTGCCCAAATAAATAGCAAATAAATCCTGGGGCCCACCTTTCCTTCTCCCCCAATTCGTTTTTTGTCTTCATCTTCCCCGATTTTGAACTTCCTCCTCTGCTGCAACCCAACGCCGCCCAGGGTTTCGGGACCTCACCGACTACTATTCCGACCATCTCACTGGCTACTATTCCGACCATCTCCTACCAAACCTTACCTGAGGAGTTTGGATAACAACAGAAGACCGTGAGTGTGCCATTACTACTCCGCCATTACTAGGGTTTGATGCTCGACGAAGCTTTTTCAATAGTGTTGCTTTTTAACTCTAGAAACTCTCATTCTTGTCGTTGTTGCAGGTCTTTTCCCTCATCGTTTTGTTCTCCCTGAAGTTTCAGATCATGCAGGAGTCATATGAGAAACCCGTCGTAGATAGTTTTGGCAATGTGAGTCTTAATTCTTTCTTCTCTTTTACATATCTTTCTTTAATTTAAGTTCAGTTTATTTCTCGTTGATTGTCACCAACACTGAAATTTACTCTGTTCCAACTGTAATTCATTATATTGCAACTGGAATTTGCCATGTTACAACTGGATTTTAATTTTTTTATAACTGGAATTCATTCTTTTCCAACTGGATTTAACTTACGACTATTTTTTTCCTGAATGACAGAAATCCACAGTATCATTCCCTATTGTACATAGTGAGGAGGAAGCATACTCCATGTACTACAATTATGCCCATAAAACTGGATTCAGCGTGCGAAAGCAAAATATTATCTATTAGGCGCATACCAGATTTATCAAGGGCCGCGGGTATAGTTGCGCAAAAGCTGGCCTAAAGGTTTCCAAACCGTTGAGGGACGAACAACAAAAATACCGTAAATTGGATACTCGTACAGATTGTTTGGCCTGCATATACTTTAATGCAAATAAAGAAGGTAAGAATTGGGAGGTTACAAAGTTCGTCGAGGAACATAATCACCCACTTGCATCAGAAAATGACAGACACCTACTGAGGTCTCATTGCAGTATATCTACTGTTCAAGCTAGCCTTCTAAAGAATATGACAGGTGTGGGTATTAGAACAACCGATGCATATAATTTCCTTGCAGATGAAGTGGGCGGTGTTGAAAATGTGGGGTTTTGCAAGTCCGATGCTTATAATTTTGTCCAACGCGAAAGAACAGCGCTAATAGATAGTGGGGATGCTAGCAGCTTGTCCAAAGTATTGCAGGATAGATAATCCGAGGACAATATATTCTCTTATGATATCCTAACTGATGAGATGAATAGACTTATTGGTTTTCTTTGGATTGACGGGCATAACAAAATTTATTACGATTGCTTCGGTGACGTTATCGTGTTCGATACTACATATCGGCTGAATAAGTATAATTTGGCATGTGCACCCTTTATTGTTGTTAACCATCATTGGCAGAATATTTTTGTAGGTGGGGCATTCATTGCAACAGAGACAATAGAATCCTTTTGCTGGGTGTTCGAGACCTTTTTGAGGTTTGTTGGAGGAAAACAACCGACCACTATATTTACAGATCAAGATCAGGCAATGGCTCCTGCCATTGAGAGAACTTTTCCTACTAGTCGGCATCAGTTGTGTCAGTGGCACATCTCGAAGAAAGCCCCGTCCAAGGTACCCGCTTTCAATAACGACAAAGTTGTACGATAACTTTTCTACTATTGTATGAGTAAATGTGATTCTGAGATTGAATTTGAGAAGTGCTAGAGTGATATAGTTTCAAGAGGAAACTTGGAGGACAATAGATGGTTGTGTGACTTATATAAGGTTAGAATGAGGTGGTCTTCTGCTTTCAATAAATTATGTTTAGATCTTGGAATATTATCTACACAAAGAAGTGAGTCGGTTAATAATGTTTTGCATGGTTGTTCCAAAGCAACCAGTTCCCTGGTCGAATGTTATATTGGGTTGGATAAATTGACCTCGAACTGGCATCGATCTGAGCATGATGAAGACTTTCGTTGCAAACATGGTAGCGTAACTCCAAAAATTCAACATTGTCACCTACTCAAACATATTTCGAAAATATACACTCGAAAGAGTTTCTCTATATTTGAGAAAATATATATGGACGGCGCAGTTGGTGTATGTGTTGTAGAAGAATCAAGAATAAGTGAAAATCACATCGTGTATGCAACACAACATTGTGAATCAGCCGGGGATCTTAAACGCTGGTTCGTAACAGTTGATTCAACTAATTTTGATGCAAATTGTTCGTGTATGGGTTTTCAAACGAAAGGAATACTATGCAAACACATATTGAGGGTGTATAATCATACAAATGTTAAGCAAATTCCTGCCAAGTACATACTAAATAGATTTATTGTAAAAGCGAAGAAGGGTATGTACCTTTCAAAGGAAGCAAGACCGAAAGACTTTGATTCAAATTTAGTTTTTAAAAATCATATGATGCAGTTTACTTATGATCTGAACCGACGAGTAGAGGATTGCAAGCTTGCCAAAGAGTACGTACACATTGCCTTCATTGAGGTTGCTAAGAAGGCAGATGAAATAGTAGATGAAGACAAAATGATAAGAAAGTATGTGAAGGATAAAAATGACAAAAACAAGGGGCTAGTGCGAGATCCACCGACAATGCGAAGCAAGGGCCAATCTAACAACCGGCCTAAGAGTCATTGGGAAAAAACAACAAAGAGTAAAAGTAAGATCATTTAGCTTTAAATTTAGTTATTTCTTTTTCAATATTTAATTCTCATTGAGATTTTAATTTAGTCATTTACTTTTTCCAGCGGCCAGAGATGATTCAAAGGGTAAAGCTCCCATAGTGGTTGACCTGAAAGAGGAGCCCAAAGAATACAACTTCTTAGACAATCTATCTCTTGAGAGTTTTGCGGCTCTAGTTGATACACCTCCGTCATGCCAGAACTTTAACGTTCAATCAAATTTGGATGCTCCAGTGGATACACATTATAAATTCTCCGCAATTCCCGATGTTTTAAGATGGTAATGAGAAGTGCATCACATTATTCAAAGGGAAAAAAAGATGTAGCTTGTCTGTTTGATGGTTTTACACCTCCTCTTTCAGCATATTTAACTACTCTGAATGAGTAGATGTTTGTAGTTTAATTTCTAACAATCATTTATATTTAAAAAGATTCAGCTTGTCTATAAGATGGGCTACCATTTTGTTAACGGAGGAAAATTATTGCAAGATGTCCCAAAGGACATGAGAGCATTATCTTTATTGCAAGCATGCAAAAACTTGACTTTTCCAATTTGTGTTGTGCTATAGAACATGCATTTATCTATCAGAAATTGGAACAAGCATAAACCACATTTTGGTGAAAGATTTGGAACAGACATGCAAAAAAAAAACCAGTACATATGATGTGCTAAATAATATTGTCTACAGGTATCCCTGATTTTTTGAAAGAATTGGTCCAAATCTACTGTCCAAATAGCAACCATGCATAAGCCATATTTTGTATTATCTCAGTGCAGAAGGATTATACACTCCAATCGTCTCGGATCATAGAATTATATAATATCATTTAAAAATTAAATCCATGTTCTGTGAGTAGGGAAGACTGAAATATCTGGCAAAAAGATGCAACCATTTCGGCTCGGATCCTCGGCATGTCCTTACCCCAAGCCTTGTGACTACTCCAATCGACTGGTCCCTCTACCACACTAGCTGCCATATATTTCATCACAAATATTCTGCAATCGTTGTCATTGTCCTGAGTAGGAAGGCCTTCAATGACGCGTAATGGCCATAGGGCTATGTCGCTGGGAAGCACATCACCTGTGTCTTCTTGAAGGTACCTCATCTGCACATATGTCGTCAAGGTAATCAGAGATTCAGTGCTAAGATTATCTGCACATATGAAGTTATAAGTTTTTTTAATTATACAACTACGTACATGATTCCGTAGGGGTGTCTTGTGTGTGGGATTCGGCATCGAGTCATAGAAATCCCAGATTTTTTTTTAAGATTGGCCACCAGTAGGACCCAATGGCTAGCAACATGGCATGGCATTACAATAAGCTCAGTAGCTCAAACTAACTCATGGGTGATATGCTCGACCAGTCTACGACTGATCTTCCCGCATGATTTTAAATACTCCAAAAATTGTACAAAAACAGTCAGTAGTTAAGGAAAAAATAGCCAATATTGTTAACATATATCATTCATTACCGCATGATTTGAAGATACGAACAGAAAATTGACCATGTTATTCTCATCTTTCTCTTTGAGGCTATTAAGAACGTATGCATATGCATCCAAATACGATGAGCACACCCATCCCGTCCCTAGGATATCAATCTGGCTTGATCGAGAAATAAAAATATTCCCTCTCTCAATAACGATCGAGTCCCTGAATACAGGAGAAGGGGTAAAATCACACGATAATAACAGTAAATGAAAAGAAAAAAAACATATGGATTATGATAGCGCTCCATCACGATTGTGATCATCTTCCTATCTTCGGGACAAAGTGCACTCCTGCCCGGGTATATTGGCCAGCAATCTTTGTCGGCCCTCTTCTTTTGTTTCCCCTTTACTGGTGTACGTCTCATCTTGTGTAGCACTATTGCAGAATTATCTTTTATGACGCTGACCGCCTCATCCTTCACCCCCTCATTCTTCACCCCCTCATCCTTCACCCCTCATCCTTCACCCCCTCATCCTTCACCTCCTCCTCATTGACTTTCTCCTCATTGGCAAGCCCTAACATAGCCGCCAAACGATCAAATTTATCTTGAATAAAGATCTTTACTTGCCCGACCGCTTCATCAACATAGCTTTTAAATCAAGCCTCCCTAATCATCTCTCCTTCTCCTTATATGCCCTCCTCTTCCTTTTTTCCTTACGCACTTCTTTCTCCTCCTTCATCGTCTTCACCTCCTTCTCCTTCTTCTTTTTCTTTTCATTCTCCTCCTTCACTTCCTTCACTCTCTTCTTTATCTCCTCTTTCTCCTCCTTCTCCCCTCTTAACCTCTTGTTGTCCTTCTTCAGCCTCTGCTGCTTCTTTTTCTCCTCTTTCTCCCTCTTCTCTTTCTTCACACTTCTTCTCTCCTCCTCTTCCTCAAAGCTTGATGAGTATTCCTCACCTTCTCCTAGCAAATCTTGCTCCTCAACCGATATATAAATGAAAGACTTTCGAACCTGTACATAAACAAACGTGTCATGTTATATGTTCATGAAATAAGTATTCCACCAAATAACGATGTACTTCTTACAGCATCGGGATTTGACAAAATAGCTCAGAGTCTTGAACAATACAAGGCGCTAAAGGTAAGCTGGGAGGACCATCGGTGCAATCGGGGAGTGGCCATTTCTACGCATGCCGATGCTATAGAGGTATGCTCCAAAAACCAAACCTAAGACATGATATGAAACAGCTACAAGCACTTAATAAAACATCAAGGTTATAACAAGTATAAGTTGTACGTGCTCTTGCTTACCACTAGAATAACTGTGCACCCCTCAAGGTAGCCTAGATTTGTCATCTCCTCCCCAATAGCAATCTGCCTTATAGCAGCAAAATGAGAGTGGAGAAAGGAGTGTATGGCCTTCGGCCAGTTCACGACTACGAAATCCTCAGGCCCTTTGAAATCCACAAGGCAGGTGGGCACTTTGAGTCCTTTCAAGGGGAAGAAGAAAACTGCCAAAACATATCTAATAAGAGCATTTATTCTCCTTGACTCGAGGGTTGGTGAACTCTCTTCTACTGTGAGGTCAGCTAGCTCTTGCACCAACGACTTAAGCTTGAGGTTAGACAACAGAATTCTCTCAAAATGAAAATCTCTTCCCCGATTTGGAAGACCCGATATTTGTGCAACATGATTCACTATAAATTTTACGTAAAACTTACCCAAGAGAAAAACATTTCTCTTCACAGAGTAAGACCTAATAATATAATATTTTAGAGGAATATTCTGTTGAATAGTGGGCATGTCAAGCACTTGTAGAATTCCTATATCACGAAGAGTCTCTTTGGATCCTTCGGAGAGTACATCCAACAGGGATTTGGCATTTTCTTTGAATGTCTTAGTTGCACATCTGCTATATAAAAAATTGGAACCTGGCATCTGCGATTGCGAAGGATAAATAAAAGAATCTCAAACAATATTACAACTGGAAGAACACAAAATTACAACTGGAATCTAACTAGATAAAACTGGAATGTAACTGAAATTTAACTGGAATACAAACAAGAGAAGCAGGAATGAAACTGCAACTTAAAGGCCAACTGGAATGCAACTACAATGAGAATTAAACTGGACAGTGGAATGCAACTACAAAGAAAGTGCAATTGGAATGGAACTGAAAATCAAAATATTATACCTTGAAGGAGTAGTAATGAGAAACTCTGGTAATGAACGTGCTCCAGTTGAAACTAAAAGCCAGTTGGAACTGAAGAGAAGTAAGAACAGACAACCAAGTAATGGCGGAAATAGGAAGCACTGATTTTTTCGCCCGAATCAACGTCCTGGGGTGAGTATGGTGGAGTAGTAATGGAGACTTCTGGTTAGTAGCACTGAAAAACCCTAGCAATGCACAGCGAAACGGGAGAGACCCTAGGAAAGGTGGTCGGAATAGTAGCCGGTGAGGTCCCGAAACCCTGGGCGGCGTTGGGTTGCAGCAGAGTTGAAGTTCAAGGTTCATATCGGGGAAGAGGAAGACAAAAACGAATTGGGGGGAGAAGGAAAGGTGGGCCCCAGGATTTATTTGCTATTTATTTGGGCACGGGAGCATGGTACAAGCGTGTACCCAAAAATTTTCCCGACATGGGAGGGTTGACAACTCTTGAAATTATGGAGTGTATGAACCCCAAGAAATTATCTTATGTCTTACATTCCCCGCTAAGTCCCTATGCTTGTTAGTCGGTTACTATTATTACCAGATGTCGTTTACATCCCCGAATACATTGTAATGTATGTTAGGACATGGGTATTGAGGTATAAACATACTCAAAAGTGGTGGGGTCATCCACTATCAATGTCCTGCCATGACAGTGGGGCCCGCATGATTAGCTACCTCGCTGGAAGCAAATGTCAAACTATATCGACATATGATGTTATAATGAGTTATGAATACCGTCTTAAACGTTCACAAGTTAAAATGCCAAATGTGCTTGGTTATTTTAATTGATTATGTGTGTATTTTGTCTGCACATTTTACTCGTTTCATCTCTTATAGATTTCAGTGTTTTAGTGCATGCATATAATTAACTATCTAATTAGTATATTCTTCGACTATTATATCACTACAAGAAAAACATCTATTAAAAAGGGTTAAAATTCCTTGCAAAACGCAATATTTTGTTGCTAATTTAGATTAGCAATAAATTTTGATACAAAAATTATTCCTAGCTAATTTGAGCCTAGCTAATTTTAGCTTGGGTGATTTTCCTTTCTATTAGGCAAAAGATATTTAGCAAGAAATTTTTTGATTTCTAATTCACCAAGAAATTAGCAATAAGGAATTTATCACTTTCTGACTCAGCAAGAAATTTTACCAACAAAATATTTATTGCTAATCAACAATGAATTATTTTGTCCCTAATTTTAACTAGCAAGAGATTTATTACAAAATTTGTAGTTAAAAATATCAAAGATTATAAAATACATTGATTATATCATTGATTTACTTTATTGGAAAATGATTAAAAAATTTATTTTGATTCGACAAACAAAGAATGCATACATTGCAAACTATACATTTTAAATATGCAATTCTGTTTAAAAATATTTATAAATTAAAATATTTTCAATTATACATAATAGGTCAAGTAATTAATGGCAATGTATAACAACTCATATATCAATTATCAAACAAGTAAACCAATATAGAATTTCAATATGATTATATATATATATGCAATCAAATGTCATCCTAACAAAATTTTGATACATAATCAATTTTGATACTTAATCAAATATCAAAATTTTAATCCCTAGTACTCCAATCAAGTTGAGGACTAGCTACATCAATAACCAATCACCCAAAGAATAATATTGCTCGTAGATAGTTTTTTCCTCAACTAATATATGTTCTTGCATACAAATGGTAGGACCAGAAATGGACTGTTCATCCCAAAATGGTTCTCCTTGCCTTTCTCAATTAATGTAACCACATTCAAATCCACTAGATATAAGGTGAAAACTAATCATATCTGGGGAAATAAATTTCAAACTTTTACAATCACTACATGGACAACGAATATTTCTGCGATCCATATATCTTGGATAATAATGACATAATGTTATGAATCCCTCAACTCCAATTCGATATTTATCTGTAATACTATATCTATCTGGACAAACACGATTTTTAATCCAACTCCTATCTAGGGGTGTGATTGTTATTCTGCTAGCACAACATAAAAATAATTATTTAATACATGCCTATTTTTTGTTTAAACTGACGAATGCATGAGAGATCAGTAATTAATCAAATATAGAATGGAAGTTATAAATACACTATGATCATCATGAAGTAAGTAAATGTGCACTTATTAAAAAAACATTTGTTGCAAGGATACTTGGTTCGACGGGGATGGAAACTAGCTAGACCAGATAGAAACTTGGCTGGTAGGAATATAGACTAGGTCGGAAGAGCTAAGGAACTTGGTTGGCGAAGCTTTCGAGCTAGGCTTGCGGAGTTGTGGAGCTTGGTCGTTGGGGATGGAGAGCTTGGCTGTCGGAGCAAGCACCTTGACGGAGCTGGGAGCTTGCCGGAGCTAGGGCGTAGCAGGCTAACTTAGTCACCGGAGCTGGGCACCTTAGCCGGCGGAGCTGGGGTCTTGGGTGGAGCTCGTAAATTTGTATGTGTTAGAAACCACAAGTGGACCCCTCGTCGGGGACTAAGTCCAGATCATCGTAGTCGACTGCAGTCGAATGGCTAAGAACATCCCCAACCAAATCTCCATGGTGCGTGTGGGACCCAGGTCAGGTACATGAACCCAAATCACGCGAAATAAATTCCCAGGTAGGTTGTTGAGGCGTGGGATCTAACCCACTACCTTATTTATCAAGCTCCTAAGCGGAGACTTGACACCCAACTGAGCTGCAGCCGAATGGAGAGCGAGAACATCCACAACCAAATCACCTGGGCGCGTGCGGGACCCTCGTCGGGTACATGAACCCAGATCATGCGGAATAAATTCCGAGGTAGGTTTTTGAGGTGTGGGATCGAACCCACGACCTCCTTTATCAAGCTCCTAAGCGGAGACTTGATACCAAACTGAGCGGTTTCTAACACGTGGTTTCTAACTTGATCGAACCCGGTTTTTAGAATGGAAAATGGGTGCGGTGGTTTAACATGGTATCAGAGTTAGGTACACATCGATGGGCTTGTTGGACGGTCCAACTTGAACCAAAAAATGCATGTCAAGATTAGTCTCACATTGCATACCCTGCCGGTCCACTCGTGCCTTATAATAGGCCCCGCCTCTCCATCTGTGACCCAAATTTGAGAATGGAAAATGGGTGCGATAGTTTAACAGGATGGAGGAGCGGGGCACCTTGGCCGACGGAGCTAGCCGGTGCAAAGTGGCGGATGGAGAAATTAAGATGATTGGGGGAAGAAGAAACCCCATGAGAGTTAAAAAAGGGCAAGATATATTTTATTAAAATTAATAAGTTTGTTTATGCAAAATTTCATTTTGCGGCTCAAATTTTTTGGTCGGATCCAAATATTAGATATATTTATGTGTTTTTAACTATCAACAAATTTTGAAATAAATTATTGGTTGGTAAAATTATCATCAATTTTTTAGCAACAAAATTTTTTCTTTCTATTTTTGCAACAAATTTTTAGCAATAATTTTTTTTTTCTAATTTAGCCACAAAAATTTATGTTTATAATTTTGTTGGAATTTTTGTTTTAAATATTCGTTGCTGATTTTATTACTAATTATCATCAAGTTATTTTTCTTTCTAAATTTTGGTTCTAATTATCATCAAGTTCATTACTTGAGGCTCGCTCTCGTTTCTAAGCTTTATGGTTTTTTTGGTGGGGGGGTGAGAATTACACTAAGCATTGACTAATATTATTGTTTAAACCATTTTAGGAGACGCCCCAGCCTGAGGCCTTGCTGGATATTGCAAGCATACTAGCGATAGAACCAGCTAGCTTCTGTCATATTAACTACAACCTTTTCATCACCAGCCTTCAGAGATGTGAGATACAACATAGTGATTGTTAGCGGGTGGAAGCTTTGAGTTGATTTGTACTTGTGGTCTCGCCCGTTTTTTTTTTGAAGCCTACATTCTCATTAGAAAGAAAAGAGAAAAAGGGTCCACAAATCAGGTCAGAAAACAGGGATGTTCTCCCGGTCCCTCTGAACAACCTCAGAGAGAACCGGCAGGAAGTCCTCAAAACATGTCCACTGGAAAGTACAGGAAATAGAATGGCGCGAACAAAAATCCACAGCCCGATTGGTCGCCCGCGGAACATGGCAGAGCAGGACACGAGGAAGCTCGAAGAGGAATCCCAACACATCAGCGTCCGGGAAGCGGGCATCCCAAAGACGCGAGTCAAAGCAGCGTTGACAATACCTGATCAAGTTGAGGCAGTCACCCTCAATGATCACCCCTGAAGCATCAAAGCAGTCCACCGTGAGGTAGTCCCGAATGGAAGCCAGGGCCGCCATCTCCGTTTGGCCCGGGTCCCATTGCAAAAGCGACCGGCCGGCCGCAAAGAGGGTCTCATATATAACCCTCAGCCGCTATGTATAAATCATGACTATGACTTTACTTTATGCATCTTCTCTTTTTTGGGACCTTATACCCAAGACGCCTGTTCTACGTTATCCAAGCATGTAAACGGCCTACACTGTAGAATCCTTCCCAGCTCTGCTCCCTGGTTTGGAATGAACCACACAACGGAAGTCTGGTAAACCCATAAAATTAAGGATTTTAGGCTTACACATTCTACATTTTCGCAAGTGCTACGCTTTAGCTAATTTTTGCACAGTTTTGTAATATTTGAAATTTTTTGACTTCTCTTGTTACTTCTTTAGATACTAGACTCGGTTAATGGCGATCTTCCACACAAAGGCTCTGTTTGGGAGGGCTTATTTTCATCGGTCAAGTAGTTACGACTGCATGAACCAAACCTTAATTAAGGTCCGGTTCATGCGGTCGTAACCGCCTGACCGGTGAATATAAGTCCTCCCAAACGGAGCCAAACTCGCTTCCACCATTCGACTTCACCACCTCCTGTCGTGCCTTTTGAGGATACTAACCTTGGGGCAGACACTTATAATAATTTTAGGCACTTGCCAGGTCACTCTCGCTCGACAGCGACTAACTAATTTTAAAGCCAGATTTGTGGTATACCTTCTAGGGATTGAGACCCCCGATCTACTGTAGATCAGAGATAGTGATGTAGAAAAAGAGTGGGTGGAGTGAGTTGAGAAGCTTCTGGTTAGGCCCAGCTGATTCGGTGATATCGCTTATGGTGACACTCCTATAGGGCTACGCTTGTGATTGGTAATGGGTTTCCACTCACTCTATCTTTTTGGGATGGACACACAAAATTATAGTTTGGGAGGAATTTTTTGATGCCTTCCTTCCTTGAGCACTTCATTCCTAACACCGATCATGTCGAGCTCTAGAAGCATTTTCTTCAGTTACAACATGGTGATAGATTTGTTGCTAAGTACCAACAAGAGTTAACTCATTTAGCCCACTTTATGAGTATTCTAGCCGAAGAGATAGAAACGGGGCTACCAGATTTTATAGAGGATCAAGGGATGACCTATGCCCTCCTTTGAGTATAATAGCATGTACCCCATTCCACAACATTGTTATACATGTTGTACCCATAGTGCTCGGCTATATGACAATAGCGCAGAGGAGAAAAATATCATTGAAGGTACCAGCTACTGCTCTAAGAGAAAGAGATCAGAGAGTCCTTGCTCCTTGAGGATGATTCTGAGATTAGTGGAAGAATAGACAGAACCATTTTACCACTTCCATATCAGTAGCAGCCAGAGCATAGACAACCACCCCACCATTTCCTCAGCAGGTTCCTCTGAGAGAATTACCTTATGACAGGAACTACTATATATGACACCAGCCAGGGCACATTCAGGCATTCTATCCACGGGTTATTAGGAGACTACAACTTAGGGTTGTTCGGGAGATAAAGAATATGTTGCTGACCAGAGAGGACGCGACCGCAGTGGTTGGGGAGGATATCAGGGTGGACCAGAGAACTAGAAAATTGTTAGGGCAGCACCTCTGGAGGCATGTGCATTAGACTTCTAGCAAGAGCCCACACAAGATACAGTTATAGGTATGCCCTCTAATTTAAAATTATTTTAGATTTTCTTTTTTTTAGTTTGATGTGATAGAACTTGTAATTAGAGAATAAGTTACCCATTTCATGGATTCTTATCATAGAATGTAATCCCGCTAAAACACTATTTGACATGAGAGCCACCCACTTCTTTGTAGCCTGGGATTTTATTACTACAAAGACCAAAGTCACCCGATCCACCAAAATGTCAATCAAAATACAACTTTTGGATGGATCATGTATGACTTCTACTGAGAAATGGTCATTTAAAGATCTTCTTGGCAACTTGGAATTCAAAGTCATCATAAATATTCAATCAATTCCAGGGTTCAATATCAGATTAAGGATGGATTGGTCAGCAAAACACAAGGTCCAAATCAGCTAAACAACAAGGGTGGTCTTCCTCTATAACTCGGATCGACAAATTATTACTCGTAAAGGAATATCGTCAGTCTCATGAGTTATGTTATGATCTGTTGTGTGTGATTTCCTATAAAACTTATCCTTGAAGGACCTGTCCTTGAAGTATACGTTGTGCGTGATTTCCTATACATCTTCCCACGAGCTCTTCCAAGACTACCACCTTCTCGTGACGTCGACTTCTAAATTGAGCTATTATGCAGAGCCTGACCCAAATCATCAACACCCTACCAGATGGAACCAAAGGAGCTCGCGGAGTTTATAATACAATTTCAGGAGTTGCTTGACGCAAAATTTGTTCGACCAAGTTCCTCACCCCGGGGAACCCTAATGTTATTCATCAAAAAGTAAGGATAGGTCCTTGCGATTATGCATTGATTATTGAAAGTTGAAATGACTTACTATAAGAACACATACTCCCTCCTAAGGATCAACAAGTTGTTCGATCAACTACAAGGTGCTTTCGTCTTCTTGAAAATGGACTTGCGTTCTGGTTACTATCGACTCTAAATCTTAAATCATGAGGAAGACATACCTAAAACAGTCTTCAGTTCTCTCTATGGACACTATGAGTTAACGGTGATGCCTTTTGAATTAACTAATACACGTTCTGCCTTCATGTTATTAATGAACAAGGTGTTCAACCCCTACCTAGATCACTTTGTTATTAATTTTATCAATGATATTCTTATCTACTTCAAGAACAAAGAAGCTCACGTGAGGCATCTTCAGATGGTATTATTGAAACTATGAGAACATTTGCTTTATGCAAAATTTAGCAAATGCGGATTTTGGCTAAAGGAGGTTGGATTTTTTGTGTCATACCATCACTGAAGGAATAGCCATAGATTAGGCCAAAGTTCAAGTCGTACGAGATTAGCCGCCGCAAAAATCAACGCAAGCTATTCTTAGTTTTATTGAATTGGCTAGATATTATAAAAATATTGTAGAAGGATTCTCCAAGATCACCTTGCCACTCACTACTCTTACGAAGAAGGAAAGTGCATTCAAATGGACATCGAAGTGTGAAGAAGCCTTCAACAAGCTAAAAGATCGTTTAACCTCAGCACCAATCCTTACTATTCCTTCTAGGACCGAGGGATTTCAAAACTACACTAATTCTTTATTAAAGGGATTGGGGGTTGTGCTTATACAGTATGGAAAAGTGATAGCTTATGCATCCTAACAATTGAAGCAACATGAGCATAATTTCCTGACCCATGACTTGGAGTTGGGAGCAATAGTATTTGCTCTTAATATATGAATAAATTATTTATACAGAACCAAATGTGAAATCTTCTTAGACTACAAAAGCCTAAAATATGTCTTCACCTAAATGGAGCTTAACCTTCGACAACATCGGTTGTTGGAATTTTTGTGATTATGACTTCACCCTATAGTATCACCCCGATAAAGCAAATAAGGTAGCAAATGCATTAATCCATCGACCGGCGATCATAGGTAGTTGAATGTAGGCTATAAGTAGTGACTTACTCCGATCTCTAGCTGAAATGGATATAACTGCCATCACTCGCAAGAGATCCGACAAAGTATTAAGCCCAATTATACTAGATGGAAATTCAGTGCGATATCCAAGATAGGATCCTAGAAGCTCATAAAATTAACCCTGAGACTACAACAATTCTTAATCCCTACAAGATAACGTTCATGAAGACTTCAATCTTTATGATGGTCATCTGCAATTCAGGCATAGGGTATTCATCCCCTCCATGACAGAAATTAGGGATGAAATCCTTCGTGAATCACGCCCGTCGAGGTACTTTATACATACTAGGGTAGTTAAGGTGTGCACTAACTTATGTCGCACGTTCTACTAGATAGGATTGTAGAAGGATGTCACAAATTACGTGGCACATTACCAGACTTTTCAGATGGAGAAAGTTGTGTGTCAAAACCCTGAAGGTTTATTATAGTCTCTACCTTTTACTGAATTGAAATTCGAAGACAACTTCATGGATTTCATCCACGGACTACCCTAATCTAGATTTATATGGAAATTTGAAGAGATCTCCATGACTTTATATGGATTGTAGTAGATTGTCTCACTAAGTTTATGCAGCTCATTCCTAACCAACAAAGTAATGGTGTGAATATTTTGACTAGACTATTCATCAAACAAGTCGTATGGTTTCATGGAATACCAAAGACATTTGTGTTAGATCGAGATGCGCGATTTACATCCAGTGAGTGGAGAGTAGTACAAGCCTATTTAGCCACCAAGTTAACATTCAACACAGCTTTCAACTTACAAATTAATGGGCAGACAGAGAGAACAAACTGAACCATGGAGGATCTTCTCTGAATTTGCATAGTAGATTACAACAAGCCCTGAGGGCAACTCTTACAGTTGGTAGAATTATCTTATAATAATAGTTACCAAGCCAATATCATGATGGACCTATATAATGCTCTTTATGGACGACAATGTCGGACACCCCTATCTTGGATGCAAGATAAGAATCTTGAGACATTATGTGTTACTTACATAGATTTCACCGCCATAATAGTTAGATTGATTCGAGATCAGATGTTGGAAGCGCGGAATAGACATGCAAAATACTACAACGCTCGTTATCTTCAAGTGGAATTCAATGTAGGAGACTTGGTATTCTTAAAAACATGCAAGTTCTCGACATCTCTTGGATCAAGAAGTAGAAGTTAAATCCTTAATATTTGGGACCTTATCTAATCATTGATTGCATCGAACCTATAGCATATCATATTACATTACCACCAGAGTTAGGTAATATGCATGTTTTTTCCGCATCTCCTCACTGCAATGTTTCTTGACACAATAAGAACAATACCTTCAAGCCCCACCAATACTTATACAATCAAACAGATCGATGCAACTACAACATGTATGGATCCTTAACACTAAGTCTCAGAAATTGCAGAACAAGACAATAAATCTGGTTAAATTATTGAAAGTATCTAGTTGTCTACCTAAATCACCTAGAGGGTGGTGAATAGGTGAGATCTGCGTCTTTTGCGGAATAAAACGTTGAGAGAGTATAACACATAAAATAGTCAAGCACAATCCAGACGACACAAGAAATTATAGTGGTTCCCCAATCTTGGGTACGTGCACTCTCCGCCTCACTAATCTAGCATCACGCTAGACTTGGCTACTTCACTAAATCTTGGATTAAACAATCCTACACCTCGGAGCAACGCTCCTATAACTCGGAGTAAATACACTCCTACAAACTCGATCCTCCAAAACGGGATCTACACTCAGAAGAAAACTCTTCCTACAAACTCTGAGACAAAGCTCCTACAAAAGTTGAAATAAGTTTTTACAACAATAATGAAAAATAACTTCACTTCAGATCTGAAATCTTCATATTTCTTCCTTCTTGAAAAACTGAAAGCTTCAAGAAGAAGATGAGGAAGGATTCTTGAGATAAACACGATCTGAAATTTCTTAGATCCGACACAATCAAATGAGAGATTGAGAATATATAACCAGGGATCCGTCGAATCTTTCTTTTGCTTTCGAATCGCTGGATCAAGGAACAAGCTTCGGTGAAGAACGAAGATATCGACGATGGCTTTTCCCGATCTGGAGATGTGCGGCGATTCTGATTTGGAATAAGATTAGCAGTGAATAATTAGGGTTAACGAAATCCTTGAAGTGACTTTATATAGGACATCGCCCAACGGCCAAACATCATTAAGAGATGATCCATGTGGATTAAACTTTCTAAACTTAGATCTGAATTTGAAATTCCGTCTGACTGTTTAAATCTTCAGAATCTGCAACTGCATTTCTCGAGAAGAAGAAGACTTCCCGAGAAATGAACTTGTCTTCATGAGAGAAGAACTTGTCTTCTCAAGACAAGAACTCGGGTTCTCGAGAAAATATCTTGAAGAAAATTCTGTGAGAGGCAATACCGATTTCTCGAGAAGAACCTTATTTCTCGAGAAAGAGACTTGGTGGAATCTTAGAGCAAGAGCCAGAGTTCTCGAGAAGAGAATGGTTTCTAAGAGAAAATATCCAAGCCTTTCGAGAAATTTCCTTAACAGAACTTCTGAAACTTGAGGCAAAGATTTCTCGAGAATGAGTGGGTTTCTCGAGAAAGAAGTTTCGGCTTCTCGAGAAATAAATTAGACTTCTCGAGAATTCCAATGCATTATCTGAGAACTGACTTGGCTTTCGAGAAATTTACATGACATTTCTCGATTAAAAGACTTAGAAACCTTTCAAACAATTTCCCGAGAATTCTTATATTATCTTGAGAACATCAAGGATTTCTCGAGAACTAGACTAGGCTTCTCGAGAAAAACATCTTAGATTTCTCGAGAAATGTACTTGGGAAAATTTTCTAAAAAATTTACTTTGCTTCTTTGTTGAAAACAGCTACCCTTGAATTCTTCCATTGCCTTAGTACTTGAAAATGAAGTGCATGCCAATAGAGAGGTTACACATGAGTCAACACTGTGGATCACACAATGAGGGATTATATCGTATGGTCCTGTGTTTGGTGACTCACTGTAAACTGACATTGGTCTACACTTAGCAATTATGACCTGCAAGCACTTAACCACAAAATAATATCAAATACAAACTTAATTCATCTTTGTTCAAGGGCGACTTCACACAAATTTGGGTTATTGTGAATACAATACCCAACAATCTCCCCTATTTGCAGAAGTCAAAACCCTCTACACTAAGGTGAATTACATCAAAATAATCAAATAATTAACTAGAAAATATAGTAATGATAGCCATGATGATTAAGAAATAGCATATCAGCAAAATTCAAAATCAAATAAATATATATATAGAAATTGTCCATAAAGGAATCCAGATCCACAACATTCTATACTATGGCTACACTCCACTCATTTGAATTGATGTTGTTGCTGCCTTTCTTTCTTTTCTTGCTGCCTCTTTTGATAGTTGTAAGGCTTGGGGTAGCACTTAGCAGGTTTGGGAGGAGCTTTGAGATTATTTCTGTCATATTCTCTATCATAGATTCTCTTTTTGGTCAAAAATTTCTCATACAACTCCCATTCCCGGGAACTATAATGATCATTTCTATCTTCATTAAAATCTACAACCAGTTTTAGAATGTCAAGAATTAGTGACTTGGAGGTTAAGCTCCACACTTCAGCAAATTCTTGTGCTCTTCTTCTTTCAGCGTCTGAATTTGGAATGGATCGGCTTGCAGAAGCACCGTCACCATATTTCCTTTTCTTAGGAGCTAGAATTTCTGGAGGTGGATTTTGAGGCATCTCTTGTTCAGACCAAACTTGGGAGTAATCTGCGAGAGGGGCTTCATAATCTTCAGGTTTGGGAGAGAATATGGGTATCTGGGCAGTAGGCTGCTGGACAGTAGGGTCTAGATGAGGAGGTGGAGCTGTATTTGGATCAACTTAGAAGTAGGAAAGATCTGTTTGTGCATCCAAACTGCAGTAGCATAAGTGTGCAGCTTTACCTCATGAATATGTGCCTGAGCATTTACATCCATTTCTTTCAATTGAGCATCCCATAGGTTTTTCATGTCTGTAGAGGCTTTTGATAGATATTCTTTGACTTTGTCCTCTCCCTTTCTGATTTCTACAGATAGGGTGTTTATAGCATCTTCTTTGAACTTGCCAACTTCTTCACACGTCTTGAAATTGTGCTCTTGGGCTTTCTTTTGCAACTGATTCTGGTTATTTATCAATGTGACTGATTGGTCCATTACGTGATCAATACTAGTGATGGTATGATCTAAGGATTTTGCACCTATTTGGAATAGGTGTTTGAGGTTATCAGTATTATGCTGAATTTCAGCGAAGCCTCTGCTCATCTCTGTCTCTAGAGTAGTGATTTTATCTGTGACAACTTTGAGAGAGCTGTCAAAATATATTATTTGCTGAGTTAACAGAGATTCAATCTTACCCAGAAGGGTATCTTCAGGAATGACTATAGTTGGAGGAGGTGGAGGAGATAGAGCCTGAACTGACCAAACAGGAATTTCTTTAATGACAACCGAGCTCTTGCCTCTAATGGTATGAGTCATGACCTCCCCTTCCTCACCAATAATAATAGGGAGGGAGAAGTCTAGGCTTCTGAGAGGGGGGGGGGGGTCAACTGGGTCTGGATTGATCTCATCATCATCAAATATAATTATCTCATTCTCCCCCCTCAGCATGTTCTGGGGAGAGAGGAACATAAGGAATCTGTTCTAAAGTCTTTGCAGGAGTGGAGGAGGTTTGAGCATTTGAAACCTTTTAAGGGGATATGAATAGGAGATCATCAGAGATGAGTTCATCTACCATCTTAGATATCTCAGCATCAGTGGAAGTGACTATGGAAGTCACTTGCTCATCAGTGAATTCTTCTTGATCAGAGGAAGAATCATTGTTCATACCTGAGCCATCCTCATGCAGAGAGGTTCTCTTCTCAACAGAATCATCAACTACAGCAACTTGCTCTGGAATCTGCTCTGCAGGAACATCTGACTGAATAACTATTTCTGCAACCTCAGCTGGCTGATCTTCTTCCTGAACTGAAGGAGCAGGCTCCCCCTCGGCAGTTGCACCAAATGTGCCAGCCGCATCAGTGTGAGGAGGAGATGGGGTCATGTCCTGATCAACAACATCTCTAGGAATTGCAGGAGCTTGCCATGGCTTCTGAAGTCTGATCTCCCATCTGCTGATGGTAGAGATGGTGGCCTTCTTTAGGTGGTGGATGGACACACCTCTGGACAGTTCAAAGACCTCTAGGTGAGCTTGATTTAGTTACAGAGAAAGGATTCTTCCAAAATTTGGAGCTTTCAGACTCTCCTTTATCTTACCAAACAATATGTGTCCCCAAAGGAATCTCTTACGACAAACCACACCAGTCATCATATCAAATAAATCTGCAGAAATATAACCAATTGAACCTGTTTTACATAGAAGAACCTTGCCGAGAATGTCGGCCAGAAGTTTACTTTCATCGGACATCTACTGCCTTCTAATTGTAATGTCGGACTGGGGAATACAACAGAAGGAATATGTTCTTGAGTAGTCTTCTTCTTCCAGATCATCGCCCTCGTCCACTAAGGGAAGTCGAAGAAACTCTGTCAAGGAAGAATGATCGAGCTTGATTACTATCTCCCTGACTGAGCTTTTCAGCAATTTTCCAGACTTCTTGATCTTTGCATTGCAGAAAAATTCTTCAACATCAGGTAGCAACACTTTACATGGATGTTCCAAGACAAATGTGAGGCCGACAACATCTAGGAGGTGCAGAACGTTCTTGAAGTCATCAGAAACGTCCTCTATGCCTGCACAAACGTATTCTCTACCCACACCGATCTTAAAAGGAGGAGCCATCGAATGCATAGAGTTCTTGAAGTACCGGAAATGTCGGATTTGCTAGAAACGAAGCGACCGATTTGCGAGAGAGATGACAGAAGGCTTCGAGGAACTGAAGAGATTTTCCCAGGAAATACGATTTGAAAGTGTGGTTCTGGATTACTTTGGACTTTTCTATTTATATAATTTTGAAAATTAAGAATAGAAATTAAAAAACAAACCTGGAATTGGCGGTTCAAGTTCTTCATAAAATCATCCTAGCGCTAGGGCATTTCTCGAGAAAGAAGATGCCTTTCGAGAAATTTAAGAGTCTTTCTCGTGAAATCAACTTGTTCTCAAGAAGACCACTTGAGTTCCCGAGAAATCCATAATCTTTGATTAATTCCTTGACTTCAGAATCCCATGTTGAGCGTGCCAAGTTCTGTCTTGAAAATGGAGAATTTTGTCTTGTCCAGCGGCTTCATGAAAATATCTGCCACCTGCTTGTCCGTCGGGACATAGCTGAGGGCTATGTCCTTGTTTTTTACATGTTCCCGGATGAAGTGGTAGCGTATTTCAATGTACTTTGTCTGGCTGTGGGAGACTGGCTTGTTGGCGATAGCTATTGCGCTGGAAGAGTTGTAAACCATAAGAATTTCTTGGAATTTTAGATTGTAATCATCGAGTTGATTCCTGATCCAAAGAAGTTGTGCGCAACAACTGCCCGCAGAGATATACTCTGACTTGGCAGTAGAAGTTACGACACAATTCTGCTTCTTGCTGCTCCATGAAATAAGCCGTCTTCCGAGGAATTGACACGTCCCAGAAGTGCTTTTTCTGTCGTCTTTGCTACCTGCAAAATCTGCATCTGAAAATCCAATTAGTTCTCTATCATTATTTCTTGGGTACCATAAGCCACCAAGATTTGGTGTACCCTTAAGATATCTCAAAATTTGCTTTGTAGTAGTATAGTGAAATTCCTTAGAGTTCACTTGATATCTATCGCATACACATGTTGAGAACATTATGTCAGGCCTACTAGCAGTAAGATAGAGCAAGGATCCAATTATGCTCCTGTACTTGGTTTCACCGAAAGGTTTCCCTTTCTCATCTTTGTCTAGAGACATAGCTGAACCCATTGGAGTCCTCATAGAGGTTGCATTTTTCATTTCAAATTTCTTAATCAACTCCTTGGTGAACTTCGTCTGAGATATGAAAATTTCATCTTCAGATTGTTTCACCTGAAGTCCTAAGAAATACTTCAGCTCACCCATACTGCTCATTTCAAACTTCCCTTACATAAGTTTGGAAAACTTTTTGCAGAGGTTGTAATCAGTAGAGCCAAAAATAATGTCGTCAACATAGATTTTCACTAGCAAAATTTTGCCTTTTACTTCCCTAAGAAATAATGTCTTATCTATCTTTCCTCTTGTGAACTTGTTCTCAAGAAGAAAGTTAGATAACGTATCATACCAAGCTCGTGGAGCTTGTTTTAAACTGTATAAAGCTTTAAATAATAAATACACATACTCAAGATCGTTAGGATCAACAAAACTTGGGGGTTATTCTACGTATACTTCTTCCTTTATATCACCGTTCAGAAAGGCTGACTTTACGTCCATATGATAGACGGTGAAGCGCACCCATAAAGGCAGCATATGCGAGGAACAACCTGATTGCTTCAAGTCTCGCCACTGGAGTATAGGTCTGATCAAAGTCAATCCCTTCTTCCTGTCTGTATCCTTTAGCTACGAGTCTGGCCTTGTTTTTTATAAAGAGTCCGTCTTCATCCAACTTGTCCCTGTAGACCCATTTTGTTCCAATAACATTCTTTCCTTTGGGTCTTGGTACAAGCTTCCAGACTTAGCAGTGCTTGAATTGATTTAGTTCTTCTTCCATAGCAATTATCCAAGATACGTCTTGGTTTTCTTATTCGAATTTCTTTGTTTCAACCTGCGAGAGAAAACTCAAATGCAATTTTTTATTAGTAGTACCTCTTCAAGTTTGTACACCGTCACGAGGATCTCCTATGATTTGTTCAACCAGGTGATCCTTCAAGTGCCTGAATTCTAGAGTCCTTGCATCGGGAGCTTCTACTGCTTTTGGAGTTTCCTCTTCCACATGGATGACTTCTTCATCTTGGTGATCTTCTTCTCCAAATGAGGTTGGAGGAGAGATCTTGATGAACTTTTGAGCATTATCTTCAGCTGTCTCATCCAGCTTAACTTTTCCAGCCTTGAACTTGTATCTTCAATAAGAACACTAGAAGAGCTGTTATGGAGCAAATTTGTTTCATCAAATACAATGTTAATTGACTCTTCTACCACAAGAGTTTTCTTATTAAAGATTCTATAAGCCTTACTATGGCTGCTATAACCTACAAAAATACCTTCAAAATATTTTTCTCCAAACTTTGTACGATGATATTTCCCATTATTAAGTACATAGCATTTGCAGCCAAAGATTTTGAAGTAGGACACAGTCGGTCGTTTGCCTTTTAGTTGCTCATAGGGATTCTTACAATGGTTCTTGTCGATCAACGCTCTGTTTTGCACGTGACAAGTTGTGTTGACGGCCTCAGCCCAGAAGTACTCTGGTAGAGAGGAGTCAGTCAACATTATAGTACATGCTTCAATGAGTGTTCTATTTCTTCTCTCTGCAACTCCATTTTGTTGTGGAGTATGTGGGGAGGAAAACTCATAAAAGATATCTAAACTTCCACAGAAGTCTGTCATGGCACTTGATTCGAATTCTGTTCCATGGTCACTTCTGATTTTGATCACTGAGCAGTTTAATTCGTTCTGGATTTGCCTGATAAAGTTCATGAACACATCAAAAGTATCTGACTTTCATTTCAGAAAGAACACCCAAGTAAAACGTGAGTAATCATCAACAATTACCAGCGTATATGACTTACCTCCTAAGCTATGAACTTGCATTGGACCAAATAAGTCCATGTGTAGTAAATACAAACATCTCGAGGAATCTTTGTCGGCAATGCCCTTAAAGGTAGCCCTTGTCTTCTTGCCAATTTTGCACGTGTGACATGGATTCTCTTTAATGCACTTAATAGTAGGTGCGTCACGTACTAGATTTTGAGAAAATAACATATTAATAGTTTTGAAATTAATATGTGCTAGTCTCTTGTGTCATTGATCACAACGAGATACACTATCTTTTGCAACAAAACACACTGGGGTAGAAGTGTCTAAACATAGAAAATTAAGAAAGAAAATATTTCTACTCCTTGTGCCTATTAATATCGTCTTCATAGTGGAGGCCGATTTTATCATACACTAATCTTTAAAAAAGGTAACAATAAAGTCTTTATCACATAATTGACTTATGCTAATTAGATTATGTTCTAATCCTTTCACATAAGCCACATTAGTGAATGAGACTATACCGTTAGAGATTGTACCGTAGCCCTTTGTGATTCCCCGGTCAGAGCCACCAAAGATAACCTTTGGACCGTCTTTGATGAGAGTGTAATTCTAAAGTACACTTCTTGTCCTGGTCATGCGCCAAGAGCATCCACTGTCCAAATACCAGATAGACATTTTGTTGGCCTTTGTACATGTCTGCAAGATAGGATCTATTTACCTTAGGAACCCAAATGTATTTGGCTCCTTGGTTATTTGTCAGCATACTCCCCCTAGGATTGTTAACACTACGAGTGGTCTGCCTCGTATGATTAACTTGAGGAGTTTCATTGTTTCTGGTATTAAACCAGCAATCCATAACAAAGTGACCAACTTTGCCGCAACACCAACAGTCAAATCTGTTGTATCTTTTCCAAGTCTCCTGCTTGACCTTTTGAACGTGAGGTCTAGCATGAGCGGTGGATCTAGAGGTAGAGGCCTCATGATGATTGCACTCACAAGGCTTTTGCACCTCCTTTTCTTTAGGTGCAACTGGCTTGGCCTTAAGTTCCTTCTTAATATTATATTCATGAATGTATGGACCATAGTATTGCATTTGTATTTTCTTATAAGGTGCCTTAAAGACACTCTCATCGAAGTTCCGGGGACGGGTCCATCCTTGGTAGCGCGACTTAGGCTCTACATGAGTATGCCTGGTAAAGTGACCATAAGATGACTCAAAATCAAACTTGTTCATTGGGAAGATTACCTTCTTAAACGAAGATTAATCTAGAGGAGCCTTCCCCTTCTCTTTGGCTAAAGCTTTCTTAGCAGCCTTATTTATTCTTTGAGCTTTTTTCCTCCTAGAAGATTTACTAGGAGCAGTCTCATGACCAAAATCGGCTCCTTTGGCATGTGCAGAGAATTCAGTAACAAGTGGAAGAATCGTCTTGGGCCTGGAGAAACTTTCAACAAGTTTCTTTTCAGCGCCAAGTTATTCTTCCAACTTCTCGATAATTTTCTATTTCAGGTTAAGGTGCTCGAGAGTGTTGTTATATTCTTCGACCAGGGCTTGGTGATCCTTTCTGAGTGAGTTAATACTTGCGACTTCCTCCCTCAGAATGATCTCCTCAGCCTTAAGGGATTTTATTTCCTTGGTCTGAGTTCTAACAACCTTTCTGCATCGGTCATAGACTTTGATCAGCTTTTTGTACTGACCCATGAGTTCTGATTCATCATCAGAGGAACAGTCCCCATGGTCATCATCAAGAACATTGGATTCAGAAAGAATAGTGTGAGCATTTACCTCCTCGTGAAATTAGGGGGACATCTCCTTCTTCGTCAGAGTGAGTGATGAGCACGAAGTAGGCTTCTTCATTCTCACTTGACTCAAACGAGTCAGAGTCACTAAGAGTCTTCTGCTTCTTTGCTATGAAGCTCTTCTCCTTATTTTTGCTCTGGGAGGACTTGTGCTCTTCTCTTCTTCCACCCTCCTTCTTCTTGTGAGGGCAGTCGACGATCACATGACCTGTCTTATTACAACAATAACACACGATGTCAGTAGAATAATGTTTGTTCGGTTAAGATTTATACCTATCAGTGTGTCTTCTCTTTTGATAATCACCACCGTGTCATGATCTTCTGAATGAGGAGTCTTTCCCTCCCATTTGTTTCTTCTTACTTAGAAACTTCTTGAACTGTCTGGAGAGAAGAGAGAACTCTCCATCAGATAGTTCTGAGCCCGAGGTGCTTGACTTTGATTCTTCTTCTTCACTTTCTTTGAGAGAGGGAGCAAGAGATGTTGTCTTAGCTTTCCTTGAGCTTTCTTCCTTCAGTGCAACAAACTTCTCTTTTGATGAGGATCTGTTGCCCTCTTCTTCAGCTTTTCTAGCGTTGATTTGAAGCTCATAGGACATAAGCTTCCCGAAGAGGTTCTGGGGGTCAGTGTCAGCCAGTCTCCCAAACTCCCTGATATCACAGATCTTATTGTCTCATTCCTTAGTTAAGGATCTAAGGAATTTGTCATTTAGTTCTCCATTAGTGAAAACCCGGTCGTAGCTCTTCAGGCCGTTGATGATCTTGAAGAAGTTTTCAAATGTATCAGCAATTGTGTCCTTGGGGCATTGCTTGAAAGCCTCATACTTCTAGTTTAGAAGAGATCTTCTGTCATCCCTTACTTCTTTGGTACCTTCCATTAGAACAATCAAAGACTGACACATTTTCTTAGCGTCAAGTTGTTCTTCCAAATAATGACCGTTATAAAGAAGTAGTTTTGAATTGGAAAATCCGATCATGACCGTTGAATGAGAACCACACAATTGATCACAACCGTTGATCACAATAATGAATTAGGGCCGTTCATATTTTTTTCTTAGGTCTCCTAAATCTATATAGGGCGTCTCAAACCTATATATTTTCGTAGGGAACCCTACAACCAGCCAGCTCATTACAATCTGCGGCCAAAATTAATCTGAAAATTCGATAAATAAGCCCTCCAAAATTTCAGGCCCGCCAAAGTTTTAGGCCCACCAGAATTTCAGGCCCGCCAAAGTTTCAGGAATGCCATTATTACACAAATTTTTAAAGGGAACAAAAGCATATATACTCGAATACAATTCACGCGCAGGCGGTGTGGGACTAAATCCCGCCTGGGATTAATAGAATCCCAGGCAGGATTAATTAGGAGGGATTAATCCCGCCAATTTAGGCGGGATTAAATCCCGCCTATTCGCCAGGTGGGATTAATCCCGCCGCCTGCCTTAGGAAGAATTAATCCCGCCTGTCTTAGACGGGATTAATCCCGCCTAAGCCAGGCGGGATTAATCCTGCCTGGCTTAGGACTTTATTTGTTTTGTTTTTTTATTTGTTATTTTTTCTTTTTTTATTTTTTTTATTTAATCCCTTCTAATTTAGTTTAGTTTTTTTTATTTGTTTTTTATTTTTTTATTTGTTTTTATATTTTGTGTTACATTATCACTACTACATAAAATAAATGGAGGGTGGCGGGCGGAGCCCCGCCGGGGGGCGGGCGGAGCCCCGCCTGGGGGCGGGCGGAGCCTCGTCGGGGGGCTGGCGGAGCCCCTCCGGGGGGCCATAGGGGCGGAGCCCGCGTGGCGCGTGGCCATAGGGGCGGAGCCCTGTATCGGGCACAATCCAGACGACATCTTATAGAGAACAATGACCCTCTGATACCAATTGAAAGTATCTAGTTGTCTACCTAAATCATCTAGAGGGGGGTGAATAGGTGAGATCTGCGTCTTTTGTGGAATAAAAAGTTGAGAGAGTATAACACAGAAAATTGTCAAGCACAATCCAGACGACACAAGAAATTATAGTGGTTCCCCAATCTTGGGTACGTCCACTGTCCACCTCACCAATCTAGCACCACGCTAGACTTGGCTACTTCACTAAATCTCGGATTAAAAAATCCTACACCTCGGAGCAATGCTCCTATAACTCGGAGTAAACACACTCCTACAAACTCGATCCTCCAAAATGGGATCTATACTCAGAAGAAAACTCTTCCTACAAACTCGGAGACAAAACTCCTACAAAAGTTGAAATAAGTTTTTACAACAATAATGAAAAATAACTTCACTTTAGATCTGAAATCTTCATATTTCTTCCTTATTGAAAAACTGAAAGCTTGGAGAAGAAGATGAGGAAGAATTCTTGAGTTAAACACGATATGAAATTTCTTGGATCCGACACAATCAAATGAGAGATTGAGAATATAAAACCAGGGATTTGTCGAATCTTTGTTCTGCTTTCGAATCGTTGGATCGAGGAACAAGCTTCGGTGAAGAACGAAGATGTCGGCGGCGACTTTTTACCGATCTGGAAATGTGCGGAGATTCTGATTTGGAATAAGATTAGCAGTGGACAATTAGGGTTAGCGAAATTCTTGAAGTGACTTTATATAGGACATCGCCCAATGGTCAAATGTCATTAAGAGATGATCCACGTGGATTAAACTTTCTAAACTTAGATCTGAATTTGAAATTCCATCTGATTGTTTAAATCTTCCGAATCTACAACTGCATTTCTCGAGAAGAAGAAGACTTCCCGAGAAAATAACTTGTCTTCACGAGTCTTCTCGAAAATAGAACTCGACTTCTCGAGAAAATATCTTACAGAAAATTCATTGAGAGGCAATACTGATTTCTCGAGAAGAACCTTATTTCTCGAGAAAGAGACTTGGTGGAATCCTAGAGCAGGAGCCAGAGTTCTCGAGAATAGAATGGTTTCTCGAGAAAACATCCAAGCCTTTCAAGAAATTTCCATAACAGAACTTTTGAAACTTGAGGCAAAGATTTCTCGGGAAGGAGTGGGTTTCTCGAGAAAGAAGTTTCGGCTTCTCGAGAAATTAATTAGGCTTCTCGAGAATTCCAATGCATTATCCGAGAACTGACTTGGCTTTCGAGAAATTTACATGACATTTCTCGAGTAAAAGACTTAGAAACCTTTCAGACAATTTCCCGAAAATTCTTATAGTATCTCGAGAACATCAAGGCTTTCTCGAGAACTAGACTAGGCTTCTCGTGAAAAACATCTTATATTTCTCGAGAAATGTACTTGGTGAAATTTTCTGAAAATTTTACTTTGCTTCTTTGTTGAAAACAGCTACCCTTGAATTCTTCCATTGTCTTAGTACTTGAAAATGAAGTGCATGCAAATAGAGAGGTTACACATGAGTTAACACTGTGGAGCACACAATGAGGGATTACATCGTATGGTCCTGTGTTTGGTGACTCAATGTAAACTGACATTGATCTACACTTAGCAATTATGACCTGCAAGCACTTAACCACAGAATAACATCAAATACAAACTTAATTCATCTTAGTTCAAGGGTGACTTCACACAAATCTGGGTTATTGTGGATACAAACCCAACAAGTATTACGGTCAAACTGTGGATGTGACGAGTATACGTGAAAACCAGAGAATCTTATCAGAGAAAAGTAGCCAAAACTTTTTCCCCAAGTAACGTAACGTTTTCCTTAAAAACCTAGTACTCTACACAATTTTCTAGGATGAAAATCATCTCATGCTTATTGTATTTTAACTTCCCGACTTTTAATTGGGTCTTTAGGACCCTATCTGACCCAATTAAAGTGATATAATTACCCACATGGTACCCTAAAGTACTGGAGACTGACCCAAAATCATATTTTGAGTAAATGAGTTCATAATAGATCCCAACCATTTGTATTAAACTCGTGTGATCAATATGATTGCAATGCAACTTGTTTCATTCAAATTCGATGGCATTTAGAAAAAATTAACCTGACTAGATCATGTCATTTGATGCAAGCACCCTGAAATCACATTTTGAGTAAATGAGATCATAATAGATACTGGACAACTTTAGTAGACTTATATGACAATTTGGGAACAATGAAATTCGTTTCATTTGAGTCTGATATCGTTTAGAAAAATTGACCCAACTAGGTCTCATTGAGGCAACAACTCCAAAATCACGTTTTGAGCAAATAAGCTCGGAATGGATCTCATTCAGTTACATTTGACCCATATGATCAATAAGAATGCAATGTAACTCATTTCGTCAAATCGAATATTGTTTAGAAAAATTGACCTGTCTATGTCACATTCTTCGACGCAACCACCATTGAATCACATTTTAAGCAAATAAGCTCAGAATGGATCACGATCAATGACATTAGTCTCAGGGGATCAATACGCGTGCAATGGAATTCATTTCTCTCAAATCTAATGATGTTTAGTCAAGTTTACAAAAATGAACCACGTCAAGTTATGTGGCATCTTGAAAAGCGTAAGCACTTAAAATACAACCTCATAACATCAATATTGATTCATCACATGATGACTAGGACCTACATTGACTTTGAATCATAGGGAGCACACACCTTAAGGCTGACTTAGTTCAAACCTTCTTTATAAGAGGTATTTTATTTAAAAAATATTCCCTAAATCCCACTCACCTAAGTCCACCAAAACCCACCCCCATCTTCTCTATTCTGATAGGCAAGAATCCCAAGTCATGTATTAGTTGATTGTAAACTAAACCGTAAGCTTAACCCTTCCACTAAGTCAACCCTCCCACCACTAACTCTAACTCTACCCATAATTCAAGCCACTAGCCCATACCCCTGCCCCCTCTCTGAATACAAGGTACAAATCAACAGTCTCTCCCCTGATGCAAATTTCCCCCTCACTCTACCAAGGTTGTCGAAGATCACTCTGGTGAAGGAGGAGAAGGAATGGGGTGTGGTCTCGACTATCTGTTTAAAGCCCCCAGCTTGTGTTGAGCTCACACCACCACCTTGTCCTCAAACGAATCGAGCCCTATCATCTTGAACCTTTTATAGCGATGGAGAAGATGAAGCAGGGGAATCTCAATACCACCATACTCCGACAATGCCTACCTAGACACGATAACCTATGATAACTCCTATTATTAGAAATAAAATAAGAGAATCATTGTGGAAGAACACGACAGAGCACAAGGAGGAAAAATACTTCTTCATTCATAATACTCGACGCTTCATTCATAATACTCAATGCTTACATTTTAATTGATTTGGATGTTCTTTTATAGTGCAGGAATACAAAAGGAGTACATTCAATTAAACAGATTATTAAAGTAGGCAACTGATCCTTCGTCTTCTTCAGTCAATTGATTACCTTCCTCTTCATCTTCCGCCATGGCTGGGATATTGATGAGTTGATTCCTAGAGCAAAGGGTCACCCGGTTTGTCTCTTGGATCGGTTCATTCTTCAACATCCCCTCTTTAACCGAGCGGGGTTCGACTTTCAGATTTGCCATCATTTTGCAGAAATTGAGATCGTCCAAACGATTTAGTTAGGATGTCAGCGAGTTGTGCATCAGATGCACAGTGCACGAGTTTTACTTCCTTCTTCTCAATCTGCTCCCTAATGAAGTGGTAACGAATATCGACATGTTTGCTTCTATTTTGTGCATTAACGGGTTGTTTGTGAGGGCAATAGCAGAGATGTTGTAACACTTAACTATGAACTCCTTCTTATCTTCATTGAGAATTTCATTAGCAAGACTCTGCAGCCAGATTCCTTCACAGATTGCAAAGTTTAGGGACATCTACTCAGCTTCTATTGTAGAAATGGCTACAGTGGGTTGCTTACAGGATTTCCATGAGATTGGACAATCTCCATAATAGAATAGATACCATGTTGTGCTTCTTCTATCGTCCAGTGATCCTCCCCAGTCAGCATCACAAAAGCCGATCAGGGAATGTGAGGAATACTGAGTATATCGTAACCCATAGTGTTTTGTCCCTTGCATATACCGGAGAATGCGCTTTACTGCATTGAGGTGCAGTTTTGAAGGACTGCTAACATATTGTGCAACCTGATTAACTACATTTTCAATGATGGGTCGAGTGCAGGTGAGATAGATCAGGGATCCCACTAAACTCCTATACGTTGCTTCATCAGTTTTTTCATCATCGCTTGATGATTTTCTCAGCTTATCTACCTTACACATTGGTGTAACATACAGATTGCAGCTTTCTAATTTGTATTTTCTGAGCAATTCAACGGCATATCTTTCCTATGAGAGAAAAATAGAGTTTGAGGCTTGCTCCACCTGAATACCGTGGAAGTACTTCATTTTTCCCAAGTCTGACATCTCATATTTTTCCATTACTTTCTTCTTGAATAAGTTAATTGAATCAGGGGAGTCACCTGTAATTATCAAATTGTCTACATAGAGATAAATGAAGGTCCTACTTCTATTGGGTTCAATCTTAATGAACAAAGATGGCTCATACTTGTTGGCCGTGAACCCTTCCTTATAGAGATAGGTGGCGATGTTTTCATACCAAGCGTGTGGTGCTTTATTAGGGCCATAGAGTGCCTTGTGCAGTCGGTATACCTTGTCTTCCTCATTTTCTTTGACATATTCTTTGGGTTGTTCGATGTAAACCTCTTCATTCAGGACTCCAATCAAAAAGGCGGATTTCACATCCAATTGAAAGGTGGGATACCCATTGTTTGCTGCCGTGAAAAAGAGCTAAATAAACCGCAAATTTTATTGCTCCAAAAAGATAATTATTACATAGGTATGCCCCTTTTTTATAAAAAACAGGGGAGATGAGAGGATACAATAAACGATGTGGGACTAATTACAATCCGCGCGGCTTATGTGGTTTGACAATGTCAAATCGCACACTATACGAAGAACAACAAACCACCCAACGATAACTAAGGTAAGCCGCCAGACTGCCAGGGAAGACTGCTGATGCTGACCGCCGGACCGCAACTATGGGTTGCCACCAGATCGCAGTTGCGGCTAACCATCAGACCGCTGCTGTGGATTGCCACCAGACCGTAACTGCGGGTTGCCACCAGAACGCAGTTGCGGCTAACCATCAGCCCGCTGCTGCGGGAAGCCTCCGGACCGCAACTGCGGCTATCCTACTGACCGCCAGTTGAGAATCACCACCAGACCGCTGCACCAAACCGCCAGTCCGCTGAGAGTAGTAGATCACTGCGGCTAGACATAAAATCACTCGGTCTTCTCAAGCTCCAACACTCCCCCTCAAGCTAAAGCATATGTATCTACCATGCCCAACTTGCTACAAACCTCCCCAAAAGGAGTAACTGGCTTGGTGAAGAAATTAGTCAGTTCTCTCTTGGAGGTAACTAACGGAGTGCTGATCAGATTCTTCAAAATCTCCTCTCTGATGAAGTATAAATCAACCTCAATATGCTTCATCCTCTCATGAAAGGCATGATTCCTCAAAATATATATGGTTTCCTTATTATCACAGAACATTGACAGAGGATGATCATAAACCTCTACAAAATCAAGCATAAGTGTCAACAACCACTTCAGCTCGCAATTAATTAAAGCCATGCTCCTATTTTCTGCTACTGCACTTAAACTGGACACTACAACCTGTTTCTTGCTCTTCCAGCTGACCAAATTCCCTCTAACAAAAGTATAGAACCCTGATGTAGACTTCCTATCTTCCTTATCATTTGCATAGCTAGCATCAGAGTATACATCAACCTTCAAATGTCCCCTTTTTTGAAATAGAAGTCCTTTCCCTAGAGCACCTTTCACATACTCTAGAATCTTCATTGCTGACTGAAGATAACACTCCTTAGGAGCTTGCATAAACTGACTCACTCTTCCCACTACATAACAAATATTCGGTCTTGTGACTATCAGATAAATGAGTTTCCCCACAAGCCGTCTGTACCTGGTGATATCTTCAAGAAGAGGTGAATCCTTAACCCAACACTTGTCATCTCCAATAGACATTGTAGATCAAGCAGGTTTAGCCCCAAGGAGACCCGTTTCTTTTACGAGATCCAAGATATACTTCAGTTGTGAAAGAATAATAGATCCTGGTTTCCTGGATATCTCAATCCCCAGGAAATATTTCGGAGATCCCATATCTTTGGTAACAAAATGATGAAGAAGATGCTTCTTTGTCATTTCCATACCTTCTCTATCATCCCCAGTAAGAAGAATGTCATCCACATAAATCACAAGGATAACTAGACCAACTAAGGTTTTGTGAATGAATAAAGAGTGATCTGCAACACTTTGAGCAAACTCAACCACAGAAATAACTTTGTTGAACTTGTCAAACCAGGCCCTGGGACTTTGCTTAAGACTATAGACCGCCTTTCGCAGTTTACAGACCTAGGACTCCCCCTAAGCAACATACCCAGGAGGTTGATCCATATAGACAATTTCCTGCAAATCACCATAAAGAAAGGCATTCTTCACATCCAACTGAGACATTTCCCAGTCTCTATTGATTGCCACTGAAAAGAGAACACGTATTGTAGTAATCCTAATCACAGGAGAGAAAGTATCAAAGAAATCCACACCATAGGTCTGCGTAAAACCTTCGGCAATAAGTCACGCCTTGTAACGATCAATAGAGCCATCAGGGAGATATTTGATGACAAAGACCCAGTGACAGCCAATCATATCAGTTCCTAGAGGAGTAGGAACAAGAGGTCAAGTACCTCGTTCAGTCAGAGTATGCATCTCTTCATCCATAGAAGCCTTCCAATGAGGAATGACAAGAGCATCTCGATACGAGGCTGGAACAACATTCACCGAGAGGGCAAGAGCAAAGCTCTTAGATAAAGGAGAAAGATGAGCATAAGAGACCACATCCTATAGAGGATGTTGTGTGTATGAGCGAACACCTTTCCAAATAGCGATCGGAAGTTCAAGATCTATCCTGTATACTGTATCAGCCTCATCCAAAGAAGAGACCACTGGCCCGGGAGCTGGTAGTAGCAGCTCAGGAGAAGAATCATGAACAGTAGAAGAATCAGAAATAGGAGGAGAAGAAAGAAAGGCTCTGGAAGAGGTGCTGATACATTGGGAAAAGAAGAAGAATTATCAGAAGAAGGAAGAAGAGAGGGAGAAGAAAAGAATGGAGCATACTCAAAGAAAGTAACATCAGTTGAGACATACTATCTCGAAAGAATAGGATCAAAACATCGATATCCTTTCTGTGTATGACAATAGCCCAAAAAGATAAACTTGACCGAACGAGGAGAGAGTTTGTCATGTTTAGAAGCAGGAGAGTGGACAAATGATGTGCATCCAAAGACATGAGGAGGTAACAGAAATGATGTCCCATCGGGATAGAGAATAGAAAAAGGAGTCTGTCCATTGAGAACCGAAGACATAACTCGATTAATGATAAAATAGGAAAGAAGAACCGCATGACCCCAATAAGATCGGGGAACATGCATATGAGTAAGAAGACTACAAGCAACATCCAAAAGATGGCGATTCTTACATTCAGCAATGCCATTCTGTTGGGAAGTGTAAGGGCAAGTAGTTTGATGGACAATGGTATGATCAAAACAAAATGAAGTAAACTGATGACTAAGTTATTCCTTAGCATTATCAGTACGAAGAGTTTTAATAGGGTTATCAAATTGTGTACAAATTTCATTATAAAAAGTAGAAAAAACCGAGAAATTCTCAAAGCGTTCTCATAACAAATATAACCACGTACATCGGGAAATATCATCTATGAATGTAATAAAATACAAACTACCCATACCAAGAGTTTGAAGGAGGCAGGAACCCAGACATCCGAATGAACCAAACAAAGGGACAAGGAGAACTACAACCATGCTTAACAGTAAACGTAGATCGGCGATGCTTGCCAAACTGACGAGCTTAACAATCTAGAGTAGAATCGTCGCGAGGTAAATCTGGCAGAAGCTGATAAAGAATCCAAGGAGGAGGATGCCCAAGGCGAAGATGCCATTGAAGTAGAAAAGAAGAGGTAGAAAATGCAGAAGAAGTATCAAGATATAACTAGCCGCCGCTCTCAGTCCCAATAATAATCACCTCCTTGGAATGAGGAATCTGAAAAGCATAAGTAGAGGTAGTAAAAATAGCTTCACCATACAACTGTTTGCAAAGAGCAGTAACAGAAAGAAGGTTGAACGAAAAATTTGGGACATAAAGGGTGTCCTACAGCTGAAGTGAGTGAGTAATATGCACAGTGCCAAACCCACAAGTCGGAGATGGAAAACCATCCCCAATAAGAACCGGAGGTAACCGATTGCTCTTGTCAAGAGAAGAGAAAAGGCGAGAATTGTTGGTCATATGATTTGTAGCAACAGAATCAATAAGCCACCTACCCGTTGTAGCCAACTGAGCAGTTCCAGAAGTAGCAAGATAAGAAGTGGATGACTTGGAGGAATCAGCTGATGTTGGATGAAGATGAGGATATTTGGTCCAACAACGATCAACCAAGTAACCAAGTCAGACACAATGAGAACAAAGATGCTTTGAGTAACCAAAACTACCACCACGGCCACCTCGGCCACCAGAGATGTCATGACAAGTTGGATGAGAAAAAAGATCAAGAGACGAAGATGAAGAGGAGAGCAAAGGATGCTGAAGAAGAGTAGTAACAACAAATATCCTAGCAGTAGTAGTATCCAGAGTTAGAGTATTCGCCTCTCCAAGAATTTGTTGGTGGATCATATCATAGGAACCAGGTAGGCGAAGAAGATAACAAACTACAAGAAGCTCCTAAAAATGCCTTTGTTGCTCAGCCAGATCAGCAGAAAAAGGTCGATGCTGAAGGAGTTCAGCACCAAGAGTCTTAACCTCCTAATAGGCAGAAGCAGTCATGATTGGTCGAGCAAAAAGATCGGCATACAGAGTAGCCTTGACCGTCGGATCATACCGGATGACAGGAAGGCACTCCTCAGACAAACTGTTGGTCAACCAAGTCCGCACCAACGCATCAGAAGCATCTCAATCATCAAAAGAAATAAATTCAGAATGAGGAGGGTCATCAGTCAAATGATGACGTTTGCGCTGAGAATGCAAGAGAAAAATGAAGGGCACACTCCAGTTAGGGTAATTGGGACTTGCAAGCTTTGAAGTAGTCCCCAAATTACCAGAGGTAGAGAAAGAAGAAGTAGAAAGATAAGGAGGAGCAGAGAAAGTAGGAGTGTCCATAGAAAATAGAGTGAAACCGCACAGTTTCACAAAATAAATCGCGTGAACAAACCACACGAACAAGAGGAGGGACCACACTGTCACGGTGACAACACACTAGTGACATGAAAGATGCTGTGAAAGTGAGGGGATAGATCACACTAACTCTAGAGGGGGGGGGGGGGTGAATAGAGTTTTAAAACCTTTTGATTAATTTTTACAACGGATTAAAATACGTGATAAGTATATGTATAGAGAGAAATAAAAACAAAGAAAATCACAGCACACAGAACAAAAAGAATAGAGCAATCCAGACGACACAAAGATTTTATAGTGGCTCCCCTAAACTTGGGTACATCCACTCTTCTACCACCCTAGTAGGAATCCACAATAAGTTTTTGATCAGGTGCCCTTCCACCATAGGTTTTTTCTCAGGTGCCCTGTCACCACAAGATCTATTTCAAGGGAGATCTCACAACCCTTTTAGCTTTTGAACAGGTGCCCAAAAACCAAACCAAGTCTTTTGATCAAGAGACTTGACAAACAAAAGGAATAACTTTTGAAGGGATTTAAGAAACTTTTACAGTGGTGAAAGAAAATAAAGATGATGTCTTCTCTATCAACAATCAGAGAGAAGACTAGTGGATGTTGCAATTGTCAAAGCTCCCCCTGAGATAAAGAAGAGTTCAAGAGAATGAGAGCTTTACTCAGGGTGTAGGCCTTTAGATTGAAGATTGATCTTCAGGAAACTTTTAGACTGATGAATATTGTTTTTCTCTTGAAAGTCCTGAAGCAAAAGTGAAGAAGACTTAAATGTATAAGAGTTGTGTTCTTCTTTCAGTTTTCTGTATGAACAATTCAATAGCTTCTGTGTATTCTGTTTATTCCTGTATATACAATCTTTTGAAAAAATTTCTTTTATATTCCTTGAAGAAATCAGCCTTTGAATTTAAAATCCTATCCTTGATTGACTGCCAAAATCCTGGGAGTTGAACGACTAGAAAATGTCTTCAATTTGTTTTCTCAACTATCTTAATAAATAAGCCAAATAATTACTCTGTGAATACCATAATTAATGCTGCCTTGAAACGGCTATATTCTAGAGAATATGGAGCATTAATCATCAGAGCATTATAGGCATATAATAATAAATTTTGAAATCAAACTGCCTTAGTCGATCTGAAACTGAGAGAAATTAGTCGAACTGAATCTATCATAAAATAGTCGAACTCAACAAAATTTCGTCGACTTGAGATCCAATATCGTCGAACTGAATATAGCAGACAAGAGGTAGAAAATCATCGAACAGAGCTCCAACTTTGTCCAGTTGAGATAATATTTCATCGAGCTGAGTATCTGGTATAAGCTGACAAATCGTCGATCTCAGCTAAACTTTCGTCGAGCTCAACTAAGAGAAGAAACTCTGAGTTTGTCGATCTGAGATTGACGATCGTCGAGCTGAGTTCGGCTATCGTCGAACGCTTTTTTTGACTCTTAGAAAACTACTTTTCTCTGAAGGTCTTCTGTCTCTATGTCTTATGAAGGTTGATCCAACCAAACTAAGTTTGTTGACCTGACCTAGACCTAGACAAAGACTTATGACCCTAGACTATACAATGTGGGTCAACTGAGAATCCTAATAGTGAACATAGCCCAAATCAACCCTAAACAAGGTGGGGTTGCAACAATCTCCCCCTATTTGGGTGAGGTCACTATGAACAACAATAAAAGAAAATTCACAAAGCATAAAATAATATCTGGTAGAATTATAAAGTTTCAGCAGATATAAACAGAAGTGCCTTGTGACAACTTTATAACAAATAATAGTTAAGATCAAAAGCAGAAAATGAAGAACTGTCAAACTTTCTTTGAAGTATCCTGTAAAGCTCTAGCAGAAGGTTTGGTGAAGATAATTTCTCTGTTTGGATTAGCAGCTTCCTTCTTTGACATCTTCATATCTTATGCTCCAAGAATTATGACTGTAGCAGCTCTAGGCACAACTGCTTCAGGATGCAAAGACATATATGTATCAACATTAAAAAGATTTTGTACCTGATATTTTTCAAGCTCTTTCTTCCTGCAAGAAGACATTGTTGTATATTGAGAAGTATCTTGTCCTTCTTCTTTAGCTTTCCTGATTTGAGATAGTCCTATCAGTTCTTTGAACCTGGCCACCCAAGAGTTAGGATCCATCTCTAGATCACACACTGGGGATAAAGGCCTTTCAGGACTAGATTTCTGAATATCTTAAGCTTGTTGTTGCTGTTGTTGTTGCTTGATAGACTGAGACTGAGATTCTTATTTAGATGGCCTATCTCGGGTGCTGTAAGAAGATCTGGATTGATAGGAATGAGAAGTAGATCTTTGACCTTGGGAAACATTTCCATAGGATCCAACTGCTGGAGGAGGTGGAGGAGGTGGGCCTCTCCTGAATGGAGGTGGAGGAGAGTACCTCATGCTCTTCTTCCTTGCTTTCATTTCATTTTTGGAATATCTCATCCAGTGAGGGGATTCTGGAGTGAGATTTATATTATGCAGAATATAATATGGAGTATCAACAGATGGATTGGGCTTTGGAGCAGCCTTTGGAGGAGCCTTTTTCTTAGCCTTTCTTTTCTTAGAGCTTGTGTAAGACCCCAATTTTTTTTTCTTTTTAGACACCGGGGTCTTAGGCCCAGAACCGCCGCCTTGCGGTGATACCTTCGCACCCGAGAAGGTCATCACTACAAAACGCCGATTCTGCCGGCCGAATCGATCACAACTGTAGCAATGAATTTAAAGCAAGTCCACATGAATCACATGTATAGAAAATAAGCTCCACGAAGGGAGTGTCCACAGATAGTACATATAACAGAAATCTCGGGCTTATGCCCGGTACATCATGTCCTCACTACAAATCGCTCATCGCGGAAGCAAACTAATATAACTACTAGTGGTCAGGACTCACAGTCCCTGCTGTCTGGACTCCAGTACTAGACTGTCCGATCTCCAAGCGTGCCGACCTCCGGGGCTGCTCCTCCATGCTGGGCTCCGTGGTCCCCTAAAATGATGTGGTTCGAAAACCGTTAGTCTAAAAGACTAAGTCCTATCGTCCTCCGCCCCTTCCCCCATGGCTCCTAAGTACCGAGCGGAGAGAAGGAAAGGAAAGGACATGAAGGTGGAGAATGTCAACTAGCAGATGGCAGCGGAACTAAACTAGCAGTTCTAATCATGGTAATAATGATATAAAATTGAATAAGAAAGTAACCTTAACTTATGAAATACACATAAGCTAAGGGATCTCTTGCAGGGCTCCTATCGTATAAAAAGTCCCATACCGATTTATACGATAGGGTGTCGGTTTTACTAGCAGGCATAAATATATAGTACTGAAAGAGAACCTTGACTTATAAGCACGCTCGCACGAACTTATAGGCCAAGGGGTCGTTCTGCAGGGCCTAATGTATAGAGCGTCCCATACCGCTTATACATTAGGTGTCAGGTTATATGCAATGGTTATGCTATGAAATACAATTATGCTATGTCGTGAACATGCAAGTGCAACTCACCCACTCAACTCTGTGTACAAAGACCTTTAGTTCCCCCCTTTCGGAGCCGTTACCTCCCAGGATACCTCCGTAGTGGCAGACGGAAGCGGTGGGTTAGGCCTCGCCCACCTCTAAACCAGTAAAGCACTACCGGTCAGACCTATTGTACGCCTCAATGCTTGGTGCACAAAGCGGACTCCTGCGTACTCTTGCCGGCTGGCGCACCAGACTTCTGTTGGCGAAGTGCTAACCACACTTGCCGAGTCAGCATATTGGCGTCGGTGCATCGACCCTCCAATACCGAAGACCCACCACCTTATTGTTGAAACCAAAAGATCGGTCTCTGTGGAGTTCACCCTTGGGGAAGGGGTGGTCGCACACCTACTTCGTTCCTGCAAGAAAAGCAACCAAAAGAGAAGGAAAGAACAGAGGACTAGACCAAGGGCCCGGCGCGGAGGTCCCACCACAAACCCGGAAGATCTCAGAGCGCTTCCCCTCCTTAGCCTAAAAGGCCGGGCTAAGGTATCTCAGAGGACACTAAAAGACTGGGAGACCCGTGCCCTCTGAGGTACCCCTTGGGTCCTATTTATAGTTTTTAGAAGATGGCCTGCCAATAACTAACCTCTGATGGCTTGAAATTACTGAAAGACCCCTGGGGATGGTCTGCAAACAGCCTAATCCCGCTGTCCTGACCAGCTATGCGCAGTCCGTCCCGACCTGATGACCGAGAAATGCGGGTCGGGGCTGACCCGCCTAAAGGAGCGGGTCGGGGCTGGCCCGCCTAAAGGAGCGGGTCGGGGCTGACCCGCCTAAAGGAGCGGGTCGGGGCTAGCCCGCCCAAAGGAGCGGGTCAGGGCTGGCCCCCCTAAAGGAGCGTGTCGGGGCTGGCCCGCCTAAAGGAGCGGGTCGGGGCTGGCCCGCTTAAAGGAGCGGGTCGGGGGGGTCTAAGATCCTCCGGCGGACACGGGGTTGTACACAATCCCCGCTCTTTATGGGCTTCGCAGAAGCTCGGAAAGAAACATCCAACCCCACGTGTCCGGCGGAAGTACTGTTGAGCTGGAGGGAATCTTTGATGAAGGGTCCCACCCTGGCTCTATAAATAAGCCGTCGGGCTTTTGGAAGACCACCTCTTTTTCTTGGCATTTTCCCGTTGCTAATAGCTGAGAGATGCCTATGTCTGAGGAGACGCGGGCCCGATTGGCGGCTGCGAGGGAGGGCGCCCGGGAGGCTGCCCTAGAAGCCGCCCCATGGCTAGCGCGGGGAGCGTCCGGTCCTCTTTTCAAGCCGGTGAAAGGAAAGATCATTCGGCGCCCCCGACCGGATGATGATCCTGTCTCTGGCTCGGCCGGCGACGCCGAGGTTGTTCCTTTGATAGGAGATCACTTTGTCCGATCCGCCGTTCCTCCTGACTTTCTCTTTTTGGCAGGAGACGCTTCAAGACATCGGAGTGGATGAAGGGGGGTCAGGGAAATCTCCCCTGAAGGCGACGAGTCGGGCCGTCAGTCCTTCCCTTCCGGCGCGTCTTCCTCCTGCATCTTCCTCGTCGTCGAGGCCCCCGGGTCTGGGGAAACCGTTCGTCGCCCCGGGAGGACCTGCATTCCAGGGTTGGCCGGGCTCTTCTCGACCCGCTAATGATGCGGGTGTCGTGCCGACGCCTGGTAACTCTTTTGCTTCTAGGCCACTTATCAATAGCCGGTTCCCTCTAATTTTAACCTTGCAGGTTACAACACGGTCTCTTCTGATGTGGAAATGAGTGAGGGGTACTCGCCTCCCCCCGAGCTGGACGACATCGCAGGCTACCTGGGCGACCCGCTTGATGCCGCGAAGATGAAGACGCAGGTGACACGATTATTCCAAAAACATACGCTGCTGCTGAATGAAATCTTCGACAGAGTAGAGAAAGATAAAGCTGAGACGGAGGAGCGACTCACAGCTCTAGAGGGAGCTGGGCGAACTGCTGGCGAGGATGGGGCAATATCGCCGGACGCGCATGTTACGTGAGCCGAGGAGCGACTTAGGCAGATTTCAGAGCAGGTCGACCTGACCCAGCGAGAGCTGACGGCGGTTCGCGAGTATCACTATCCTCACGTTCCGCCCCCATCCGGCAAGCGAGGGCGGGGTAGGTGGAAATGGATTCAATATTGAGCCGTCTGGCTCGCTCTCGTCGGTGCTTGCCACCGCTTGCTGGGTCCGGGTCGCCTCGGATGCCGGTCGAAGCTATTAGGTCTGCAAGACGTTTGTTTTGAGAACAATGGTTTCTGTAATAATTCAGGATCTGTCCTGCCCGATCATGGGCATGTGCTTACTGTGTTCTTCTGTTTTATATTCTGGCTCTCCTCGCGGTCGTCAGTAGTCGACTCGCGCAGATCTGTGGTCGACGATAGTCGATCCGCGGCCGACGATAGTCGATCCGTGGTCAACGATATTCGTCGACCCGTGGCTGCCTGTTCTAGCCAACCCTTTCAAGGTGACCATAGTTCATGACCCTATTCAGGAGATGCGGGCGACGTGAGCTGCCCCCGCCAGCTCGTCTTCTTACTCGCGTGATGCCGAGGAGCTGACCTGCCTAGACCTTAATCGCCTTTATGCTGCCGAAAGCGGGCCAATTTCCCGCGGCCCCCCTATTATAGGCTCGTGCGTCGTTCTTGGAGGGGCCCGCGTCGCCATTCATTCTCCCACGCGAGAGCGGGCGAGGGAGGCTTGCGGTCGAGAACCTCTCGCGGGCGTCCTGCGGGCCGACGAGGATCCCGATCAGGTTCAAAAGTCAAAGCGTCGGGATTAATCTTGCTATCCGCACTTTTCTCGCCACCAAGGTTTTTTCCCGCCTTTCTCAACTCTATAAGTAGACTCAGCCGATCCACTTTTCACCTACCACATTTAAAGCTGATTCTTCCTTCTTCTCGCGAGAACCTTTCCTCGTTTCTCCCAGAGAACCTTTTTGCAAGATGGTTGGCGACGGCGGCAGCGGCGATGCGGACGGGAGGGGGAAGTGTGCTTGGGCCTTTTCTGAGCACGACTTCCCTCCCACCGTCATTACCGCGGCGGAATTCCTTGAAGCCCTTGGTCGATTCGTCCCGCCGGGCTTTGAGGCGAGGCGGCTTGAGGCGAGCGAGCGCATAAACGATCTGTCAGGGGACGAGCTCGCGCTTCCTACTGCCCACTTCGAGGCGGGTCTCCGGCTTCCCCTCTGGCCGGAGATCCGTCAAATCTTCAAGTACTTCGGGGTTGTCCCCGGGCAGATGACCCCTAACTCCGTCGCGGTGGCGGTTGGGTTTGCTTGCTACCTTCGGGAGGAGAGGATTGAGTTCAGCCTCGCGGTCTTCCGCAAGCTGTTTTCCTTCCGCACGAATAAGGACGGGACCGCCTGCTTCGCTAGCAGCCAGGCGAAGGTGCGAGAGACGGTGAACAAGATCCACAATTGGCTAAAGAAGTTTATCTTCGTCAAGGGGGACTTTGGGAATGTCCCCTTCTCGCCGGTTCAGCTCAGCGAGGCGAGCTATCGCCCCCCGTCTTTGGGGGGTCACGAGGCGGCACTGTACGGGTTCTTCGCCAGGAAGAACTTTGAGGTGGCATACCTCCGCAGGAACCTGGACGATCTCTCCCCCGTCCCGCCTGGTGAAGGTATGCGACTCGACTACTTCCGTTTTTCAAAACCATTCTGTGAGAAGCGAACTAAAACAAGCCGAAAAAGGTATAACTGAAATTTTATTATCAGAAAAGGTAACTATTACAAAGGTATGGCCTCCCTTATATAGAATGGAGGAGAGAAGAGAGAATACAAATAAGAGATGTGGGACTAAAACTATACAAAAGAATCTGGGCGGCTAGAACAACAGACCGGAACAAGCCGCGTGGTTAGACAGAAGGGCTAACCGCTCGGCCACTGCCAGAGAGAGACAAGCCGCCATGTGAGACCGTTAGACCGCCCGGTCTCCTAGTCGCCAGTAACAGACCACTAGACCGCTTGGACCTAAGACCTCAACACAACAACCAAACCGCAGAAGGCAAACCGCCAGACCGCCCGGTCAATAACCCGCCAAGCCAGACCGACAGACCGCCCGGTCTCAACTCCAACACTCCCCCTCAAGCTGGAGCATATATGTCGATCATGCCCAGCTTGTCACATATATGAAGAAATGAGGCGGATACTGGCTTGGTGAAGATGTCAGCCAGCTCTTTTTCAGACGTGACGAAGGGAGTGCAAATTTGTTCCTTCAGAATCTCTTCACGAATGAAATGACAGTCGACCTCAATGTGCTTGGTTCTCTCATGGAAGACTGGATTTTTGGAGATGTATATAGCAGCCTTGTTGTCACAGAACATAGGTAGAGGATGGTTGTAGACCTCTCCTAAATCCAACATGAGAGCCCGTAGCCACTTTAGCTCGCAAGTGGTCGATGCCATACTCCGATACTCAGCTTCAGCACTGGACCTGGAGACAACAGATTGCTTCTTGCTCTTCCAACTTACCAGATTGCCCCCAACAAAGGTACAGAAACCGGAGGTAGACTTGCGGTCCCCTTTGTCATCAGCATAACTCGCATCTGAGTAAGCTTCAACCCTCAGATGATCATTCTTCTGAAAGAGCAATCCTTTCCCAGGGGCTGCTTTGACGTACTCCAAGATCCGCAAGGCGGACTGTAGATGGCACTCCCTGGGAGCTTGCATGAATTGACTCACCTTGCCCACAACATAGGAAATGTCGGGCCTAGTCACGGTGAGGTATATGAGCTTACCAACTAGACGCCTGTACCGCGAAGCATCTGAAAGAAGAGGCGAACCATCTGTCCAGGTTTTGTCTTCTCCAACAGCCATGGGACATCGGGCAGGTTTGGCCCCAGTCAATCCTGCTTCTTTTAAAATATCAAGAGCATATTTACGCTGAGAGAGGACTAAAGAGTTGGGCTTCCGAGAGATTTCGATCCCCAAAAAGTACTTCGGAGAACCCATATCTTTCGTGACTAGATGTTGGCGAAGATGACGCTTTGTCAAGGCTACCCCTTCCTGGTCATCACCAGTGAGAAGAATATCATCCACATATACTGCAAGAACCACCAGTCCCGAAGAGGTTTTGCGAATAAATAGAGAGTGATCAGCAGCGCTGCGAGCAAAACCAACGGCCGCCACGATGCCGCTGAACTTGTCAAACCAAGCTCGAGGGCTCTGCTTGAGGCCATAGATTGCCTTCTGTAGCCGGCATACTCGTGTCTCCCCCTGAGCAACATACCCTGTAGGTTGCTCCATGTAGACGGCCTCCTGAAGATCACCATAAAGGAAGGCATTCTTGATATCCAGCTGGGAAAGGGGCCAGTCTTTGTTGACCGCCACAGAGAGAAGGACCCGTATAGTGCTGAGACGAGCCACGGGAGAGAAGGTGTCAAAGTAATCAACCCCATAGGTTTGAGTAAAGCCCTTAGCCACCAGACGAGCTTTGTAACGGTTCACAGTGCCATCTGGGCCAAACTTGACTACAAAGACCCAGCGACAGCCAACAACATCTGTATCAAGGGGAGGAGGGACAAGAGTCCAGGTACCCCGCTCTGTGAGGGTCGCCATTTCCTCATCCATGGCCAGCTTCCAGTGAGGAATGGCAAGGGCCTCCTGGTAGGAACGAGGTGTGGTAGTAGCAGAGATAGCCAGTGCAAAGGCCCTGCGAGAAGGGGTAAGACGATCATAGGAAACAACAGCAGCAAGGGGGTGTAGGGTACACGTCCGCACCCCTTTGTGAAGAGCTACATGAAGATCCAGGTCGGCGGGCTCCTCGGCATCCAGAGCATCCGTGGCAGAGAGAGCTGGCCCGGGAGGAGAGAGCGACGGCAGCGGAGATGAGGGAGATGGAGGCGGAGAGAGAGGTGGAGGGAGAGGAGTGGGCGGAGACGGAGGAGCGGATATCGCAGTAGGAGACGAGGGAACGAACGGAATAACAGGAGAAGAAGAGGTGGGAGGAAGAGAAGAGGAGCCATCCGAGAAGTAGGAGGCATTCTCGAAGAAGGTAACGTCAGCGGAGACGAACTGTTTACGAAGAACAGGATCAAAGCAGCAGTAGCCTTTCTGAGTGGCCGAGTACCCCAGAAAAACACATTTGGTGGAGCGAGGGGAGAGCTTATCACGGGTGGCAGATGGGACATGCACAAAAGCAGTGCACCCAAAGATTTGGAGAGGGAGAGGAAAAGGCTCCTTGCCGGGATAAAGGATGGAAAAAGGGGTTTTTTCCTTGAGAACGGAGGAGGGAATGCGATTGATGAGATAGCAAGCAAGAAGAACAGCATAGCCCCAATATGAGCGAGGGACATGCATTTGAGTCATTAATGTGCGAGCAACATCGAGGAGGTGACGGTTTTTGCGTTCCGCCACTCCATTTTGTTGGGATGTATAGACACAACTTGTCTGATGAATAATGCCATGTTGCACACAGAAAGAGGTAAAAGCATGACTTAAGTACTCTTTTGCATTATCAGAGCGAAAAGTTTTAACACTAACACCAAACTGATTTTTGATTAAATGATAAAAGGAGGTCCATACATTAAAAAGTTCAGAGCGATCTCGTAAGAGATACACCCAAGTACATCTAGAAAAATCATCAATAAAGATTACAAAATAAGAACTACCCCGACCAACAGTAAGGGTAGGAGCAGGTCCCCAGATGTCGGAGTGGACTAGATCAAACGGACGGGTAGAGCCCCGACCTTGCTTCGGCGGGAAGGAGGAACGATGATGCTTGCCAAGTTGACATGCCTCGCAGTGAAGAGGAGTGGTGGAGGGAGGGAGGTGGGGCAGAAGCTGATGTAGAAGCCGTAGTGGAGGATGACCGAGACGGAGATGCCACTGGAGAAGATCCGTACAAGAAGAAGAGAAGGCGGACAAAGCGGAAACGTTGTCGAGAAAGTAGAGGCCGACGCTCTCAGTCCCAGTAGCAATCGTCCGCTGGGAGCTCGGATCCTGAAAAGAGCAAGAAGATGGAGTAAACGTTACAGAACATTGAAGCTGCTTGCACAAAGAAGTAACCGACAACAGATTGCACGGAAACTTGGGCACATAGAGAGTGTCCTCTAGCCGAAGGGACGGAGTAACATGAACCACTCCCGACCCATGAACCGGGGAGGGAGAACCGTCTGCAATGAGGACTGGGGGTAACTGATCATGCTGTTCGAGGAGAGAGAAGCACTGAGGATTGCCCGTCATGTGATTAGTAGCACTGGAGTCGATAAGCCATTTACCTTGAGTGACTACATGGGCACTACCTGATGATGTGACCACGGAAGCAGACGGCTTGGAAGAAGAGGCAGAAGAGTCACCCGAGGGGCGAAGATGGGGATGTTTTGTCCAGCAGCGGTCAAGAGTGTGTCCGGTGCGGCCGCAGTGAGAGCAGAGATAGCGGGAAGAAGGACGTCCGCCAGACTGATGACTGCGGCTACCAGAGCCACTCCGCTGAGTTTGATGAGCATAGTTATCCGGAGGAGAAGGAGCACGCAGAAGCGGGCGCTGAAGGAGAGAGGTGACAGCGGCGATGCGAGCAGCGGTGGCATCTAAAGTAGGAGATTCCGCCTCACCCAGAATTTGTTGGCGGATCATGTCATAAGTGTCAGGAAGACGGAGCAGATAACACACAACCAGAAGCTCCTGGAAGTGCTTGTGTTGTTGAGCTAGATCCGCAGAAAAGGGGCGATTCTGAAGAATCTCAGCCACAAGAGCTTGAACTTGTTGGTAGGCAGCAGCATGAGACAAGGTAGGCCGGGTAAAGAGGTCCGCATACAACGTATAGATGCGGGACGTCTGAGCCCCTTTGGAATACAAAGCAGCAAGATGAAGCCAAGCGGCCTTCACCGTCTCATCATGACGGATGACGGGAAGGCACTCATCAGATAGACTGTTAGCGAGCCAAGTACGCACAAGAGCATCACTCGCATCCCAATCATCAAAGAGAGGTGAAGTGGTAGGAGGAGGGTCATCAACGAGATGGTGGCGTTTGCATTGCGAGCGAAGGAGAAAGGTGAAAGAGACGCTCCAATCTAGGTAGTTGGAGCCGACAAGCTTGGAAACGGTGCCAAGGTTCCCGGAAGGAGTAGGAGGAGCCGGATTGGCTACAGGGGTGGCGGCAGGAGTGGTGGCAGTAGAAGCATCAGAAAGAGCCATAAGAGCAAACAACAGGAAGCCGCGCAGTTAGAAAACAAGCCGCGCGGATAGGCAGAAGAGGAACTGTAGCGGTCAGGATGTCAAACACCAGCGGCCGGAGAGACCACGACCAAGCCGCAGTAACAAGCAAAGGGGAAGAAGTCGAGCAGCAAGCAGACAGACCGCTCGAACAGAAGCACAAGAGAGGGCAAGGCACATGGCGATAGGTCGCGGCGAACAAGGCAACTGATCGCAGTGAACAAGGAAACAAGTCGCGCACACAGAGGGCAACGACAAGGAGACCGCGCGGACAGGGCGCAAGCCGGAGAGGCAAGCCGCGCGGACAGAGAGAAGCACAGAATCAGGAGGAAAAGATCGATTCCTCTGATACCATGTGAGAAGCGAACTAAAACAAGCCGAAAAAGGTATAACTGAAATTTTATTATCAGAAAAAGGTAACTATTACAAAGGTATGGCCTCCCTTATATAGAATGGAGGAGAGAAGAGAGAATACAAATAAGAGATGTGGGACTAAAACTATACAAAAGAATCTGGGCGGCTAGAACAACAGACCGGAACAAGCCGCACGGTTAGACAGAAGGGCTAACCGCTCGGCCACTGCCAGAGAGAGACAAGCCGCCATGTGAGACCGTTAGACCGCCCGGTCTCCTAGTCGCCAGTAACAGACCACTAGACCGCTTGGACCTAAGACCTCAACACAGCAACCAAACCGCAGAAGGCAAACCGCCAGACCGCCCGGTCAATAACCCGCCAAGCCAGACCGACAGACCGCCCGGTCTCAACTCCAACACATTCTTCGAGTAACCTTAAGTTCCTCACCTTTACAGGCGAGCGCGATATCCCCCACCGTCCTCCCTACGAGAGTGCGTGACTCGCGTCCGGCGAGCTCGCCCGGGCTGAGGCGGAGGCCGCTGCACACCGCGAGTTATCAGCCCCCGCTATCGCAAAGCGACCCAGTCATGAGCGGACCCAGGATCTGCCGTCGCCCAAGAAATCCAAAAAGGCGAGTGGCGCACCTCTCCCGACTCCCGACAAGGGCAAGGCTCCTGTCGGTCAACAGTCTGTTGACCCTCCCCCGCCTTGTCCCTCGGCCGCACCGGCCATCGGCTTAGCCGGTGCGGGGGCGGGCACATCGCAATCGCTAGAAGGGGGTCAGCCCGCAAAGAAGTTGGTTCCCCGGGGACACTGCAACTTCGGATTCGGGGAGGGGCCCTTGGACGAGCTAGGGGTCCCGCTACTTCAGTGGGATAAAGAGATCAACCGAGTCTCCATATCCTCGGCGTTGCCGAGTTGGGTGGAGCAGGAAACCAGCCACGGAGATGCGTATAACCTCTCCTTCGGCGTCTACGGGCGGGAGGACGCCGCCATCTATGGCGAGGAGGGGACGCGGGTGCTGGTCTACGAAAGCGCGCGGGCCCAGCTTCGCAGCCTTGAGCTGGCCCACATGGTCAGCCGGCGATGTCTTCGGATGGAGAAGAACATCCCGTCCCTCGAAAAAATTATTGACGAGAAGGAGGCGGCTCGCAAGCTTGCTCAAGAGGAGGCGGACGAGCTACGGAAGCGGGCCAAGGCATCTGATGCCGCCCTCGCGCAGTAATTGGGGGGAGTGGTAAGCGAGCTAACTCGCGTCGGCCTTTCCCCGCCCAGATCGATCTTACTCAATAATCTTCCTTTTCGTAGGACGCGGCGACGGCTAGCCGGATGGGCACTGAAATCGTCACCCTTCAGCAGGAGAAGCAGGCGTTACGGGCGCGGGTGGATGCACTGGAGGCTGCTGCTGCTGCGCCACCGTCATCCACAAGCGGCTGTCAACTTACTCATTACAACGACTACGATATAGAAGTGATGATGCAGAAGAACGCGGCCAGCGCGACGAAATACACCTTCCAGACGTTGCAGCGGGCCAACCTCCTTAGGGGTAGTTGTGCCAAGCTTTCGGCTGACGAGGTGGTACCGGAACTGTTCCTCCCGATACCGAAGCCGGGCGGGTCTTCCTTTCACCCCATATGAGCGGGCTCGCAGCTTAGGGTTCGCCTCGCCGAGGGCTTGCACACTTGATTTTCCTTTTCTTTTTGGCGACGCGTCGAGGTCCCATGTCTGGGGTTTTTGTAATATTTTTCTTTTTGACTAACCTAAGTGTAATGATAAATCTTTCATTCTTTCGCTATAATGTGAATGCTTTCTTTGCTCATTCTTCGTTATTCGCTTCCCGCGCTCGCCTCTTGTATTTTACCTTGAGTCGCTCACTTTGGGTTTTTGCCGTCGCGCGCGAGTGAAGTTGCAGAGTCGCTCTTGAGTGAGATTTTTGACTTGGGAGTGCGAGGAACGCCGGGCAGTCGCGACGCGGATGGGCGACTCGCATCGCCTGTCCGGGTTCGCGGTCACACTCTTTGCCGCGAAGCGAGCGAGTAGGCCGGGCTATTGCGCTAAAGCTCGCGCGGGTCGGCCAATGATCTCTTCCTGGAAAGCCGCCAGAGCGTCGAACGACCTCAAACAAATCTGTGCTCGGCGTTCTTCCCCGGAAAAGCGTCGAGCGGACAGCGGAATTAAGACAAACTGAAGCTCGACTACCGTTATTCGGAGCTCAACGATAGTTGAACGACGCCTTGGCCGAGAGGGAGATCGACGATAGTCGAACGACGCCTCGGCCGATGTAGAGATCGACGATAGTCGAACACCGCCCGCGGGCTCGTACTGGCTGGGGCCTAAACTGGCTCCCCCGAGTGACATTCGGCTCCGTCAGCCTAATGGGGGCCTAACAGCGAGATCCGCTAGGGGTCCGGGGCAAATTCCTCTGAGTGACATCCAGCCCTGCCAACTTGATGGGAGCCCGACAGCGGGATCTGCTCGGGGTCTGGGGAAGACTTCTCCGAGTGACATCCAGCCCTGCAAGCTTGATGGGAGCCTGACAGCGGGATCTGCTTGGGGTCCGGGGTAAAGTCCTCCGAGTGACATCCAGCCCTGCCAGCTTGATGGGAGCCTGACAGCGGGATCTGCTCGGGGTCCGGGGCAAACTTCTCCGAGTGACATCCGGCCCTGCCAGCTGGATGAAAGCCTGACAGCGGGATCTGTTTGGGGTCCGGGGTAAACTCCTCCGAGTGACATCCAGCCCTGCCAGCTTGATGGGAGCCTGACAGCGGGATCTGCTCGGGGTCCGGGGTAAAGTCCTCCGAGTGACATCCAGCCCTGCCAGCTTGATGGGAGCCTGACAGCGGGATCTGCTTGGGGTCCGGGGCAAAGTCCTCCGAGTGACATCCAGCCCTGCCAGCTTGATGGGAGCCTGACAGCGGGATCTGCTCGGGGTCCGGGGTAAATTCCTCCGAGTGACATCCAACCCTGCCAGCTTGATGGGAGCCTGACATCGGGATCTTCTCGGGGTCCGGGGCAAACTTCTCCGAGTGATATCCAGCCCTGCCAGCTTGATGGGATCCTGACAGCGGGATCTGCTCGGGGTCCGGGGTAAAGTCCTCCGAGTGACATCCAGCCCTGCCAGCTTGATGGGAGCCTTACAGCGGGATCTGCTCGGGGTCCGGGGTAAAGTCCTCCGAGTGACATCCAGCCTTGCCAGCTTGATGGGAGCCTGACAGCGGGATCTGCTCGGGGTCCGGGGCAGACTTCTCCGAGTGACATCCGGCCCTGCCAACTTGATGGGAGCCCGATAGCGGGATCTGCTCGGGGTCCGGGGCAGACTTCTCCGAGTGACATCCAGCCCCGCCAGCTTGATGGGAGCCTGACAGCGGGATCTGCTCGGGGTCCGGGGTAAAGTCCTCCGAGTGACATCCAGCCCTGCCAGCTTGATGGGAGCCAGACAGCGGGATCTGCTCGGGGTCCAGGGCAGACTTCTCCGAGTGACTTCCAGCCCTGCCAGCTTGATGGGAGCCTGACAGCGGGATCTGCTCGGGGTCCGGGGTAAAGTCCTCCGACTCATACTAAAACATGTAAACCTCAGCATTTCAAGAAAGAACTTTTTATTTCATAGAGCGAAAGTTACATGACTCAGGGATAGAAACGCTTCAGGTCGTCTCCATTCCAGGTGAGACCCATGGTTGCACCTTCCGCATTTCGAAGGCGATAACCACCTGACTTTAAGACTTCTTGCACTATGTATGGCCCTTCCCAGTTGGGGTTAAGTTTCCCCACTGCGGCTGATCTTCCTGCTGCGTCCACCTTTCTCAATACTAAGTCCCCTTCCGCGAATTGTTTGACCTTGACGTGCTTGTCAAAGTATTTGGCCATTCTCCTCTTCACCTCCTCCTGCCTGATGGCAGAGAGGTCCCACAGCTCTTCTACCAAGTCAAGGGAGAGTCGCAGCTCCTCCTCATTCCCAACTCTCCACTCCTCCCTGCCTTCTCCTGCCTCAGCCACCCGGGGTGTTTGGACTTCAAGTTCTATCGGGAGCACCGCCTCGCATCCGTGGGAGAGCTTGAACGGGGTCTCTCCTGTGGCCGTGTTGGGCGTGGTCCTGAGAGCCCAGAGGACCGAGGGGAGCTGCTCCACCCAACTACCCTTTAAGTTTTCCACTTTCTTCTTGAGGAGGTTGACGATGATCTTGTTTGCCGCTTCCACCTGCCCATTACTCCTCGGGTGATGGATCGAGGCGAACCTAAGATCAATCCCGAGCTGCTCGCAAAAGCTGAAGAATTCAGCGCTCGCGAACTGAGGTCCGTTGTCTGTGACGATGGCTTGGGGGAGCCCGTGACGGCAGATGATTTCTCCCCATACGAAGTTCCTCACAACTTGGGAGGTCACCTTGGCCAACGCCTTCACTTCCAGCCACTTGGAGAAATAATCGATCATCACGAGCAGGAATCTTCTCTGTCCGCTGGCCTAGGGGAAGGGTCCAACCAAGTCCATTCCCCAGATCGCAAAGGGCCAAGGGGCTGAGATGCTCCTGAGACGTTGGGCCGGCTGCAGCTGGAGTGGAGCGAAGAGCTGGCACTTGTGACATTCCTTGGTGAATCTTGCCGCGTCGCGGCCTAAGGTTGGCCAGAAGTACCCCTGTCTGACGATCCTCCCTTCCAGTGTCCGACTCCCAGAATGGCTCCCGCACTCTCCGGAGTGAACCTCCTCCAAGATTTTCTGGACCTCTCCCTCGGCCACACAACGAGCCAACATGCCTGAGAGGGTCTTCCTGTACAGCTGACCGTCTCGCGTAAGGTAGTAGGCTGACTTATACTTGAGCTTCTTCCGGTCCATCCCCTCGGGATATTCCCCCGTGGATAGGAAAGTCGTAAACGGGTCCATCCATGAGGGGTGCCGCTCCACCTCCATCAATTCTCCTTCCTCGATGGAGGGCCGAAATAAGTCGGTGATAGTTACCCCCGCCCGGGGACCATGCTTTGCCAGTTGGTCTACCCGCTCGTTCTCCACTCTGGGCACGTGCCGGATGGAGAAAGTCTGGAACGAGCCGATGATCCCCTTCGCCTTAGTCAAGTATAGCTGTAGAGTAGGCTCCCTGACCTCATGTAACATCCCATTTTCCAATTAGACCCCCCCCTTAGGAGTGACTTGAGCATAACTAGGTCATATGAGGTAACCTAGGTGAGCCCAGGAGACCAAATGACCTAAAAACCTAGTTGAGACCCACTTGGTCTGCAAATAGTAATTTTCAAAACTCTGATTTTGGGTGGCCTAGTAGGTTCAATGTGACTCTAAAAATTCCCTTAGACCTAATGTGGGCCCAATGAGTCACCAAGGACCCATTAGGGTCAACCCTAGTAGCCAAAATGACCAAGTCAACCCCAAGCCCAAATCAAGTCAAACCTAGTCTATATGGGTTAACCCAACCTCAAGCCACCCTTCCCCTTAAGCTAACCTCACTTGCATGAATAATATGGACTAATTTGGCTGCCCATATCTTAGAGGGTTGATCAGTCAACTAGGCGACTAGGGGAGAGGAATGAAAAGCTTTATTTTGAAGAATAATGGAGGAGAGAGAAAGCGAGAAAGAGGGCCATTCATGGTGGGGAAGGTGAATCACCCCTCTATTCTTCATCATTTAATTAATAATATCTTTTTGAGGGTTGCATTTAGGCTGGTGCCATGAATAATTTCGGCCATAGGGTGGCAGGAGAGAGAAAGCTTCAATTTCTCCTTAATGGAGGAGAGAGAAAGAGGAAAAGAGAGAGGGGAGTTATGGAGGGACACCATGAGCCACCCCATTCATCTCCCCAAGCCTCCATTCATTCCTCCTGACCTTTGAGAAGAGATTCCCATCGTTTTCCCATCAGCCACCATCAATGGAGAAGCCCAACCACCATGGCCAAACACTCCTTCATCTCCCCTCCCATGAAAAAATTATAAAACACCCTATGCAGCCCCCCATTCTGATTTTTGACTACTCCATCTCCGTCAAAACGTTCCAAGCAGTCGAAATCGAGGGTTGGATCAAGCTAACCGCTGGAGAATCGAGGAATCGGGAAGTTCGCCGGAGAGGAAAAACGCCATGGCGCACCACCACCGCACTCGCCGACAAGCTCGGTTAAAGGCCCTCGTCCTCTCCTTCTCTCATGCTTAGATCCTAGGAATGCTTAGAAACCGATTCCATGCTCATCGAACCCGAGTTAGGATTTTAATTTTCAAAAAAATGCCATTTTTTGGGAGCTTTTGGAGCTCTCGGGTAGGGCGGCGCCGCCACCTCCGGCCGCCCTAGCTCCGGCAAAGGAAAGCCCCCACCACCGGGAACACATAGGAGTCGTTTGCCGGTGGTGGCGCCGCATCAGGACACCGGGAAATGGCCCGCAAAAACCACCTGCGCGGGTCTATTTTCGGCCTGAAATTCTGCTCAATCGGAGAAGATGAACAGCCTCCGTTGGATCTTGCTTTAAGATTCGTGCAACCCATATTTTCAGATTTTTCTGTATTTTAATAAAACAGTTCACTGTAGAAGGAATTTAGGCCCCTTCTGGGCACGTACTGAAAAAGTGTATAACATGAAAGTTGTAGGTCTTTTGAAGACCTACAATTTGATATGCAGTGGTAAAAAATTGGATGAGGGGACTGCCGTGTAGAGCCTTTTTAGTAAGGGTATGTCCTACAACTAGGGCAGATTTCTTCAAAAAATTATTTAGGCCCCTTAGGGGCATGTTCATCAAAAATGATCAACATGAATATTGTAGGCTTTTTAATTATCTACAGTTTGATATATTATGGAAAATTATAGGACAAGTATTCTGACCTATAGGGATATTATTCTAGGGTAGGTCCTACAAATAGGGCAGATCTTTGAAAAATTCCCCACACCTAATCCTTGGTCCAAATGCTTTGAATTTTGGACAGGGGCTTAATATCACCTATACCTATCTCCTGTAAAAATTGGAACCCTTTTAAAAAAGTTTAACCTAGGGTTTTGCCCTAAACCTAGAAAAGCTAGGGTAAGGTAGTTGAAGGGTCAAATGACCTCCAAACCCTCCCAAATTTTGGTGAGGTGTCCCTGGTATAGGTATCTAGGTCTGGTTCAAATTTCAACTCATTTGGTTGAGTTTTATTTAGGAATCCTCTAAACCCTAGTTTTGACCTAGTAGAAGGAAGCTTAGTGAGAAGGTTCCTTGCACTCTGGTATGATCATCTCACCTCAACAGAGGTTGAGATTTTGACCACTGGTTTATTTTGGTCCTAAGATTATCCTTAGGGAAGATGAGATGATTTAGGGTAAGTTTACCCTAGGGCCCAGGTTAAAACCCTAAAGGTGGACTTTGGGGGTTTGTGAAGGACATAGGGGCAAATGCCTTTGTATGGCCTTGAGATTTAGTGGAGAGGTTGTTAATGAGCTTGTAACTCTCTGGTTGTAATGTTAGAGAATTTTTATGTAGGTAGCTACCTCAAAACTTAAACCCTAGTTTTAGGGTAGAAGGGATTTTAGGTCAAAACAGTATCTTAAACTCTTTTAAAGCCATGAAATTGGGGTAGTGTGTTTCTAGGGTAGTTAGGACCCTTGGATAATTTTACTAGAATTTTTGGATAGGTATTTCTAGTACTTCATTCATGAATGTGGGTATAGCCCTTTTTGATGTTTTATTTATTAAAGATTTTTAAATCAAATAAGGCCCCCCTTGAAACTCTGGAATTAGATGTTTTTGGCCAGTAGGAATGCCCATGAATTTTAGTTCAATTTATGTTGACTAAATAGAATAGTTCCTTCACAAGTATTATTAAAGGGCTCTATGTTCTAAAAATATTTTATGGCATAAATAGTCTCTGGAAAATTATGAAAGTTGGTAAATAGTGTTTTTAAATCATTATGAATCAGTGGGATTTTTCTCTGGATTTTTGGAGTTATAGATTTAGTACTTGATTCACAAGCATGCTAGATTAGGATTTTAGAAAACAATTTATTATAAATTAATATCCAGCAGGAAAATTATGAAACTTTTACAGTATTGTTTTCATGGTATTTCTAATATCTTGTAATTAATCCATTTTATTTGGAAGAGAATTTGATGTAGTTTATTCATTAGACATGAAGGAAATGGATTATTGCAAAAATAAGTTTAGGCCCCTTAGACCATAGGGAAAATTGCCAAACCTTGGATATGTTATTTTTAGATACACTAATATTTGTCTTAAATTTATTATGATTTATACATGACTGAAAAGTATGATCATTGTACAAATTTGGAAGACCTTGGATTTTAGTAAAATTAATTAATTATTAGATTAATTGGAAAAATTGTTATTATCAGAAAAATCGATTCAATAATGTCATGATAGGCCCCCAGAAATTAACTTAGGCCGTACGGAAGAAAACACAAAGGACATCCTATCATAGACATTACTTAGTATAATGTGGTCTGCATTTAGTAATTTTGGTAAAAGAGTAACAAGAGAAGGTTTGGGTTAGCATAAGGACAGCTTGTGTAGGTTGGATTTAAAGAAAGAGGATGGATCACCATAGGAGGTTTCAAGTGCTGTGAGGAATGAGTTGATGCGCTCTAGAAGGTGCGCGGGACCGACGAAAGATCGCCGTCCCCGTAGGAGTGAAGAGTCAAATCCACCCTAGGGTTAGTTCGATGCAATTTATAGAGGGAACGGGTAAGGGAAAAACAACCAATAACAATAAGTGTCTTGCGAAAGGGAACTTCGGGCCGTAATGCCGCCGTCTTGGTTCCTAGTGCCCCTTGAGAGCCCTTCACGGGGTATGCCGGGGGCAATCCTGGGCTAACGTAAAACTTAAAACAAACGAAAGAGTAATTAGCCTAATAGGGATTCACGTTTCACACACTCATTAGTTAGGGTTGGTAATGGTTAAGTCGTCCCGAGGTGTTCAAGGGGGCGCCGTCCCGTGGTGTTCTAAGGGATGAAATTTGGAGATGAGCCGGACGGTTTAGTCCGGGGAATTTGGTCTCGGATGTGGTTAAATACGGACGGGTTAGTCCGGGAGTTTGACGCTTTAAATTATTATATATTAAACTGCTGCATGTGCATAAAAATAGGAAAGATTAAGGTGGTGGGTTCTCGATATCGGGGAGTTCGATTGCACCGACACTGATATCGTTGACTCGGCAAGGTGACTAGCACTTAGCCAAGGTTAAGTCCGGCGGACCAGTCGGCAAGAGTATGCAGGAGTCCGCCTCGTGCACCAGGCGTTGAGGGCGTACGATAGGTCAGACCAGTAGTGCTTTTACTGGTTTTGAGGTGGGCGAGGCCCAACCCACCGCTTCCGTCTGCCACTACGGGAGTATCCTGGGAGTTATCTCCAGAAAGGGAGAACTAAAGGTTTGTGTACACAAAGTTGGGTGTGTGAGTTGCACTGCTTGATCATCATACCCACCATATAGCTGCATGCCATAATCATTCATAACAACCTTGACACCTAAAGTATAAGTGGAATGGGATGCTTATACTTTAGGACTTGCAAAACGATCCCTTGGTCTATAAGCTTGTGTGGGCAAGTTTATAAATTAAGGTTAATTTGATATATGTATACCTGTTGCGTGATAACCGACACCCCAACGTATAAGCGGTATGGGACGCGTTATACGATGGGAGCCTTGCAAAAGATCCCTTGGCTTATGTGTACTCACATAAGCGAAGGTTTAATTTCTTACTTACTTTCCTTTCTATTGTACCTATTACAACACTTATATTGCTCCCCTGTCATAACTTACTAGTTAGGTCCACCGTCATCTGCTTTTGACTACTCTCCACTTTCATGTCCTCCCCTTTTCTTCCTCTCCGCCCGGTGCCTTAGAGCGTGGGGGAAGGGGAGGGGGATGATAGGGCTTAGTCTTTTAGACTAACGGTTTTCGAACCATATCATATTAGGGGATCGCGGAGCCCAGCATGGAGGAGCAGCCCAGGAGGCCGGTATGCTTGGAGACGGGACAGTTTAGCACTGGAGTCCAGACTACGGGAACTGTGAGTCCCGGCCCTTCGTAGAGTTTTAGTTTTGTTTCCTCTTTTGAGTGATCTTGTAGTGAGGATTTGATGTACCGGGCATGAGCCCTTTTATTTCCAGACTATTTATACTCTGATGATTTTCTGTGGACACTCCCTTCGTGGAGTTTTATTTTATGTGATATTCTCTTTTGGTGGACTTGCTTCTCTCTTGCTTGCTACTCATTATGATCGAAAAGGCCGGCAGAATCGGCGCGTTGTAGTGATGACCTTTCCGGGTGCGAAGGTGTCACCACAAAGCGGCGGTTCTGGGCATAAGACCCCGGGTTCGCAAAAAAAAAGGTGTCTTACAAAGTGGTATCAGAGGAAACATGGATCGGATTAGTAGCAATCCACAAATCCCTGGGTCACCTCCGCGCGAGTTTAGTTTGCGGACAAACTAAGCAGCGGAAGCAGTGGTGTGCCCATATGAGGAATCACATGTAAATTGTCCACTTTCCATCCATTCCATTTGTACATTAGCTAACAATTGGAATTCTTCTTTGTAGCCTACGACAAACTCTGTCCCCAGCAGGGAGCACCTCTGGTTGCAAAGACCTCTTCTTGTAATTCTCTAGTCAATAGGTTAGACTCAACCGCTAGGATACGTGACTAACCCGACAACTTATATTGTGCCCTAGTCCGAAACAGACCTTAAGTATGAATTTGGTTAGGTAAGGAAATACCTAAAGAGATTAAAGGAGGAGTTTAATAGGTGAATGGATACCTAAGACATAAACTCTGGTGTCCCTATGGTCCCTAACAAGGATTACTCAATCTATTGGGACTGACCAATAATCCATTATCAGAATGGTAGAAGACACGTAGTATTAACCCCCGTACCAGTAACAAGATTACTCAGGAACAACTACAAGATAAACACTGAAGGTCGGGTAGGAATTCAAGTTCAAAAGAGACCCAATTGGGAGTGGGAACAACCCTGATAAGCGTGTCGGAAATTTGACTCTGAGGGTTTAAAGTATGGAGTATATCTACAAGTGTCAGTTTGGAACCCCAAGTCATAGATTGATGCCCTAGGGATTGTACACTCAGCTAGGACAGATATAACATGGTAAGATAAAAGAAAATTAGCCCAAGGAAGATATGGGCTTATCGTTTGTTTATTGGGGGCTTATCTTTTGTTTATTGGGCAAGTGAGTTAATGGCTTAGGTCCCTTAGACCTAATTTAGAAAGTGTGTTGCCCCAAACACAGTAATGTTGAGGTTGGTCTTATTCGACGCCACTCGAATGATGTCATGGTAATAATGAGGAGTAACTACGAGACATAACTACTAGAAGATACCATGTGAATTTGATGACGGGTAGTAAGAATAAGTAGATTTGGGAAGATTAGACTGAAACACTATGATGTAACATCATGAGTATGATAACACAAGAGTTTGAAAGAAATTAGCAGACGATATATCGAAAACATATATCTTAGGTATGACCTTGCAGACTCGATTCAAATAGCATCAAGACAAGATTAGATACATTTGATGACACAAACATGGTTAGCAAGGGTCGCGGCTATGATAAATAAAGGTTTGGAAAATCAAGTGTAACTACGGCAGAATGGCACAACAAATTAAAAAGTATAAATGACAACCTCCAAAAATGCACGAGTACACCCCATTAAATCTTGCGGACGACGGGTCATTTGACGAAGTAATCTTTCCTGTTAACGACCAGAGTTGGATAAATCATAGGGTCAAATTGATTGATTACTCGGGTGTATATGAAGGAATAGGAACATGATCGCGTGGGGGAGGTTTATAGAGTCGCTGTCTACCGTTACAAACAAAAACTCAATTTACTAGAAGAAGATTGTGTGTATTAGAACTTGTCTTTCCCCGGAATGAGAAAGACATCATGGATTTGGCTACGCACGGTGAGGTTTGCCGAATGGTATAGGCAAGTATAAGGGTTTTGAAGAACTATTATTGTCACTTCCAGAGTTAGAGTGGAAGTTCGAGGATAGATTGAGCGAGGTAGTTGGGGAAACCCTGATTTAGTAGTGCAGTTTTGTGGTGCGAGAAGATCCCGCTAGTCAAGGTCTTGTGGAGGAACCACGGGCGAGAGGAGCATACTTGGGAGCCTCAGGACCTGATGCAGGAAAAATACCCGGAGCTTTTTAGTCAGGTATACCTCGCAACTCCTCCGGTGTATTAGTGTTTTTCCTTATTTTCTTATGCTAGTAGAATTATTTAAAAAGGTAGAGGCTAATCCTTTGTTTATTGGGGCTAGCCTTGCTTTGTTTAACTTAGTAGGCGCTTCCACCCTTCATGGGATGTTACAAGCTTAGGCTATCCCGGTACAAATCCCCGTAGACTTAACCTTAATTTCGAGGACGAAATTTTTGTTTTGTTTATTGGGATTTGTAACATCCCATTTTCCAATTAGACCCCCCCTTAGGAGTGACTTGAGCATAACTAGGTCATATGAGGTAACCTAGGTGAGCCCAGGAGACCAAGTGACCTAAAAACCTAGTTGAGACCCACTTGGTCTGTAAATAGTAATTTTCAAAACTTTGATTTTGGGTGGCCTAGTAGGTTCATTGTGACTCTAAAAATTCCCTTAGACCTAATGTGGGCCCAATGAGTTGCCAAGGACCCACTTGGGTCAACCATAGTGGTCAATTTGACCAAGTCAACCCCAAGCCCAAATCAAGTCAAACCTAGCCTATATGGGCCAACCCAACCTCAAGCCACCCTTCCCCTTAAGCTAACCTCACTTGCATGAATAATATGGACTAATTTGGCTGCCCATATCTTAGAGGGTTGACCAGTCAACTAGGTGACTAGGGGAGAGGAATGAAAAGCTTTATTTTGAGGAATAATGGAGGAGAGAGAAAGCGAGAAAGAGGGCCATTCATGGTGGGGAAGGTGAATCACCCCTCTATTCTTCATCATTTAATTAATAATATGTTTTTGAGAGTTGCATTTAGGCTGGTGCCATGAATAATTTCGGCCATAGGGTGGCAGGAGAGAGAAAGCTTCAATTTCTCCTTAATGGAGGAGAGAGAAAGAGGAAAAGAGAGAGGGGAGTTATGGAGGGACACCATGAGCCACCCCATTCATCTCCCCAAGCCTCCATTCATTCCTCCTGACCTTTGGGAAGAGATTCCCATCATTTTCCCATCAGCCACCATCAATGGAGAAGCCCAACCACCATGGCCAAACACCCCTTCTTCTCCCCTCCCATGAAAAATTATAAAACCCCCTATGCAGCCCCCTATTCTGATTTTTGACTACTCCATCTCCCTCAAAGCGTCCATGGCAGTCAAAATTGCATATAAGATCGATGGTTTTGGTGGAGGAACGAGAGATCAGACAAGTTCGCCGGAGAGGAAAAATGGCATGACAAACCGCCGCCGCCGCCATCGTCGCCGAACCCCAAATAAGGTCCTCCTCCTCTCCTTCTCTCATGCTTAGATCCTAGGAATGCTTAGAAACCGATTCCATGCTCATCGAACCCGAGTTAGGATTTTAATTTTCAAAAAAATGCCATTTTTTGGGAGCTTTTGGAGCTCTCGGGTAGGGCGGCGCCGCCACCTCCGGCCGCCCTAGCTCCGGCAAAGGAAAGCCCCCACCACCGGGAACACAAAGGAGTCGTTTGCCGGTGGTGGCGCCGCCTCAGGCCGCCGGGAAATGGCCCGCAAAAACCACCTACGCGGGTCTATTTTCGGCCTGAAATTCTGCTCAATCGGAGAAGATGAACAGCCTCCGTTGGATCTTGCTTTAAGATTCGTGCAACCCATATTTTCAGATTTTTCTGTATTTTAATAAAACAGTTCACTGTAGAAGGAATTTAGGCCCCTTCTGGGCACCTACTGAAAAAGTGTATAACATGAAAGTTGTAGGTCTTTTGAAGACCTACAATTTGATATGCAGTGGTAAAAAATTGGATGAGGGGACTGCCCTGTAGAGCCTTTTTAGTAAGGGTATGTCCTACAACTAGGGCAGATTTCTTCAAAAAATTATTTAGGCCCCTTAGGGGCATGTTCATCAAAAATGATCAACATGAATATTGCAGGCTTTTTAATTATCTACAGTTTGATATATTATGGAAAATTATAGGACAAGTATTCTGACCTATAGGGCCATTATTCTAGGATAGGTCCTACAAATAGGGTAGATCTTTGAAAAATTCCCCACACCTAATCCTTGGTCCAAATGCTTTGAATTTTGGACAGGGGCTTAATATCACCTAGACCTAGCTCCTGTAAAAATTGGAACCCATTTAAAGAAGTTTAACTTAGGGTTTTGCCCTAAACCTAGAAAAGCTAGGGTAAGGTAGTTGAAGGGTCAAATGACCTCCAAACCCTCCCAAATTTTGGTGAAGTGTCTCTGGTATAGGTATCTAGGTCTGGCTCAAATTTCAACTCATTTGGTTGAGTTTTGATTAGGAATCCTCTAAACCCTAGTTTTGACCTAGTAGAAGGAAGCTTAGTGAGAAGGTTCCTTGCACTCTGGTATGATCATCTCACCTCAACAGAGGTTGAGATTTTGACCACTGGTTTATTTTGGTCCTAAGATTATCCTTAGGGAAGATGAGATGATTTAGGGTAAGTTTACCCTAGGGCCCAGGTTAAAACCCTAAAGGTGGACTTTGGGGGTTTGTGAAGGACATAGGGGCAAATGCCTTTGTATGGCCTTGAAATTTAGTGGAGAGGTTGTTAATGAGCTTGTAACTCTCTAATTGTAATGTTAGAGAATTTTTATGTAGGTAGCTACCTCAAAACTTTAACCCTAGTTTTAGGGTAGAAGGGATTTTAGGTCAAAACAGTATCTTAAACTCTTTTAAAAGCCATGAAATTGGGGTAGTGTGTTTCTAGGGTAGTTAGGACCCTTAGATAATTTTACTAGAATTTTTGGATAGGTATTTCTAGTACTTCATTCATGAATGTGGGTATAGCCCTTTTTGATGTTTTATTTATTAAACATTTTTAAATCAAATAAGGCCCCCTTGAAACTCTGGAATTAGATGTTTTTGGCCAGTAGGAATGCCCATGAATTTTAGTTCAATTTTATGTTGACTAAATAGAATAGTTCCTTCACAAGTATTATTAAAGGGCTCTATGTTCTAAAAATATTTTATGGCATAAATAGTCTCTGGAAAATTATGAAAGTTGGTAAATAGTGTTTTTAAATCATTATGAATCAGTGGGATTTTTCTCTGGATTTTTGGAGTTATGGATTTAGTACTTGATTCACAAGCATGCTAGATTAGGATTTTAGAAAAAATTTATTATAAATTAATTTCCAGCAGGAAAATTATGAAACTTTTACAGTACTGTTTTCATGGTATTTCTAATATCTTGTAATTAATCCATTTTATTTGGAAGAGAATTTGGTGTAGTTTATTCATTAGACATGAAAGAAATGGATTATTGCAAAAATAAGTTTAGGCCCCTTAGACCATAGGGAAAATTGCCAAACCTTGGATATGTTATTTTTAGATTCACTAATATTTGTCTTAAATTTATTATGATTTATACATGACTGAAAAGTATGATCCTTGTACAAATTTGGAAGACCTTGGATTTTAGTAAAATTAATTAATTATTAGATTAATTGGAAAAATTGTTATTATCAGAAAAGTCGATTCAATAATGTCATGATAGGCCCCCAGAAATTAACTTAGGCCGTACGGAAGAAAACACAAAGGACATCCTATCATAGACATTACTTAGTATAAGGTGGTCTGCATTTAGTAATTTTGGTAAAAGAGTAACAAGAGAAGGTTTGGGTTAGCATAAGGACAGCTTGTGTAGGTTGGATTTAAAGAAAGAGGATGGATCACCATAGGAGGTTTCAAGTGCTGTGAGAAATGAGTTGATGCGCTCTAGAAGGTGCGCGGGACCGACGAAAGATCGCCGTCCCCGTAGGAGTGAAGAGTCAAATCCACCCTAGGGTTAGTTCGATCCAATTTATAGAGGGAACGGGTAAGGGAAAAACAACCAATAACAATAAGTGCCTTGCGAAAGGGAACTTCGGGCCGTAATGCCGCCGTCTTGGTTCCTAGTGCCCCTTGAGAGCCCTTCACGGGGTATGCCGGGGGCAGTCCTGGGCTAACGTAAAACTTAAAACAAACGAAAGAGTAATTAGCCTAATAGGGATTCACGTTTCACACACTCATTAGTTAGGGTTGGTAATGGTTAAGTCGTCCCGAGGTGTTCAAGGGGGCGCCGTCCCGTGGTCTTCTAAGGGATGAAATTTGGAGATGAGCCGGACGGTTTAGTCCGGGGAATTTGGTCTCGGATGTGGTTAAATACGGACGGGTTAGTCCGGGAGTTTGACGCTTTAAATTGTTATATATTAAACTGCTGCATGTGTATAAAAATAGGAAAGATTAAGGTGGTGGGTTCTCGATATCGGGGAGTTCGATTGCACCGACACCGATATCGTTGACTCGGCAAGGTGACTAGCACTTAGCCAAGGTTAAGTCCGGCGGACCAGTCGGCAAGAGTACGCAGGAGTCCGCCTCGTGCACCAGGCGTTGAGGGCGTATGATAGGTCAGACCAGTAGTGCTTTTACTGGTTTTGAGGTGGGCGAGGCTCAACCCACCGCTTCCGTCTGCCACTACGGGAGTATCCTGGGAGTTATCTCCAGAAAGGGGGACCTAAAGGTTTGTGTACACAAAGTTGGGTGTGTGAGTTGCACTGCTTGATCATCATACCCACCATATAGCTGCATGCCATAATCATTCATAACAACCTTGACACCTAAAGTATAAGTGGAATGGGACGCTTATACTTTAGGACTTGCAAAACGACCCCTTGGTCTATAAGCTTGTGTGGGCAAGTTTATAAATTAAGGTTAATTTGATATATGTATACCTGCTGCGTGATAACCGACACCCCAACATATAAGCGGTATGGGACGCGTTATACGATGGGAGCCTTGCAAAAGATCCCTTGGCTTATGTGTACTCACATAAGCGAAGGTTTAATTTCTTACTTACTTACCTTTCTGTTGTACCTATTACAACACTTATATTGCTCCCCTGTCATAACTTACTAGTTAGGTCCACCGTCATCTGCTTTTGACTACTCTCCACTTTCATGTCCTCCCCTTTTCTTCCTCTCCGCCCGGTGCCTTAGAGCGTGGGGGAAGGGGAGGGGGATGATAGGGCTTAGTCTTTTAGACTAACGGTTTTCGAACCATATCATATTAGGGGATCGCGGAGCCCAGCATGGAGGAGCAGCCCAGGAGGCCGGTACGCTTGGAGACGGGACAGTCTAGCACTGGAGTCCAGACTACGGGAACTGTGAGTCCCGGCCCTTCGTAGAGTTTTAGTTTTGTTTCCGCTTTTGAGTGATCTTGTAGTGAGGATTTGATGTACCGGGCATGAGCCCTTTTATTTCCAGACTATTTATACTCTGATGATTTTCTGTGGACACTCCCTTCGTGGAGTTTTATTTTATGTGATATTCTCTTTTGGTGGACTTGCTTCTCTCTTGCTTGCTACTCATTGTGATCGAAAAGGCCGGCAGAATCAGCGCGTTGTAGTGACGACCTTCCCGGGTGCGAAGGTGTCACCGCAAAGCGGCGGTTCTGGGCATAAGACCCCGGGTTCGCAAAAAAAAAAGGGGTCTTACACCTCAAACTCCTCGTTGATCTGGGAGGCCACCACCATGGAATCAGTGAGGATCTCCACATCCTGCACCCCCAGTTCCCGAGCCAGGCGCAGCCCTGCGATCACTACTTCATACTCCGCCTGGTTGTTGGTGATGGGGAAGTGTATTACCACTGTCTGCTCTATTCTTAACCCATGGGGGCTTTCCAGGATGATCCCGACTCCCAGGGAATTTTTTCCCGAAGCACCATCCACCATAATCTTCCAAGGAACCGGGCGAGTGAGTTCTTCCTCCGCCACCTCGATCACGTATTCAACCAGAAAGTCTGCCATAACTTGTGCTTTGATCAAGAGACGGGGGACGAAGGAGACGTCGAACTCGCTCAATTCCACCGACCACTTTGCCAATCTGCCCGAATGCTCCACCCCCCCAAAGATGTTGCGGAGGGGGTGGTCAGTCACTACCCGGATTGAATGAGCCTGGAAGTAAGGCCGGAGCCTCCGGGCCGAGATGATCAGAGCAAATGCCAACTTTTCCAGAATTGGGTAGCGGAGCTCGGCCTTCCTCAACACCCTACTGACATAGTAAATCGGGAGTTGCTTCTTCCCCTCTTCCCAAACTAACACAGAGCTCAGGGCCTCTGTCCCAACGCCCAAGTACAGGAATAAGTCCTCCCCTTCCTTTGGTCCCTGGAGCAGGGGAGCCTGAGTCAGCTGTCTCTTCAGGGCCTGGAATGCTACCTCGCACTCCGGGATCCATTCGAACTTCCGACCTCCTCTCAGGGTTTTGAAGAAGGGAGAGCACTTCTCTCCGGCCCGAGAAAGGAACCTGCTCAGCCCCGCTAACTTCCCCGTCAGACGCTGCACTTCTCTTGCATTCCGCGGTGACCCTAACTCCAAAATTGCCCTCACCTTGTCGGGATTGGGCTCTACTCCAGCAGGGGTGAGGAGATGCCCCAGAAATTTCCCCCTGCTTGCCCCGAAGATGCACTTCGAGGGGTTCAATCTCATTTTATGCTTCCGAAGGGTAGTGAACGTCTCCTCCAGGTCCAGGAGGTGAGAGTCGATGCTGAGGCTCTTGACCATGAGGTCGTCTACGTACACCTCCAGGTTCCGGCCCTTCTGCTCTCGGAAGATCCTGTCCATCATTTTCTGGTAGGTCACACCTGCATTTTTTAGCCCGAAGGGCATCATCTTGTAGCAATAACACCCATCCCCCGTGATGAAAGAGACATCTTTGACGTCGGGGGGGGGGGGGGTGCATCCTAATCTGGTGGTAACCTAAAAAAGCATCTAGGAAACTCATTATAGAAAAACCAACGGCTGAATCTACCAGTGCGTCGATCCGAGGCAGGGGATAACAATCCTTAGGGCATGCTTTATTAAGTAAAGAAAAATCGACACACATCCTCCACCGGCCGTCTCCTTTTTTAACCATTACAACATTGGAGACCCAGCCAGGATATTGAATTTCGGAAATGAAACCGGCCTTGAGGAGCTTGGCCACCTCCTCCCGAATCGGCTCGGCCAGCCTGTCCGCTGTGGCCCTCTTCTTCTGCTGGATGGGGCGAGCCTCCGGGTTCAGGTTAAGGCGGTGGCAGGCCACGTCGGCGTCGATCCCCGGCATCTCCGCAGCACTCCAGGCGAAGATATCCACATTCTTCTGGATGCACTCCAGCATCCTGCCTTGAGCCTCCGGAGTCAGACCTCCGCTGACGCGGACCTTCTCGACCCTGCCACCGAAGGTGAGGACCTCCACCTCCACCACCTCTTCTGCTGCCTCCAGACGGGACTGCTTCCCCCATTCTTCAGTAACTCCTCCGGGGGCGGAGACTTCTTCCTCGACTTCCTCCACGGCCATTGCTTCGGCCGGCCCCTGGACTTCCTCCCCTACTTCTTCCTGGGCGCGGCTCTCCTCCACTTCCATATCTTCTCTGCCAGCCTCCTGCTCCGTCTCCTCCATCCTCCGTCCCATCTCCTCGGCTCCTTCTAACCAGGAGATAGAGTTCACTGCCGTGACGTAACATTCTCTCGCCACTTTGGGATCTCCGCGGACCCGGACCTGGACCCCCTCGACGTTAAACTTGAGGCATTGGTGGAAGGACGAGGGGACGCAGCGGAAGGCACTGATAAGGGGCCTTCCGAAGATGGCGCTGTAGCTGCTAGGGGCGTCCACGATGACGAACTTGCAATTGCGAGATTGCCCCCCTAGGGAACATTGAGTCCCACTCCTCCTTCAACTTCCTTCCTCTCCACTGAGAAGCCGAACAGGGGCCCATCCGAGGCCAACACCCTCCTGGCCTCCACCTTCATTGCGTCGAACGCCCTCTTAAAGATGACGTTGACCGAACTCCCGTTGTCGATGAGGATCCGGGAGACGGTGAAATCTTCGATGGCTGTCTGAATGACCAGCGCATCACAAAAGGGATCTTCGTGACCTGGCATGTCCTGGATGGAGAATGTGATTCTCTCTTCTGGGGCAGGGTCTGGGATGTGGAGCCAACGCTCCTGCGATACATGGTGTGGAGGCTCGCCTTGCGGGAGGCCTCGATCCCCGCCCCCCCCCCCCCCCCCCCCCCCCCCCCCCGTGGATCGCTCCGATCCCTCCCCGGGACCCCACATCAGCCCGATCTTCGCATCTGTCCTCCTCCCTCCGAGGCAGGACTTCTTCGATCCGCACTCCCTGGTGATCTTGTTGGCGCTGCTGCTCCCTGTTTCCTCTCATCTCGAGGAACTCCGGGCACATGACGGTGGAGTGCCCTTCTTCCTGGTGGAAATCGCAGTACGACATCTCCACCCCGACTTCTCTTCTCCTCCTTCTCGCCGGCCTTCTTCTCTCCCCCATGGCTACGACCATAGCCTCTTCTTGGTCGGGAAGGGGTGGCCTTCGGCCTTGCCTCCCTCCGGGAGGGTATAACTGACCCTGGCCTCCCTGGCGTCGGTCCCCTCCGTAGAATCCTCTCCACGCCCTCTGCTCCTGCCACTCTGGCCTCCAGCCTAGCCGGTGATTCGGCTCTTGGCGCCCCCACCTGGGCTGCTGCTGTTGCTGCTGATGTTGCCCGTCCCTCTGCTGGGGCTCGGCTCTCCTCTCCTCCTGGCCTCTACCTCCCTTTGACCTCTCCTCTTCCGTAGCCCATCTGGCTAGCTTCTGGGCAAACTCTGGATTCGACGCCTCTCCGTCGACTTCTCTCGCCGCCCTTTCCATTAACTCTTCATAAGAGAAGGGGAACCCTTTTCAACTCCATGCGAAAGAAACCCTGATGCAGTCCCAGTGTGAAGTCCATCATCAGGGTATGGCCCGGCGTCTCCTGGACCTGGGTGACCTCCTCCTAGAAGCGGTCAACATAGCTTCCCAGGGTCTCGTTCGCCTCTTGTTTGATACGGAATAGAGATTCTGACTCCCTCTTCCTCCTCTTAGAGGTAGTGAATCTCAGCACGAACCCCCGGCGGAGGTCCTCGAAGCAGTGGATGGAGTTGGACGGTAGCTGATGGAACCACTCCCTCGCCCTTTCTCTGAGAGTGATAGCGAAGAGTCGGCACTTGAACCCGTCTGATATTTGCCGGATGGAGACCACATCCTCAAACCACTGGACGTGTTGGACCGGATCTCCCCTTCCGGTGTAATAGGACACCTCGGGTTCCCTGAACCCATCCGGGACTAGCGCGGAAGAGACCAATTCGCTAAAAGGACTGCCTCCACCCGCCGGGCGGGTTGGAGGGTCCCGCGCCCCTAGCTCGCCGAATCGACCGCCGCTCCCCGAGCCTGGGAAGAGCACTCGCCCTGGGAGCACGGCACCTCGGCCCTCATCAGCCACTTCCTTCCCGACTCGCCGGGCGGGAGCCGCCTCGCCGAGCGCCGGGTCCGCGAGAACCGGGATTACCGGGGTCGTACTTTCGGCCCGCATGCCGAGTGCGAGCCTGACCACGCCGAGCATTTCCTGTCTAAATTCCTCGAACATCCCCGCGATGGAGGGAGGGGGTGGGGGTGGCGAGTCGGTCCTGTCCGAGCCCTGCCCTTCTCCTCCAGTCATTGATCCTGCGGAAGGTTTTCTGAGTTGACCACGCTCCACGCTCACCGCACCAAAATGTTGAAACAAAAAGATCGGTCTCTGTGGAGTTCACCCTTGGGGAAGGGGTAGTCGCACACCTACTTCGTTCCTGCAAGAAAAGCAACCAAAAGAGAAGGAAAGAACAGAGGACTAGACCAAGGGCCCGGCGCGGAGGTCCCACCACAAACCCGGAAGATCTCAGAGCGCTTCCCCTCCTTAGCCTAAAAGGCCGGGGTAAGGTATCTCAGAGGACACTAAAAGACTGGGAGACCCGTGCCCTCTGAGGTACCCCTTGGGTCCTATTTATAGTGTTTAGAAGATGGCCTGTCAATAACTAACCTCTGATGGCTTGAAATTACTGAAAGACCCCTGGGGATGGTCTGCCAACAGCCTAATCCCGCTGTCCTGACCAACTATGCGCAGTCCGTCCCGACCTGATGACCGAGAAACGCGGGTCGGGGCTGACCCGCCTAAAGGAGCGGGTCGGGGCTGGCCCGCCTAAAGGAGCGGGTCGGGGATGACCCGCCTAAAGGAGCGGGTCGGGGATGACCCGCCTAAAGGAGCGGGTCGGGGCTGGCCCGCCTAAAGGAGCGGGTCGGGGCTGGCCCGCCTAAAGGAGCGGGTCGGGGCTAGCCCGCCTAAAGGAGCGGGTCGGGGGGTCTAAGATCCTCCGGCGGACACGGGGTTGTACACTTATACCTTCTATGCACATGCAATAGTTATGAGTCCAAACAACAACCGAACCAAATCTCCCCGGACTATCCCGTCCGTCATAATCAATAACCGAGCCGAAGCTCCCCGGACTATCCCGTCCGTCATAATCAACAACCGAGCCGAAGCTCCCCGGACTATCCCGTCCGTCATAATCAACAACCGAGCCGAAGCTCCCCGGACTATCCCGTCCGTCATAATCAACAACCGAGCCGAAGCTCCCCGGACTATCCCGTCCGTCATAATCAACAACCGAGCCGAAGCTCCCCGGACTATCCCGTCCGTCATAATCAACAACCGAGCCGAAGCTCCCCGGACTATCCCGTCCGTCATAATCAACAACCGAGCCAAAGCTCGCCGGGCCACCCTGCCTATCACCATAACCACTGGGCTTATAGCCCGAGTAACCCAAACTATTTCTCGAGACATTGGGGTGTGAGAGTGTGAAATCCTAAGTTTACTATTTACTCTTCAGTTTATTTTATGCCTACGACTTAGGTTTGACCCAGGACTGCCCAAGGTTTCCCTGTGAAGGGCTCTCGAGGGCACTAGGAGCTATGATGGGCTGAATCCCAAAGCTCCCTTTCGCAAGGCACTTATTCTTGTTGGTTGATAACTAATCCCATATCCCTTACCCATTCCCTTTTCATATTACGCTTGGCTAAACCTAAGGTGATTTTGACCTTTCACTCTACGGGGAAGACGATCTTTCGTCAATCCCGAAACCATCTAACTTTTAGCCAAACCCAACCTTTTCTCATCCAACCCTGAGGGATGAACTTATTCTAAATTATCCAAACCTATAACCACTAATCTCGACTTATGTGCCTAACTTGTACTCCAAAATATTTCTGCCGATTTACTATATGCAGACCACCAAGGTTTAATGCCATGTAAAATGGGAAGTACATCAAATAATCATCCAATACTCCTATAATAATTAATGGGGGTCCATTATGACCTTTATTGCCCAAATCCAGAATTTCATAATTTTTCTATTTATCTAGTAGTTTATTAAATATTCCTAGTGGCCAAGGTCTCCGAGATTGAACAGGAGGTACCAAATTTAGACAAGATACAATTCCCCCAGATTTATGTTATACTCATTATAAACATTTAACCTAAGATCTAAGGTCTCTTAAATTTTCAGCAAGGTTTAGGCCACTGATTTTATTTTAAAGGTAACTTGCAATAATTTATTAAAATAGATAAATAGGGCAATATTATTTCTAAAAATTCAAGGAAAACTCTAACCTGATTGCAAGGGCATATAGATGCTCTGGGTCAAATATCATAAGTGATTAAGGAGTGTGTAAGAAGCGAACTAAAACAAGCCGGAAATGGTATAACTGAAATTTTATTATCAGAAAAAGGTATCTATTACAAAGGTATGGCCTCCCTTATATAGAATGGAGGAGAGAAGAGAATACAAATAAGAGATGTGGGACTAAAACTATACAAAAGAATCTGGGCGGCTAGAACAACAGACCGGAACAAGCCGCGCGGTTAGACAGAAGGGCTAACCGCTCGGCCACTGCCAGAGAGAGACAAGCCGCCAAGGGAGACCGTTAGACCGCCCGGTCTCCTAGTCGCCAGTAACAGACCGCTAGACCGCTTGGACCTCAGACCTCAACGCAGCAACCAACCCGCTGGAGGCAAACCGCCAGACCGCCCGGTCAATAACCCGCCAAGCCAGACCGCCAGACCGCCCGGTCTCAACTTCAACACTCCCCCTCAAGCTGGAGCATATATGTCGATCATGCCCAGCTTGTCACATATATGAAGAAATGAGGCGGATACTGGCTTGGTGAAGATGTCAGCCAGCTCTTTTTCAGACGTGACGAAGGGAGTGCAAATTTGTTCCTTCAGAATCTCTTCACGAATGAAATGACAGTCGACCTCAATGTGTTTGGTTCTCTCATGGAAGACTGGATTTTTGGAGATATATATAGCAACCTTGTTGTCACAGAACATAGGTAGAGGATGGTTGTAGACCTCTCCTAAATCCAACATGAGAGCCCGTAGCCACTTTAGCTCGCAAGTGGTCGATGCCATACTCCGATACTCAGCTTCAGCACTAGACCTGGAGACAACAGATTGCTTCTTGCTCTTCCAACTTACCAGATTGCCCCCAACAAAGGTACAGAAACCGGAGGTAGACTTGCGGTCCCCTTTGTCATCCGCGTAACTCGCATCTGAGTAAGCTTCAACCCTCAGATGATCATTCTTCTGAAAGAGCAATCCTTTCCCAGGGGCTGCTTTGACGTACTCCAAGATCCGCAAGGCGGACTGTAGATGGCACTCCCTGGGAGCTTGCATGAATTGACTCACCTTGCCCACAGCATAGGAGATGTCGGGCCTAGTCACGGTGAGGTATATGAGCTTACCAACTAGACGCCTGTACCGCGAAGCATCTGAAAGAAGAGGCGAATCATCTGTCCAGGTTTTGTCTTCTCCAACAGCCATGGGACATCGGGCAGGTTTGGCCCAGTCAATCCTGCTTCTTTTAAAATATCAAGAGCATACTTACGCTGAGAGAGGACTAAAGAGTTGGGCTTCCGAGAGATTTCGATCCCCAAAAAGTACTTCGGAGAACCCATATCTTTCATGACTAGATGTTGGCGAAGATGCCGCTTTGTCAAGGCTACCCCTTCCTGGTCATCACCAGTGAGAAGAATATCATCCACATATACTGCAAGAACCACCAGTCCCGAAGAGGTTTTGCGAATAAATAGAGAGTGATCAGCAGCGCTGCGAGCAAAACCAACGGCCGCCACGATGCCGCTGAATTTGTCAAACCAAGCTCGAGGGCTCTGCTTGAGGCCATAGATTGCCTTCTGTAGCCGGCAGACTCGTGTCTCCCCCTGAGCAACATACCCTGGAGGTTGCTCCATGTAGACGGCCTCCTGAAGATCACCATAAAGGAAGGCATTCTTGATATCCAGCTGGGAAAGGGGCCAGTCTTTGTTGACTGCCACAGAGAGAAGGACCCGTATAGTGCTGAGACGAGCCACGGGAGAGAAGGTGTCAAAGTAATCAACCCCATAGGTTTGAGTAAAGCCCTTAGCCACCAGACGAGCTTTGTAACGGTTTACAGTGCCATCTGGGCCAAACTTGACTACAAAGACCCATCGACAGCCAACAACATCTGTATCAAGAGGAGGAGGGACAAGAGTCCAGGTACCCCGCTCTGTGAGGGTCGCCATTTCCTCATCCATGGCCAGCTTCCAGTGAGGAATGGCAAGGGCCTCCTGGTAGGAACGAGGTGTGGTAGTAGCAGAGATAGCCAGCGCAAAGGCCCTGCGAGAAGGGGTAAGACGATCATATGAAACAACAGCAGCAAGGGGGTGTAGGGTACACGTCCGCACCCCTTTGCGAAGAGCTACAGGAAGATCCAGGTCGGCGGGCTCCTCGGCATCCAGAGCATCCGTGGCAGAGAGAGCTGGCCCGGGAGGAGAGAGCGACGGCAGCGGAGATGAGGGAGATGGAGGCGGAGAGAGAGGCGGAGGGAGAGGAGTGGGCGGAGACGGAGGAGGAGCGGATATCACAGTAGGAGACGAGGGAACGAACGGAATAACAGGAGAATCCGAGGTGGGAGGAAGAGAAGAGGAGTCATCCGAGAAGTAGGAGGCATTCTCGAAGAAGGTAACGTCAGCGGAGACAAACTGTTTACGAAGAACAGGATCAAAGCAGCAGTAGCCTTTCTGAGTGACCGAGTACCCCAGAAAAACACATTTGGTGGAGCGAGGGGAGAGCTTATCACGGGTGGCAGATGGGACATGCACAAAAGCAGTGCACCCAAAGATTCGGAGAGGGAGAGGAAAAGGCTCCTTGCCAGGATAAAGGATGGAAAAAGGGGTTTTTCCCTGAAGAACGGAGGAGGGAATGCGATTGATGAGATAGCAAGCAAGAAGAACAGCATAGCCCCAATATGAGCGAGGGACATGCATTTGAGTCATTAATGTGCGAGCAACATCGAGGAGGTGACGGTTTTTGCGTTCCGCCACCCCATTTTGTTGGGAGGTATAGACACAACTTGTCTGATGAATAACGCCATGTTGAACACAGAAAGAGGTAAAAGCATGACTTAAGTATTCTTTTGCATTATCAGAGCGAAAAGTTTTAACACTAACACCAAACTGATTTTTGATTAAATGATAAAAGGAGGTCCATACATTAAAAAGTTCAGAGCGATCTCGTAAGAGATACACCCAAGTACATCTAGAAAAATCATCAATAAAAGTTACAAAATAAGAACTACCCCGACCAATAGTAAGGGTAGGAGCAGGTCCCCAGATATCGGAGTGGACTAGATCAAACGGATGGGTAGAGCCCCGTCCTTGCTTTGGCGGGAAGGAGGAACGATGATGCTTGCCAAGTTGACATGCTTCGCAGTGGAGAGGAGTAGTGGAGGGAGGGAGGTGGGGCAGAAGCTGATGCAGAAGCCGTGGTGGAGGATGACCGAGACGGAGATGCCACTAGAGAAGATCCGTACAAGAAGAAGAGAAGGCGGACAAAGCGGAAACGTTGTCGAGGAAGTAGAGGCCGCCGCTCTCAGTCCCAGTAGCAATCGTCCGCTGGGAGCTCGGATCCTGAAAAGAGCAAGAAGACGGAGTAAACGTTACAGAACATTGAAGCTGCTTGCACAAAGAAGTAACCGATAACAGATTGCACGGAAACTTGGGCACATAGAGAGTGTCCTCTAGCCGAAGGGACGGAGTAACATGAACCACTCCCGACCCATGAACCGGGGAGGGAGAACCGTCTGCAATGAGGACCGGGGGCAACCGATCATGCTGTTCGAGGAGAGAGAAGCACTGAGGATTGCCCGTCATATGATTAGTAGCACCGGAGTCGATAAGCCATTTACCTTGAGTGACTACATGGGCACTACCTGATGATGTGACCACGGAAGCAGACGGCTTGGAAGAAGAGGCGGAAGAGTCACCCGAGGGGCGAAGATGGGGATGTTTTGTCCAGCAGCGGTCAAGAGTGTGTCCGGTGCGGCCGCAGTGAGAGCAGAGATAGCGGGAAGAAGGACGTCTGCCAGACTGATGACTGCGGCTACCAGAGCCACTCCGCTGAGTTTGATGAGCATAGTTATCCGGAGGAGAAGGAGCGGGTAGAAGCGGGCGCTGAAGGAGAGAGGTGACAGCGGCGATGCGAGCAGTGGTGGCATCTAAGGTAGGAGATTCCGCCTCACCCAGAATTTGTTGGCGGATCATGTCATAAGTGTCAGGAAGACGGAGCAGATAACACACAACCAGAAGCTCCTGGAAGTGCTTGTGTTGTTGAGCCAGATCCGCAGAAAAGGGTCGATTCTGAAGAATCTCAGCCCCAAGAGCTTGAACTTGTTGGTAGACAGCAGCAGGAGACAAGGTAGGCCGGGCAAAGAGGTCCGCATACAACGTATAGATACGGGACGTCTGAGCCCCTTTGGAATACAAAGCAGCAAGATGAAGCCAAGCGGCCTTCACCGTCTCATCATGACAGATGACGGGAAGGCATTCATCGGATAGACTGTTAGCGAGCCAAGTACGCACAAGAGCGTCACTCGCATCCCAGTCATCAAAGAGAGGGGAAGTGGTAGGAGGAGGGTCATCAACGAGATGTTGGCGTTTGCGTTGCGAGCGAAGGAGAAAGGTGAAAGAGACGCTCCAATCCGGGTAGTTGGAGCCGACAAGCTTGGAAACGGTGCCAAGGTTCCCGGAAGGAGTAGGAGGAGGAGCCGGATTGGCTACAGGGGTGGCGGCAGGAGTGGTGGCAGTAGAAGCATCAGAAAGAGCCATAAGAGCAAACAACAGGAAGCCGCGCGGTTAGAAAACAGGCCGCGCGGATAGGCAGAAGAGGAACTGCAGCGGTCAAGATGTCAGACACCAGCGGCCAGAGAGACCACGACCAAGCCGCAGTAACAAGCAAAGGGGAAGAAGTCGAGCGGCAAGCAGACAGTCCGCTCGAACAGAAGCACAAGAGAGGGCAAGGCACACGGCAATAGGTCGCGGCGAACAAGGCGACAGATCGCAGTGAACAAGGCAACAGGACGCGCACACAGAGGGCAACGACAAGGAGACCGCGCGGACAGGGCGCAAGCCAGAGAAGCAAGCCGCGCGGACAGAGAGAAGTACAGAATCAGGAGGAAAGGATCGATTCCTCTGATACCATGTAAGAAGCGAACTAAAACAAGCCGGAAATGGTATAACTGAAATTTTATTATCAGAAAAAGGTATCTATTACAAAGGTATGGCCTCCCTTATATAGAATGGAGGAGAGAAAAGAGAATACAAATAAGAGATGTGGGACTAAAACTATACAAAAGAATCTGGACGGCTAGAACAACAGACCGGAACAAGCCGCGCGGTTAGACAGAAGGGCTAACCGCTCGGCCACTGCCAGAGAGAGACAAGCCGCCAAGGGAGACCGTTAGACCGCCCGGTCTCCTAGTCGCCAGTAACAGACCGCTAGACCGCTTGGACCTCAGACCTCAACGCAGCAACCAACCCGCTGGAGGCAAACCGCCAGACCGCCCGGTCAATAACCCGCCAAGCCAGACCGCCAGACCGCCCGGTCTCAACTTCAACAGAGTGATAAGACTCAAACAAAAATCATGAACAATTTTCCAAAATTACTAAATGCAAACCACCAAGGTTAAACTTCATGTAAAATGGAAAGTACATCGAATGATCATCCAATACTCTTATAATAATTAATGTAAGTTCCTTATAAACTTTAAGCCTTAAATCCAGAGACCCAAAATTTTCCTTATTTATTTAATAATTTATTTAATTATTATAGTGACTAAAGTTTTCAATAATGAACATGAGGTACCAATTTCAGACAAGATAACATTCCACTAATTTTATATGATATTGAAAATAAGAATTTAACTCATCCTCCAAAATATCTAAATTTTTCAGTAAGGTTTTATCCCCAAATTCTTATTTCATTTTAATCCTTAAAAATTCATTTAAAGAGATATAAAAGACTATATTGCTTCCAAAAATTCAGAGAAAATTCAAGTATGGTTCTAATGGCATATAAATGATTTGAGACAAATTTCAAAATTTATTTTATCAGTAAATAGACTTAAATAAATTGTTGAATAATTTCCTCATTTAACAAGCTTGTGAAGTAAGTACCTCCAATATGTATTTAAAAATTCTCATAAAATTTATATATGTCTATAATGCTCCAAGACTTCCTCTGCCAAACTTTGATGTCTTCTCAAGGGGCAGAGATACCATAATGATCAATTTATTAAATTGAGGCATCCCCTTATATTATAAGGGAAGTACTATAAATATTATCCCAAAATTTCCAATTAAATTACCAGAGGCTAATAATATCCTTATGACCATTCTACCAAAATTTCATCTTAGTTTGAGGAGTTTAACTAGCCCATTCCAACCCTACAATATTTGTGCCCTAAACTAAGGTTAGGGTTTTGTGGGTCCCAAACCTTCCAAAATACCCTAAGATTTTCACCAGAGGGCTTTAGTTACCCTAATACCCTCCCTACAAAATTTCATAGTCATACAAGGTGTTTGGGCCACATGTCCTTCACAAGGTACAAAAGCCCTTCCTTAGGGTTTGACCTAGGATCTTGGGGAAAATCAATTCCAAACCTCCCCATATTTCATTGGAAGGTGCACAAGTTCATGCCAAGTCAGTGGCCCAAATTTGAATCTCTGTTGAGGTGAATTGGACATCCTAAACCAACAATACATTTTTAGACCAAAATGCCCTTCTTAGGGCAAGACTAGGGTTTGCATGATTTCCATTCAAATCACCTCCAAACTTAATGAAATATTAACCAGAGGTCTATATTGACCTCACATACCTCCCACCAAAATTTGGATGAATTTGGGTTTCATTTAACCCCTAAATTAAATTACCCTAGGTAAATTAAATTATTTACAAAAATATAGAAAAATTATTCCCAAAAATTCCCATTTTTGGGCAGGGTCTACATATTTAGTATGGTGACTTCCTTCCAAAATTTCAGCTCATTTAAGCTAAGGATGAAGTGTGGGCACTCTGTTTAATGTCTGCCTAGTCATATGTATAGACCCCACCAAAATGAGTGCCCTGGTCAAACCAGGCACCCAAATTGGTTCAAACCAATTTTGTATGAAAGTGGACTCAGAGGGCTACATTTTATGTGTTGACTCTTTTTTCTGAAATGGCCTCTAAGTATTTTTAATAATTAATTACATTAAATACCAGATATGTGACAAAAATGAAATGAATCAACATATATATTCCATAGTTTAAATATCATCCCGCACGAATCTTGACGCAATACCGACGGCATCCCGTTGTCTTCTTCCTCCATCAGACGGCTAGGATCTATCCTGCCAGGGCTGACTTCCAGCCGCTGCCGCCAGCGATCCGGCCACCTCCCCGGCCGGCCACCGCCGTGTTGGTACCCTAGTTTGATTTGAGTTTAGTCCTCTCCTTTGTGCCCCTTGACCCAAGAATTATCTATGGTCATTGGTTAGTAGTCTAGCTGTAGAGTCCTCACTTTTCCAGATTGAGAATTTAGTTAAGTAGTTTGTTCGTTCGACTATCGTCGAACGCCGCTCGACTATCGTCGACTAACTGTTCGACGATCGTCTATCAGTTGTTCGACTTTCAGTCTGCGTGGATAGTTCGACTATCGGTTGATAGTTCGACTATCTGTGTGTTTTGATAGTTCGACTATCTGCTTGGATAGGTCGACTATCTGATAGTTCGACTATCTGTTGATAGGTCGACTATCTGTTTGGTTTTGATAGTTCGACTATCTGTTGATAGGTCGACTATCTGATAGCTCAACTATCTGTTGATAGTTCCACTATCTGTTTGTCTTTGATAGTTCGACTATCTATTGATAGGTTGACTATCTGTTCTCGCTTGATAGTTCGACTATCTGCTTTGATAGTTCGACTATCTGATAGTTCAACTATCTGTTGATAGGTCGACTATCTGTTTGTTGTTGATAGTTCGACTATCTGTTGATAGGTCGACTATCTGATAGCTCGACTATCTGTTGATAGCTCGACTATCTGTTTTGCCCTGATAGTTCGACTATCTGTTGATAGGTCGACTATCTGATAGTTCGACTATCTTCTGGTAGTTCGACTATCTGCTGTGATAGTTCGACTATCTCCTTTGATAGTTCGACTATCTGGATCGTTCGACTATCTGTCCGATAGTTCGACGATCTCCGTGCGTCGGTCGACGATCTCCGAAGGTCGTTCGACACTTTCTGTCTGCCTTTATATTTTGTATTTATTTATTATATTTAATTAATTAATACATTTTCTGGCACGTTGTTTTATGTTTTATGATAAAATTACCAGAAATATCTGCTCTATTCTTTTTGCCTGAGTCAAATCTTTTTAGATAAAGTTGTTTGTCTTATTAGCTGACATTATAATTTACTTTATCTGCTGTCAGCCCTTTATAGTCGTTAGACTGAAAAGTCTTCTTTTTACTATAAAGAGTTTGTTTCTGATATGACTTTATTTAGTACTTTATTATCAAATTGCTTCCTGCAGCTTCCTAGAAAAAGGGTTATTCCTTTTATAGAATGTTTCTGCTGCAGAGATTGTTTTGTCTTCTTGATATTTACAGCCCAGGTCTCAAGTCTCAGAAGAAGACAAGTAATTCAAATTAAAGAGAGCCGTTGCTTGCTGATGTTATATAAAGGACCCTTTGAAGAAGGATTCAAGCTAACTAACTAGTTACCCAGATATTTTCAAGCATTCAAGCCTTCATCAAGATCAAGTCATCTGCTCTCAGCAATTTCCATCTAACTGAGAAGTGTTAAGATCTTCTACTCTTCTTCAACCTTAGTTCTCCTGCTTTCAGGAAGTTCAAACTCAGAGTTCTTTTGAAGAAGAAGAAGAAGAAGATAGCTGCTTGAAGATCTTTAATTTTATTATTTTTTATCTTCTTGTAGTTTTTCCTTCAGAGCTTTCTGAAGAGTTTTCTGCACTGAAGCAAGACTTCACCTGGACATCTTTGAGCCAGGGGGAGCCTTGATTCTTTAGAGCTTTCTAGCTCAGTGCAAGTTTTTGTGCTTCTCTAATCTTTGTAAAATAGAGAAGACATCTTAACCTTCTTCCCCCTCCTGTACAGGGTTATTACTCCCTTCAAAAGTATCCCTTGGTGGCAGAGCACCTGATCATAAACCTGTGCTTGGTTTTTAGACACCTGATCAAAAGTCTAAAGGGTTTCTGGATCTACCTGAAGCAGATCCTGTTGGTGGCAGGGCACCTGATAAAAAACCTGTGTGGATTCCTACTGTGTGGGTAGAAGAGTGGACGTACCCAAGTTGTTTGGGGAACCACTATAAATTTCCTTGTGTCGTCTGGATTCACTTGTTTAATTCCTGCATTGTGGCTGTGAATAGATATAACTAGGATTGCTAGTTGCTGATTAGGTTTTCCAAGCCTTAACTGTAATTACAGTTAGCTTGAGTTTGTGCACATCACTTGTGTTAGGCTTTAAGGTTAAATCAATATCTATAATCTTTTCATTCCGCACTTCACTCCAAGGGAGTTGGGTAGACCATTAAGTTTTGTCTAGTGCAAAATTTGATAACTCTATTCACCCCCCCCCTCTAGAGTAGTATCTATCCCTTCACTTTCAATTGGTATCAGAGGGAGGTTGACTGACTGAATAGGCTAACACCTGAGTTACAAGATCCTGATAGATACCAAAGCTTATAGATATTCACTATCATGGCCCAGTCCAAGGATTATTCTAGCACCAGACCTCCAGCATGCAACTTAGCTAAGTTTGGCATCTGGAAGGCAAGGATAAAATTATATATGAATTCTATTGATGAAAGCATCTTTGCTTCTATTTTGTCAGGTCCCCCAAGAGCACCTGCTGCTGCTACTGCCTCATCATCTGATATGAGTGCAGTGCCTCCTCCAGATTACAATGATGAGTACAAGAAGGCCAAGATAGCAGATGCCAAGGCAATGAACATACTGGCTCAGACAATGTCTGATGAGGTATTCCAGAAGGTTGCTGACTGCTCCTCAGCAAAGGCCATGTGGGATACACTGAACCAGATTGTAGCTGGTTCAGCTGATGAAAGGAAGGACAGAAGGTCCAACCTGATCTCACAGTATGAGAACTTCAAGAAAACTGATGCTGAATCAGTTGAAGCCATGTACACCAGGCTCAGCTCAATCATCAATGAGCTGAGGACCCTGGACAAGGACATATCATTGACAGAGGTCAATGATAAGATTCTTATGTGCTTCCCTAGCACATGGGATTTAAGGATCTGGCCCATCAAGGAAGCCAGAAGTACAAATAAGATCTCCACTGAAGCTCTTCTCGGCAAGCTCAAGTCTTTTGAGCAAGTGCTGAAGACAAGGGAAGCAGAAGCAGAAGCAAAGACCCCCACTCCAACAAGAAAAGAGCAATCTCTAGCTCTTAAGGCTACTGATGCTTCTGAAGGCAGCCAATCAAATGAGGAACTAATGGCATTGTTTGCCAAGAGGTTTCTCAAGATGGGGAGAAAGGAGTTCAGAAAGAAGTCTTCACGCTATGAAGACAAACTAAGGTATGATCGCTCTCCTGCTAAAGAAATTATTTGTTATGGATGCAGGAAGCCTGGACATATCTTGCCAGAGTGTCCAGAGGAGAAGAACAAAGAAAAGAGAAAAGAAAAAGAACAACACAGGAAGCACTCCAAGCCATCCTCCTACAAAAACAAGAAGAAGGAGAGAGGTTTCATTGCTGAAACCTGGAGTGATTCTGATGAAGAATCCTCCTCATCAAGCTCTAGTGAGGATGAGGAAGAGAAGAAGGCAAAAGAAGTTTGCCTAATGGCAATAGATGCCTGCAGCAACCACTCTGCTGTAGAGAGTTCTGATTCTGATGAAGAGATGCCTACAGAAGATGAGGTACTCTCTTCTTATGATTTTACTTCAGAAGAATTTAAATTAGACTTTAAATCTTTATGCTTAGATTTGATTAGCTCTGAAAAGGAAATAAAAGAACTTAGAAATAGGTTAGCTGACTCAAAATCAATAGCTACTGAAAATATTAGGTTAAAGGAAGATCTCACTACTTGTAGTGAAGAAATTAAATTTCTTAAAATGGAGTTAGCTAAGTCTAAGAGGTTAGAAGAATCACTTAATGGTAGAAGCCTTAAGTTGTTAGAAATTACCAGCATGACTAACACTAGGTCAGGTAATGACTAACTAGGTTTAGGAGCTTCTCCCAATGAACCCCCAGTACTACTTAAAAATAATCTTTCAACTCCAGTAAACTTCATTTCAGCTAGTGGAATGAAGAATACTGAGCAAGTAAATCTAGTTAATAAAACTTTAAATAAAGCTAAGAGAGAAAAGAGAAAGAAATTCTTTAAAGAAATGCAAAGAGCGTTGAACGCCGCTCGACGATCGGAAGCTCAATGGTCGAACGAAGCTCGACGATCTGAGCGCCCATCGTCGAACGTCGATCGACGATTTCAACATGATTTTCAAAATCATAATCAGTACCATAGAAACCTAAATGAAAATAGAAACCCTAGGTTTGTTGACCCATCATCTGCATGGAGAATCCCACCTAGGAGATCTCACCCACTAGGTTATCACCCTCAGCCTGCATTTTCATATATTTCCAGTTTTTCTTATGTGAAAAACAAGGGACCCAAGGTTACCTGGGTCCACACTGTCTAAATAAATGTCTTGCAGGTGAAGGCCTATCCAATCACTCAAAATAAGTGGTATTTAAATAGTGGATGCTCTAAGCATATGACAGGAAATAAAGATCTTCTGTCAAAGTTCAAAGCTAAGCTCGGCCAAAAGGTTATCTTTGGAGACTCCAGCTGTGGTCAAACAGAAGGCTATGGCAAGATCACAATTGGAGCAGTTACTTTCAAGAGAGTTGCATATGTCAATGGACTGAAGCATAATTTGATTTCAGTCAGCCAGCTATGTGATGCTGGCTACCAAGTTTCATTTTCTAACTCCTCTTGTAATATTACTTTAAATAATAATGTTGTTTTAGTAGGTATTAGAATAGGTAATATTTATTTAGTAGATTTCAATTCATCTCATTCTGAAATCTGCCTGTTTAATGAAGTAACAATTAATAATAATTCTTTGTGGCATAAGAGGCTTAGTCATGTTAACCTTAAAAATATATCTAGGTTATCTAAACACAACCTTGTCAGAGGTTTACCTTCTTGCCCCTACAAGAAGGAGAGCCTATGCAAGGCTTGTCAGCTAGGCAAGCAAACCAAAAACTCTTTTAAATCTGTAAATAAGAGTGATTCTCCTAGAATCCTGTATCTATTACACTTGGACCTTTTTGGCCCAATAAATGTACAGAGTTTAGGAGGGAAGTATTACACCTTAGTAATTGTAGATGACTTCTCTAGGTTCAGTTGGGTTTTCTTTTTGAGAACTAAGTCTGATAACTTCAAAGCCCTTACAGACTTTCTACTATGTGTGCAGACTGAGTACTCTACTCATGTGGCCTTGATCAGAAGTGATCATGGTACTGAGTTTGACTCTCTTCTCATGCAAGAATTCTGTGAGAGAGAAGGTATCAAACATAGCTTCTCAGCTCCTAGAACTCCTCAACAAAATGGGGTAGTTGAAAGGAAGAATAGAACACTCATTGAAGCTGCTAGCACATTGTTGGCAGATGCTAACATGCCTCTCTCCTATTGGGCAGAAGCTGTTAGTACAGCCAATTATGTCTTAAATAGAAGTTTGATACACAAGCTTAAGTGTAAAACTCCTTATGAGTTGCTTAAAGGAAAGAAACCTAAAATTAATTATTTTAGAGTTCTTGGCTGTATTGTTTATATTCATAATAATAATAAAGAATATATTAGAAAGTTTGAAGCAAAAGCTTCAATGAGAATTATGCTTGGATATTCCCAAGTAAGCAAAGCTTATAGGGTTTATAATAAATCTACCTGTAAAATTGAAGAATCTGTGCATATGACTTTTGATGAGTCTCAGATGTTATACAAGGAGAAAGAAAATTCTCCTTCCTCTAGTTCATTGCAGGTACCTGATGCCCCTCAAGAAATTCTTCAACTATCAACTCTTCAGATCACTGAATCAGACAGTGATGAAGACATTGCTGAAGCAGTTGCTGTTCCACCAACAGTAGATCAAATTCCTCCTGAGGAATTAATCCCAACTGTTGCTGAAGATCACATCCCACCTGCTGATATTGTCACACTTAGAGATCACCCCACATCTCAAGTGATTGGAGACATGTCAGCTGGTGTGCAAACAAGACATCAATTAAGACAGGATGTGATGCATGCTTGTTTCCTCTCACAGGTTGAGTCCCTCACCTTTAAAGATGCAGAGCTAGATCCCCACTGGATCATTTCTATGCAAGAGGAACTCAATCAGTTTGAGAGATGTAAAGTTTGGACTTTGGTTCCAAGACCTAAAGGCCAACTGATCATAGGCACCAAGTGGGTGTATAGAAACAAGTTGGATGCAAATGGAATTATAGTAAGGAATAAAGCAAGGCTTGTAGCTCAGGGCTACAGACAGGAGGAAGGTATAGACTATGACCAAACCTTTGCTCCTATTGCAAGGCTAGAAGCAATAAGGATCTTCTTGGCCTATGCAGCCTACATGAAGTTTAAGGTGTTCCAAATGGATGTCAAAAGTGCATTCCTGAATGGTGAGCTTAAGGAAGAGGTGTTTGTTGAACAACCACCAGGGTTTGTTTCTTCAACTCAGCCCTCACATGTGTTTAAGTTACAGAAAGCTCTATATGGACTAAAGCAAGCTCCCAGAGCCTGGTATGAGACTCTAGCTAGTTTCCTTTTAGAGCACAACTTTACTAGGGGAGTAGTTGATAGAACCCTTTTCGTCAAGCATCACATGGACACAATCCTGTTAGTTCAGGTGTATGTAGATGATATTATATTTGGCTCCACTGATCCCAAACTTTGCAAAAGGTTCTCTGACCTGATGCACTCTAAGTTTGAGATGAGTAGTATGGGTGTGCTGTCTTACTTTCTTGGTCTCCAAGTTAAGCAAGATGCTGATGGTATCTTCATCTCACAATCCAAATATGCCAAGGAATTGGTAAAGAAATTTGGGATGGCTGATGCTTCAGCAATGCCTACACCTATGGCTACTAATGTAGTTATTGATTCTGATGATCACGGCAAGCCAGTTGATCAAAAGAATTATAGGGCCATTGTTGGTTCCCTATTATATCTAACTGCAAGTAGGCCTGATATAATGTTTGCTACATGCCTTTGTGCTAGATTCCAGGTCAACCCCAAGGAATCTCATCTGATTCTTCTAAAGAGAATCCTGAGATACCTGAAGGGATGTCCAGATCTAGGACTTTGGTACCCAGCTGAGTCAGAATTTGAATTAATTGGATATTCTGATTCTGATTATGCTGGTTGCAGAGTTGACAGGAAGAGCACCTCAGGAACTTGCCAGTTCCTGGGAGAGAGATTGGTCTCTTGGTTCTGTAAGAAGCAGGCTTCTGTCTCAACTTCAACTGCAGAGGCTGAATATATAGCAGCTGCTAGTTGTTGTTCACAGATCCTGTGGATTCAAAACCAGCTTGTGGATTATGGTTACTCACACAAGAACACCAAAATCATGTGTGATAGTACCAGTGCTATCTCAATTGCACAAAATCCAGTGCACCACTCTAGAACGAAGCACATTGAGATTCAGCACCATTTCCTGAGAGATTGTGTGGAAAAGAACAAGATTTGTCTTGAGTTCATATCCACTGAGTTTCAGAGAGGTGATATATTCACCAAGCCTTTAGATGAACATAAGCATTTGTTCTTTTTAGTTCAATTAGGCATGATCAATGGACGAGACTAAGTGTGACTATATCTGCCTATGTTGAAACCTGTTTGAAGATCGTCGAACGATGATCGAAGATCATCGAACGGATTAAGCCTATCGTCGACCTCTGGTTAATGATAGCTTATCTGTTTGAAGATCGTCGACTGGCGTTCGAAGATCGTCGAACAGGTCGAGCTTATCGTCGATCTCTGAACGACGACAGCTTGTTATTTGAGAAGCCAGAAATAGTCGAACGATGGCTCGACTACTCTGCTTCTGAGCCGATCGTCGAATGATCGTTCGACTATCGGGTCTAGTATCTTTCTAATAGATCGACTATTTCCGGTCTAATATAAAGCTGATAGTCGACCTAGGTTAAAAGATCTTCTGTTTTATCGTCGACGGAGCGTGACTTTTCGCATTCTGCCTTCCCGCTTGCGATTTTCTGCCGCTTCGTATCTTTCGTCTTCTCCGTCCTTCTCGAGCTTTCTCCAGCGAATCAATGGCGGTTTCTCCAGCAGTTCTAGCAGTTGTGAAGTTTGATGCAGGCTTTAGCATTGATTTCGACGCGTTCAGTTACTGCGATGCCGGGATCGTGGAAGTTCTTCAGCTGTGCAGGGATCAAGGACTAGAGAGGTTAATGTCTTCAAGGATTAAGATAAACATACCAGAGATCAAGGAATGGGCTTTCACGTCGTCCTCCAACGACGACTCGATGACTGGCACCATCGGCGGAGAAGAGGTAATCCTAACTCCGGCCGTTCTGACTGATATTTTTGGTTTGATAAATGGTGAAGAGGATTATGAGCAAGATGCTCAAGAATTTGGAAGAATGTTAGTTGAGCTGGGACATGCAGAGGGCATTCCCACGAAGCTGCTCAAAGTAAATTTTCCTTTCAAGATTAAGTTTCTTGCTGAGTTGGTAGGAAAAGTGCTCCTCGGTAAGCACTCTGCTCATGATAATATCACAAGGCAACAATTCGCACTGATGTGTGCGATTGTTAATCGGAAAAAGATCGATTGGGCAGCAGTAATGTTTGATTTAATAAGGAAAAAGAATGGTAAGAAGGAAGTTACCCTCGGAAGGGTTATTGGAATCTTCCTGAAGGAAAAGTACCCCCAGCTGCTCAGTTCAACCGCAACAACAATAAACGCAAGCAAGAAGATGGATCCAAACCTGTTCTCTAAGTGGAAGAGAACCTTTGTGAAACCCGCTCTCACAGGGGTTGCTCCAGCAACATCTGAGAGCACCAGGACCGATTCGGTCGCTCCTCACCCTGTTGAAGCTGGCTCAGCTCTTTCCCTTCCCTCTTCTTCTGCTATGTTGTCTGCCTCAGTTGAAGTACCATCAACTTCAGTTGAAGTAAGACTTTCTCCCTCTCCTGTTAGAGAAACAACTACGGTTGTTCTTCCTTCCCCTCCAGCATCTCCTCTTCCTTCTCATCAGGCTAGGATATCTGCTCCTAGCTTTGATTTGTTAGGATCTGAGAGGATTCCTACTCCTCCTCTGTCTCCCATTCATTCTCCAGTTAACTCTCCTGTTAACTCTCCAGCTCCATCTCCAATTCAATCCCCAGTTCACACCATTCTTCATCCCAGCACTACAACCATATCTGCTGCAGCTCCATCCACTACACTTCCATCATCTCTTGAGATTACTCCTGAACTCATCTCCCGCATTGTGGAGTTGATTACCCCTTCAATCAAAACCATGATTGAAGAGGCAATCGCTCCACTTGCCTCCTCCATTGATATCTTAACTGCCTCCATCAAATCTCTTTCCAAATCTGCTGAGCCATCTTCCTCAAGGGGCCTGGTTTCAGTCTCCACTGAAATCAGGCAGGGGGAGATGTTCTGTGAAGATGCCTCAGAACCTCCTACCTCCCTTCCAGCTATAACAGATTCTGTAATGACAGCTCTGGAAGAGTCTGCTCCAGCTGAAAAAGAAGTAGTTCCAGTGTTATTTGACAAGGAAATAGCTGATGGAATTATGCTATCTGAAATTGCTGTAAAAGTCTGCCTAGAAGATCTCACCACTCCCGTGGTTGCTCGATTCCTAGAAGGTATTATAACTTCATATCTAGATGAATCATGGGAGATGGTCAAGTATGAAGGTAATTCACTTATTCGATTTATTGACGAGTCAATTAATTTGCTAGCTAGTGAATACCTTGAAGGAATGATTATTGCTTATTTAGCAGATCTGTATTCATAATTCTACAGATTTTATTAGAGAAGATTTAGCTGCTCAGATCGTAGTAATTGTCTCAGAGGCTGCCCCAGTTGTTCCTGTTATCCAAGTAGATTCAGAATTGGATTCTTTCTTAGATGATAGAGAAGATGAGTCTGAGAATCAAGATGAAGTCAAAGATGACACTCCTGTTCTGAGTATGGAAGAAGTAAAAGCAAGAGCTGCCTGGAATCTAAGAGTACAGTCTTTGTTAAAAGAGAAAGAAAAGGAGCTGCAAGTTAAAAAGTCAACTATCTGGGATGATTCACCAGGGTTGGACTTAGATTCCCTTCTGGCTCTGGATGCCATTGAAGAGGAAAGAGAGAAATCAGATCTGAAGTTAAAAGAAAAGGCTGTTTCTGAAGCCTATGATCCTTATGATAATCTTCCATCATCTCACTCTGATGATGAAGATGATTCTGATGTATCTGAGAAATCAAGGAAAAAGAAAGCTGCTCAAAAGAAAAGGAAAGCTGCTGCTCCTCCTCCTCCCAGTAAAGACAATGATACTCCTTATTATATTCTGAAGGGCATTGACCCTAAGTCAAAGGAATTTCAGCATTGGATGTGGTTCTCTAAGAACCAGCAGAAAGAAAGAAAAAGATCTAAGAGGTATGATAGTCCTGTTTCAAGATGGACTCCCAGAGGTCCTCCTCCTCCTCCTCCAGGTGCAGGAGCTTCTGGTAATCTTTCTGCCAACCCTTCTGCCTCTTCAGGAAAATCTGCTCCATCAGCAAGATCTGCTTCGTCTCAGCATCAATCAAGGAAAAGCTCTCACAGCTCTCATGGAAAGTCTCATTCTGGCAGTCAAATGCATGAAGCTGAAGTGAAAGAACAAGTTAAGGAGGTTGTGTATCTAAAGCCAACCTTTTCACCTCCTCCTTCTCCTAAGAGAAAGGTTTCAACTGCTGTACCAGTTCATGTTGATAAGAACACTGCAAAAGGAAAAAGAACTGTCTTTTCTGAAAATTCAAGTAAAAAGTTTGCAGAGTTTGCTCCTCCGTCTTCTCTTGTGATTCAAGAAGTAAAAGATTCAGCTGATAGTTTGTTAGATTTGTGTACAAAGTTTAAAGCTGTTAAGCCAGTTGATACTTCCTCTGAAAATCTGTATGAAAGCCAAGAACTAGATCCTGACTACAGGATGGCTAGGTTTCTTGAGACAGTTGGCTCAGCTCAAATTCAGAAAGCAAAAGCTGAAGGTAAAGATTCTACAGGATTCACTACTATGTCTAGATTCAGAATGAAGGAATTGGATAAAATCTAGGTTAGCCCTGAAGTTTTTGATCCTTCAAAATATATGGAAAAGCATCCTGAAGCAGTAGTCCCAAGAGATGCAGAATTGAAGATCATTGGTGTGCAGGACTTGAAGCTGTCAAAGAAAGAAGCTGTTGATCCTCTAAGGAAAATTTCTTTTGTTCCTAGTTCCTCTGATCCTTTGCCAGATTCTGTAGATTCTTAATAGTTTGATTGACTGCTGTGTTATATTTGTCTATTATCTATCTGTTTGATATCTGCTAGTTAATTGCTATCTATTTCCTGTATTGTTTATAGTGTTCTATAGCTAGTTCTGTGTTTTAGTCTTTAAGAGACCTAACTCAAATAGGGGGAGATTGTTGGTACCCTAGTTTGATTTGAGTTTAGTCCTCTCCTTTGTGCCCCTTGACCCAAGAATTATCTATGGTCATTGGTTAGTAGTCTAGCTATAGAGTCCTCACTTTTCCAGATTGAGAATTTGGTTAAGTAGTTTGTTCGTTCGACTATCGTCGAACGCCGCTCGACTATCGTCGACTAACTGTTCGACGATCGTCTATCAGTTGTTCGACTTTCAGTCTGTGTGGATAGTTCGACTATCGGTTGATAGTTCGACTATCTGTGTGCTTTGATTGTTCGACTATCTGCTTGGATAGGTCGACTATCTGATAGTTCGACTATCTGTTGATAGGTCGACTATCTGTTTGGTTTTGATAGTTCGACTATCTGTTGATAGGTCGACTATCTGATAGCTCAACTATCTGTTGATAGTTCGACTATCTGTTTGTCTTTGATAGTTCGACTATCTGTTGATAGGTCGACTATCTGTTCTCGCTTGATAGTTCGACTATTTGCTTTGATAGTTCGACTATCTGATAGTTCGACTATCTGTTGATAGGTCGACTATCTGTTTGTTGTTGATAGTTCGACTATCTGTTGATAGGTCGACTATCTGATAGCTCGACTATCTGTTGATAGCTCGACTATCTATTTTGCCCTGATAGTTCGACTATCTGTTGATAGGTCGACTATCTGATAGTTCGACTATCTTCTGGTAGTTCGACTATCTGCTGTGATAGTTCGACTATCTCCTTTGATAGTTCGACTATCTGGATCGTTCGACTATCTGTCCGATAGTTCGACGATCTCCGTGCGTCGGTCGACGATCTCCGAAGGTCGTTCGATGCTTTCTGTCTGCCTTTATATTTTGTATTTATTTATTATATTTAATTAATTAATACATTTTCTGGCACGTTGTTTTATGTTTTATGATAAAATTACCAGGCATATCTGCTCTATTCTTTTTGCCTGAGTCAAATCTTTTTAGATAAAGTTGTTTGTCTTATTAGCTGACATTATAATTTACTTTATCTGCTGTCAGCCCTTTATAGCCGTTAGACTGAAAAGTCTTCTTTTTGCTATAAAGAGTTTGTTTCTGATATGACTTTATTTAGTACTTTATTATCAAATTGCTTCCTGCAGCTTCCTAGAAAAAGGGTTATTCCTTTTATAGAATGTTTCTGCTGCAGAGATTGTTTTGTCTTCTTGATATTTACAGCCAGGTCTCAAGTCTCAGAAGAAGACAAGTAATTCAAATTAAAGAGAGCCGTTGCTTGCTGATGTTATATAAAGGACCCTTTGAAGAAGGATTCAAGCTAGCTAACTAGTTACCCAGATATTTTCAAGCATTCAAGCCGTCATCAAGATCAAGTCATCTGCTCTCAGCAATTTCCATCTAACTGAGAAGTGTTAAGATCTTCTACTCTTCTTCAACCTGAGTTCTCCTGCTTTCAGGAAGTTCAAACTCAGAGTTCTTTTGAAGAAGAAGAAGAAGAAGATAGCTGCTTGAAGATCTTTAATTTTATTATTTTTTATCTTCTTGTAGTTTTTCCTTCAGAGCTTTCTGAAGAGTTTTCTGCACTGAAGCAAGACTTCACCTGGACATCTTTGAGCCAGGGGGAGCCTTGATTCTTTAGAGCTTTCTAGCTCAGTGCAAGTTTTTGTGCTTCTCTAATCTTTGTAAAATAGAGAAGACATCTTAACCTTCTTCCCCCTCCTGTACAGGGTTATTACTCCCTTCAAAAGTATCCCTTGGTGGCAGGGCACCTGATCAAAAACTTGTGCTTGGTTTTTAGACACCTGATCAAAAGTCTAAAGGGTTTCTAGATCTACCTGAAGCAGATCCTGTTGGTGGCAGGGCACCTGATCAAAAACCTGAGTGGATTCCTACCGTGTGGGTAGAAGAGTGGACGTACCCAAGTTGTTTGGGGAACCACTATAAATTTCCTTGTGTCGTCTGGATTCACTTGTTTAATTCCTGCATTGTGGCTGTGAATAGATATAACTAGGATTACAAGTTGCTGATTAGGTTTTCCAAGCCTTAACTGTAATTACAGTTAGCTTGAGTTTGTGCACATCACTTGTGTTAGGCTTTAAGGTTAAATCAATATCTATAATCTTTTCATTCCGCACTTCACTCCAAGGGAGTTGGGTAGACCATTAAGTTTTGTCTAGTGTAAAATTTGATAACTCTATTCACCCCCCTCTAGAGTAGTATCTATCCCTTCACTTTCACGCCGCCAACACCTTCGTGGTGGTCGGGGCTATCTCTAGGCAGCGGCTTGGCCGCCGGGGAGCCCTATTCCGGCGATCCCGACAAGCGGACATTTCATGGAAAATCCATGAATTTAAATTTTGGATTCGGCTCAATTGAGCCCAAACCTCGGCCCTAAAGATTCTAAAGATCTGCCCATGCACGAAGGAGTGGAGGAGATCCTGTAGTGGCGGCTGTAGCCGTGCTGATCGCCAGATTGGCATGGTGGTGGCCGGTGGTGGTCGGCTTCTTCAAAAATGCATGAAACTGCTTGGCTCCTTCAGGTAAAGTGTGGGAATTCCTCTTTGGAGTCTAAGGAAGTTTTTAAGGAGGGAGAGGAGAGGTGTTAGGTGGCTGAAAGCACTTTGGCCATTTTTGGCCAAAGTCAAGCTTGGCGGCTTGGTAGGTAGGGGGTGGAGCTTGCTCTAACCAGTCAAAAATTGCTGTTGTACTCCCCTTGCCTTGCTGAATTGAATGGGGAGGTTAAGGAAGGGGGAGGATGAGCCCAAAGTCTTCCTCCTTTTTCTTCCTTCTCTTTCTCTCTCCTCCATGGGTGGATTTCTCTCTCCTAGTCACCAAGCCTGAAATTTGGCTCCTATCTAATCCCATGGCAACCCACAAGTCCATCTCATTCATCAAAACAAGGTTGGCCCAAGTTAATTGGGCTTGAGCTAGCCCATTTGGGCTAGCTTGACCTAAACTTGGTCTAGGGCCCACTTAGGTCAATTTGGTCCTTGAGGTTTCCTTAATGGGTCCTTGGTGACCCATTAGCCTCCCCTAGGGTCAAGGTGGGGTTGGATTGGCCCTTGAAGGTCAATTTGACCCAATTAGGGTTATAGTTGACTTTGGTCAACTTAGCCCCTTTGACTGCCTTCCATGGGTCCTTAGTGACCCATTGACCTCTCACTAGGGTTATGAAGGTATGGGTAGGGTCTACTTGGCTAAGGGACTGAAATTGACCCTTGTGCAGGTTAGTTTGACCCAATTAGGGTTATAGTTGACTTTGGTCAACTTAGCCCCTTTGACTGCCTTCCATGGGTCCTTAGTGACCCATTGACCCCTCACTAGGGTTATGAAGGTATGGGTGGGGTCTTGGAGTCTTGGTGAAGCCTCATGATCACCTTAAACCAAGGTTCAGAAATCTACTATGTGCAGACTATAGTGGTCTCATCCTCATTCCTAGGCTCACTGGGCTTTCTGGACTTTCTAGGGTTTTGTCATGACTTAGTCATGACAAAACTATCTCTAGGGGTCTAGTTGTTCGAGGGATGTTATAAATCCCAATAAATAAAACAAAGATTTCGTCCCCGAAATCAAGGTTAAGATCATAGGGACTCCTAAAGAGACTTGTAACATCCCATGAGAATTGAAAGATTTTCATTACGACGCCATGTTCGTTATGTGAGGTTTAAAGGTGATAGTCAAAATTTAGACCAATTTGCCCAATTGGCAAAGTCTAGACCCCAATAAACAAAAGTTTAGCCCATATTCTTGAAATTTCAGTCAATAGGAAAGTAAATTGAACATCCTGAGAGGTTGTGAGGTATACCTGACTGAACAGCTCCGGGTATTTTTGTCGCATCAGGTCCAGCGGTTCCCAAGTATGCTCCTCCTGATCGTGGTTCCTCCACAAGACTTTGACTAACGGAACCTTCTTGCGGCGTAAGACTCGTACTCCTTTGTCATCGATCCGAACCGGCTCCAAGTGAACAGACCGCTCTGAAGCTACCGGCCCATCCGTAGTCGAAATATACTGCTCCGGGCGTAGTAGAGCCCTCCTAAGAGAGGATATATGGAACACGTCGTGCAGACTTACCAGCTCCGGTGGCAGCTCCAGCCTGTATGCCAAGGGACTGATCCGCTCCTGGATCCTATAAGGCCCCATATATCTTGGGCCGAGCTTCTTCCTCTGTCCGCGTACCCGAGTAACTCAATGCATTGGTCGGATCTTCAAGAACACCTGGTCTCCCACCCGAAATTCCACCTGACGGTGCCGAGCGTCGTAATACTTAGCCTGTCGGCTCTGTGCTTCTAGCATCCTGTCCCGTATCAATCTCACCTGAGCCTCGGTGTCCTCGACAAACTCCGAATCCAACGCCTTAGGGTCCTCGTCCTGTATCCATGACAACGGAGTCCTGCACCTCCGTCCGTACAACGCCTCATAAGGAGCCATCCTTATACTGGACTGGTAGCTATTATTATACGAGAACTCGATCAGTGGCAACAACTTTTCCCAAGGTTCATCGCGATCCAATATGCAAAGTCGTAGCAAATCCTCCAGAGTCCGGTTAGTGCATTCCGTCTGTCCATCCATCTGGGGATGAAAATCCGTACTGAATGTTAGTCGTGTGCCCTAGTAAGTCTGCACTGGCCTCCACTCCCTGGACGTAAATCGTCCATCCCGGTCCGATACAATCGACTTGGGCACGCCGTGATAACGGACGAACTGCTCCACAAACTTTCGGACAAACACACCCACCGAGTCATCCTTCCTGATTGAAATAAACCTGGCTACCTTCATCAGCCGGTCGACGATCACCCAGATCGAATCATTCCCTGTCCGTGATCGGGGAAGTCCATGTATAAAGTCCATGGCGATATCATCGAACTTCCACTCTGGTACTGGGAGTGGCTGCAATAATCCTGCGGGGTTTCTGCACTCTGCTTTCACTAACTGGCATGCCTCGTAATGGGTCACGAAGTAGGTGATATCCTTCTTCATGCCCGGCCAGTACATAGTCTTCTTTAGATCTGTAGTCATCTTCGTAATCCCCGGGTGTACCGAATATCGACTGCAATGAGCCTCCATCATGATGTCCTCCCGGACCTGTCCTCCCTCTGGTATGTAAACTCGTCCTCTGAAGCACACTAAGTCATCCCTCAACGAGTAATCTCCCACAGTGCCTGCTTCTAAGGCTCGGAATATCGGCTCTAGCTGGGTATCCTGCCTCTGTCCATCCTTGACCCGTTCTCGAATGTCATCCGTGGCAATTAATGACGATAGATACTCCGGGTACAACTCAGGGTGATCCTCAGACACAAGGGATATTTGCAACTTGTCTAACATCTGAACCAACTCCAAGGCCATCAACTGTGTTCCTACTCCGAGGTTTGCGGTCTTTCGGCTCAGTGCATCTGCTACCACATTCGCCTTTCCCCGGTGGTAGTGCATCTCGTACTGGTAGTCTGCTAAAAACTCCACCCATCGTCTCTGTCTGATGTTCAACTCTTCTTGCGTGTCCACATACGTCAAATTTTTATGGTTAGAGTATATGTCGCAGTGGACACCGTATAGATAGTGCCGCCAGACTTTCAGTACAAAAATGACAGCTCCCATTTCTAGGTCATGGACTGGGTAGTTCTGCTCATGCTTCATCAGCTGCCGAGAAGCGTAAGCTATCACATGGCCATTCTGCATAAGCACTGCACCCATGCCCTGGTAGGAAGCGTCGGTGTAGACCTGAAATCCTTCCTTACCTGAAGGGAGGGCAAGTATAGGAGCCGAAGTGAGTCGTCCCTTTAGCTCTTGAAAATCCATCTCACATTGTGGGGTCCAGATAAAGGGTACCTCCTTCCTTGTCAGAGATGTGAGTGGAAGGGCGATACGAGAAAATCCCTCTACGAACTTACGGTAGTAACCGGCGAGTCCTAGGAAACTCCGCACGTCTGTGGCCGTCTTCAACTGTGGCCAATCCCGAACTGCTTGAATCTTGGCCGGGTCCACTGCCAACCCAACACCACTGATAATATGGCCTAGGAAAGCCACCTCCTTTAACCAAAACTGGCATTTGCTGAACTTCGCATAAAGGCGATGCTCCCGCAACCTCTCCAGAGTTAGTGCCAGATCCCGAGTGTGCTCCTCCTCCGTCCTAGAGTAGATAAGGATGCCGTCTATGAATACTATGACGAACACATCCAAGTAGGCCTCAAAAACCCGGTTCATGAGGCTCATGAATACCGACGGAGCGTTCGTGAGCCCGAAGGGCATCACGGTGAACTCATACATGCCATATCTGCTACTGAAGGCCGTCTTCGGGATATCCTCCTCCTGGATCCGCAACTGGTAGTATCCTGACCTCAAGTCCAGCTTCGAGAAATAATGGGCTCCCTCCAGCTGGTCGAATAATTCGTCTATCCGTGGGAGCGAATAGGTATTCTGGACGGTCAGCCTGTTTAGTGCTCGATAATCGATGCACAGGCAAAGTGTCCCATCCTTCTTCTTCACAAATAAGACCGGGGCTCCCCATGGCGAGGAACTCGGTCTAACAAATCCGGATTACACCAGTTCCTGGAGTTGGCTTCGAAATTCTGTCAGCTCTTTTGGGGCCATCCGGTAAGGGGCTCTAGCTGCCGGCTTAGCCCCCGACACTAGCTGTATCCGGAAATCCTGCTCCCGGTGCGGAGGTAGCCCATGCAGTTTCTCTGGGAATACGTTGGCAAAATCTCGTACCACCGGAATATCCGAGGTGGAGACCTTGGCCTCAGTCATTTCAAATATCACCTCATATACTTCACCCCCCTGTAAGTGAGCCTTGACAGCCTGTACATATGATAACATGAGAGGGGGAATAGATCTAGTACCTTCGATGACGAGGTAGGAATCCCCATGTCTCACGGTAACTCTCTTGGACATGCAGCCAATCTGAGCATGATTCCAGTTCAACCATGTCATTCCTAGGATCAAATCAAAGACTGGCATCTTTATGATCGTCGCTGGGGCTTCAAATATCTTTCCGCTGATCTCCGCCTCCATGTTGCAGTGGGCAGAGGTGAACAACTTTGATCCGTCGGGTAATCGTATCCTCATCATCAAACCCGTGAATCGCTCCACTCCTTCCAACCCTTCTACGAAGGCTTCCGATACAAACGAGTGTGAAGCACCTGTATCAAATAGTGTATAAGCGGGTTTGCCGCTGATGAAAACTATTCCTGGGGATGGGGAAAGTTAAATGTCTTAGAGTCTAGCTATGGTTTTCTTCCCTAGATTCTCACTTCTATATAAACTTAAATGTCATGAGGAAATAAGTTTACAATTTTCTGACGTACCAGTGATTATTTGCTCCGGATTCCGGGGTTGAGCCAAATCCAGTGCATAAATTTGCTCCCTCTGCTGTCTGCGATCTGCACCCTGGAAACCACGTCCTCGACCACGTCCTCGTCCTCCAAACTGTTGGGCATGCGGGGCAGCCTGGGGTGCTGGTAGAGGTGCTTCCCTCATGGGGCAGTTTCTCCGAATGTGTCCTATCTGGTGACAGTTGTAGCACTCTGGTGGGGGAAATGCCATACCCCCGGGTCTTGGTGCCTCCCTCATCTGAAGAGGCTGAGGGGCCAATATCACCTGCTCCCTCGGCTCCTGCCTCACTTCCCGACGAGGATGGTCCTCTGTCCTTCTCCCACCTAGTATAGCACCTTGCCGCTGATCATTTCTGGCTCTCCGGCCCTGGTCCTCCGCTTGCCGCTTCCGGCCCCGAGTGGTGTGCCAATCAGCCTCAATCCTCTTTGCCATCTCCAAAATCCGGGAGATAGGCCCGTCAGATACAAACAACAAAGCCTCCCTCAAGTCCTCCCGCAGGCCCTTATAGAACCTCTTTATGTACCCTGCTTCGTCCAGCTGGTAAGAATCTACATATCGAGCCAAATGGTCAAACTCCCGATGGTACTCCACCACCGTCCGGGTGCCCTGCTTCAGCTGTAAGAACCGCTCCTCCAACTCATCCTTGGCCGACTGCGGAACAAAATGCTCCGGCAGCGCGGTCCTGAACTCTTCCCAGGTAACTTCCGCAACCTCCCTATCGGGAAACGTCGTGTCCAGCAGCGTCTTCCACCACCTCTTGGCATGGGACTCTAAACAAGAGACCACCAAAGGAACCCTCTCCTCCCAGGGGCACCGTATCCCGGTCAACATTTCATACATAATGTCTAGCCATTCCTCTGTCCGAACATCCGATTCTGTCCCTAAGTAAGATGGAGGAGAGAGTCCTCGGAAGATGCTCAGCCAATTGGCCCCCGGGTTTGGCTGCGGGGCCGGAACCTGTTGGGCCCTGAAAGCATCCAGAATAGCTGTCAGGGTTTTGCCCCATCTCCGAGTGTAGGAATGGAGTGGGGACCGGGGGAGGTGGTGCAACATTCGGAGTCTGCTGGACTCCGCCTTGTGGTGTTGGCTGCGTTGGGGGCTGCGTAATAGAAGTCAATTTTAAGTAATCACACATATCTAACTAAAAGTGTACAATTTTATGTGATCCCCCATATGGGCCCACCACTGCTTCCGCTGCTTAGTTTGTCCCCAAACTAAACGCTTGCGGGGGTGGCCCGGGGTTTGTGGACTGCTACATTTCGATCGATATATTTTCCGCTGATACTACTTGTAAGACCCCAATTTTTTTTTCTTTTTAGACACCGGGGTCTTAGGCCCAGAACCGCCGCCTTGCGGTGATACCTTCGCACCCGGGAAGGTCGTCACTACAAAACGCCGATTCTGCCGGCCGAATCGATCACAACTGTAGCAATGAATTTAAAGCAAGTCCACATCAATCACATGTATAGAAAATAAGCTCCACGAAGGGAGTGTCCACAGATAGTACATATAACAGAAATCTCGGGCTTATGCCCGGTACATCATGTCCTCACTACAAATCGCTCATCGCGGAAGCAAACTAATATAACTACTAGTGGTCAGGACTCACAGTCCCTGCTGTCTGGACTCCAGTACTAGACTGTCCGATCTCCAAGCGTGCCGACCTCCGGGGCTGCTCCTCCATGCTGGGCTCCGTGTTCCCCTAAAATGATGTGGTTCGAAAATCGTTAGTCTAAAAGACTAAGTCCTGTCTTCCTCCGCCCCTTCCCCCATGGCTCCTAAGCACCGAGCGGGGAGAAGGAAAGGAAAGGACATGAAGGTGGAGAATGTCAACTAGCAGATGGCATCGGAACTAAACTAGCAGTTCTAATCATGGTAATAATGATATAAAATTGAATAAGAAAGTAACCTTAACTTATGAAATACACATAAGCTAATGGATCTCTTGCAGGGCTCCTATCGTATAAAAAGTCTCATACCGATTTATACGATAGGGTGTCAGTTTTACTAGCAGGCATAAATATATAGTACTGAAAGAGAACCTTGACTTATAAGCACGCTCGCAAGAACTTATAGGCCAAGGGGTCGTTCTGCAGGGCCTAATGTATAGAGCGTCCCATACGGCTTATACATTAGGTGTCAGGTTATATGCAATGGTTATGCTATGAAATACAATTATGCTATGTAGTGAACATGCAAGTGCAACTCACCCACTCGACTCTGTGTACACAGACCTTTAGTTCCCCCTTTCGGAGCCGTTACCTCCCAGGATACCTCCGTAGTGGCAGACGGAAGCGGTGGGTTAGGCCTCGCCCACCTCTAAACCAGTAAAGCACTACCGGTCAGACCTATCGTACCCCTCAACGCTTGGTGCACAAAGCGGACTCCTGCGTACTCTTGCTGGCTGGCGCACCAGACTTCTGTTGGCGAAGTGCTAACCACACTTGCCGAGTCAGCATATTGGCGTCGGTGCATCGACCCTCTAATACCGAAGACCCACCACCTTATACCTTCTATGCACATGCAATAGTTATGAGTCCAAACAACAACCAAACCATATCTCCCCGGACTATCCCGTCCGTCATAATCAATAACCGAGCCGAAGCTCCCCGGACTATCCCGTCCGTCATAATCAACAACCGAGCCGAAGCTCCCCGGACTATCCCGTCCGTCATAATCAACAACCGAGCCGAAGCTCCCCGGACTATCCCGTCCATCATAATCAACAACTTAGTCGAAGCTCCCCGGACTATCCCGTCCGTCATAATCAAAAACCGAGCCGAAGCTCCCCGGACTATCCCGTCCGTCATAATCAACAACCGAGCCAAAGCTCGCCGGGCTACCCTGCCTATCACCATAACCACTGGGCTTATAGCCCGAGTAACCCAAACTATCTCTCGAGACATTGGGGTGTGAGAGTGTGAAATCCTAAGTTTACTATTTACTCTTCAGTTTATTTTATGCCTATGACTTAGGTTTGACCCAGGACTGCCCAAGGTATTCCCTGTGAAGGGCTCTCGAGGGCACTAGGAGCTATGATGGGCTGAATCCCAAAGCTCCCTTTCGCAAGGCACTTATTCTTGTTGGTTGATAACTAATCCCATATCCCTTACCCATTCCCTTTTCATATTACGCTTGGCTAAACCTAAGGTGATTTTGACCTTTCACTCTACGGGGAAGACGATCTTTCGTCAATCCCGAAACCATCTAACTTTTAGCCAAACCCAACCTTTTCTCATCCAACCCTGAGGGATGAACTTATTCTAAATTATCCAAACCTATAACCACTAATCTCGACTTATGTGCCTAACTTGTACTCCAAAATATTTTTGCCGATTTACTATATGCAGACCACCAAGGTTTAATGCCATGTAAAATGGGAAGTATATCAAATAATCATCCAATACTCCTATAATAATTAATGGGGGTCCATTATGACCTTTATTGCCCAAATCCAGAATTTCATAATTTTTCTATTTATCTAGTAGTTTATTAAATATTCCTAGTGGCCAAGGTCTCCGAGATTGAACAGGAGGTACCAAATTTAGACAAGATACAATTCCCCCAGATTTATGTTATACTCATTATAAACATTTAACCTAAGATCCAAGGTCTCTTAAATTTTCAGCAAGGTTTAGGCCGCTGATTTTATTTTAAAGGTAACTTGCAATAATTTATTAAAATAGATAAATAGGGCAATATTATTTCTAAAAATTCAAGAAAAACTCTAACCTGATTGCAAGGGCATATAGATGCTCTGGGTCAAATATCATAAGTGATTAAGGAGTGATAAGGCTCAAACAAAAATCATGAACAATTTTCCAAAATTACTAAATGCAAACCACCAAGGTTAAACTTCATGTAAAATGGAAAGTACATCGAATGATCATCCAATACTCCTATAATAATTAATGTAAGTTCCTTATAAACTTTAAGCCTTAAATCCAGAGACCCAAAATTTTCCTTATTTATTTAATAATTTATTTAATTATTATAGTGACTAAAGTTTTCAATAATGAACATGAGGTACCAATTTCAGACAAGATATCATTCCACTAATTTTATATGATATTAAAAATAAGAATTTAACTCATCCTCCAAAATATCTAAATTTTTCAGTAAGGTTTTATCCCCAAATTCTTATTTCATTTTAATCCTTAAAAATTCATTTAAAGAGATATAAAAGACTATATTGCTTCCAAAAATTCAGAGAAAATTCAAGTATGGTTCTAATGGCATATAAATGATTTGAGACAAATTTCAAAATTTATTTATCAGTAAATAGACTTAAATAAATTGTTGAATAATTTCCTCATTTAACAAGCTTGTGAAGTAAGTACCTCCAATATGTATTTAAAAATTCTCATAAAATTTATATATGTCTATAATGCTCCAAGACTTCCTCTGCCAAACTTTGATGTCTTCGCAAGGGGCAGAGATACCATAATGATCAATTTATTAAATTTAGGCATCCCCTTATATTATAAGGGAAGTACTATAAATATTATCCCAAAATTCCCAATTAAATTACCAGAGGCTAATAATATCCTTATGACCATTCTACCAAAATTTTATCTTAGTTTGAGGAGTTTAACTAGCCCATTCCAACCCTACAATATTTGTGCCCTAAACTAAGGATAGGGTTTTGTGGGTCCCAAACCTTCCAAAATACCCTAAGATTTTCACCAGAGGGCTTTAGTTACTCTAATACCCTCCCTACAAAATTTCATAGTCATACAAGGTGTTTGGGCCACATGTCCTTCACAAGGTACAAAAGCCCTTCCTTAGGGTTTGACCTAGGATCTTGGGGAAAATCAATTCCAAACCTCCCCATATTTCATTGGAAAGTGCACAAGTTCATGCCAAGTCAGTGGCCCAAATTTGAACCTCTGTTGAGGTGAATTGGACATCCTAAACCAACAATATATTTTTAGACCAAAATGCCCTTCTTAGGGCAAGGCTAGGGTTTGCATGATTTCCATTCAAATCACCTCCAAACTTAATGAAATATTAACCAGAGGTCTATATTGACCTCACATACCTCCCACCAAAATTTGGATGAATTTGGGTTTCATTTAACCCCTAAATTAAATTACCCTAGGTAAATTAAATTATTTACAAAACTATAGAAAAATTATTCCCAAAAATTCCCATTTTTGGGCAGGGTCTACATATTTGGTATGGTGACTTCCTTCCAAAATTTCAGCTCATTTGAGCTAAGGATGAAGTGTGGGCACTCTGTTTAATGTCTGCCTAGTCATATGTATAGACCCCACCAAAATGAGTGCCCTGGTCAAACCAGGCACCCAAATTGGTTCAAATTAATTTTGTATGAAAGTGGACTCAGAGGGCTACATTTTATGTGTTGACTATTTTTTTCTGAAATGGCCTCTAAGTATTTTTAATAATTAATTACATTAAATACCAGATATGTGACAAAAATGAAATGAATCAACATATATATTCCATAGTTTAAATATCATCCCGCACGAATCTTGACGCAAGACCGACGGCATCCCGTCGTCTTCTTCCTCCATCAGATGGCTAGGATCTATCCTGCCTGGGCTGACTTCCAGCCGCTGCCGCCGGCGATCCGGCCACCTCCCCGGCCGGCCACCGCCGCCAACACCTTCGTGGTGGTCGGGGCTATCTCCAGGCGGCGGCTTGGCCGCCGGGTAGCCCTATTCCGGCGATCCCGACAAGCGGACATTTCATGGAAAATCCATGAATTTAAATTTTGGATTCGGCTCAATTGAGCCCAAACCTCGGCCCTAAAGATTCTAAAGATCTGCCCATGCAAGAAGGAGTGGAGGAGGACCTGCAGTGGCGGCTGTAGCCGTGTTGATCGCCGGATTGGCATGGTGGTGGCTGGTGGTGGTCGGCTTCTTCAAAAATGCACGAAACTGCTTGGCTCCTTCAGGTAAAGTGTGGGAATTCCTCTTTGGAGTCTAGGGAAGCTTTTAAGGAGGGAGAGGAGAGGTGTTAGGTGGCTGAAAGCACTTTGGCCATTTTTGGCCAAAGTCAAGCTTGGCGGCTTGGTAGGTAGGTGGGGTGGAGCTTGCTCTAACCAGTCAAAAATTGCTGCTGTACTCCCCTTGCCTTGCTGAATTGAATGGGGAGGTTAAGGAATGGGGAGGATGAGCCCAAAGTCTTCCTCCTTTTTCTTCCTTCTCTTTCTCTCTCCTCCATGGGTGGCTTTCTCTCTCCTAGTCACCAAGACTGAAATTTGGCTCCTATCTAATCCCATGGCAGCCCACAAGTCCATCTCATTCATCAAAACAAGGTTGGCCCAAGTTAATTGGGCTTGAGCTTGAGCTTAAGTTAGCCCATTTGGGCTAGCTTGACCTAAACTTGGTCTAGGGCCCACTTAGGTCAATTTTTTCCTTGAGGTTTCCTTAATGGGTCCTTGGTGACCTATTAGCCTCCCCTAGGGTCAAGGTGGGGTTGGATTGGCCCTTGAAGGTCAATTTGACCCAATTAGGGTTATGGTTGACTTTGGTAAACTTAGCCCCTTTGAATGCCTTCCATGGGTCCTTAGTGACCCATTGACCTCTCACTAGGGTTATGAAGGTATGGGTAGGGTCTACTTGGCTAAGGGACTGAAATTGACCCTTGTGCAGGTCAGTTTGACCCAATTAGGGTTATAGTTGACTTTGGTCAACTTAGCCCCTTTGACTGCCTTCCATGGGTCCTTAGTGACCCATTGACCCCTCACTAGGGTTATGAAGGTATGGGTGGGGTCTTGGAGTCTTGGTGAAGCGTCATGATCACCTTAAACCAAGGTTCAGAAATCTACTATGTGCAGACTATAGTGATCTCATCCTCATTCCTAGGCTCACTTGGTCTTTCTGGACTTTCTAGGGTTTTGTCATGACTTAGTCATGACAAAACTATCTCTAGGGGTCTAATTGTTCGAGGGATGTTATAAATCCCAATAAACAAAACAAAGATTTCGTCCCCGAAATCAAGGTTAAGATCATAGGGACTCCTAAAGAGACTTGTAACATCCCATGAGAATTGAAAGATTTTCATTACGAAGCCATGTTCGTTATGTGAGGTTTAAAGGTGATAGTCAAAATTTAGACCAATTTGCCCAATTGGCAAAGTCTAGACCCCAATAAATAAAAGTTTAGCCCATATTCTTGAAATTTCAGTCAATAGGAAAGTAAATTGAACATCCTGAGAGGTTGTGAGGTATACCTGTCTGAACAGCTCCGGGTTTTTTTGTCGCATAAGGTCCTGCGGTTCCCAGGTATGCTCCTCCTGATCGTGGTTCCTCCACAAGACTTTGACTAACGGAACCTTCTTGCGACGTAAGACTCGTACTCCTTTGTCATCGATCCGAACCGGATCCAAGTGAACAGACCGGTCTGAAGCTACCGGCCCGTTCGTAGTCGAAATCTGCTACTCCGGGCGTAGTAGAGCGCTCCTAAGAGAGGATATATGGAACACGTCGTGCAGACTTGCCAGCTCCGGTGGCAGCTCCAGCCTGTATGCCAAGGGACCGATCCGCTCCTGGATCCTATAAGGCCCCATATATCTTGGGCTGAGCTTCTTCCTCTGTCCGCGTACCCGAGTAACTCAATGCATTGGTCGGATCTTCAAGAACACCTGGTCTCCCACCCGGAATTCCACCTGACGGTGCCGAGCGTCGTAATACTTAGCCTGTCGGCTCTGTGCTTCTAGCATCCTATCCCGTATCAATCTCACCTGAGCCTCGGTGTCCTCGACAAACTCTGAATCCAACGCCTTAGGGTCCTCGTCCTGTATCCATGACAATGGAGTCCTGCACCTCCATCCGTACAACGCCTCATAAGGAGCCATCCTTATACTGGACTGGTAGTTGTTATTATATGAGAACTCGATCAGTGGCAACAACTTTTCCCAAGGTTCACCGCGATCCAATATGCAAAGTCGTAGCAAATCCTCCAGAGTCCGATTAGTGCGTTCCGTCTGTCCATCCGTCTGGGGATGAAAAGCCGTACTGAATGTTAGTCGCGTGCCCAAGTAAGTCTTCACTGACCTCCACTCCCTGGACGTAAATCGTCCATCCCGGTCCGATACAATCGACTTGGGCACGCCGTGATAACGGACGAACTGCTCCACAAACTTTCGGACAAACACACCCACCGAGTCATCCTTCCTGATTGAAATAAACCTGGCTACCTTCATCAGCCGGTCGACGAACACCCAGATCGAATCATTCCCTGTCCGCGATCAGGGAAGTCCATGTATAAAGTCCATGGCGATATCATCGAACTTCCACTCTGGTACTGGGAGTGGCTGCAATAATCCTGTGGTGGGGCCTACCTCAAATTTTTATGGTCAGAGTATATGTCACAGTGGACACCATATAGATAGTGCCGCCAGACTTTCAGTGCAAAAATGACAGCTCCCATTTCTAGGTCATGGACTGGGTAGTTCTGTTCATGTTTCATCAGCTGCCGAGAAGCGTAAGCTATCACATGGCCATTCTGCATAAGCACTGCACCCATGCCCTGGTAGGAAGCGTCGGTGTAGACCTGAAATCCTTCCTTCCCTGAAGGGAGGGCAAGTATAGGAGCCGAAGTGAGTCGTCCCTTTAGCTCTTGAAAAGCCATCTCACATTGTGGGGTCCAGATAAAGGGTACCTCCTTCCTTGTCAGAGATGTGAGTGGAAGGGAGATACGAGAAAATCCCTCTATGAACTTACGGTAGTAACCGACGAGTCCTAGGAAACTCCGCACGTCTGTGGCCGTCTTCAACTGTGGCCAATCCCGAACTGCTTGAATCTTGGCCGGGTCCACTGCCAACCCAGCACCACTGATAATATGGCCTAGGAAAGCCACCTTCTTTAACCAAAACTGGCATTTGCTGAACTTCGCATAAAGGCGATGCTCCCGCAACCTCTCCAGAGTTAGTGCCAGATGTCGAGTGTGCTCCTCCTCTGTCCTAGAGTAGATCAGAATGCCATCTATGAATACTATGACGAACACATCCAAGTAGGCCTCAAAAACCCGGTTCATGAGGCTCATGAATGCCGACGGAGCGTTCGTGAGCCCGAAGGGCATCACGGTGAACTCATACATGCCATATCTGCTACTGAAGGCCGTCTTCGGGATATCCTCCTCCTGGATCCGCAGCTGGTAGTATCCTGACCTCAAGTCCAGCTTCGAGAAATAATGGGCTCCCTCCAGCTGGTCGAATAATTCGTCTATCCGTGGGAACGGATAGGTATTCCGGACGGTCAGCCTGTTTAGTGCTCGATAATCGATGCACAGGCGAAGTGTCCCATCCTTCTTCTTCACAAATAAGACTGGGGCTCCCCATGGCGAGGAACTCGGTCTAACAAATCCGGCTTCCACCAGTTCCTGGAGTTGGCTTCGAAATTCTGTCAGCTCTTTTGGGGCCATCCGGTAAGGGGCTCTAGCTGCCGGCTTAGCCCCCGACACTAGCTGTATCCGGAAATCCTGCTCTCGGTACGGAGGTAGCCCAGGTAGTTTCTCTGGGAATACGTCGGCAAAATCTCGTACCACCGGAATATCCGAGGTGGAGACCTTGGCCTCAGTCATTTCAAATATCACCTCATATACTTCACCCCCCTGTAAGTGAGCCTTGACAGCCTGTACAGATGACAACATGAGAGGGTGAATAGATCTAGTACCTTCAATGACGAGGTAGGAATCCCCATGTCTCACGGTAAATCTCTTGGACATGTAGTAAATCTGAGCATGATTCCAGTTCAACCATGTCATTCCTAGGATCAAATCAAAGACTGGCATCTTTATGATCGTCGCCGGGGCTTCAAATATCTTTCCGCTGATCTCCGCCTCCATGTTGTAGTGGGCAGAGGTGAACAACTCTGATCCGTCGGGTAATCGTATCCTCATCATCAAACCCGTGAATCGCTCCACTCCTTCCAACCCTTGTACGAAGGCTTCCGATACAAACGAGTGTGAAGCACCCGTATGAAATAGCGTATAAGCGGGTTTGCCGCTGATGAAAACTATTCCTGGGGGTGGGGAAAGTTAAATGTCTTAGAGTCTAGCTATGGTTTTCTTCCCTAGATTCTCACTTCTATATAAACTTAAATGTCATGAGGAAATAAGTTTACAATTTTCTGACGTACTAGTGATTATTTGCTCCGGGTTCCGGGGTTGAGCCAAATCCAGTGCATAAATTTGCTCCCTCTGCTACCTGCGATCTGCACCCTGGAAACCACGTCCTCGAACACGTCCTCGTCCTCCAAACTGTTGGGCATGCGGGGCAGCCTGGGGTGCTGGTAGAGGTGCTTCCCTCATGGGGCAGTTTCTCCGAATGTGTCCTATCTGGTGACAGTTGTAGCACTATGGTGGGGGAAATGCCATACCCCCGGGTCTTGGTGCCTCCCTGATCTAAAGAGGCTGAGCGGCCAATATCACCTGCTCCCTCGGCTCCTGCCTCACTTCCCGACGAGGCTGGTCCTCTGTCCTTCTCCCACCTAGTATAGCACCTTGCCGCTGATCATTTCTGGCTCTCCGGCCCTGGTCCTCCGCTTGCCGCTTCCGGCCCCGAGTGGTGTGCCAATCAGCCTCAATCCTCTTTGCCATCTCCAAAATCCGGGAGATAGGCCTGTCAGATACAAACAACAAAGCCTCCGTCAAGTCCTCCCGCAGGCCCTTATAGAACCTCTTTATGTACCCTGCTTCGTCCAGCTGGTAAGAATCTGCATATCGAGCCAAATGGTCAAACTCCCGATGGTACTCCACCACCGTCTGGGTGCCCTGCTTCAGCTATAAGAACCGCTCCTCCAACTCATCCTTGGCCGACTGTGGAACAAAATGCTCCGGCAGTGCGGTCCTGAACTCTTCCCAGGTAACTTCTGCAACCTCCCTATCGGCAAACGTCATGTCCAGCACCGTCTTCCACCACCTCTTGGCATGGGACTCTAAACAAGAGACCACCAAAGGAACCATCTCCTCCCAGGGGCACCGTATCCCGGTCAACATTTCATACATAATGTCTAGCCATTCCTCTGTCTGAACAGCCGATTCTGTCCCTAAGTAAGATGGAGGAGAGAGTCCTCGGAAGATGCTCAGCCAATTGGCCCCCGGGTTTGGCTGCGGGGCCGGAACCTGTTGGGCCCTGAAAGCATCCAGAATAACTGTCAGGGTTTGCCCCATCTCCGAGTGTAGGAATGGAGTGGGGACCGAGGGAGGTGGTGCAACATTCGGAGTCTGCTGGACTCCGCCTTGTGGTGTTGGCTGCGCTGGGGGCTGCGTAACAGAAGTCAATTTTAAGTAATCGCACATATCTAACTAAAAGTGTACAATTTTATGTGATCCCCCATATGGGCCCACCACTGCTTCCGCTGCTTAGTTTGTCCCTAAACTAAACGCGTGCGGGGTGGCCCGGGGTTTGTGGACTGCTACATTTCGATCGATATATTTTCCTCTGATACCACTTGTAAGACCCCAATTTTTTTTTCTTTTTAGATACCGGGGTCTTAGGCCCAGAACCGCCGCCTTGCGGTGATACCTTCGCACCCCGGAAGGTCGTCACTACAAAACGCCGATTCTGCCGGCCGAATCGATCACAACTGTAGCAATGAATTTAAAGCAAGTCCACATGAATCACATGTATAGAAAATAAGCTCCACGAAGGGAGTGTCCACAGATAGTACATATAATAGAAATCTCGGGCTTATGCCCGGTACATCATGTCCTCACTACAAATCGCTCATTGCGGAAGCAAACTAATATAACTACTAGTGGTCAGGACTCACAGTCCCTGCTATCTGGACTCCAGTACTAGACTGTCCGATCTCCAAGCGTGCCGACCTCCGGGGCTGCTCCTCCATGCTGAGCTCCGTGGTCCCCTAAAATGATGTGGTTCGAAAACCGTTAGTCTAAAACACTAAGTCCTATCGTCCTCTACCCCTTCCCCCTTGGCTCCTAAGCACCGAGCGGGGACAAGGAAAGGAAAGGACATGAAGGTGGAGAATGTCAACTAACAGATGGCAGCGGAACTAAACTAGCAGTTCTAATCATGGTAATAATGATATAAAATTGAATAAGAAAGTAACCTTAACTTATGAAATACACATAAGCTAAGGGATCTCTTGCAGGGCTCCTATCGTATAAAAAGTCCCATAGCGATTTATACGATTGAGTGTCGGTTTTACTAGCAGACATAAATATATAGTACTGAAAGAGAACCTTGACTTATAAGCACGCTCGCACGAACTTATAGGCCAAGGGGTCGTTCTGCAGGGCCTAATGTATAGAGCGTCCCATACGGCTTATACATTAGGTGTCAGGTTATATGCAATGGTTATGCTATGAAATACAATTATGCTATGTCGTGAACATGCAAGTGCAACTCACCCACTCGACTCTGTGTACACAGACCTTTAGTTCCCCCTTTCGGAGCCGTTACCTCCCAGGATACCTCCGTAGTGGCAGACGGAAGCGGTGGGTTAGGCCTCGCCCACCTCTAAACTAGTAAAGCACTACCGGTCAGACCTATCGTACGCCTCAACGCTTGGTGCACAAAGCGGACTCCTGTGTACTCTTGCCGGCTGGCGCACCGGACTTCTGTTGGCGAAGTGCTAACCACACTTGCCAAGTCAGCGTATTGGCGTCGGTGCATCGACCCTCCAATACCGAAGACCCACCACCTTATACCTTCTATGCACATGCAATAGTTATGAGTCCAAACAACAACCGAACCAAATCTCCCCGGGCTATCCCGTCCGTCATAATCAATAACCGAGCCGAAGCTCCCCGGACTATCCCGTCCGTCATAATCAACAACCGAGCCGAAGCTCCCCGGACTATCCCGTCCGTCATAATCAACAACCGAGCCGAAGCTCCCCGGACTATCCCGTCCATCATAATCAACAACCGAGCCGAAGCTCCCTGGACTATCCCGTCCATCATAATCAACAACCGAGCCGAAGCTCCCCGGACTATCCCGTCCGTCATAATCAACAACCGAGCCAAAGCTCCCCGGACTATCCCGTCCGTCATAATCAACAACCGAGCCAAAGCTCGCCGGGCCTCCCTGCCTATCACCATAACACCGGGCTTATTGCCCGAGTAACCCAAACTATCTCTCGGGACATTGGGGTTTGAGAGTGTGAAATCCTAAGTTTACTATTTACTCTTCAGTTTATTTTATGCCTACGACTTAGGTTTGACCCAGGACTGCCCAAGGTATTCCCTGTGAAGGGCTCTCGAGGGCACTAGGAGCTATGATGGGCTGAATCCCAAAGCTCCCTTTCGCAAGACACTTATTCTTGTTGGTTGATAACTAATCCCATATCCCTTACCCATTCCCTTTTCATATTACGCTAGGCTAAACCTAAGGTGATTTTGACCTTTCACTCTACGGGGAAGACGATCTTTCGTCGATCCCGAAACCATCTTACTTTTAGCCAAACCCAACCTTTTCTCATCCAACCCTGAGGGATGAACTTATTCTAAATTATCCAAACCTATAACCACTAATCTCGACTTATGTGCCTAACTTGTACTCCAAAATATTTCTGCCGATTTACTATATGCAGACCACCAAGGTTTAATGCCATGTAAAATAGGAAGTACATCAAATAATCATCCAATACTCCTATAATAATTAATGGGGGTCCATTATGACCTTTATTGCCCAAATCCAGAATTTCACAATTTTTCTATTTATCTAGTAGTTTATTAAATATTCCTAGTGGCCAAGGTCTCCGAGATTGAACAGGAGGTACCAAATTTAGACAAGATACAATTCCCCCAGATTTATGTTATACTCATTATAAACATTTAACCTAAGATCCAAGGTCTCTTAAATTTTCAGCAAGGTTTAGGCCGTTGATTTTATTTTAAAGGTAACTTGCAATAATTTATTAAAATAGATAAATAGGGAATTATTATTTCTAAAAATTCAAGGAAAACTCTAACCTGATTGCAAGGGCATATAGATGCTCTGGGTCAAATATCATAAGTGATTAAGGAGTGATAAGCCTCAAACAAAAATCATGAACAATTTTCCAAAATTACTAAATGCAAACCACCAAGGTTAAACTTCATGTAAATTGGAAAGTACATTGAATGATCATCCAATACTCCTATAATAATTAATGTAAGTTCCTTATAAAGTTTAAGCCTTAAATCCAGAGACCCAAAATTTTCCTTATTTATTTAATAATTTATTTAATTATTATAGTGACTAAAGTTTTCAATAATGAACATGAGGTACCAATTTCAGACAAGATATCATTCCACTAATTTTATATGATATTGAAAATAAGAATTTAACTCATTCTCCAAAATATCTAAATTTCTCAGTAAGGTTTTATCCCCAAATTCTTATTTCATTTTAATCCTTAAAAATTCATTTAAAGAGATATAAAAGACTATATTGCTTCCAAAAATTCAGAGAAAATTCAAGTATGGTTCTAATGGCATATAAATGATTTGAGACAAATTTCAAAATTTATTTATCAGTAAATAGACTTAAATAAATTGTTGAATAATTTCCTCATTTAACAAGCTTGTGAAGTAAGTACCTCCAATATGTATTTAAAAATTCTCATAAAATTTATATATGTCTATAATGCTCCATGTCTTCCTCTGCCAAACTTTGATGTCTTCGCAAGGGGCAGAGATACCATAATGATCAATTTATTAAATTGAGGCATCCCCTTATATTATAAGAGAAGTACTATAAATATTATCCCAAAATTCCCAATTAAATTACCAGAGGCTAATAATATCCTTATGACCATTCTACCAAAATTTCTTCTTAGTTTGAGGAGTTTAACTAGCCCATTCCAACCCTACAATATTTGTGCCCTAAACTAAGGTTAGGGTTTTGTGGATCCCAAACCTTCCAAAATACCCTAAGATTTTCACCAGAGGGTTTTAGTTACCCTAATACCCTCCCTACAAAATTTCATAGTCATACAAGGTGTTTGGGCCATATGTCCTTCACAAGGTACAAAAGCCCTTCCTTAGGGTTTGACCTAGGATCTTGGAGCAAATCAATTCCAAACCTCCCCATATTTCATTGGAAGGTGCAAAAGTTCATGCCAAGTCAGTGGCCTAAATTTGAACCTCTGTTGAGGTGAATTGGACATCCTAAACCAACAATACATTTTTAGACCAAAATGCCCTTCTTAGGGCAAGGCTAGGGTTTGCATGATTTCCATTCAAATCTCCTCCAAACTTAATGAAATTTTAACCAGAGGTCTATATTGACCTCACATACCTCCCACCAAAATTTGGATGAATTTGGGTTTCATTTAATGCCTAAATTAAATTACCCTAGGTAAATTAAATTATTTACAAAACTATAGAAAAAGTATTCCCAAAAATTCCCATTTTTGGGCAGAGTCTACATATTTGGTAGGGTGACTTCCTTCCAAAATTTCAGCTCATTTGAGCTAAGGATGAAGTGTGGGCACTCTGTTTAATGTCTGCCTAGTCATATGTATAGACCCCACCAAAATGAGTGCCCTGGTCAAACCAGGCACCCAAATTGGTTCAAACTAATTTTGTATGAAAGTGGACTCAGAGGACTACATTTTATTTGTTGACTATTTTTCTGAAATGGCCTCTAAGTATTTTTAATAATTAATTACATTAAATACCAGATATGTGACAAAAATGAAATGAATCAACATATATATTCCATAGTTTAAATATCATCCCGCGCGAATCTTGACGCAAGACCGACGGCATCCCGTCGTCTTCTTCCTCCATCAGACGGCTAGGATCTATCCTGCCTGGGCTGACCTCCAGCCGCTGCCGCCGGCGATCCGGCCACCTCCCCGGCCGGCCACCGCCGCCAACACCTTTGTGGTTGTCGGGGCTATCTCCAGGCGGCGGCTTGGCCGTCGGGGAGCCCTATTCCGGCGATCCCGACAAGCGGACATTTCATGGAAAATCCATGAATTTAAATTTTGGATTCGGCTCAATTGAGCCCAAACCTCGGCCCTAAAGATTCTAAAGATCTGCCCATGCAAGAAGGAGTGGAGGAGGACCAGTAGTGGCAGCTGTAGCCGTGCTGATCGCCGGATTGGCATGGTGGTGGCCGGTGGTGGTCAGCTTCTTCAAAAATGCAGGAAACCGCTTGGCTCCTTCAGGTAAAGTGTGGGAATTCCTCTTTGGAGTCTAGGGAAGCTTTTAAGGAGGGAGAGGAGAGGTGTTAGGTGGCTGAAAGCACTTTGGCCATTTTTGGCCAAAGTCAAGCTTGGCGGCTTGGTAGGTAGGGGGGGGGGTGGAGCTTGCTCTAACCAGTCAAAAATTGCTGCTGTACTCCCCTTGCCTTGCTGAATTGAATGGGGAGGTTGGGGAAGGGGGAGGATGAGCCCAAAGTCTTCCTCCTTTTTCTTCCTTCTCTTTCTCTCTCCTCCATGGGTGGCTTTCTCTCTCCTAGTCACCAAGCCTGAAATTTGGCTCCTATCTAATCCCATGGCAGCCCACAAGTCCATCTCATTCATCAAAACAAGGTTGGCCCAAGTTAATTGGGCTTGAGCTTGAGTTAGCCCATTTGGGCTAGCTTGACCTAACTTGGTCTAGGGCCCACTTAGGTCAATTTGGTCCTTGAGGTTTCCTTAATGGGTCCTTGGTGACTCATTAGCCTCTCCTAGGGTCAAGGTGGGGTTGGATTGGCCCTTGAAGGTCAATTTGACCCAATTAGGGTTATAGTTGACTTTGGTCAACTTAGCCCCTTTGACTGCCTTTCATGGGTCCTTAGTGACCCATTGACCCCTCACTAGGGTTATGAAGGTATGGATAGGGTCTACTTGGCTAAGGGACTGAAATTGACCCTTGTGTAGGTCAGTTTGACCCAATTAGGGTTATAGTTGACTTTGGTCAACTTAGCCCCTTTGACTGCCTTCCATGGGTCCTTAGTGACCCATTGACCCCTCACTAGGGTTATGAAGGTATGGGTGGGGTCTTGGAGTCTTGGTGAAGCCCCATGATCACCTTAAACCAAGGTTCAGAAATCTACTATGTGCAGACTATAGTGGTCTCATCCTCATTCCTAGGCTCACTTGGCCTTTCCGGACTTTCTAGGGTTTTGTCATGACCTACTCATGACAAAACTATCTCTAGGGGTCTAGTTGTTCGAGGGATGTTACAACTTGTATCCTCAGAATCATCAGAGTTTTCATCATCATCATCATCATCAGAAGAATTTGTTGTATTATCATATAGAGCATGAATCTATTTCAGCATATCATTAGTGAGAATTGGATGAGACTGAGGCTGAACTGTTTCAGCCTGAGGATGTTCTTGAATTACTAGCTTTGTAACAACTTCTGTAACAGCTTGGTCCTGAATAGACTCACTTTCCTCTTCCATGTCTTGAAACATGAACTCATCAAGATCTGGCATAGGAGAATCAACCCATCTAAAGGTTGGAGGAAAAAAAACCTTTGGCTCTGAGTCAGTTGTTGTCTCTATAATAATATCAGAAACTGAAAATCTTGTCTTAAGTTGTTCCAAAACTTCAGGACTTATAGAAGATGAGTAACAATCAATTGCTTTAGACAAATCTGGAATAGAATCCGCAAAAACTGGTAGATTATTGCTGTGCAAAGAATCAAAAGAATGTAATAAAGAAACTAAATCAACTGTGGGATTTATGATGAAATCACCAACAGTAGATATTTCTATATCTTCAGAATAAACCATTTCTGTATCTGTATCTTCATCAAGAATATCAATAACCTCTGCTGGAATTTATGCTTCTGAAATTGCTGCTGCTGGAGGAGCTGGAGCTGCTGCTGCTGGAGCTTTTTCATGGAACATCTCCCCCTGCCTGGTTTCAGAAAGTCCCGAAGCCAGGCCCCCAGAAGAAGGGACAGAGGAGAAAGAAGCAATTTGAGCAGAAAGAGTGGAGATATAAGCAGAGGGAGGAGCAATAGCCTTAACTATTAGCTGATTAAGAGTTGGAGAGATGAACTTAAGGAGATCCTTAGCAATGTTATAAAAGTTGAGGTAGAGAGGTTCAAGAGTAGAAGGGCTATATGTGGATTGGTGACCACAATTAGAACAAACAACCATGGCTTAAGGGAAGTCTGATTGTTGGAATTCTGGAAATATAGATGGAATGGTGGATGGTATGTCAGTAGGGATATTTTCCTGGATGGGGGAATGAATTGGAGAGTGGTGTGGAGATGGTTGAGGAGATAGTAGATTGAAGTTTGGTTGGGAGGAGGTGGATGGAATGCCATCAATGTGAGATGGAATTGGAGATTAAGGAGGTGGAGATGGTGGTGTATCCTCATTGATATGAACAGGTGATGATGGTTGAGATGAAGATACTGAATGAATGAAAGTGGAAGTTTGTTGGAGGGGAGTTGATGAAGGAAATATGAAATGAGGTGGAGATGGAGGATTAATAGGAGAGAAAGCAAGAGCTTCTTCATGAGGTTGGGGAGTGGCTGAATCAGCCCTTGTGTTCTCAGAAGCTATCCTGGAAGAGGAGGCTCTAGAGGGCTTGGGAATAGTCCTCTCCTATCTGCCAAATAGGGCAGAAGTAAGCCTCTTTGAGGCATTGATCAATGTGGTCTGAGAGACCAACAGATTTGGAGCCTTTGCCTGCAGAAATATTCCTAGAATCCTTCCAAAACATACATTCTTCTTACTAATTTTCCTTTTTATCAAATCAAACAAAATGCTTCCCTAGTTTATTGACTTCTGATTAACTAGGGCACACATCAAGTGGAACTGGTGCCTAATAATATGATCATGTGTAGAGTGCTTTCCTAACATCACTTTGCCTACAACATCAACTAGGATTCTATACTCTATAGATAAATTTTTCTTAAGAAGATGGTTAAGGTTTCCTACAGTATGCCCTAACGTATCTAGCATCTCATCAAATTCTCTGCTAGATAATTCTATCTCATCTTCTCCATTCACAAAACCAAAAATTTCAGTCAAAATCTTGGGAGAAAGAGGAATCGGGTTTCCAGAAATCGAGCCGATAAGAACTTGAGAATCCTGAATCTGTGCAGTGAATACCCATTCCTTGATCTCGGTTACTGGTAGTTTGATTCTTATTGTCATGAGAAATTGTAGATTTGAACTTTCAAATAGCTTTAGAATATCTTGAAATATCTGATCAGTATGAGAAAATGATTCCATGTCTATATCGAATCCTGCGTCGAACTTCATGCTTGCAAGAAGTGCTGGAGAAATCTCCACTTCTCTGAAAAAACACCAAAAGATCAAGTGCAGAGAGGAATTCGAAAGCGTGGGATGGAGTTCGATGAACACCTAGATATAAGGTTTTAGAAGATGAAGCGACGAACTCCATCCAGCGAAAAGAAAAACTTCGAGCTCAGTTCGATGAAATTACCCATAATGAGATAAAAGTCGTCGACCTAAGTTAGAAGAGCGGGAAAATAGATCGTCGATCTCCATTCGACGAAATATTTTCAGAAATAAATTCGTCGATCTTCGTTCGACGAAAAAATTTCACAAAGAGATTTTGTCGATCTTCGTTCGACGAAAAACTCTAGAAGAGTTCACAGATCGTCGATCTCTGTTCGAAGAAAAGTAATCAATTCTATGACCCAGACAGAAATCAAATTTGACCTTCTCCATTAATCATGCCTAGCTGATTTAAGAAGAACAGGTATTTCTTTTCATCCAAGAGTTTGGTGAAAATGTCTTCCCTTTGTAAATTAGTAGAGATAAAGATAATGTTAATTTTCTTTTCGTCCACACAATCTCTAATGAAATGATGTCTAATTTCTGTATGCTTGGTCCTACTATGATGCACTGGATTTTGTGAAATTAAAATTGCAATGGTGCTATCACAAAATAAAGTTGAATTATTTAGATTATAACCATAATCCAGGAGTTGGTTTTGAATCCACAAAATTTATGAACAACAACTACAGCTGTTATATATTCAGCTTCTGCAGTTAAAGTGGACACAGATGTCTGTTTCTTGCAAAACCAAGATACAAGGCTACACTAAGGAGCTGGCATGTTCTTGATGTGCTTTTCCTATCAACTCTACATCCAACAAAGTCAACATCTGAGAATCCAGTTAATTCAAATTCTGACTCAGTTGGATACCAGAGTCCTAGATTTGGGCAACCCTTTATATATCTCAAAATTCTTTTTAGGAAAATAAGGTGAGATTGTTTAGGGTTCACTTGGAACATAGCATAAAGGCACATATCAAACATTATATCTGGCCTACTAGTTATGAGATACAACAAGGACCCAATAATAGCCCCATATGTTTTCTGATCAACTGGCTTGCCCTGTTCATCAGAATCAATCACAGTATTGGAAGCCATGGGTGTTTTCATAGCTGAGGCATCAGACATCCAAAATCTCTTAACTAGATCTTTAGCATATTTAGATTGAGAGATGAAAATGCCATCAGGGGATTACTTCACTTGAAGACTAAGGAAGTATGAAAGCTTACCCATGCTACTCATTTCAAACTTGGAATGCATCAGGTCAAAAAACCTTTTGCATAGTTTGGAATTAGTATAGCCAAAAATGATGTCATCTATATATATTTGTACTAACAAAATTTCATTTTTATGATGCCTAAAAAATAAAGTCATATCTACAATGCCCCTAGAGAAGTTATGCTCTAAAATAAAGCTAGCTAGGGTCTCATACCAAGCTCTTGGAGCTTACTTTAAACCATAAAGAGCATTATGCAATTTAAAAACAAAAGAGGGATGAGTTGGAGAGATAAAACCCGGTGGTTGCTCCACATAGACTTCCTCTTTGAGTTCACCATTTAAGAAAGCACACTTGACATCCTTCTGGTAGACTTTGAACTTCTTGTAGGCTGTATAAGCAAGGAATATTCTGATAGCCTCCAGCCTTGCAACATGGGCAAAGTTCTGATCATAATCAATTCCTTCCTCCTGAGAATAGCCTTAAGCTGCCAATCTTACTTTGTTCCTTACTATAGCTCCTTGTGCATCCAATTTATTTCTAAATACCCATTTAGTTCCAATGACTGGGTAGTCTTTGGGTCTTGGAACTAAATCCCAAACTCTGCATCTCTCAAATTGATTGAGCTCCTCTTGCATTGCAATAATCAAGTGGAGATCTTGCTCTGCATCTTTTATGGATTGGGGCTTAAGTTGAGATATGAAGCAAGCATGCATCAAATCTTGGTTGAGTTGATGCCTTGTTTGCACACCAACTGATATGTCTCCAATCACTTGAGATATAGGGTGATCTCTAAGTGTGACAAGATCAGTAGGAGGAGTTGGTTCATCAATAGCTTGGGGAATAAATTCCTCTTGTGGAATTAGGTTGGCTGTTGTAGGTTCATCAATTATTTCAATGAGTTCTTCTTCACTGTCTACATCAGCTTGTGGAGAATGATGTGATATAACCTCTTGGGTGAGGTTTAAATCATCCAATTTCTCACACAGTTGGGGTACCTGCAATAAATCTCTGGTAGAAGAATCCTTCTCCTTGTAAAACATGTTATCTTCATCAAATATTACATGTACAGATTCTTCCATTTCTAAAGTTGATTTATTAAATACCTTATAGGCCTTGCTGACTTGGGAATATCTAAGAAAAATTCCCTCTACAGCTTTGACTTCAATCTTTCTAAGATGTTTCTTGTTATTATTGTGTATATAATATCTACAACCAAATACTTTAAAATAGTCTATTTTAGGTTACTCCCCTTTGAGCAATTCATAGGGAGTCTCGCCCTTAAGTTTATGTATTAAACTCCTATTCAGAACATAGTTTACTGTGCTTACAGCCTCTGCCCAAAAGGATACGGGCAAGTAAGCATCTGCAAGCAATGTCCCTGCAGATTTAATAAGGGTTCTATTTTTCCTTTCTGCTATCACATTTTGTTGAGGAGTTTTATGAGCAGAGAAGCAATGTCTGATACCTTCCTTCTCACAGAATTCTTGTATAGGAAGAGATTCAAACTCAATGCCATGATCACTTCTGATCAATGCAACTTGAGTAGAGTACTCAATCTTTATGCTCTTAAGAAAGTCTATAAGAACTTTAAAGTTATCTGGCTTGTTTCTAAAAAAGAACACCCAAGTGAATCTAGAGAAGTCATCTACAATAACTAAAGTATAGGATTTCCCTCCCAAGATCTGTACTGCAATGAATCCAAAGAGATCCATATGTAGCAAGTACATAATTCAGGGTGAATCGCTCTTATTAATAGATTTAAAGCTATTTTTAGTTTTCTTGCCTAATTGATAAGCCCTGCAGAGACTTTCATTCTTATAGGGGCCAGAAGGCAATCCTCTAACATGGTTGTCCCTAGATAATTTAGCAATATTTCTAAGGTTAACATGTCCTAGTATTTTATGCCATAAATCATTATAATTACTAATCTGATTGAACAAAAAAATTTATGAGCTAGCTGACTTGAAATTAACCATATAAATATTTCCTTGTCTAAGTGCAGTTAAAAAAATTTTGTCATCTATTGAAGTAATAATACAGGAAGATTGGTTATAAGATACCTGATAACCTTCATCACATAACTGGCTTATGGATATCAGGTTATGTTTTAAACCACTCACATATGCAACCTTTTTGAATGTAACAGCTCCAACTTTGACATTCCCATAGCCTTCTATTTGGGCATAGTTGGAGTCTCCAAAGATCACCTTTGGTCCAAGCTTTGAATTGCAGTTAGTTAGGTTGTCCTTGCTTCCTGTCATATGATTTGAACACCCACTATTCAAGTACCACTGTTGCTCTGTGGTAGGATAGTTTTGTACCTGTAGGGAAATAAATTAGCTGTTCTTGACCCAGGTAACCTTAGGTCCTTGATTCTTTTCAAATTTATAGCTAGAAATAAAAGAAAATTCTGGTTGACTTTTATAGCCTAAGGGATGGAATTTTCTTGGTGGAATTATCCATTTGGTAAAGGGATTAACAAATGATTTAGGTTGATTAATATTTCTAGAGAAATTTAGGCTTCTGTTGAAATTATCCGAGTTCGACAAATTCCCGTAAGTTCGTCGATCTGCGTTCGACGAATAAGGATGAGTTCGTCGAACTCCGCTCAGAGAATGAAAGTTTTCATTTCCTGTGCCCCAATTTCATCGATCACGGTTCGACAAACTATATAAATTTTGTCGATCGTAGTTAGACGATTTATTATATATAAAATCTGCGTTCAGAGTTCGTCGATCTGAGTTCGACGAACCATATACATTTCGTCGATCTGAATTCGACAAAAAATGTTGAACATGGTTTTTATTGAATTTTTTTACTTTTCCTTTTCTTTTGTTTGGGTTTTTGAAATTCTTCTGTTTGTTGGTTGTTGTCTTCTAATTTTTCTTTTCCCTTTTTTGATATAAATTTGATAGGAGTTGAAAGAATATTTTTCTTAAGTATTGGTGGCTGACTAGATGAAGCTCCTAAGCCTAATTTACCATTAATCCTAGCATTTACTGTGCTGGTTATATCCATTAATTTAATACATCTCCCATTTAGGGATTCTTCAAATTGTTTAGCCTCATTTAGTTTAGTTTTTTAAAGAAATTATTTGTTCAGAAGCTATATCTAGTTCATCTTTTAGTTTTATGTTTTCAGAAAACAAGTTATCAAATTCAATTTGTTTATCTCTGAAAAATTTTATTTTATTTTCAGACTTAATTAAATCATTACATAAAAGTTTGAATTCAGCTTTAAAATGATCAGAATTGAAATCAAAACAGGCTATTACCTGATCCTCTTCTGATTCTGATTCTGATTCTTCTGCTGATTCATCAGCTGCTGAATGACTGCATGAAGCATCAATTGCCATCAGGCAAATCTCTCTGGCTTTTGCCTCTTCTTCATCCTCACTAGAGCTGGAAGATGAAGACTCTTCTTCAGACTCACTCTAAGTCTCAACAACAAAGCATTTTTCCTTCTTCTTATACTTGCTGGAAGAAGGCTTTTTGTAGTGCTTCTTGTATTCCTTCTCTTTTCTTTTATCCTTCTTTTGAGACTCTGGACACTCTAGAAGATTGTGTTCTGGCTTCTTGCAACCATAGCAAACAACTTCCTTTATAGGATTCTTGTCATACCTTGGCTTATCTTCATTCTTTATTGACCTTCTTCTGAAGTCCTTCTTAGCCATTTTGAAGATCTCTGGGCTAAAAGACTCATCAACTCTTCATTTACTGGTAGAGTTTCAGATTCTTCAGATGCCTTAAAGGCAATGCTTTGCGCCTTCCTTCCTGAGGTAGAAGACTTCTGTTCAGCTGCTTCTCTAGTCTTGATAAGCTGCTCATAAGACTTGAGCTTCCCTAAAAAAGACTCAGTAGAAATTTCATTTAGGCTTATGGCCTCCTTGATTTGATAGATCCTAGAGTCCCATGTGCTAGGGAAGCACATAAGGATCTTATCATTGATCTCAGTCAGTGATATGTTCTTGTCCAGGTTCTTCAGCTTATTGATGATCAAGCTGAGTCTGTTGTACATATCAACAACTGAATCCGACTCTTCTTTCCTAAAGTTCTCATATTGGGAAATGAGATGAGATCTTCTATCTTTTCTTTCATCAACTGATCTTGCTACCATTTGGTTGAGGGAATCCCAAATGGCTTTTGCTGATGTACACTCAACAACCTTCTGGAAAATATCATCTGACATTGTTTGTGCCAGAATGTTCATTGCTTTGGCATCAACAACCTTTTCTTTCTTCTGTGCCTCAGTCCACTCAGGTGGTGGAACTGCACTAGTGCTTGTAGTTGTTGTTATAGAAGGAGTAGGGGACCTGTCAAAATGGAATTATAGATGTCTTCATCAATATAATTCATATCCAACATAATCCTTGCCTTCCAAAATGCAAACTTGTAAAGGTTGCACACTGGAGGTCTGGTACTTGAATATTCTTTATTTTGTGCCATGATAGAAAGAGACAATAGAGTAAATGAGATCTATCAAAGATATTTCGGTTCATGTGTTAGCCTGTGAAACTAAGTAACCTTTCCCTCTGATACCAATTGAAAGTGAGGGGATAAATAACAATAACTCTAGAGGGGGGGTGAATAGAGTTTTAAAACCTTTTGATTAATTTTTACAGTGGATTAAAATAAGTGATAAGTATATGTATAGAGAGAAATAAAAATAAAGACAATCACAACAAACAGAACAAAAAGAATAGAGCAATCCAGACGACACAAAGATTTTATAGTGGTTCCCCTAAACTTGGGTACCTCCACTACAAGTTTGTGATCAGGTGCCCTGCCACCAAAGGTTTTTGCTCAGGTTCCCTATCATCACAAGATCTATTTCAAGGGAGATCTCACAACCCTTTGAGCTTTGGAGCAGGTGCCCAAAAACCAAACCAAGTCTTTTGATCAGGAGACTTGACAATCAAGAGAAATAACTTTTGAAGGGAGTTAAGAAACCCTTTTACAGTGGTGAAAGAAAATAAAGATGATGTCTTCTCTGTCAACAATCAGAGAGAAGACTAGTGGATGTTGCTGTTGTCAAAGCTCCCCCTGAGATGTAGAAGAGTTCAGGAGAATGAGAGCTTTGCTCAGGGTGTAGGCCATCAGAATGAAGATTGATCTTCAGGAAACTTTTAGACTTATGAAGATTGTTTTTCTCTTGAAAGTCCTGAAGCAAAACTGAAGAAGACTGAAATGTATGAGAGCTGTATTCTTCTTTCAGTTTTTTGTATGAACAATTCAATAGCTTTTGTGTATTTTGTTTATTCCTGTATATACAATCTTCTGAAAAATTGTCTTTTACATTCCTTGAAGAAAACAGCCTTTGAATTTTAAATCCCATCCTTGATTGACTGCCAAAATCCTGGGAGTTGAACGGCTAGAAAATGTCTTTAATTTATTTCCCCAACTGTCCCAGTAAATAAGCTAAATAATTACTCTATGAATACCATAATTAATGTTGCCTTGAAACAACTATATTCTAGAGAATATGGAGCATTAATCATCAGAGCATTATAGACATATAATAATAAATTTTGAAATCAAACTGCCTTAGTCGATCTAAACCTAAAGAAAATAGTCGAACTGAATTTGTCATAAAATAGTCGAACTCAACAGAATTTCGTAGACCTGAGATCCAATATCGTCGAACTGAATATAGCAGACAAGAGGTAGAAAATCGTCGAACGGACCTCCAACTTTGTCGAGCTGAGATAACATTTTGTCGAGCTGAGTTTCTGGTATAAGCTGACAAATCGTCGATCTCAGCTGAACTTTCATCGAGCTCAATTTAGAGAAGAAACTCTGAGTTTGTCGATCTGTGATCGAAGATCGTCGAGTTGAGTTCGGCTATCGTCGAATGCTTTTTCTGACTCTTAGAAAACTGCTTTTCTCTGAAGGTCTTCTGTCTCTATGTCTTAAGAAGGTTGATCTAACCAAGTTAAGTTTGTTGACCGTACCTAGACCTAGACAAAGACTTATGACCCTAGATTATACAATGCGGGTCAATTGAGAATCCTAATAGTGAACCTAGCCCAAATCAACCCTAAACAAGGTGGGGTTCCAATATGCCGCGACCAAAATGCGGAGCCCGCAACAAAGAAACCGCACGGTCACGGTGACAACACACCAACGGCAAGAAAGATGTCACGACCATATGTGGAGCCAGCAAAAGAGAAGAGAAACCACGCGAACAGAAAAGGGCGCAAGAAACAAGTCGCAAACAAAGTGAGCAGTAAGGGAGGGAAAAAGGGAGGGGAAGAAACCGAAAGAAGCCGAAAGAAGAGTTCGCGCAATTAAACAAACAAACCACTATCTATTTGGAGCAAAGGATTGGTTCCTTCTGATACTATGTGAAAAAGAGCTAAATTAACCATAAATTTTATTGCTCCAAAAAGATAATTATTACATAGGTATGCTGCCTTATTTATAGAAAATAGGGGAGATGAGAGAATACAACAAACGATGTGAGACTAATTACAATCCGCGCGGCTTATGCGGTTTGACAATGTCAAACCGCACACAATAGGAAGAACAACAGACCACCCAATGACAACTAAGGTAAGCCGCCAGACCGCCGGTGCAGGCCGCCATACCGCAACTGCGGGTTGCCACCAGACCGCAGTTGCGGCTAACCAACATGCCGCTTCTATGGATTGCCACCAGACTGCAACTGCGGGTTGCCACAAGACCGCAGTTACAGCTAACCATCAAGCCGCTGCTGCGGGAAGCCTCTAGACCGCAACAATGGCTATCCTACTGACCTCCAGCTGACGATCACGACCAAACCGCTGCACCAAACTACCAGTTCGCTGAGAGTAGCAGACCGCTGTGGCTAGACATAAAATCTCCCAGTCTCCTCAAGCTCCAACAACTGCAATGGCAAGTAGCAGTCAGATAGTATCCATTCTCACAACCGGGGAAAAGTATCGTCGAAATCCTTTCCAGGCTGTTGACTATATCCTTTTGCCACATTACGGGATTTGTGCTTGATGACATCTCCATGTTCATTGCACTTGACCTTGTATACCCATTTTAACCCAATTATAGTTTTTTTATGGGTCATTGAACAAGGCTCCAAGTTTGATTTTTTTGACCAATGCAATCTCTTGGTCCATTGCCTCCTTCCACTCCTTTTGTTTGAGAGCATCTTCAAAGTGTGTAGGTACTGAATGAACTAGAGCTAGTGGGGCTCTGTTGTAAATGTCTTTAATCGATCACATCTTGGCGGGCGGTGATGACGAATGAGGGCTCTGTGTATCTGTATTGGACACAAAGCTATCTATATTTTGTGTCTCATGGAAGGAGCTATCAGCCATGGTAAGTTCATCCGGGACACAAGGAGACTTTGAGCCACCCTCAATGTCTGATGCCCAAAGACACTTCTCCTCTTCAGTGAAGGTAACATCTCTGGATGATAGAAAATGTTGTTTTGTGGGTTCAAAAGGAGGTAAGCCTTGCTGGTGTTGATGTACTCCAAGTGAATGCACTTGATACTTGTTGGATCGAGTTTCTCTCTTTTTTCCTTTTGCTGGTGGACATAAGCAATGCTTCCAAATGTCCTTAGGTTATCCAGATATGGTTGGCTGTTGAAGAGTGCTTCATAGGGAGTACAGTTAATAAGGGCCTTTGTTGGAACTCTGTTTAGAGTGTAAATTCTCGTGTTAACGGCCTCTGCCCAGAACACTTTTGACATGTTTTTGTGTAAGAGCATGGTTCTCTCCATCTCCCCCACTATTCGGTTCCTCCTTTCCACCACACCGTTCTGTTGGGGTGTTCCTAGGATGGTGAGCTCATGCCGTATTTCGTTGTCTCGACAGAACTTACTAAAGGGGTGAGAGAGGATTTCTCCTCCATTATCACTGCTAATAGCTTTTATATATCTTTCAATCTTCTTCTCCCATTCACTTTTATAGTCACAAAAATATTGAAAAGCTTCATATTTAGAATTTAAAAAAGACACCCACATATACCTGGTATGATCATCTACGAGAAGTAGGAAGTAGTTCTTCCCTTTGTGAGAGGTAGCTATAGCAGGACCCCAGGGATCCATATGGATTAACTCTAGTGGAAATTTGCTTCGACACCGAGAGATAGTGAATGACAGACGATAAGATTTTCCCATAGCATAAGTTTCACGTTGGCGATGAGGAATAACTAAGTCAGGTATGTCAGTGGAAAGCTTGCCTTTGACCAGCTTCTTCATTGCTTCAATGTTCAGGTGCCCAAGCCAGTAATGCCTCATATCGACGATGGCACTTGCACCTTCTTGGGAGCTAAACACAGATATTGTGGTTAAATTGAGAGACAGGGTCTAAACTCTATTCTTCGTCATAGTGGATGAGCCAATGGTACTCCCTTTAGAGTTATAAATGTTGCATATGTTGTTGTCAAAGGTGAGTGTATAGCCTTCTGAGGTTAGTTGTCCCACGCTCAAAAGGTTCTGAGCCAATGTAGGCACAAATTGAACTTTTTCAAGTCTCCTTTTGTAGAGGATAGAGAACTTAATGATGACGGTTCCCTGACCTTCAATGACACTCGAATTTTCATCCCCAAGGAATACTTGAGACTTGACTGATTCATCAAGGTAGGAGAAAACAGTCTTGTCATTTGTCATATGGGATGTGCAACCGGAATCAACATAGCATATCATCTCATCCTTGGAGTCAAATATTCTACTGGTGTAGGCCAGAAGGAGCTTCTCATCAGCAGGTTTTTCTATGAACTTTACTTCTTATTTGGTCTTGAACCAACATTCTTTATCTAAATGGGTTAGCTTCTTACACCTCTTGCACCTGTGAAAACACTTTGATGCTTCATGATTGGTCTTCTTGCAGAGAGTGCAGGACATTGGCCAAGACCCGTTTCCATTCCCAGTTTTTGAGTGTTTCTCTTAGTATCTTGGACTCCATGTCGGCTGCTTCTTCTGTGAGCTCTTTGTCTTGTTACCCTTCCCAAAATTCATCTTCGATTACAAAGCATGATCAAGAGGAGGGGTGTAATGCTTGAACATTTCTTCATGAGACTAGATCTTCCCAGTCAACACCCCAATGGATAGAGCGTTGAGATCATTACTCTCTTCAATGACAACAACAACATGGTCGTAGGACTTTGGTAGACTTCTTAGATCTTTTAGGACAATCTCTGATTCCGACATTGGCGCACCAAAAGTGCATAACTGATTTGTAATAGAAGTTATGTGTGGCATATACTCGGAAATGGATTCACTCTCCTTCATGTAGACATCATCAAATTGATGCCTTAGGTTCTGTCTTCAAATGTGGATACTTTCTTATCACCTTGGTATATTTACTTGAGTGTATCCCATGCATCCTTTTCCGTTTTAGCATTCATGATGTGGGGGAAGATAACTTATGAGATAGATTGTTGGAGAATCAGTAACGCCAGGGAATTCCTTTTTTGATCTTCCTTGGTCATTTTTTGTGGCTCTCCTTCTTTAGCCTTCTTAATCAATTTTGGTCCATTTTCAACGATTTCCCAGAGATCCTGGAAGTCGTACAGTGTTTGCATTTCGATTGCCCATTGATCATATAAATCCCCATTGAAAATGGGAGCGGCCGCTGACGGGATTGACATTGGAGGGGTAGATGATGAGCTCATTACGAACAAAGGTTTGATATTCAGAAACCTCGAGAGGCTTTGATATCACTATTAGAAATAAAATAAGGGAATCATTGTGGAAGATCACGATAGAGCACAGGGATGAAAAATACTTCTTCATTCATAATACTCGATGCTTCATTCATAATGAAAGACTTTATTTCAAGAGCCTAAACACCTAGAGGGGGGTGAATAGGTTGTAATCTTTTAAAGTCCTTTTTAGGCAAACAGTTAGATAATCATCCAATACAGATTAACCAAATTGCAGAATATAAACACATCACAGCAAACACCAGATCATAGTGGTTCCCCAAGATATGGGTACATCCACTTTCCCCCTCTGCCTATCCAGTAGATAACTGGATTCAGCCTAACTTCCTTCCACTAGCTCAGATCCCCAGATCTTACAAACTCAGAACCAAAATGGTTCCTACAGCTCAGACTTAACAAGTCCTACCTCAGATTATTCCCCAGAATCCTACCTCAGACCTCAGCCCTACCTCAGCCTTTATAACTAGGCTTACAACTTAGAATTTCCACAAGTCCTACACCTTAGGCTAACAGCCCTACCTCAGCATTTATAATTTCAGGCTTACAACTCAGACTTTCCATAAGTCCTACACCTCAGGATAACAGCCCTACCTCAGCCTTTATAATTTCAGGCTTACAACTCAGATCTGATAATAGATCTTACAAGAAATAGAATGTAATAAGAAATAAACAAATTCACCAGCTAGATTCCTCTGTTGGTGAAGCCTTCTTGATGAGTTCTTGACTGAACTGATCCTTCTGATCCAACCTGACTTAGCTTCTCAAAGCTTCTTGATAGAACAAAATAAGGTGGATCTTCTTGCTGTTGAAGTTGATCTTCATTCAGCTTCTTCCTTAAATTAAAATTGGAAGCTGAATCTTTTGTTAGGTACATTGGAAAATATGTACTAGATTTGGAGAAGCCATAACTTAGTGAATGATATGCATCAATGTGTATTTGATAGAAGTTTGAGTTTTATTGTGCAGGTTTAAAAATTTGAAGGAAAATTTTCTAAGTACAAGTGTCGACACTTGAAAGTATCTAGTGTCGACAAAATCCACCTAGGGGGGAATAGGTGTTGTGCAATCTTTTGCGAAATTAAATTTACCTGCACAAATTAACAAACACAGCACAGAAAATACACAGAGAATTATAGTGGTTCCCCGATTTCGGTACGTCCACTTTCCCCCTTCGACCTATCTCCCACCAAGGGACGACTCGGTCTCTTCTCAGACCAGATTGAAATCCAATCCTCACACTACGGAAGGAACCCTTCCAACAAAGGAGTCACAACTCCACCACCACGGGTTGCACCCAACCCTTACAACTAGGAATTAAAAATTCCTTTACAAAAAAACAAAAATATAATGTAAAATAAAATACAAACACCGCTTTTGGAGATCCCAATGTCCTTCTTCGTTCGTTGAAGCTTTCTTGAAAGTTACGAAGAATCCACGATCGGATTTCCCTCTTGGAGAGGATCTTGTCAAGATCGGCGATGACAAGTAATTGCGGCGGCGATACTTTGTAGATCCAAACTTCTTGACGAAGAAAGCAAGGTCTACGAACGATCTCAATCGGATCAATCGTCTCAATCGATTCGGAATGAAGAACTAACCTCGTTCAACGAATCGAGAGACAAGAGATCTCAAGAGAGATGCATGAGACACACTGCTAGCCTCGGTACTGTCATCGGAAGATCAGAGATGATCGGAGATTATAGGCGACAACTTCCTTGCGAGCGGCTACAGGAGATCGACGGTTTTTCGCGATCTGCTAGGTCACGCTCGACCTCCTTTTGATTTCGGAGAATTGATTACTGTTCATGTTCAAAATAGGCGACTATATATACCAGAGCCAACCCTAATGACCGTTGTGGGGCCAATAAGGAGAAACCCTAGCCCCGGCCAAAACAGCGCATGGCAAGGTGGTTCAGTCCAGCGAAAGAAGAAAATTTGCCTAAGGCAAAATCGACGAGAATCGTTGGTGATTCCCGTCGAAGTCGGCGGAAATCACTCACAATTCCCGTCGATTCTGCCTTGGCTGAATTCCAGTTGGAATCCTTGTCAGCCGGAAGGAATCAGCAGGAATGCAGACTGATTCTCGTCGAATCGGCGGGAATCACTAACGATTCCCGTCGAAGTCGGCGAGAATCACTTAGTGATTCCCGTCGATTCTTCCTTGGCAGAATTTCTTTTTGGAAAACTGATAGCTGGAAGAAGTCGGCGGGAATGCAGACTGATTCTCGTCGAATCGACGGGAATCACAAACGATTCTCGTCGAAGTCCGCGAGAATCACTTAGTGATTCCCGTAGATTTTGACTTAGAAGAATTTTATCTTCCTTCCCTTGATGACTTGGTCTTTGACCCATCTTTGCTCCTTCTTCTGCTCTTGATCTGCCTTAACCCTGTACTTGAAAATAAGTACACTCCAAATAGAGAGAGCACACGTGAGTCAACACACTGATCCGCTCAACGAGGGATTACATTGTGCAGACCCGTGTATATTGACCCACTGCACCCTGATATTGGTGTGTACTTAGCATGGAATAGCTGCAAGCACAACTTGATAGAAGATCGTCAAATACATTGTGAATCCATCTTAGCTTGACTGGAGTCTTCTTCAAATCCAGGCAATTGTGGATAATATACCTAACAATCTCTCCCTATTTGAAGAAGCAAAAATCCTACTAGCTAAGATGAATTACACCAACCAGAAAAATATATATAAAAAAAATATGCGAGACAAGAAATCAGAATAATAAAATTTCATGCATTCAGAAAAAAATTGAATCAGCATGTGATCATATCAAATATATATATATATATATATATATATATATATATATATATATATATATATATATATATATATATGTCCAAAGTGTTTATCATTACAAGAATAGACGCACATGCATATTGAAAAATAAAAAGTTTAGATTCCAAGTCTATCCCTCCTTTGCCTCAGCATCTCTTAGTTGTTTAGCCAGGTACTTTTTGCTTTGCCTTTCAAAGAATTCCTTCGGCTTCGGGTAGTACCGGGGGGGGGAGCTTTGTTCTCCACTGTGTTTGACTTGAAGAAAATGTTTCTTTTAGCCTCATATTCTTTGTGCTTTTCCCACTCATACTGACTATATACTTCATTTCTATTAAGCTCTCCCCGCTGTTGTAGCATGAATGTATCCAGTATGATGTTCCTAGATACAGGACTCCATCGTTCATTCTTAATTTCACTTTCCTTCCTTCTTAATTTCTTCTCTGCTGGAGTTTCTTTAGAAGTTCCTTCTTGAAGCTTTCTTTTCCCTTTCGCAATGGCCTCTTGATCAAACATTGCACAGTGAACAGCTTTGGCAGTGACTTTGGCAGCCTTTCTGGCATCAACTTCACTCAAAGGAGACTCCTCAGCACTTGCAACCTCATCAACAGCTGTAGTAACCTCATCAGTAGGAGCAACCAGAATATGTATACCTGATGCTTGCTGAACTAGCCAATGACAAATGTCAAAAACATACTTGTTTGATTGCTTGAAGTTTTCGATCATGATTTGCTCTAACCCTGCCATCTTAATTGTATATTCCTCCTCCCCCTTTTTGGCTTCTTGAGCAATTGAGTTTGCATACGAATGCAGTGACTCATCTATATGCTTGACATTCTGAGTAAAATCATCCAGCAGGGTTTTCTGATTCGTGTTGAGTGTGACCATGTTGGCATCGAACAATTTGATGTTGTTGGCCACAACATGTGCATTTTAATTTACCACTGCCAGATCAGCTGTATTTTTCTTTAGTCCTTGCATCAGAAGATTTACGGTAGTGCCGGCCTCAGCATACTTAGCTTCAAATCTTTTTTCCATCATATCCAGCTTGTGATTTATCTCCACAACATTCTTTAGCATCAGATCCTCTGATTGCTTAATTCGTTTAAGTACCTTGTTGTGAGATCGTTCAAAGGTGGTCTTTAGTTCATCCACTATACCTTGAATGATATTTACAGTGTGATTTGCCAGGCTAGGTCCTAGCGGATGATCCTGATGAATGACCTGGTCGTGCTCTGGGGGGATAGGACTCTGTGAGTCAGGATTCTCTTCTTCAGATACACTTGTGGAGCTTGTTAAATTTACGGTCTCCAGTGGAGGGATAGAGGCAGCATCTGCCAAGTTTCCATGTATACTCATCACCCCCTTCAGCATAGGATCAGGTTGTCCTGAGGCCGGGAGGTCTCCCCCTCAACTGATGCGCCAAATCCATCTGGAACTTTTACCTGAATCTGCTCCTCAGCAACCTGCTGTTTAGTGGAATCCACATCATCCTCACTGGCAACAATATTCTCCACATCATCCTCTTCTGCCTCCTCATCAGTCTAATTAGTAGCGAGAGTCTCCACTGCATCCTTTGCGATGAGGGTAATATCAGAAACAAAGTCTACTTGATTTGAGACCGAGGCTTCCATTCTGATGGTAGCAGAAAGGCTAGGTAATGACTCCCCCTCAGTTCCTGCATGCAGCAGATCAGGAACTTCACTGGGCTCATCCAAAGGATTTCTGAACTCCGGTGCTCTGTCTTCTTCATCAACATGTGTTCCAGACGCACCCCCTTGGGCAATTCTTCTTTCCCACCTGTCAAAGACGCTCGAGTCCATCTTCTTTAGGTAGTGAAGGGGAACTCCCTTAGTCATATCAAATCTATCTCTGTCCATCTGATTCAGGTATAGACTGATGATTCTCCCGAAGTTAGGAGTACGTAGGGTATCTTTTATCTTCTCAAATAACATGGCCCCCCAGTTGAATTTCTTTCTGCACACTATAGCCATCAGGACCTTAAATATGTCACTTGAAATATGATCATGGGAGCCAGGTTTGCAGATCAAAACCTTCCCTATGATATCTGAGAGGATCTTTCCTTCTTCGTTCATGTCCTTGCGTTTAATATCCTTGGTCCCTCGAGCTAATCCACAGAACAGTAGTGTCCTCGTACGATCATTTTCATCTAGATAGTCCTCTTGTACAGAGCTAGAGAGCTGGAGATGATGTGATAGTTTTGCAGCCGTCATCTTGATCCTTAGTCCTTCTATTTTACTCTTTATCAGGGTGTCCTCGTGACGCAGCTTGGCGTTTGTGTACAACTCAAGAACGTCCTTGTCTAGGACCTTGCACGGGTGCTCGAGAACGAAGGAGAGCCTGACTTGTTCTAGCATCAATATGATGTTCCTGAATTCATCAGAAGCATGGGCAAAGCCTGTCCTAACCAACTCACTTCCAGTGAGGAGCCCGACCGTTGTTCGAGGAGCCATTATGAACCTAAAAGAGTTACACTCAAGGAATTAACTCTATCCAAATCTAGAGTTTGTAGGAACTGAACTAAGGGGGGAGTGATCCTTGAAAATGGTGAATCTCAAGGAAGCAACCGAAGTTACCTTTCACACAGAGGGTGCAGGGAAGGAGACGCGTAGCAGGCTGTGAGAGGAGAGTAGCCCTAGGCCGATAAGAGTCGGGGCTGAAGGTCCGGCGATGGATCGGCGAGACACCCACGTTTAGCTGATGCCGATGACGGGAACGCGGAGTTTCCGGGAGACGATGGTCGTCAATGAATCGATGATTGCAGAGCGACAGGAGGCTCGTTTCCGCAAGATTCGCAGGGAAGCAGACGGGTTTTGACTAGGGTCGACAGGAATGTGAACGGTTGGGAGACTCTTTCGCTGTTTCTGTTCGATTATACTGATCGACGAGAATTCGCCGCTATTTCCGCTATTTAAAGGCTACCGGGTCGACGGGTTAGATGCAGATTTTTGCGAATATGTGATGACCTAGGGAACCTATTTGAATACGCAACATCGCAGGGTATGGTTCATTTCCTCTTTACTTTAAACAATGTATATCAATTCTTCATGTCATGATAACTAAGTTGAGTTCATGGAAGGTTAACACTTGAAATAATCACCAGCTTTTTCTTGTTGAGTTCAAAATGTAATAATTGTAGTTGCAACTACTGGTACAAGTCACTTGAGACTCATCGGACTAATTGACACCCACTTTCACACCATATCAAGATTTTGACAGTTTATCAGTTTCCATAATAAGGATCATACGGTTATTAGCTTGCGTGTCCTTCCATATCAGGTGTGTATATATATGTAAATCTTGAAGGGGAATCTACATATGTGTTTGGATATATCTTTATACTATAAGCAAAGAGCTTTGAAGCTTTGGTGTAACATTCAAATTGCCCAAAATGCCCTTGAATGTGGTGTAATATTATGGACACCCAAAATACCCTCAAAAATTATTCTTAGTTTCAAAATTCGTAGGAGTAAAAAGTCATTTGATAAGTTTTGCCGCTCTTTTTTTGCCACTGCTCCCAAATGATAAATTTTGCCGCTCTTTTTTCTGCCACTGCTCCCAAACCCGCCAGCTCATTTATTAATCCCACACGCCTTTTCATCATTTCGACAAAAAGCAGCCGATCCCGTTCTTCATCATTTCGGCAAATTCACCGCAAAATCCTGCAGGTACCGGCATAAACCCGGCGGTCGGCGGCAAGATCCAGCAGGTCCTCTTCTCCTCCGTCGTTTTCTCCCCTCAAGTCTTCAACTCCTCGACTCCTCACATCCTCGACTACCACCCACGCCGAAAGACCTATCCAGCAGGTCGTATTCTCCCCTCAACTCCTCCCGCCAGCATATCTCCCAAATCCTCCTCTCCTCCCGCATTCTCTCGCCTCCGTCAGCAAAGCTCGCCTCAAAACTCCTCACATCCTCGACTACCACCCACGCCGAAAGACCTATCCAGCAGGTCGTCTTCTCCCCTCAACTCCTCCCGCCAGCATATCTCCCAAATCCTCCTCTCCTCCCGCATTCTCTCGCCTCCGTCAGCAAAGCTCGCCTCAAACAACGGTAAAGCTCCTTCTCCTGCTTTTTGGGTGCAGCCAACATTTTTTTTGTTGTTCTCTGCTTCATCGGTAAAACTCCTCAACCTGCTTTTTGGGTGCAGGTTCTTCTTTTTTAGTTGTTCTCTGCTCCAACCCAAAGAATAGCAGCACTATGTGAGCATGCAATGCTTATTTTTGGTTGTGGTTTGTAATGTTGTTTGTAATGAATCTCACCCTTCTATTCAAAGTCTTTGAGGAGGCGGGGTTGGTTGGTTTGCTAAGGCAGGTGTTCTACTTTTTGATCAGATGAGAAGGAAGGTTTTTCTTTTTGAGTACTTCTTCTTGGTGTTTATGCTTTTTGGTTGCAGGTTTTTATTTTTTTGGGTACAGGTTCTTCTTTTTTAGTTGTGCAGATTTTTTTGTTGTTTATGCTTTTTGGGTTCAGGTTTTTATTTTTGAGTAGTTTTTGAGTGATTCTGATTATTTCTTGGTGCAGATTTTTGTTAGTGAGAAACAATTTATAAACCTGCAGTCATTTTGGTATCAATATAATGACTAGCAGTTATTTTATTGTTTCTTTATTCAACACTTTCATCATTCCTCATGATTAGTTTCATCTCTAGATCGCTTTTGTTCATGGCCAAGTGGGGGTTCAACACAAATTTTTTAATACAATATGGTCATGTTTTTATCAACCTGCTCAACTTTTTTGTCCTTTTCAATACAATATGGACATACCACGCAATTTGGACATTTTTTAATACAAATTTAGAGATGAAATCATGAAACTGATCACACACACACACACGCAATTTGTCTACCTGCCCAACTTTTGTCCTTTTCATTAAAATTATTCGTGTACATGCTTTTATCATTTAAAACTGCAGTCTACTCAGTGTAAGCTTTGTTCATGTTTAATCACTGTAAGTTTTATTCTCCATTCCAGTTTATTTTATGTTTAATCTTGGTGTAGGTTTTTGTTAGACAACCCTTGGTGACATCAGCACCAAGAAAAAATCAGACATGCCAAGAAAGCTCATCTTGGTGTTGTTTAGAAACAAAAATTCCGGTGCAGGTTTTTTGGTTGTTTATGCTTTTTGGGTGCAGGTTTGTCCGATGATTTCATCTTGGGTTCATGCGTTCTCAATACCGAATTTGTTCATGTGTTCTCAATACTGAAATTGTTCATGCGTTCTTAATACTGAAATTGTTCAAACAGCCTATAATTGTTTTTTGTGTTTTCTTCCTAACATGTAATTGTTCATGGGTTCTCAAAAATTTGTTCATCTATTTTTCAGCTATCGTTCTGGTATCATTCTGAAATTTTCGTCAGTTCTTGCTCAGTTGGGGGTTACATTTCTTCAGTTCGCTGCCACATTTCTTCAGTTCTTGCTCATTTCTGGCAACCTCCTTCACACGAGTTAGGTGAGCTACAACTCATACCAGTAATTTTTTCAGATTAGCGAAATTTGTAACTTCTTCAGTTCCTGCTACATTATGTGAGCTTTAAATCTTCTCAATAATTTGTTCATCTGCTATCGTTCTGAACTTTTCAAAGTTGGCTGCTACATTCCTTCAGTTCATTGCACGAACTGCCACATTTCCTCACTGCTTGCTCAGTTGGCTGCTACATTTCTGGCAACCTCCTTCCCACGAGTTAGGTGAGCTTAAACTCATCCCAACAATTTTTTCTGCAATCTGTAATTTGCATTTTTCTACAATCTGTAATTTGCATAGCTTTTATATGGTTTTCAAGATTTTGTATCAAGCTTTTGTTTAGAAAATTAAACATTTATGGTTTTCATGCTTTTGTATCAACCTATGCTACAAACACATTCTATGGTTTTCATGCTTTTATATCAAGCATTTGTATCAAGCATATCACAAATTTGATGTAAATAGCTTTTGTATCTAATCTGATGTCTAGGAAATGAGAGCTCTTTGACTAACAATCTCCTGGATCCGATCTGATGTCATTAGAACAACATTGTTTGCAAAATTAGACCTCAACATCTGCTCATGGATCTGCATCATGATTGTTAGTTTAGAAATCAGCATTAGGATGAAAGCACCTGCAGTTGCACTCCTTCCCCAACAATTCCTGCATCATGATTGTTAGTCATTTTCTTAACTTATCTTTTTGTAGTTTCTGCTTGAGATTGTTTCTCCTTGAGATTGTTTCTGCAATGATAAATTTTCTCCATTGTTGTTTCACATACCCACGATTTGTCGATAGAATGCCTCATTATTATGACTTATTTTTGTCGTTTGCGTGCTCCTTATTTCTTTATTATGCCAACATAACCTACTTTGCGTTCATGCTTTTCACTCCCGCTATATAAAAACTAATCCAATTTATCCATGCATTTCATTTTTGAGTTATTCACTCACTTCTCCACCGTTGAATTATGAAGTTGTTTAAACATAAAAGCACTAAATCATATAGTTTTGGAGCAATCTGATTTTTCATACTTTTTTTAGCACAAAAAACTTAATTTTTTTAATACAACCATCATCTCATATTGGGTAAATATTTTGAGCTGTTTTCTTATGGTCTGCAGTTTTAGAGTTATTTAAAGCAGTTTTTATAGCAGTTTTTATAGCAGTTTTTATAGCAGTTTTTGTGTGTTTCTACTGGGTTCCTCGACCAGTGATTTATACAATCAGATCATTTACTATGAGCATAACAATTTTAGTTCATCATGGTACAATCTCCTTACCTTTGGTGTACAATATCCTTCTCTTTTCCTCTCCCAGTGATACCTTCTTATTTGTTTGGCTCACTCAAATGTTAAATGCGAGCTCCCTTTCCTGGAATTTCTCTGTTGGTGATACTCAAATGTTACAGTAGCATCTAAATTTCAGATTGCAAATACCAAAATGATTCTTAGAAACAATGTCAATATCAATCCTAATTTTTAAACGATTAATAATTTCCCTCGCAGGCCTGGTACGGTCGGCTTGGCTGTAGGGGCATTGCCCCGTGTACCCTGAATGGAATTAAATTTTATTTGAATTTGCTTTTAGGTTTTTTTTTATCAAAGTTACAGTAGCATCTATGTTTCAGATTTACTTAGATACCCTCTTTTAAGTAACACTTATGTACTTGCCAATCAAAATACCCCAAAATTGCAAATAACGATTACATGTCTGCAAGAAAACAGATAATTCATGAGTTAATTACATCACATCGCAGACACTTGGAGATGACCAACCAAAATCATGCTGAGGCATCGTCGTCGTTGCCAAATCATGGTGAACCAGTCCAACATAAAAGAGGGAGACCTTCAACTTCAGCAACATCCGCTGAGCAAACTAGAGAGTCAAGCCGAGTGCATGTTAGTAATTGGAGACGGTCATTGACTACAGAGCAACGGAGGGCACTCAATGCAAGGCGAACACAGTCGCGCTCTTCATTGACTTTACCAGTGGTTGTGGAGGTCCGACCCAACGAGCCAGAATCTATAAATCAAGCTAATGAAATTGAAGATAATCCTTCTGCCAGAACTTCACAGATAACTAATCAAAATCAGGATAATCCAGACCAGCATCAAACTGAAGGTCAGTCGTCATTGCCAAGCCAGGGTGGACCAGTCCAACATAAAAGAGGGAGACCTTTAACTTCGACAACACCAACTGAGCAAACTCGAGAGTCAACCCGAGTGCGTGTTAATAATTGGAGACATTCATTGACTGCAGAACAACGGAGTGCACTGAATGCAAGGCGAATACAATCGCACCCAACATTGATTTTGCCATCGGCCATGCACGGGGACCAGCAAATCCAGAACATCCACATCAGCCGAATGAAATTGAAGATGGTAGTCCTGCGCCCACTTCGCGGACAGGACGTCGAAATATAGCAAGAAATTATTTCGAGATTGCAAATCCATTTACCAAATCAACATCAGGTTCACTTCGGCAGCGAGGAAATGATTTCAACTGTTTTGGCAAATGAGAGAAACTCCAAATCGATGTTAACTGAATTTTTTCGTGTGTATAATGACGACCATGAGCGTGAGAAATACTTATATAAAGATTTTCCAAAATATTACAGATATCTATCTGCCGAGCGCAAGTGGATACCGAGAGTATCAACTCAAAAGGTTATTGGTAGAATATATGCAGTCAACCCAATGGAAGGAGAAAGATTTTACTTACGACTTCTACTTAATCACGTTAAGGGTCCAAAATCTTTTGAGGATCTAAAGTGTATGGGCGGTGTTCAATGTACAACCTTTAAACAGGCTGCAGAGCAACACGGACTTCTTGAAGAGGACAATAGCATTCGGGATTGCCTTGCTGAAGCAAGATGTTTTAGAATGCCAAATTCGTTGAGAAGGCTTTTTGCAACGATTTTGTTATATTGTGAACCAACATCTGTACAAGATCTTTGGGATGAGAATTTTGATAGTATGACAGAAGATTATACTTCAAGCAGCACTTCAAATAGCAGTTATCAGAAAGACAAGTTGCTTCATGATTTAGATGACATTCTCCAACAACATAAGAAAACAATAAAAGATTTTGGTCTGCCGGCCATAAGTGAAGGTTTTGAGGGTTTGCACCTCTTCTCTAGCCTAATAGAACATGAACGTTCGTTTTTAATATCTGATGATGACTTAAATTCAGTAAACTCATTTAATCCAGAACAGTTGTCAGCATTCAACATCATCAGTGCATCGATACGAAAACGACAAAATGCAATGTTCTTCTTGGATGGTCCAGGAGGTACGGGAAAAACTTACCTTTATCGAGCATTACTGGCAACTTTCAGAAAGGAAGGGTTCATTATACTAGCCACAGCTTCATCAGGAATCGCAGCAAACCTACTCCCGGGTGGGAGGACTGCACACTCGAAGTTCAAAATACCTATCAGATATGAAATAATGTCGACATGCAGATTTAATAAGCAGTCTGATTTGCGTGAATTGATACAACAAGCCGGAGCAATTATTTGGGATGAGGCCCCAATGATTCATAAAAAGGCATTCGAAGCTGTGGATCGATCTTTCAAGGATGTCCTTGACGTCAATGAGCCCTTTGGCGGTAAGATTATGATCTTCGGTGGTGATTTCCGTCAGCTGACACCGGTCGTCGTAAATGGAACAAAATCTCAAATTATTAGCGCAAGCATTGTTGAATCATATTTATGGACTAATGTTCGCATTCTTAGCTTAACAATGAACATGAGAGCTCACGACGATCCACATTTCTCGGAGTTCTTACTACGCGTGGGTAACGGTGATGAGCCAGCCATTTTAAATGATATGATTCAGATTCCAACCTCCATGGTCATACCTTGGGTAGATGAACGCTCTGTAAATACATTAATCGATGCAATATTCCCCGAGCTTGGTTCCCCAACAGATGTCAATTACATGGAAAGCAGAGCAATAATAACTCCACTGAATGAAGATGTCAATAAAATAAATGAAAAATGTCTTGAAATATTTCCGAGAGAATGTAAAACTTACTATTCTTTTGACTCAGTAGTGGATGACACCCATAATTTATATTTGCCAGAATTCTTAAATTCAATAAATCCGGGGAATCTACCACCTCACGAGCTCAATCTCAAGAAAGGTTCACCGATCATGCTTCTTAGAAATATTGATCCAAAAATTGGGTTGTGCAACGGAACAAGACTTACATGTGTAAACTTTTCAAGAAATGTTATTGAAGCTGAAGTATTGAGTGGGGAGTTTAAAAGGCACAGAGTATTTCTACCACGAATTCCCTTGAAGAGCGCAGAGGATGTTAAGATGCCCTTCGAGCTCACTCGAAAGCAATTCCCAATACGATTGAGCTATGCTCTAACCATCAACAAATCACAGGGCCAAACAATTTCAAATGTTGGAGTATATTTACCAAATGATGTTTTTAGCCATGGACAACTATATGTGGCATTATCAAGAGGAGTTTCTGCAAATAGCACTAAAGTAATGGTTAAAAATGGTACATTGGAGGAGCACGAAGGAGTGTACACTAGAAATGTGGTGTTTAAAGAAATATTCACAAAATTACATGTATCGAGCCAAAATACATAGATTGTATGGATAAATGTAACATTTTTAATATTCAAGAACTATACGTTTTCTTCTGTTTCTGTATTCAGTGTACTATTATGAATATAATATAAATATATATCTGTATTTTTTTCTGCATTGTATTACTTATTCTAGACATGTTTGGAAGTTTTCACAAACGTTATCTCTGTCCACGATTGATATCTGAGACCATAAATGATATCGTCGCGCATGACCAGGGTTGCTTCCACGACAGATGTCGCCATCGCCGAATGTCGCCCCCAAGACGAATGTCTCCACCACGACGAATGTCGCCACCACGACGAATGTCGCCACCACGACGAATGTCGCCACCACGACGAATGTTACAACACTATCAAATGACGCTCCCACGACAAACGTCGCACCCACGACGAATGTCACCCGCTCGACAAATGTTGCACCCTCGACGAATGTCTCCGCCTCAACAAATGTTGCACCCTCGACAAATATCACCTACTCGACAAATGTCGCACACACGACGAATGTCGCCCCCTCGACAAATGTCGCATCCATGACGAATGTCGCCCCCTCGACAAATGTCACCCGCACGACAAATGTCGCACCCACGACAAATGTCGCACCCACGACGATTGTCGCCCCCTCGACAATTGTCGCACCCACGCCGAATGTTGCCCCACTCGACAAATGTCGTACACACGACGAATGTCGCCCCCTCTCCAAATGTCGCATCCACGACGAATGTCGCCCCCTCGACAAATGTCGCATCCACGACGAATGTCGCCCCCTCGACAAATGTCGCCCGCACGACAAATGTCGCACCCACGACAAATGTCGCACCCACGACGATTGTCGCCCCCTCGACAAATGTCGCACCCACGCCGAATGTTGCCCGCACGGGGTCCCCCGTGCACGACTGCTTGTATATATATATATATATATATATATATATATATATATATATATATATATATATCTATGTAAAGCGATTCAATTTTCGAAACTGAATGCGCGTACCTGGGATTATTAGGTTGATCGGATCCACTTTTTGAAGTACAATGGGTATCATGTTCATGTAGGACACTGCGGTTAGCCTTATCTCTTATCTCATATACTTGTTCCATAGCAAGCCTGGAACATCTCTTGTCTAGGTCCCATCATGTTCATGGGTACCTAGACTATCCTGCAAAAAAAAAGAATTACATTACCTTAGGAACCCAATAGGTATTGGGTCCTAGGTTTTTGTCAGCATAAATTACAGCATGCCTTCCTACAGGATTTTTGTCAGGAAGGCTATCTCTTGCCAAAGGATGTGAGCATACCCTTGCCCTTGGCACAGAAGGATTGTGCCAACAATCTATGGTAAAGTGACCCACTCTGCCACAACACCAACACTAATGAATATTGTATCTCCTTTTCTGACCAGATCTACTGATTGAGTTAGTCACGATCTTAGGTCTGACAGGGGCAGAGCAGGTTCTGCTCATAGATTTACCCTTTCCACCGAGACTCAAGGGAGGAAGGATGGAGAACATGTGGTGAGTGTCCTGAGGCCTGGGAGATGATGCTTTCTTTTCAGCCAGCACACATTCGGGGGCCCCATAGATGGTTGCTACATGTTTTCCAACCCCCTTTCCCTGAGTCCTACGGTGGTAAGATGTACTGTGAGAACTGGATCTAGCAATGTCATGAAGTGAGGGGGCTGAGGCTGTAAACACAAACGGTTCATAATGAGCTATGTGTATTTTTTTCATGGGTAACAATCACAGCACTTGCACTATGGGTATTTCCACTTGAGGGTCGATCATTCTTGCAGTGACCATAGTTGTTCTTATGGTCATACTTGAAGGAATGATTAATGCTCCTCCTACTCGGTGTGGGAGGTCTGTAAACAGTTTCCCCATTTCTCCACGATTTTATAATTCGCGAGATCCACCCGTTTTCTCCCTTTCTCTTAATAACATCTATCTTGGAAAAGTTAGATACTATCCTCTTCTCGGTTTATAGGAGAAACACTAGATCCGAGATCTTTGAGTCCTTCACCTTGATGGATTCCAATTGGAGGTCCATCATGATCCTTAGCTGAGCAATTTCCTTAGCTTGTTCCTCAACAAACGAGTTGCTCATCTGAAGGGATCTACGAAGGGAATCAAGAGTTTCAATCTTTTGATTGAAGCTGTCAATTTCCCTTACATCAACTGATGGACAAACCTCTGAACTTCTCCTGTCTTTAGGAGATACAAGAGGAAAGGTGCAAGAAGAGGAAGATACCTGATCCTGATTGTCCTGATCAGGGTTAGAGTGATGGTCAGCAGAGACTGATACTTCAGCTTCATCACAACTGCATTCCTCAATCTCTTCTTCAGTCTCAGATAGAGACACAGGAGCCCTGATGTTGAGAGGTTGTTCTTGACTTTCATCTTCAGAGACGAGGACTCCCACATATGCTTCATCATCTTGCTGGCTTTCAGTCCCGGCAGTCTTCATTCCCTCCATGAGGTCAGATATATTTGCCACATGGACTTTTCAGACTTACACTTATCTAATCTCGTAAGAGATGATCCTGACCAAATATCAGAAATGATCTGTCGAACCAGCTTGTCCAAGTTGAATAGTGAGAGCTCAGTTTCAGACATCTCTGCGGGACTCTTGGGGATTTGGAGATCCTTTACAGAACCAGAAGCCTTCATGGGAATGAAGGGACCCTCTTCCACAATGAATAAAGCATGAGGGTCAATGGCTTCCAGATGAAACTGGACTCTCATTTTCCAGATGGGGTAATAGTCTTTGGTGTAGGCAGGCAGTCTCAGGGGAGAGACATCAATGCATAGCTCCATGCTTGAGTCTTGTTTTCTTCTTGACACTAGGTGCAAGATTTTACTCAAGGTGTTACCTTATTGATGAGTAACCTCCCTCTGATACCACTTGAAAGTATCTAGTGTCGACAGAATCCACCTATGGGGGGGGGATATGTATCGTGCAGTCTTTTGCGGAATTAAATTTACCTGCACAAATTAACAAACACAGCACAAAAAATACACAGAGAATTATAGTGGTTCCCCGATTTAGGTATGTCCACTTTCCGTCTTCGACCTATCTCCCACCAAGGGACGACTCGGTCTCTTCTCCAACCGAATTGTAATCTAATCCTCACACTATGGAAGAGACCCTTCCAACAAAGGAGTCACAACTCCACCACCATGGGTTGCACCCAACCCTTACAACTAGGAATTAAAAATTCCTTTACAACAAAACCAAAATAGAATGTAAAAGAAAATACAAACACCGCTTTTGGAGATCTCGATGTCTTTCTTCGTTCGTTGAAGCTTTCTTTAAAGTTACGAAGAATCCACGATCGGATTTCTCTCTTGGAGAGGATCTTGTCAAGATCGGTGACTACAAGTGATTGCGGCGGTGATACTTTGTAGATCCAAACTTATTGACGAAGCAAGCAAGGTCTACAAACGATCTCAATCGGATCAATCGTCTCAATCAATTCAGAATGAAGAACTAACCTTGTTCAACGAATCGAGAGACAAGAGATCTCAAGAGAGATGCGTGAGATGCACTGTTAGCCTCGGTACTATCGTCAGAAGATCAGAGATGATCGGAGATTATAGGCGACGACTTCCTTGCGAGCGGCTACAGGCGATCGGCGGTTTTCCGCGATCCACTAGGTGACCCTCAGCCTCCTTTTGATTTCCGAGATTCGATTACTGTTCATGTTCAAAATACGCGACTATATATACCGGAGCTAACCCTAATGACCGTTGTGGGGTCCACAAGGAGAAACCCTAGCCCCGGCCAAAACAACGCACAACAAGGTGGTTCAGTCCAGAGAAAGAAGAAAATTTGCCTAAGGCAAAATCGGCGAGAATCGTTAGTGATTCCCGTCGAAGTCGGCGGGAATCACTCACGATTCCCGTCGATTCTGCCTTGGCCGAATTCCAGTTGGAATCCTTGTCAGCCGGAAGGAATTGGCGGGAATGCAGACTGATTCTCATCGAATCAGCGGGAATTACTAACGATTCTCGTCGAAGTCGGCGAGAATCACTTAGTGATTCCCGTCGATTCTGCCTTGGCAGAATTTCTGTTTGGAAAACTGATAGCTGGAAGAAGTTGGCGGGAATGCAGACTGATTCTCGTCGAATTGACGGGAATCACAAACGATTCTCATCGAAGTCGGCGAGAATCACTTAGTGATTCCCGTCGATTTTGACTTAGAAGAATTTTCTCTTCCTTCCCTTGATGACTTGGTCTTTGACCCATCTTTGCTCCTTCTTCTGCTCTTGATCTGCCTTAATCCTGTACATGAAAATAAGTACACTCCAAATAGAGAGAGCACACGTGAGTCAACACACTGATCCGCTCAACGAGGGATTACGTTGTGCAGACCCGTGTATATTGACCCACTACACCCTGACATTGGTGTGTACTTAGCATGGAATAGCTGCAAGCACAACTTGATAGAAGATCGTCAAATACATTGTGAATCCATCTTAGCTTGACTGGAGTCTTCTTCAAATCCAGGTAATTGTGGATACAATACCTAACAATCTCCCCCTATTTGAAGAAGCAAAAATCCTACTAGCTAAGATGAATTACACCAACCAGAAAAATATATATATAAAAAATATGCGAGACAAGAAATCAGAATAATAAAATTTCACTCATTCAGAAAAAAAATTGAATCAGCATGTGATCATATCAAATATATATATATATATATATATATATATATATATATATATATATATATCCAAAGTGTTTATCATTACAAGAATAGACGCACATGCATATTGAAAAATAAAAAGTTTAGATTCCAAGTTTATCCCTCTTTTGCCTCAGCATCTCTTAGTTATTTATCCAGGTACTTCTTGCTTTGCCTTTCAAAGAATTCCTTCGGCTTCGGGTAGTACGGGGGAGGGGGGGGAGGAGCTTTGTTCTCCACTGTGTTTGACTTGAAGAAAATGTTTCTTTTAGCCTCATATTCTTTGTGCTTTTCCCACTCATACTGACTACATACTTCATTTCTATTAAGCTCTCCCCGCTGTTGTAGCATGAATGTATCCAGTATGATGTTCCTAGATACAGGACTCCATCGTTCATTCTTAATTTCACTTTCCTTCCTTCTTAATTTCTTCTCTGCTAGAGTTTCTTTAGAAGTTCCTTCTTGAAGCTTTCTTTTCCCTTTCGCAATGGCCTCCTGATCAAACATTGCACAGTGACCAGCTTTGGCAGCGACTTTAGCAGCCTTTCTGTCATCAGCTTCACTCAAAGGAGACTCCTCAGCACTTGCAACCTCATCAACAGCTGTAGTAACCTCATCAGTAGGAGCAACCGGAATATGTATACCTGATGCTTGCTGAACTAGCCAATGATAACTGTCAAAAACATACTTGTTTGATTGCTTGAAGTTTTTGATCATGATTTGCTCTAACCCTGCCATCTTAGTTGTATATTCCTCCTCCCCCTTTTTGGCTTCTTGAGCAATTGAGTTTGCATACGAATGCAGTGACTCATCTATATGCTTGACATTCCGAGTAAAATCGTCCAGCAGGGTTTTCTTATTCGTGTTGAGTGTGACCATGTTGGCATCGAACAATTTGATGTTGTTGGCCACAACATGTGCATTTTGATTTACCACTGCCAGATCAGCTGTATTTTTATTTAGTCCTTGCATCAGAAGATTTACGGTAGTGCCGGCCTCAGCATACTTAGCTTCAAATCTTTGTTCCATCATATCCAGCTTGTGATTTATCTCCACAACATTCTTTAGCATCAGATCTGAAAGTGAGGGTAAGATCTATCTTAACTCTAGAGGGGGGTGAATAGAGTATTTTAAAGTAAATTTACAATTTAAAATTGCACAGCAGTAAAGTCTTAATTTATGTATAGGTGTAAGGTGCTTTGATGTAGAAATAAAACTAAAGCAGTAAAATAATAAACCACAACACACAACAAAGAATATGCACAAGAAACCAGAAGACACAAGGAGCTATAGTGGTTCCCCAAAAACCTGGGTACATCCACTCTTCTACCAGCCTTGGTAGGAATCCACTATAGGATGAGTTGATCAGGTGTCCTGGGCACCAATGAGCTTTTGATAAGGTGCTCAAAAACCAAACTAGATTTTTTGATCAGGTGTCTTGCCACCACTGAGTTTTGACAAGGCTCTCAGAACCAAAATCAAAACTTTTGAAGGGAGCCTTGATAACCCTTTTACAGCAGGAAAAGAAAAAGGAAGAGGTGAAGTTGTCTTCTCTGTCTCAATCACTGAGAGAAGACTTAATGGATTGATTGTGTTGTCAAAGCTCCCCCTGAGATGTAGATGGTTCAGAGATGAGAGCTTTGCTAGGGTGATAGGCCTTCAGAAGCTTCAGATCTCCAGCAGAAGTTGATTTCAGTAGAGGCTGAAATGTGAGTTGTCTGGAGTCTTTGATGTGGAAGCTATGACCACTTTACAGTATGCTAATTTTCAATCAAACTCTTCAGGATTGATCACTTGATTTTCCTCTAAGTTTTTCTGACTATCTGAGTATGTCTGTATTGAGTGATAGATAGATTGTCTTTTTCTTGATCTGATGTAGGATGTTTTATTCTCTGATGATCCTTTGTCCAAGATAGACATTAGCAGTCAATAAATATCTTCCATAAATGTTTTGTCTTCAGGAGGAAAGTCCAATAGACATTCTCTGAGAAATCCCTTGAAACTTGCTCCATAATAATTGAAAACGGCTAGCAAATCTCTTGAAATAAATATTGAGAGAATTTGAAAAACATTCCAAAAGCTGACTAAATTTGAATCCTCAAAGTCGTCGATCTCTCAGAAAAACGTCGATCTGAGCTCTACGATCGTCGACCTGAGCTCAGAAATTGGATTGAACATCAGACAGAAAATGTCGACCTGAGCTCTACGATCGTCGAACTGAGCTTAGCGACTTGGAAACAAGCTGAAGGCAGATCGTCGATCTGAGCTCGAAGATCGTCGACCGGAGTTCGACGACTTAGCAGAGTTGAGCTCAGAGAGCGTCGAACGGAGTTCGACGTTTCGTCGACCTGAGCTCGACGAAAACTGTCTTTGCCTCAGCTCTAAGTCTTGAATAATGAATGGTCCTGGGGGCAGCTTCAAACCTAAGTTCTAAGCCCTAGACTCATTCTAACTTGACCTTTTCAACTATACATCTTGGTCAAACTGATTTCCTAAAAACATAGTGATCCTTGCCCAAATTAGTAATAGGGTGTTCCAACAATCTCCCCCTATTTGGGTTAGGATTGCTATTTACATAGCTCAGAAATAAATACAAAAGCAAATACAGACAAGCAAAAAGAATTAAATCAACAGAGCAGAACAAGCAGCATAGCAACATTCAGATAGAACATCAGCAAGAGTTTTAAAAAGAATGAACTGGCTGCTTACAAAGATCACTTCTTTTCACTTCCTTTGTTAAACAAGATTTCCCTGTTGGGATTGAGAGCTTCTTTCCTTGACCTTCTGTCATCCTCTGCACCTAAGGAGGTTTGAGATCTTGCCCTGGGAACCACAGCCTCAGGATGCAGTTTCATGGAATCCACTGGGTCAAAAAACTTCCTTGAGGCATATCTTTCCAATTCTGCTTTTCTTTGCTCTAACAAGGTAGTGATGTTGGAGGTGTCTTTTCCTTGCTCTCTGGCCTTCTTCAACTGATCTAAGGCAGCAAGTTCTTTCATCCTATCAGTCCAAGATAAAGGATTGTTCTCTGGATCTTCAAAAAGGATTGAAGGTTCATATATATTAAAAGTTTTTGAAGTAGCAGCAGTCCTTGCTATAGGATCTTGTGGCGCCCTTAGAGGGGGGGGGGGTGAATAAGGGCTCTTTAAAATTTTAACAAACTATTTATAAAATACGAAATTAGATGTAAAGTTTGAGACACACTAATGAAATGAAAATCAAGATTTTATTTCTCCAAAATATATATGTAAAATGATTCCAATAAAGCTTGAAATCAAGGCTTACAATGATAATAGTTTTTAGCTTTTTCACCGGTCCTTCTCCCAAGGACCGGTAGGCTATAGTCAATATCGCCCTAGATATGACTACTAGCCTCCCCCTAAATCAAACCTATGATCTAGACGCTGCTCACAAGGCGGCGATTTACTCCTAAGCCTCACAAGAACTTAGACACCACACACAAGACAGTGATTTGCCCCTAAGCCACACACGGACTTAGACACCACACACAAGGTGGTGATTTTCCCTTCCCAATTACAAAGATAAAAAGTGAATATGAAAGTATAATAGTAAAACTTAAAAACTCCCTCAAAATAATGAGCTTTGAAGATGATGGTGGACCGATGAGAAGATCTCCAATCTTGAACGCACGGTCATATCTTCTTCACTCTTGAGATTTCAACGGACCAAGGGAGTTCGTCTGGAAACGGAGATGAAGGCTCTGTAAATTCTCTGGGAAAACTAAGCTCTGCACGATCAATCAATTCCCTGAAATTTGGCCGTATATATATCTTTATGCTATCGCCGGCGTTAGCGTTAACGCCCCGCGATAGTGATAACTCTCCGTTGCTTGACACGTGGCACACGTCGCGCGGACTTTCAAATCTGAGTGGAGAACGTGACGATCGTGGGATATCGCTCGGCGATATCGGTATCGCCTCGCAATATCGTTCAACCGTGACATCGTGTGCGACATCATGTGATTCAAGGCTGACGTCAACAGTAACTGTCCATGTTATCGCCCGCGGTAGCGTTATCGCCAGCGATAGTGTGACTTTCCATTTCTTTAATGCTATGCTCAGCCATTCCTTAGTACTTAAAAAACTTGTTATCCCTGCACATTTAAAACACATACCAAGATCAAATACATCCGGGATTTGTTATTCTCAAACTAAGAAGTGCGGAACGCATGCTCCAACAATCTCCCCCTTTTGATAATAACAAATCCACTAAGAAAGAAATTGCATGAGATCAGGAGAATGTGAAACAATTTAGATAATCATTATGAACCAAAGTGCATAAATAGTTATAATTAACTCCCCCTATAATAAAGACTATTTTCTCCCCCTATTTAAAAGAAATAATTACTCCCCCTAAATGTACTAATCAATTTATTTCGTAACTTAATCTCCCCCTTTTGTTATTAGCAAAAGATGGTGGGAAAAAATTGAGTGGCAAATGCGGAAGCTGAAAGAAGTGAGAGAGTAATAAAATAGTCATAGAATTTGGAAATATGAGGAGTATGATAACAACATTAACATCCATGGAATAGTATTACCATAAAATTTGGAATTTTATCAGAAAAACTGTTTGTTGTGGAGAAAATTAATTTAAGAGTTGAATTTAAACATTGAAAATTTGTCAGGCCAAGATATCAAAAACTTTGGAAACGATGAAATAGAAGAGAAAGACTATGTCCGGTCCAATTCTCATGAGAAGAAATTTTATAAATGATAATGATGTGTACATGTGAAGAGTGATTTAGTATACATATTCCTTAAGAAATAATGTTACATGAAGGTTTGCAATATACTAATACATGAAGCTAATATCTTTACATAAATAACTTCATATCATAAAGATTTTAAAAAATTGGCCAAGTTTGTTTGCACAAGACACTTTACAATCCTTGTCAAGGTGCTCAACCTCACAATGCTCATTAAGACTTATCAGGAGGGTGAGTAGAGCTTGATTGGAGTATCCTAGTTAGTTTTATTTTTTTTTCATTCATTTTTGTTTGTTTAGAAACTTTGACTTAGGACTCCGAATTCACTTGTATTTCAAACATAAAAAATGTTTTTCTCAGAATGGCCATCAGTTTTGAAAACTAATATGAATGAAGCATAAATTAAAGTTGTAGCGTTGTATTCGAATCATTGAAACAAACCATGAACATGTAATAAGAAACTTAAGTATGTGTAACTATCACCCCGTGTCAGTGGAAGCACATTATCAAACATAAAATGTTACTCATACTTAGAGGCATGCGGAAACAAGTCTATGCAAGTTCTAGTCATCAAAGGTATAGAAAGATATCGAGTGCAAGACAAATTAAAAAAATGTTTAAAGTACTGATAAATGAAATATTACACATGTATTAGTTTTTGTATCCTGATAATCATCCAAAAATTTTCCGTAACACTAGAAGAAAGGGTGTTACAAAGGTGTCAGAATATTAGGGAAATGGGGCTTAAAATGCACTATCACCAGCGGTAGCGATAACGCGCGGCGATAACGCGCGGCGATAGCGTTTTTTGTTATAAAAGTCGTAAAATCGGATAGGACCGACACCTTTATTCATTTGACCGAGCCTGGACCCTTTTTGCTTCGTTTTCCTCAGCGGAAACCCTCAAAAACTTCAAAAAGGAAGGTGAGATCTCTCTTTAAGGTTGTGTTTTTCAAAACAAAAACTATAGATCTGGATTATAGATGATGAAAGATGATAGATCTAGCAAAAATTTTTAGTTTTGGTCATATATTTTATTTGGAAAGAATTTTGAAGAAAAGATTTCATTTTGATGCAAACTCCTTACAAAAGAAGAGGTATATGTGGTTTTTTTTTCAGATTTATGTAATTCTATGAACATTATTGATTTTGGTAGAGGAGATCTATACGAATTTTCCAAAACAAATAGTTTTTGCGCTACCGCCCGGCGATAGCACTGTCGCCGGCGATAGGGAGGATTTCTGGTAAAAATTAATTTTTGTGTTAACATGATTTGTCATAAATTTTTTCAGGAGATGGCTTCATCATCCCGTGCACGAAAAAGTACCAGCCGCAACCCACATGCATCATATCACACATACCCGGGAATTGAGAATGCGTTGGTTGGTGTTGCGAAACTTTTGGACGAAACATTGCCTCCGCATATCTATGAACTTCTTGTGGAGTCAGGTATAATGTCTCTCATTATACCCAATCTTTTTAGCTCCATGTTTGTAAGGGATTTCTATAACAATTTAGAAGATCCTAAATATACGGGCTTGAATGGAGGAGTAAGGTCTCGTATCCAAGGAGTTGAAATGGATATTACGCATGCTGATCTAAGACGAGAATATAATCTTGCCACTTGTGAGGAAAATTTTATGGATATAGTGGAGAATTACGGAAAGGATCGTGATTGGAGTATATTGAATCAAGTCCTGCACGGAAAGGAAAGTAGGAATTTGATTCAAGACATCTCATCACTCTCTCGTGATGCATTCGTGATTCAAGATATATTAAGAAACACGGTTATGTTGAAGGCCGGGGACACAAGGAAGATCACGGCTCAATTGAGCTTAGTGACTTACTATGTATTAGAGAGAGTTAAGTTTGATGTGGCGGATTTTGTGTTATCCATCATATGATATATGTATAAAATGAAGCATCCCCTTAGGAGGAAGCTAAATACACTTCCTTTAGGAAGTGTTATTCAAAGAGTAGTATATCAGAAGTATGCTTGGATAGATCAAGAGTTCAATATTAACGATTGTATCCCGGCGATACATACGGTAGAGCCTGCTAGAGGTCCATCTCCAAGGGCTGCCTCGTCATCAAGACAACCACTCCAACGAGGAGGGTCTTTGCGTGAGTCTATTGACGATCTAAGAGAGACAGTGGAGGAGATGAAAGAGGAACAAAAGCGTAGCCATTCCGGTTTTCGAAAATTCATGAAGTTTCTGGTAAAGGTACTGAAGTTAAAGCCAACTCCGGAAGAAGAACGAGAATGGGGGAGTCCAGTCGAGGATCCTCCACGACATTCGATAAGGCGGACGCAAAGGCCTAGAGAACCAACTCCAACTTCCAGTGAAGATGTTAATGTTTCTACAGAAGAGAACATGGATGAATGATTTTGTATTTTCAGTGAAGTAATATTTTGATGTTGACTAATTCTGGGATATCGCCGGCGTTAGTACTGTCGCCTGGCGGTAGTGAAGACTCTTTTAATATGTGTGTTTGATGTTTGTATTTCCTTTTTAAGTGTTATCCTATGTGCTGTGCAACTTTTTATTATATTTTGTTGGTTTTAATTAACTAAATTATATTTATATATGATTTCTAATCGTAGGCCTATTTTACAGAACTAAAATCTCGTTATTAGTACAATTTAGACTTATAATTCTAAGATTCCAAGTTCTAATCTTAACCTTAAATAGCGTGAATCATTAAGCGGTTTTGTGAAAATATCTGCTATTTGAGAATCTGTTCCAATAAAATTTACTTTAATATGTCCTTTCTTTAGGTGATCTCTAATAAAATGATGACAAACATCTATATGTTTGGATCTAGAATGTAACACAGGATGTTGGTTAAATCGATAGCACTTTTGCTATCACATTTTAATTCAATATTATTTTGGTGTATGCCAAAATCTTCTAGTGTTTGTGTCATACAAAGTGGTTGAGCACAACAACTACCAAGTGCAATATATTCGGCCTCAGTAGTGGAGAGGGCAACAGAATTCTGTTTCCTACTCGACCAAGAAATAAGTGTTGGGCCGATGAAATGACAAGTGCCACTTGTGCTCTTTCGATCTAATGAACACCGCATAATCAGAATCAGAATATCCATGTAAGATAAAAGAGTCATTATGAGGATACCATAAGCCTAGTGTAGATGTTCCTATGAGATATCTAAAAATACGTTTCACCGCTTTTAAATGTGATTCTTTTGGATTTGCTTGAAATCTTGCACATAAATAAACGATAAACATAATATCAGGCCTAGAAGAAGTTAAATATAATAAAGACCCAATCATACTTCTATAAAGGGTTTGGTCAATTGAAATACCACTTTCATCTTTTCCCAATTTCAATGAAGCACTCATAGGAGTATTGGCATGTTTAAGGTTTTCAAATCCAAATCTTCTCAACATATCATGAATGTATTTAGATTGATTAATAAAAATGCCATCATTTCTTTGTGTAATTTGAAATCCTAAGAAAAAAGAAAGTTCTCCTACCATGCTCATTTCAAATTCATTTTTCATAATTTGAACTACTTCATTACATAACTCTTCATTAGTGGCTCCAAAAATAATATCATCAACATAAATTTGCAAAATAACTAACTCATGATCAATTCTCTTAATGAAGAGTGTAGAGTCGGCACTTCCCATTTTATAATCGTGCTTTAATAAGTATTGAGTTAATCGATCATACCAAGCACGAGGCGCTTGTTTTAACCCATAAAGTGCTTTATCTAATTTATAAACATAATTTGGATATTTTTCATTTATAAAGCCAGGGGGTTGTTCTACATAAACCTCTTCTTTTATATACCCGTTTAAAAATGCAGTTTTAACATCCATTTGATATAATTTAAATCTTTTAAAATAGGCAAATGCAAGAAATATCCTAACCGCTTCTAATCTAGCAACGGGTGCAAAAGTTTCATCATAGTCTACCCCTTCTATTTGTGCATAACCTTTTGCAACTAATCTGGCTTTATTTCTAACAATTCTAGAGTCACTATCCAATTTATTTTTAAAAATCCACTTTACTCCAACTACAGGATGATTTTTGGGTCGTTCTACAAGATTCCAAACCTTATTACGTTCTAATTGATTAAGGTCTTCATTCATAACTAAAAACCAAAATTCATCATTTAAAGCGGTGGAAACATCTTTTGGTTCTATTTCAGAGACAAAGCATAAATTTGAAAACAAAACATGTAAAGAAGAACGTGTACTGACCCCTTTTTGTGGATCTCCAATAATAAGCTCCTTTGGATGATCCTTTGTAAATATCAATTCACTTGGAGGCACATATTCTTCTCTTTTCTTCTTCTTTTTCTTCTTCTTTTTCTTCTTTTTCTTCTTCATACCCTCCATGTTCTTCATCATCATTTTCCACTAAAGGAAGGGGTTTATCTTCTTTTCCTGTAGTTTTCTTATCTACACATGGAACAAACTCATCAAACCTAACATGAATAGATTCTTCAACTATTTTTGTTCGTTTATTAAAAACTCTATAAGCTTTACTGGTTGAAGAATACCCAATAAAAATTCCATCATCACACTTTTCATCAAATTTTCCTAAGGAAACTTTAGAATTTAAAATAAAACATTTACAACCAAAAACTTTAAAATAAGAAACATTTGGTTTTTTATTGAAAATTAATTCATACGGAGTTAATTTTAAAACAAGGCGAAGCATTATTCTATTAATTACATAACATGCCGTACTCACCGCTTCAGCCCAAAAAGATTTTGGTAGTGTAAATTCAGATAACATTGTACGGGCTAGTTCTTGAAGAGTCCTATTTTTCCTTTCCACTACACCATTTTGTTGTGGTGTGCGTGGAGTGGAAAACTCATGTTTAATTCCTAACTCTGTAAAAAAAGAAATAAATTTTTCATTTTCAAATTCCCCTCTATGATCCGAACGTATGCGTGTAATTTTTAACTCAAATTCATTTTGAATACGCAAACATAATTTAGAAAATTCGGAATACGCACCAGATTTAGAAGTTAGAAATAAAGTCCAACAAAAACGTGAATAATCATCAACCAATACAAATGTATATTTTCTACCACCTAAGCTAGAAACATTAATTGGCCCAAATAAATCCATATGAATTAATTGGAGTGGCCTAGTTGTAGAAATAATATTTTTACTCTTGAAAGATGATTTTGAAAATTTTCCTTTTTGACAAGGCTCACACAAAGAAGATAAATTTCCATTTAGCAATGGTAAACCTTTTATTAATTTATCTTTTGAAAGTTTTTTAATTAACTTGGCACTAGAATGTCCAAGTCGCCTATGCCACAATTCTAACTCATCATTTTTCGACAAAAAACATTTTAAGGTAGAATTTGAAAAATCATGAAATTTAATCATATATACATTATGACACCTGGGTGCGGTAAAAATAATTTCATTTGTTTTGGAATCAATAATTTTGCATAAGTTTGTGGAAGATTCAAATAAAACATTTAAACCCTTATCACATAATTGGCTAATAGAAATCAAATTATGTTTTAAACCTTCTACGAACAAAACATTTGAAATTGAAAAACTTTTGTTACCGATAACACCGACGCCGATAATTTTTCCTTTTCCATTATCTCCAAATGTTACAACTCCACCTTTCTTCATCTCCAGGCTAAGGAACTTCTCTTTATTGCCTGTCATGTGCTTTGAACAACCCGAGTCCAAGTACCACACGTCTTCTTTGTCCTTCGCCTGCCAACACACCTAGAAAGAGGATGTGAGTAAAGATCTGGCTACCCAAGTGGTTCCACCCATAGTATAGGTAGAAGCCTTAGGCATCCAGATTTGCTTAATTTTACTTTTTCCTTTCTTCCAGCACGAGTTCGTGGTGTGACCAAATCTATTGTATTTGGCACATGTAATGTAATGAGAAGAATATAACTTCTCTGGACGTTTACTATAAGAATACGTAGCATGATTTAACTTATTATTATCAGAAATTTTAAAATTTGTTTTTCTAGACTGTTCGCTATCGCCGGCGATAGTGGTTATCATCGGGCGATAGTTTCCAGTCATGTATCCGAGTCCAAATCTTCCAGATCCGTGACATTGGTAACCTAAGATCATATCCAGTGATCTTTGGCTCAATCCAAACTTTTTCATGGCTAGTGTTAAGTCATGAATCTTGTTCCTCATTTCAGTATTCTCGGATACTAGATTTACACATCTACGTTCAAAAGCTTTCTTTCCTTCATGGACTTTGGAAATAGAAGTTTTCAGATCTCTCTCTAAAATCTCATTCTTTTTTGTGAGAATTTTTATTTTTGAATGAGATTTGGAAAGAGATTCTTCAAGCTCTTTTATTCTTCCCATAGAGTGATCACACTCTTGGAAAGAGACTTTCTCTTTTCCAATAGTCTTAATTTCATTTAACAATTTTTTATTTTCTTTAATTAAAACTTTATTTTCAGTTTTAAGAAGATCATTTTCTTTTAAACTTTTTTCAAAACATTTGCAAGTCTTTAAAAATTCAGAAAATAATTTATCATAAGTTGGAGGAGTTACCTCAGTGTCGCTTTGGATACTGCACTCGTCATCAGATATGACGCTCTTTCCCATTAGGCACATATTGGCCTCCTCTTCCTCGCTTGAGCTTGAACTGCTTGCATCCTCAGAAGTAGTATCATCCCATGTTTCAGCTTTCAGGACCTTCTTCTTCCCTTTGTGCTTCTTTTCTTTAAGTTCTTTCAAGTACTTTGGACACTTGCTTCGAATGTGTCCTAACTTCCTGCAGTGATAGCACTCCGGTGGGGGTCTCTCTTCCTCCTCATCGTCATCCTTTTGTTTTTTCTTTCTAACCGTCTCCTTCTTAAAATATTTTTTAAAAGTGTTTCTTCTCTCCGGATTTCTCATAAATTTTTTTAAACTTTTTAACAAAAAGACTTTCCTCATCCTCTTCTTCCTCCTCAGAGTTACTATCTTCCTCTTTCTTAGATCTTAGAGCCAACCCCTTCTTCTTTGGCTCCATATACTCTTGTTGTTGAATTTTTAATTCAACTTCATGAGTTTTTAAGTTCCCAATCAGGCTTTCAATATTAAGAGACTTAAGATCATGAGATTCAGAAATAGCCGTCACTTTGGGATTAAATTTAGGGGGAAGAGATCTAAGAAGTTTTCTCACCAAGTCACCATTTGAGAAATTTTTTCCAAGCACTTTTGAGTCATTTATTATCTTGGTGAATCTGGTGTACATTGAATCTATGTCCTCATCCACTTCCATCCTAAACTTTTCAAATTCTGACTCCAGTTGAAACAGCTTCGAGTCCTTCACCTGCGAGGTACCTTCATGAGTAACTTCAAGTAAATTCCAAATTTCATAAGCATTATTGCAAGCACAAGTTCTAATAAATTTAGTTCTATCTAATGCACAAAATAACGCATTCATGGCTTTAGCATTATTTTTGCACCTTAGCTTATCCTGATCATCCCATTTATCTTTTGGTTTTTCCATTTCTACATCTCCTACTGTATAAGTGGGATGAGCATAATTAGTCTCTACCATATTCCAAACTTCAATGTTAAGAGAAATAAGAAAACATTTCATCCTAGTTTTCCAGTAATTATAGTCAGACCCAGTAAATAGCGGAGGTCTACTAATTCCTTGCCCCTTAGAGAAAGCATGGTCATGCTGCGCCATAATTCCTGGTGGTGAAACCGTATTAGGAATAACCAGCTTTGATACCACTTGTAGGATCTTGTGGCGCCCTTAGAGGGGGGGTGAATAAGGGCTCTTTAAAATTTTAACAAACTATTTATAAAATACGAAATTAGATGTAAAGTTTGAGACACATCAATGAAATGAAAATCAAGATTTTATTTCTCCAAAATATATATATAAAATGATTCCAATAAAGCTTGAAATCAAGTCTTACAACGATAATAGTTTTTAGCTTTTTCACCGGTCCTTCTCCCAAGGACCGGTAGGCTATAGTCAATATCTCCCTAGATATGACTACTAGCCTCCCCCTAAATCAAACCTATGATCTAGACACTGCTCACAAGGCGGCGATTTACTCCTAAGCCTCACAAGGACTTAGACACCACACACAAGGCGGTGATTTGCCCCTAAGCCACACACGGACTTAGACACCACACACAAGGTGGTGATTTTCCCTTCCCAATTACAAAGATAAAAAGTGAATATGAAAGTATAATAGTAAAACTTAAAAACTCCCTCAAAATAATGAGCTTTGAAGATGATGGTGGACCGATGAGAAGATCTCCAATCTTGAATGCACGGTCGTATCTTCTTCGCTCTTGAGATTTCAATGGACCAAGGGAGTTCGTCTGGAAACGGAGATGAAGGCTCTGGAAATTCTCTAGGAAAACTAAGCTCTGCACGATCAATCAATTCCCTGAAATTTGGCCGTATATATATCTTTATGCTATCGCTTTCTTAGTGGATTTGTTATTATCAAAAGGGGGAGATTGTTGGAGCATTAAGACTATTGGAAAAGGGAAAGATGCGGAAAACTAAGATAATGATCTTCTTAAAACTGAAAATAAAGTTTTAATTAAAGAAAATAAAAAATTGTTAAATGAAATTAAGACTATTGGAAAAGAGAAAGTCTCTTGCCAAGAGTGTGATCACTCTATGGGAAGAATAAAAGAGCTTGAAGAATCTCTTTCCAAATCTCATTCAAAAATAAAAATTCTCACAAAAAAGAATGAGATTTTAGAGAGAGATCTGAAAACTTCTATTTCCAAAGTCCATGAAGGAAAGAAAGCTTTTGAACGTAGATGTGTAAATCTAGTATCCGAGAATACTGAAATGAGGAACCAGACTCATGACTTAACACTAGCCATGAAAAAGTTTGGATTGGGCCAAAGATCACTGGATATGATCTTAGGTTACCAATGTCATGGATCTGGAAGATTTGGACTCGGATACACGACTGGAAACTATCGCCCAGCGATAACCACTACCGCCGGCGATAGCGAAAAGTCCAGAAAAACGAATTTTAAAATTTCTGATAATAATAAGTTAAATGATGCTACGTATTCTTACAGTAAAAGTCCAGAGAAGTTATATTCTTCTCGTTACATTACATGTGCCAAATGCAATAGATTTGGTCACACCACGGACTCGTGCTGGAAGAAAGGAAAAAGTAAAATTAAGCAAATCTGGATGCCTAAGGCTTCTACCTACACTATGGGTGGAACCACTTGGGTAGCCAAATCTTTACTCACATCCTCTTTCTAGGTGTGTTGGCAGGCGAAGGACAAAGAAGACGTGTGGTACTTGGACTCGGGTTGTTCAAAGCACATGACAGGCAATAAAGAGAAGTTCCTTAGCCTGGAGATGAAGAAAGGTGGTGTTGTAACATTTGGAGATAATGGAAAAGGAAAAATCATCGGCATCGGTGTTGTAGGTAACAAAAGTTTTTCATTCAAATGTTTTGTACGTAGAAGGTTTAAAACATAATTTGATTTCTATTAGCTAATTATGTGATAAGGGTTTAAATGTTTTATTTGAATCTTCCACAAACTTATGCAAAATTATTGATTCCAAAACAAATGAAATTATTTTTACCGCACCCAGGTGTCATAATGTATATATGATTAAATTTCATGATTTTTCAAATTCTACCTTAAAATGTTTTTTGTCGAAAAATGATGAGTTAGAATTGTGGCATAGGCGACTTGGACATTCTAGTGCCAAGTTAATTAAAAAACTTTCAAAAGATAAATTAATAAAAGGTTTACCATTGCTAAATGGAAATTTATCTTCTTTATGTGAGCCTTGTCAAAAAGGAAAATTTTCAAAATCATCTTTCAAGAGTAAAAATATTATTTCTACAACTAGGCCACTCCAATTAATTCATATGGATTTATTTGGGCCAATTAATGTTCCTAGCTTAGGTGGTAGAAAATATACATTTGTATTGGTTGATGATTATTCACGTTTTTGTTGGACTTTATTTCTAACTTCTAAATCTGATGCGTATTCCGAATTTTCTAAATTATGTTTGCGTATTCAAAATGAATTTGAGTTAAAAATTACACGCATACGTTCGGATCATGGAGGGGAATTTGAAAATGAAAAATTTATTTCTTTTTGTACGGAGTTAGGAATTAAACATGAGTTTTCCACTTCACGCACACCACAGCAAAATGGTGTAGTGGAAAGGAAAAATAGGACTCTTCAAGAGCTAGCCCGTACAATGTTATCTGAATTTACACTACCAAAATCTTTTTGGGCTGAAGCGGTGAGTACTGCATGTTATGTAATTAATAGAATAATGCTTCGCCCTATTTTAAAATTAACTTCGTATGAATTAATTTTCAATAAAAAACCAAATGTTTCTTATTTTAAAGTTTTTGGTTTTAAATGTTTTATTTTAAATTCTAAAGATTCCTTTGGAAAATTTGATGAAAAGTGTGATGATGGAATTTTTATTGGGTATTCTTTAACCAGTAAAGCTTATAGAGTTTTTAATAAACGAACAAAAATAGTTGAAGAATCTATTCATGTTAGGTTTGATGAGTTTGTTCCATGTGTAGATAAGAAAACTACAGGAAAAGAAGATAAACCCCTTCCTTTAGTGGAAAATGATGATGAAGAACATGGAGGGTATGAAGAAGAAAAAGAAGAAAAAGAAGAAGAAAAAGAAGAAGAAAGAGAAGAATATGTGCCTCCAAGTGAATTGATATTTACAAAGGATCATCCAAAGGAGCTTATTATTGGAGATCCACAAAAAGGGGTCAGTACACGTTCTTCTTTACATGTTTTGTTTTCAAATTTATGCTTTGTCTCTGAAATAGAACCAAAAGATGTTTCTACCGCTTTAAATGATGAATTTTGGTTTTTAGCTATGAATGAAGAACTTAATCAATTTGAACGTATTAAGGTTTGGAATCTTGTAGAACGACCCAAAAATCATCCTGTAGTTGGAGTAAAGTGGATTTTTAAAAATAAATTGGATAGTGACTCTAGAATTGTTAGAAATAAAGCCAGATTAGTTGCAAAAGGTTATGCACAAATAGAAGGGGTAGACTATGATGAAACTTTTGCACCCGTTGCTAGATTAGAAGCGGTTAGGATATTTCTTGCATTTGCCTGTTTTAAAAGATTTAAATTATATCAAATGGATGTTAAAACTGCATTTTTAAACGGGTATATAAAAGAAGAGGTTTATGTAGAACAACCCCCTGGCTTTATAAATGAAAAATATCCAAATTATGTTTATAAATTAGATAAAGCACTTTATGGGTTAAAACAAGCGCCTCGTGCTTGGTATGATTGATTAACTCAATACTTATTAAAGCACGATTATAAAATGGGAAGTGGTGAAAGTCCGCGCGATGTGTGCCACGTGTCAAGCATCGGAGAGTTATCACTATCGCGGGGCGTTAACGCTAACGATAGTGTGACTTTCCATTTCTTTAATGCTATGCTCAGCCATTCCGTAGTACTTAAAAAACCTGTTATCCCTACACATTTAAAACACATACCAAGATCAAATACATCCGGGATTTGTTATTCTCAAACTAAAAAGTGCGGAACGCATGCTCCAACACTTGCATCAACAGTTTCTCTGAGCTTATAGGGGAAAGGACCTTGAGATGAGTCCAAATGCCTTTGTCCTTCCCTTTGATGTCTTGATTGAATCCTGTGATCTCTCTGATTACTTCTGTATTGTCCCCTTCTGGACTGATAACCTCTTTGATATTGCCCTCTGGGATGATATCTTTGTGAAGATTGGGAGGGGCTTTGCTTTGGAGCAGAGGTTAGAGAAGTTGAGCCTCCACCTGATCCTGAATCTGGAGGAGGAGGAGGAGGTGGCTGAAACTGGGATGAACCTTTCTCATACTTATCAAACTTTCTTTTCTTCTTCATGGCCTTTAGTTGGTTTTTAGAATATTACATCCATGGTTCAGTTATCTTGCAATCATGTAGAATATAGTAGGGTATATCATTAGCATCCTTGGCCTTAGCAGGAGGGACCTTCATCATGGCCTTGCTTCTTGCTTTCCTTTTCTTTGCAATAGTACCAAAAGAATCATCAGATTCTGTATTGAATTGATCACTTTTAGAACTTTGAGGTCTATCATACAAATCATCTATACTTTTGATATATTCCTCTTGAACTTTGGATTTCTCAGAAACAACAGGGGCAGGAGGTGTTGATACAACAGGAGAAATCTCAATAGTACTCTCAACAGGAGCAAATAAGATAGCAGGAGTCTCAGATACTTGCACTTCCAAAAATTTGGCCAATTCTACATCAGCAGAATTATCAATAACAGCAGGCATATCAACAGGCAACATTTCAATGTCTATAGAACCAGCAAATATAACATCAACAGCAGCATCAGTACAAACAGAAACAACAACATCCACAGCCTTAAAAGAGTTGACAGAAGATGCAATCAGACTGGGATCACATTCTAAAATAGGCACAATGGCCTTAGTAAGGTCTTCAACTTGCTGAACCGGTGAAAATCTTTTGTGAAGAGAATCAAAATCACTTAACAGTGACCTGAGGTCCACTGTAAACATTCGAACTGGAGCAGCAGCAGCAGGCACTTCTTCAGCTTCATGAGCTTCATGAGGCATCTCCCCCTGACTTGATACAGGAAGGGCTGGATTAAGGCACCCTAATGAAGGAATTGCCCGAGGAGAGGAGAGAGATGACAGTCTATTAGATAGCTCCTGGATAGAGTTTAGGAGTGGAGCCAAGGAGGTCTCCAGCAAGGCTACTAGCTTGGGGGCCAGTATCCCATAAAGCCTATCTGCCAGACCAGAAAGATCCACTTGCTCAAGGGATACTTGAGTAGAGGTGAAGGAAGATGTGGCTAGAACTGATGGAATGGCTGCATGAGGTGAGGATGAGAATGGAAGGATGGATGGCTGAGATATTGGGATGGTGGAGATAGATGATATAGGTGTGGAGATGGATGGTGAGAAAGATGGTTGATCAAGGATGTCATTAAGGAGCTGTTGGTAAGAGGAGGATGATGGAGGCTCAAGAGGTGAGGAGGGGGAAACATCCATGAAGGAGTCATCCACAATGGTGAAAGATGGTATGGAAGAGTCAATGGATGGATAGTAGTACAAAGGATGTAATGGTTCTGAGGTGGTGGCTGGAGGAGGAGAAATAGGTGATGAAATTGTGATGGGGGAGGAGATGGCTGATTGGATGGTTGATGAGGAAGGTAAGGCAGAAACAATAGGAGGAGGAGAAGGAGGAGTAGAGGAGGAGGCAGACAGTCTCTCAATGAGGGCAAGTGTTGCTGTAGGGGAAGAGACTGAAGCAGTCCTTGTGCCTGAAGCAGATGTTGCTGCAGCAACCCTGTTAGGGTTGATTATCTGCCTGTCCCATTTGCTGAAAAGGGCACAGGTGATCCTTTTGGATGCATTGATGTGCATACCATTTGAAACCAATAAATCAGGGCACCTAGAATGAAAGAAAACCCCTAGAATCCTTCCAAAGAATACACAACCTTTGTTGATTTTCTTCTTGAGCAAGTCAAAGAAGATAGACCCCCAATCCAAATGTTTCTTGTCAACAATAGCTCCCATTAAGCAGAACTGATACCTTGAGATGGTATCATGAGCTGAGTGCTTTGCCAGAAGCACTTTTCCCACAACATCAGCCAGAAATTGAAATTCAATTGACAAATTCTTTTTCAAAAGCTTATTAGGATTCACAGCAGAGTGACCCATTCGATCTAACCACGAATCATATTCCTCTCCAGACAAATCAATGGAGTCATTCCCAGTACTTAAGGCGAATACTTCTGTCAAAAGATTAGGGGACAATGGTACCTTAGTCCCGTTGATCGTGCCGACAATAGTATTTTCATTCTCAGTTATTGCAGTAAAAATCCATTCCTTTATTTCATCTGCTACAATCTTTATTCTGGTGGTCATCAAGTGAACTAACTGCTGTTCGCGGAAAAGATTCAGAATATCTTTGAACCGCTGATCGCTGCCATCGAAGGAGTTCATATCTATGTCAAAACCTGTATCAAATTTCATTTTGGAAAGAGCGGCGACCGGCACTGCCATCTGTACCTGCAAAGATTCAACAAACACGACCAAGTGTAGAGAGTTTGGAGGGAAAGAGAAAAATTTGCAGAGAGTATGAAAGCGTAAACGACGAACGGCGGCCGAAAAATGATTTTATATTAGGGTTCGACGCGAAAAAGGAAGGATCGTCGATCTCCGTTCGACGATCAGGACTCCTAAGGGAAGCTGAAAGGTCTTCAACATCGTAGAACTCAGTTCGACGATCTAGAGAACGTCGAGCTCAGTTCGACGATCGAAGGCCTGAAAGAGATAGTATACAACTATTTGACAAGCTCTGAACTCCGGTCGATGTTTTGGGAAAACGTCGATCTCCGTTCGATGTTTTTCGAGAAACCGTCGATCGACGTTCGACGATTTCTGGGGAAAACGTCGAGCGTAGTTCAGAGACAGAAACTAACCTACAGACACAAAAAGAAATGAGTTTTTAGCCTAATCTTGGTCTGTTTTTAGCTTTTCAAAATCTTGTAATTTATTTTAGGCTTCCTCCATCTAACATGCCAAACTGATTGAGGAAGAAGTTGTGTTTCTTTTCATCCAAAGGCTTGGTGAAAATATCTCCCCTTTGCAAATCAATTGGGATATATTGAAGTTCAATTTTATTTTTCTCAACATTATCCCTTAGAAAATGATGCCTAATTTCTATGTGTTTTGTCCTACTATGGAGGACTGGATTTTGTGCAATGGAAATAGCACTGGTGTTGTCACAAAATATTTTAGACTTCTCTAAGTTGTAACCATAGTCTAGGAGTTGATTTTGTATCCACAATATTTGTGAACAACAACTGCCTGCAGCCATATATTCAGCTTCAGCAGTTGAAGTTGACACAGATGTTTATTTCTTACAAAACCATGAGACAAGTCTATCACCAAGAAACTGACAAGTTCCACTGGTGCTTTTCCTGTCTATTCTACATCCAACATAATCAGCATCTGAAAATCCAGTTAAGTCAAATGTTGAATCTTTTGGATACCAGAGACCTAGATTTGGATAACTTTTAACATACCTAAGAATCCTCTTTACTAAAGTTAAGTGTGACTCTCTAGGGCTAACTTGGAATCTAGCACATATACTTGTAGCAAACATTATATCAGGCCTACTAGCTGTAAGGTACAATAAAGAGCCAATCATTGCTCTATATATTGTCTGATCAACTGGTTTCCCATGTTCATCAGCATCCAATACAGCATTGGTAGGCATGGGTGTTTTCATACATGATGCATCAGAAATACCAAATTTATTAACCAGTTTTTTTGCATACTTGGTTTGAGAAATAAATATGCCTTCAGCATGTTGTTTGACTTTCAATCCTAAGAAGATGGACAGCTCACCCATGCTACTCATTTCAAATTTAGAGTGCATAAGCTTGGAAAACTTTTTGCACAAGTTTGAATCAGTAGAACCAAATATAATATCATCTACATAAATTTGTACTAGTAGGGTATGGGACTTATGGGTTCTAATAAAAAGAGTTTGGTCTACTCTCCCCCTAATAAAATCATTTTCTAGAAAAAAGCATGCTAGGGTCTCATACCATGCTCTAGGAGCTTGCTTTAGACCATATAATGCTTTATGCAGTTTGAAAACATAATCAGGATGACTTGGAGAGACAAAACCTGGGGGTTGTCTGACATAGACTTCTTCTTTGATCTCCCCATTGAGAAAAGCACTCTTCACATCCATTTGGTAGACTTTGAATCCCTTGTGAGCAGCATAAGCCAGGATTCTTATGGCCTTTAACCTTGCAACTGGTGCAAAGGTCTGGTCATAGTCTATCCCCTCTTCTTGAGAATATCCTTGAGCAACTAGCCTTGCCTTGTTCCTTACAATAATTCCTTGATCATCCAATTTGTTTCTGAACACCCATTTTGTTCCAACAATGGAATGATCCTTTGGCTTAGGCACTAGTTCCCAGACTTTGTTTCTTTCAAATTGATGCAACTCCTCTTGCATATCAATGATCCAGTGTGGATCTTGTTATGCATCTTGAATGGATTGAGGTTCAATTTGAGAGAGAAAGCAAGTGTGCATCAGGTTTTGGTTGACCTGATTTCTGGTTTGCACACTAGCTGAGATGTTTCCAATCACTTGGGAGATTGGATGATCTCTTGATGTTACTAAATCAACAGGGGGTACTGATTGTTCACCAACCTGTGTTGCTCTTTCCACTTGTGGAACAGCAACTGGCTCTTCAAGAAGATTTTCTTCCAGATGTTGAGCAGCTTCTTCATCTTCACTACTTTCATCCTTTTTAGTAACTTGCAATCTGTCCAAGTCTTCAGCTAGAGAATGTACCTGCAAATGTTCTATGGTAGAAGCATTCTTCTCCTTGAAAGACATATTAGTTTCATCAAAAGAAATATGAACAGATTCTTCTATTTTTAGAGTAGTTTTATTATAAATCCTATAAGCTTTATTGATCATGGAGTATCCCAGAAACACTCCTTCATCAGCTTTTGCTTAAAATTTTGCTATATATCTCTTGTCATTATTGTGAATATAACAAATGCAACCAAAGATTTTGAAGTAATCTACTTTAGGTTTCTTTCCTTTGAGTAATTCATAGGGAGTCTTGCCCTTCAGTTTATGTATCAAACGTCTATTCAGTACATAGTTGGAGGTGTTCACTGCCTCAGCCCAAAAGGATAGAGGAAGGTGAGCATCTGACAACAATGTAGTTGCAGATTCAATTAAGGTTCTATTTTTCCTTTCTGCTACCCCATTTTGTTGATGAGTTCTAGGAGCTGAGAATGTATGCTTGATCCCTTCACTCACACAGAACTCTTGCATAAGAAGAGAATCAAACTCTGTCCCATGATCACTTCTGATCAGGGCAATATGAGTGTTGAACTCACTCTGTATACATTTGAGAAACTCTGTCAAACATTTGAAGTTATCAGACTTCTTACTCATAAAGAACACCCATGTGAATCTTGAGAAGTCATCTACAACCACTAAAGTATAGGATTTCCCTCCTAGGCTTTGTACTATAATGGGTCCAAAAAGATCTATGTGTAATAAATACAAAATCCTAGGTGAATCACTCTTGTTAAGTGACTTAAAACTATTTTTAGTTTGCTTGTCTAATTGACAAGCCTTGCAAAGTCCTTCCTTCTTGTAGGGGCCAGAAGGTAGTCCTCTAACAAGGTTGTCCTTGGATAGCCTAGCAATGGTTCTAAGGTTAATATGTCCTTGTCTCTTATGCCATAGAATATTAGGTCTAGATATAGAATTGAACAGGCAAATATCTACTTTAGATGAATGAAAATCTACTAAGTAAATGTTACCTTTTCTGTTACCTGTCAACACAGTTGTGTTGTCCTCTGACTTGACCTTGCATATAGCTTTGTTGAAAGTCACTTGATATCCTTTATCACAAAGTTGACCGATACTTATCAAGTTGTGCTTGAGTCCTTCAACATAAGCTACTTTCTTGAAGGTGACTGTTCCAATTTGGACTGCACCATATCCTTTTGTTGTTCCAAAGTTTGAATCACCAAAGATTACTTTGGGTCCAAGTTTGGCTTTAAAGGATGTGAAGTTGTCCTTGTTCCCTGTCATGTGCTTTGAGCTCCCACTATCCAGATACCTTGGCTGGTTTGATGTTGGATAGGTCTTCACCTGCACATAAACAGCTTATATGTTTTTGACCCAGTTTACCTTGGGCCTAGGTTGATATCCCTTAAATTCAGAAATAAAAGACATCCCAGGTTGACTCTTATAACCTTCAGGATGGTATCTCCTATGAGGTACTATCCATTCAGTATAGGGGTTGAAACCTTGGGATGTAGGACTTCTAGGATTGAATCTAGATGTACCTTTGAAGGATTGTTCAAAGTCCTGATCTCTGTTCGACGATCGTCGAGCTGAGGTCGACGATCATTGGTCAGATCGTCGATCTCTGTTCGAAGATCGACTGTCCTGGAGTTTAGAGTTCAGGTGTCGTTGAGCTGAGTTCGACGATCGTTTCTTGGATCGTCAAGCGCCGTTCGACGATCGTCGAGCTCTGTTCGACGCATTCTGTTGAACTATATCTTTCTTTGGCAAATCTGCATTCTTCCTAGCTACCTCTACAACTTCCTTCCCTTTATCAGAGATAAATTTGATTGGAGTTGTCAGAACTATAGGCTGGCTGGATGAAGCTCCCAAGCCCAGTATACTATTAAGTCTAGAGTTCACTGTGCTTGTGATATCCATCAGTTTGATGCTTCTCCCATTAAGGGATTCTTCAAACTGCTTGGCCATGGATAGTTCACTCTTCAGTGAAGCTATCTCCTCCCTATAACATTCTAACTCTTCAGAGAGTTTGAGGTTCTCTGATTTTAAAGTGCTATACTCAGACAGTTATTTTCTGAGGGAAGTGATTTCCTTCTCAGACTCCAACAGATCTAGGCATAGTACTTTAAACTCATGTCTAAAGTCCTCAGAACTGAAATCAAATGAATTGATTACCTGATCTTCTTCTAGTTGAACTTCTGAATCTGATTCTGACTCTTCTGCTTCTGAATCTGTTTGAGAGGCATTGATAGCCATCATGCAAAATTCCTTTTCATCAGCATCATCCTCATCATCACTGGAGCTAGATTAGGCTTCAGAATCCTCTTCAGTTTCACTCCATGTCTCAGCAACAAATCCCTTCCTTGTATGTGTGTTCTTGCTGTAGGAGGGTTTGTCTGAGGTGTTCTTCTTGAAGTCTTTCTCCTTTCTTCTTTCTCTTCTATCTTTCTTGTCCTTGTTTTTGTTTTCTGGACAGTCAGACACAATATGGCCTGGTTTCCTGCAACCAAAACATATAATTTCTTTGTTGTTATTTGATTTATCATACCTTGGCTTATCATGTCCCTTGTATGATCTCTTTCCGAGTCTTTTCTGGCCATTTTGTACAATCTTTTGGCCAGTAGACTTAGGAGCTCATCATTTCCTGTAGCTTTATCTTCAGGCTCCTCTTCTGTAGCTTTGAAGGCTATGGTCTTCTCCTTTCTGATGACTGGAGAAGTAGCCTTTTGTTCTTCTTCTCAATTTTTAATGAGCAGCTCATAAGATTTGAGCTTGCCCAGGAGAGCTTTAGTTGTAATCTCATTTAGACTTCTGACATCTTTGATTGGACAGATTCTTGAATCCCAAGTGCTGGGGAAGAACATTAGGATTTTGTCATTCAGCTCAGTCAATGAGATTTCTTTATCCAGAGTCTTTAACTCATTGACAATCAGACTTAGTCTGTTGTACATGTCTGCAACTGACTCAGCTTCTCCTTTCTTGAAGTTCTCATATTGGGATATGAGATGGGATCTTCTGTCTTTTCTCTCATCAGCAGATCCTAAGACAATCTCAGAAAGTTTGTCCCAAATTTCTTTGGCTGAGTTGCATTCAGCTACCTTCTGAAATATCTCATCAGACATTGTCTGAGCTAAGATATTCATGGCCTTGGCATCTGCAGTCTTCCACTTCTTTATTTCAGCATCTGTTCCTGAAGGAGGTGGAACAACACTTGTACCTGTGTTTGCTGGTGGACTTGGACACACTGTCAAAACAGAATTAAATATGTCTTCATCAATAGAATTCATATAAAGTCTAATCCTTGCTTTCCAAAGTGCAAACTTGGATAGATTGCACACTGGAGGCCTAATGCTTGAATAATCTTTGTTCTGTGCCATGTCTTTATATAAAATTAAATATAATGAAAATAACACTCTTAAAAGATTGATCTTATCAAGGATCTTTTGGTTCAGGTGTTAACCTATATGAACAACTAACCTCCCTCTGATACCAATTGAAAGTGAGGGTAAGATCTATCTTAACTCTAGAGGGGGGGTGAATAGAGTATTTTAAAGTAAATTTACAATTTAAAATTGCACAACAGTAAAGGCTTAATTTATATATAGGTGTAAGGTGCTTTGATGTAGAAATAAAACTAAAGCAGTAAAATAAAAAACCACAACACACATCAAAGAATATGCACAAGAAACTAGAAGACACAAGGAGCTATAGTGGTTGCCCAAAAACCTGGGTACATCCACTCTTCTACCACCCTTGGTAGGAATCCACTGCAGGATGAGTTGATCAGGTATCCTGGTCACCAATGAGCTTTTGATAAGGTGCTTAAAAACCAAACTAGATTTTTTGATCAGGTGTCTTGCCACCACTGAGTTTTGACAAGGCTCTCAGAACCAGAATCAAAACTTTTGAAGGGAGTCTTGATAACCCTTTTACAGCAGGAAAAGAAAAAGGAAGAGGTGAAGTTGTCTTCTCTGTCTCAATCACTGAGAGAAGACTTAGTGGATTGATTGTGTTGTCAAAGCTCCCCCTGAGATGTAGATGGTTCAGAGATGAGAGCTTTGCTAGGGTGATAGGCCTTCAGAAGCTTCAGATCTCTAGCAGAAGATGATTTCAGCAGAGGCTGAAATGTGAGTTGTCTGGAGTCTTTGATGTTGAAGCTATGACCACTTTACAGTATGCTAATTTTTAATCAAACTCTTCAGGATTGATCACTTGATTTTCCTCTGAGTTTTTCTGACTATCTGAGTATGTCTGTATTGAGTGATAGATAGATTGTCTTTTTCTTGATCTACTATAGGATGTTTTATTCTCTGATGATCCTTTGTCCAAGATAGTCGTTAGCAGTCAATAAATGTCTTCCATAAATGTTGTCTTGAGGAGGAAAGTCCAATAGACATTCTCTGAGAAATCCCTTGAAACTTGCTCTAGAATAAATGAAAATGGCTAGCAAATCTCTTGAAATAAATGCTGAGAGAATTTGAAAAACATTCCAAAAGCTGACTGAATTTGAATCCTCAAAGTTGTCGATCTCACAGAAAAACGTCGATCTGAGCTCTACGATCGTCGACCTGAGCTCAGAGATTGGACTGAACATCATACAGAAAACGTCGACCTGATCTCTATGATCGTCGAACTGAGCTCAGCGACTTGGAAACAAGTTGAAGGCAGATCGTCGATCTGAGCTCGAAGATCGTCGACCGGAGTTCGACGACTTAGCAGAGTTGAGCTCAGAGAGCGTCGAACGGAGTTCGACGTTTCGTCGACCTAAGCTTGATGAAAACTGTCTTTGCCTCAGCTCTAAGTCTTGAATAATGAATGGTCCTGGGGGCAGCTTCAAACCTAAGTTCTAAGCCCTAGACTCATTCTAACTTGACCTTTTCAACTATACATCTAGGTCAAACTGATTTCCTAAAAACATAGTGATCCTTGCCAAATTAGTAATAGGGTGTTCCAACAAGATCCTCTAATTACTTAATTCGTTTAAGTACCTTATTGTGTGATCGTTCAAAGGCAGTCTTTAGTTCATCCACTATACCTTGAATGATATTTACAGTGTGATTTGCCAGGCTAGGTCCTAGCGGATGATCCTAATGAATGACCTGGTCGTGCTCTGGGGGGATAGGACTCTGTGAGTCAAGATTCTCTTCTTCAGATACACTTGTGGAGCTTGTTAAATTTACGGTCTCCAGTGGAGGGATAGAGGCAGCATCTGCCAAGTTTCCATGTATACTCATCACCCCCTTCAGCATAGGATCAGGTTGTTCCTGAGGCCGGGAGGTCTCCCCCTCAACTGATGCGCCAAATCCATTTGGAACTTTTACCTGAATCTGCTCCTCAGCAACCTGCTGTTCAGTGGAATCCACATCATCCTCACTGGCAGCAATATTCTCCACATCATCCTCTTCTGCCTCCTCGTCAGTCTAATCAGTAGTGAGAGTCTCCACTGCATCCTTCACGATGAGGGTAATATCAGCAACAGTGTCTACTTGATCTGAGACCGAGGCTTCCATCTTGATGGCAGCAGAAGGGCTGGGTAATGACTCCCCCTCAGTTCCTACATGCAGCAGATCAGGAACTTCACTGGGCTCATCCGAAGGATTTCTGAACTTCGGTGCTCTGTCTTCTTCATCAACATGTGTTCCAGACGCACCCCCTTGGGCAATTCTTCTTTCCCACCTGTCAAAGACGCTCGAGTCCATCTTCTTTAGGTAGTGAAGGGGAACTCCCTTAGTCATATCAAATCTATCTCCGTCCATCTGATTCAGGTATAGACTGATGATTCTCCCGAAGTTAGGAGTACGTAGGGTATCTTTTATCTTCTCAAATAACATGGCCCCCCAGTTGAATTTCTTTCTGCACACTATAGCCATCAGGACCTTAAATATGTCACTTGAAATATGATCATGAGAGCCAGGTTTGCAGATCAAAACCTTCCCTATGATATCTGAGAGGATCTTTCCTTCTTCGTTCATGTACTTGCGTTTAATATCCTTGGTCCCTCGAGCTAATCCACAGAACAGTAGTGTCCTCGTACGATCATTTTCATCTAGATAGTCCTCTTGTACAGAGCTAGAGAGCTGGAGATGATGTGATAGTTTTGCAGCCGTCATCTTGATCCTTAGTCCTTCTATTTTACTCTTTATTAGGGTGTCCTCGTGACGCAACTTGGCGTTTGTGTACAACTCAAGAACGTCCTTGTCTAGGACCTTGCACGGGTGCTCGAGAACGAAGGAGAGCCTGACTTGTTCTAGCATCAATATGATGTTCCTGAATTCATCAGAAGCATGGGCAAAGCCTGTCCTAACCAACTCACTTCCAGTGAGGAGCCCGACCGTTGTTCGAGGAGCCATTATGAACCTAAAAGAGTTACACTCAAGGAATTAACTCTATCCAAATCTAGAGTTTGTAGGAACTGAACTAAAGGGGGAGTGATCCTTGAAAATGGTGAATCTCAAGGAAGCAACCGAAGTTACCTTTCACACAGAGGGTGCAGGGAAGGAGACGCGTAGCAGGCTGTGAGAGGAGAGTAGCCCTAGGCCGATAAGAGTCGGGGCTGAAGGTCCGGCGATGGATCGGCGAGACACCCACGTTTAGCTGATGCCGATGACGGGAACGCGGAGTTTCCGGGAGACGATGGTCGTCAATGAATCGATGATTGCAGAGCGACGGGAGGCTCGTTTCCGCAAGATTCGCAGGGAAGCAGACGGGTTTTGACTAGGGTCGACAGGAATGTGAACGGTTGGGAGACTCTTTCGCTGTTTCTGTTCGATTATACTGATCGACGGGAATTCGCCGCTATTTCCGCTATTTAAAGGCTACCGGGTCGACGGGTTAGATGCAGATTTCTGCGAATATGTGATGACCTAGGGAACCTATTTGAATACGCAACATCGCAGGGTATGGTTCATTTCCTCTTTACTTTAAACAATGTATATCAATTCTTCATGTCATGATAACTAAGTTGAGTTCATGGAAGGTTAACACTTGAAATAATCACCAGCTTTTTCTTGTTGAGTTCAAAATGTAATAATTGTAGTTGCAACTACTGGTACAAGTCACTTGAGACTCATCGGACTAATTGACACCCACTTTCACACCATATCAAGATTTTGACAGTTTATCAGTTTCCATAATAAGGATCATACGGTTATTAGCTTGCGTGTCCTTCCATATCAGGTGTGTATATATATGTAAATCTTGAAGGGGAATCTACATATGTGTTTGGATATATATATATATATATATATATATATATATATATATATCTATGCAAAGCGATTCAATTTTCGAAACTGAATGCGTGTACCTGGGATTATTAGGTTGATCGGATCCACTTTTTGAAGTTCAACGGGTATCATGTTCATGTAGGACACTACGGTTAGCCTTATCTCTTATCTCATATACTTGTTCCATAGCAAGCCTGGAACATCTCTTGTCTAGGTCCCATCATGTTCATGGGTACCTAGACTATCCTGCAAAAAAAAAAGAATTGCTTTACCTTAGGAACCCAATAGGTATTGGGTCCTAGGTTTTTTCAGCATAAAATACAACATGCTTTCCTACAGGATTTCTGTTAGGAAGGCTATCTCTTGCCAAAGGATGTGGGCATACCCTTGCCCTTGGCACAGATGGAATGTGCCAACAATCTATGGCAAAGTGACCCACTCTGCCACAGCACCAACACTCATGAATATTGTATCTCCTTTTTTGACCAGATCTACTGACTGAGTTAGTCACGATCTTAGGTCTGACAGGGGCAGAGAAGGTTCTGCTCACAGATTTACCCTTTCCACCGAGACTCGAGGGAGGGAGGATGGAGAACATGTGGTGAGTGTCCTGAGGCCTGGGAGGTGGTGCTTTCTTTTCAGTCAGCACACATCCGGGGGCCCCATTGATAGTTGCTACATGTTTGCCAACCCCCTTTCCCTGAGTCCTAGGGTGGTAAGATGTACTGTGAGAACTGGATCCAGCAATGTCATGAAGTGAGGGGCTGAGGCTGTGAAAACAAATGGTTCATAATGAGCTATGTGTATTTTCTCATGGGTAGCCATCACAGTACTTGCACTATAGGTATTTCCACTTGAGGGTTGATCATTCTTGTAGTGACCATAGTTGTTCTTATGGTCATACTTGAAGGAATGATGAATGCTCCTCCTACTCGGTGTGGGAGGTCTGTAAACAATTTCCCCATTTCTCCACGATTTTATAATTCGCGAGATCCACCCGTTTTCTCCCTTTCTCTTAATAACATCTATCTTGGAAAAGTTAGATACTATCCTCTTCTCGATTTCTTGGAGAAACTCTAGATCCGAGATCTTTGAGTCCTTCAACTTGATGGATTCCAATTGGAGGTCCATCATGATCCTTAGCTGAGCAATTTCCTTAGCTTGTTCCTCAACAAGTGAGTTGCTCATCTAAAGGGCTCTACGAAGGGAATCAAGAGTTTCAATCTTTTGATTGAAGCTGTCAATTTCCCTTACATCAACTGATGGACAAACCTCTGAACTTCTCCTGTCTTCATGAGATATAAGAGGAAAGGTGCAAGAAGAGGAAGATACATGATCCTGATTGTGCTGATCAGGGTTAGAGTGATGGTCAGAAGAGACTGATACTTCAGCTTGATCATAACTGCATTCCTCAATCTCTTCTTCAGTCTCAGATAGAGACACATGAGCCCTGATGTTGAGAGGTTGTTCTTGACTTTCATCTTCAGAGACGAGGACTCCCACATATGCTTCATCATCTTGCTGGCGTTCAGTCCCGGCAGTCTTCATTCCCTCCATGAGGTCAGAGATAGTTTGCCACATGGACTTTTCAGACTTACACTTATCCAATCTCGTAAGAGATGATCCAGACCAAATATCAGAAATGATCTGTCGAACCAGCTTGTCCAAGTTGAATAGTGAGAGCTCAGTTTCAGACATCTCTGCGGGACTCTTGGGGATTTGGAGATCCTTTTCAGAACCAGAAGCCTTCATGGGAATGAAGGGACCCTCTTCCACAATGAATAAAGCATGAGGGTCAATGGCTTCTAGATGAAACTGGACTCTCATTTCCCAGATGGGGTAATAGTCTTTGGTGTAGGCAGGCAGTCTCAGGGGAGAGACATCAATGTATATCTCTATGCTTGAGTCTTGTTTTCTTCTTGACACTAGATGCATGATCTTACTCAAGGTGTTAACCTTATTGATGAGTAACCTCCCTCTGATACCACTTGAAAGTATCTAGTGTCGATAGAATCCACCTATGGGGGGGGGGGAATATGTATCATGCAGTCTTTTGCGGAATTAAATTTACCTACACAAATTAACAAACACAACACAAAAAATACACAAAGAATTATAGTGGTTCCCTGATTTGGGTACGTCCACTTTCCGCCTTCGACCTATCTCCCACCAAGGGACGACTCGGTCTCTTCTCCAACCGGATTGAAATCCAATCCTCACCTACGGAAGGAACCCTTCCAACAATGGAGTCATAACTCCACCACCACGGGTTGCACCCAACCCTTACAACTCGGAATTAAAAATTCCTTTACAACAAAACCAAAATAGAATGTAAAAGAAAATACAAACACCGCTTTTGGAGATCCCGATGTCTTTCTTCGTTCGTTGAAGCTTTCTTTAAAGTTACGAAGAATCCACGATCGGATTTCTCTCTTGGAGAGGATCTTGTCAAGATCGGTGGCGGCAAGTGATTGCGGCGGAGATACTTTGTAGATCCAAACTTCTTGACGAAGCAAACAAGGTCTACGAACGATCTCAGTCGGATCAATCGTCTCAATCGATTCGAAATGAAGAACTAACCTAGTTCAATGAATCGGGAGATAAGAGATCTCAAGAGAGATGCATGAGACGCACTGCTAGCCTCGGTACTATCGTCGGAAGATCAGAGATGATCAGAGATTATAGGCGACGACTTCCTTGCGAGCGGCTATAGGCGATCAGCGGTTTTCCGCGATCCACTAGGTCTCGCTCGGCCTCCTTTTGATTTCCGAGATTCGATTACTGTTCATGTTCAAAATACGCAACTATATATACAAGAGCTAACCCTAATGACTGTTGTGGGGTCCACAAGGAGAAACCCTAGCCCCGACCAAAATAGCGCACGACAAGGCGGTTCAGTCCAGAGAAAGAAGAAAATTTGCCTAAGGCAAAATCGGCGAGAATCGTTGGTGATTCCCGTCGAAGTCGGCGGGAATCACTCACGATTCCCATCGATTCTGCCTTGGCCGAATTCCAGTTGGAATCCTTGTCAGCCGGAAGGAATCGGCGGGAATGCAGACTGATTCTCGTCGAATCAGCGGGAATTACTAACGATTCCCGTCGAAGTCGGCGAGAATCACTTAGTGATTCCCGTCGATTCTGCCTTGGCAGAATTTCTGTTTGGAAAACTGATAGCTGGAAGAAGTTGGCGGGAATGCAGACTGATTCTCGTCGAATCGACGGGAATCGCAAACGATTCTCGTCGAAGTCGGCGAGAATCACTTAGTGATTCCCGTTGATTTTGACTTAGAAGAATTTTCTCTTCCTTCCCTTGATGACTTGGTCTTAGACCCATCTTTGCTCCTTCTTCTGCTCTTGATCTGCCTTAACCATGTACTTGAAAATAAGTACACTCCAAATAAAGAGAGCACACGTGAGTCAACACACTGATCCGCTCAACGAGGGATTACATTGCGCAGACCCGTAGATATTGACCAACTACACCCTGACATTGGTGTGTACTTAGCTTGGAATAGCTGCAAGCACAACTTGATAGAAGATCGTCAAATACATTGTGAATCCTTCTTATATTGACTGAAGTCTTCTTCAAATCCAGGTAATTGTGGATACAATACCCAACAACACTTGTGAAGAAACTGTGTCGACACTGAAGGAGACTGTGTCGACACTCAGGCAAGCTGTGTCGACACACAGGCGAAATGTGTCGACACTTATGAAGAAGCTATGTCGACACCCAGCTGCTATGTCGACACTCAGGAAAGCTGTGTCGACACACTGGAAAAATGTGTCGACACTCAAAGCTATGTCGACACATAAAGAAACAGTTGTGTCGACATCCAGAATTGTGTCGACAACTTAAAACAGAATTGTGTCGACACTAAAAGTATCTAGTGTCAACTAAGTCCACCTATTGGGGGGGGGGAATAGGTGTGGTGCAGTCTTTTGCGGAATTAAATGTACCTGCACAAGTTAACAAACACAACACAAAACACACAAAGAATTATAGTGGTTCCCCGATTTGGGTACGTCCACTTTCCCCCTTCGACCTATATCCCACCAAGGGACAACTCGGTCACTTCTCCAAACGGATTGAAATCCAATCCTCACACTACGGAAGGAACCCTTTTCAAGAAAGGAGTCACAACTCAACCACCACGGGTTGCACCCAACCCTTACAACTAGGAATAAAAATTCCTTTACAATAAACCAAAATAGAATGTAAAAGAAAATACAAACAACGCTTTTGGAGATCCCGATGTCCTTCTTCGTTCGTTGAAGCTTTCTTGAAAGGTATGAAGAATCCACAACCAGATTTCTCTCTTGGAGAGGATCTTATAAGATCGGCGGCGGCAAGTGATTGCGGCGGCGATACTTTGTAGATCCAAACTTCTTGACAAAGCAAGCAAGGTCTACGAACGATCTCAGTCGGATCAGTCGTCTCAATCGATTCGGAATGAAGAACTAACCTCGTTCAACGAATCGAGAGACAAGAGATCTCAAGAGAGATGCGTGATACACTCGTCTTACCTCGGTAATGTCGTCGGAAGATCAAAGAAGCACTGAGATCAACGATCAATGGCGACGACGAACTTGCGAGCGGCTACAGGCGATCGGTGGTTTCCGCGATCGGCTAGGGCACGACGTCGACTGCTTTTGATTTCTCGTAACTAGTTACTGTTGAAGTTCAAAATACGCGAGTATTTATACCTGAGGCCAACCCTAAAGTCCGTTGTGGGACCCACAAGGAGAAACCCTAGCCCCGGCCGAAACAGCGCACAGCCTCTTGGTTTGGTCCAACGAACGGAGGAAAAATGCCTAAGGCAAAATCGGTGGGAATTGTTGGTGATTCCCGTCGAAGTCGGCGGGAATCATTCACGATTCATGTCGATTCTGCCTTAGCAGAATCCCTATCTAGAAAATAGTCAATCGAAAGAAATCGGCGGGAGAGGCTAGCTGATACTCGACGAATCGATGGGAATGCCGACAGATTCTCGTCGAAGTCGGCGGGAATCACTTGCGATTCCCGTCGATTCTGCCTTGGCAGAATTCCTGTTGGATAACTGTCAGCCGGAAGGAAGTTGGCGGGAATGCAGACTGATTCTCGTCGAATCGGCGGGAATCACTAACGATTCCCGTCGAAGCCGGCGAGAATCACTTAGTGATTCCCGTCGATTTTGACTTAGAAGAATTTCTCTTCCTTCCTTTGAGGACTTGGTCTTTGACCCATCTTTGCTCGTCTTATACTCTTGATCTACCTCGACCCTGTACTTAAAAATAAGTACACTCCAATAAAGAGAGCACACGTGAGTCAACACATTGATCTACTCAACGAGGGATTACGTTGCGCAGACCCATGTATATTGACCCATTGCACCCTTACATTGGTGTGTACTTAGCATGGAATAGTTGTAAGCACAACTTGATAGAAGATCGTCAAATACATTGTGAATCCATCTTAGCTTGACAGGAGTCTTTTTCAAATTCAGGTAATTGTGGATACAATACCCAACAATCTCCCCCTATTTGAAGAAGCCAAAATCCTACTAGCTAAGATGAATTACACCAACCAGAAAGATATATAAAAAAAATATGCGAGAAAAGAAATCAGAATAATAAAATTTCACGCATTCAGAACAACAATTGAATCAGCATGTGATCATATATATATATATCAAAGTGTTTATCGTTACAAGAATAGACGCACATGCATATTGAAAAATAAAAAGTTTAGATTCCAAGTCTATCCCTCCTTTTACCTCAGCATCTCTTAGTTGTTCAGCAAGGTACTTCTTGTTTTGCCTTTCAAAGAATTCCTTCAGCTTCGGGTAATACCAGGGTGGGGGGGGGGGGTGGGGAGGAGCTTTGGTCTCCACTGTGTTTGTCCTAAAGAAAATGTTTCTTTTAGCCTCATATTCTTTGTGCTTTTCCCACTCATACTGACTATATACTTCATTTCTATTAAGCTCTCCCCGCTGTTGTAGCATGAATGTATCCAGTATGATGTTCCTACACACAGTACTCCATCGTTCATTCTTAATTTCTCTGTCCTTCCTTCTTAATTAATTTCTTCTCAGCTGGAGTTTCTTTAGAAGTTCCTTCTTGAAGCTTTCTTTTCCCTTTCGCAATGGCCTCTTGATCAAATATTACACTGTGAGCAGCTTTGGCAGCGGCTTTGGCAGCCTTTCTGGCATCAGCTTCACTCAAAGGAAACTCCTCAGCACTCGCAACCTCATCAGTAGCAGTAGTAACCTCATCAGTAGGAGCAACCGAAATATGTATACCTGATGCTTGCTGAACTAGCCAATGACAACTGTCAAAAACATACTTGTTTGATTGCTAGAAGTTTTCGATCATGATTTGCTCTAACCCTGCCATCTTAGCTGTATATTCCTCCTCCACCTTTTTGGCTTCTTGAGCAATTGAGTTTGTATAAGAATGCAGTGACTCATCTATATGCTTAACATTCTGAGTAAAATCGTCCAGCAGGGTTTTCTGATTCGTGTTGAGTGTGACCATGTTGGCATCAAACAATTTGATGTTGTTGGCCACAACATGTGCATTTTGATTTACCACTATCAGATCAGCTGTATTTTTCTGTAGCCCTTGCATCAGAAGATTGACGGCAGTGTCGGCCTCAGCATACTTAGCGTCAAATCTTTGTTCCATCATATCCAGCTTGTGATTTATCTCAACAACATTCTTTAGCATCAGATCCTCTGATTGCTTAATTCGTTTAAGTACCTTATTGTGAGATCGTTCAAAGGAGGTCTTCAGTTCATCCACTATACCTTGAATGATATTTATAGTGTGATTTGCCAGGCTAGGTCCTAACGGATGATCCTGATGTGTTGATACCCTAGTTTGGATTTGAGTTCAGTCTTCTCTTTTAGTCTCTTGACCCAAGATTTATCTATGGTCAAAGGTTAGTTGTTTAGTTAGTTTGATCTAGTTGTAGAGTTATCACTTATCCAGATGAAAATTTGGTTAAGTTGTTTTTTGTTCGACTATGATCGAACGCCGCTCGACTATCGTCTATCGACTGTTCGACGATCGTCTATCAGTTGGTCGACGTTTGTCTGTCAGCAGATCGTCTATCTCTGAGTTAGTTCAACTCTTGTTAGCTCGGCGTTCTGTGGAATCTGCCTCGCCGATCGTCGAACCCCGCTCGACTTATTTTGACCAGACAGATTTCTTGATAGTTCAACTATCTGCTTGGATAGTTCTAATATCAGATAGTTCGACTATCTGTTTGATAGGTCGACTATCTATCTCCTTTGATAGTTTGACTATCTGTCTTGATAGTTCGACTATCTGTTTTGTTTGATAGTTCGACTATCTGCTTGGATAGTTCAACTATCTGATAGCTCGACTATCTGTTTGATAGGTCGACTATCTGTCTCCTTTGATAGTTCGACTATCTGTCTTGATAGTTCGACTATCTGTTTTGTTTGATAGTTCGACTATTTGCTTGGATTGTTCAACTATCTGATAGCTCGACTATCTGTTTGATAGGTCGACTATCTGTTCTGTTTGATAGTTCGACTATCTGCTTGGATAGTTCAACTATCTGATAGTTCGACTATCTGTTTGATAGGTCGACTATCTGTCTTCTTTGATAGTTCGACTATCTGTTTGATAGGTTGACTATCTGTTTTGCTTGATAGCTCGACTATCTGCCTTGATAGGTCGACTATCTGATAGCTCGACTATCTGCTCTGATAGGTCGACTATCTGCTGTGGTAGTTCGACTATCTGCTTTGATAGTTCGACTATCTGTATCGTTCGACTATCTGTTTGATAGGTCGACGATCTCTGTGCTTCGGTCGACGATCTCCGAGGGTCGTTCGATGATCGTTTGTCTGCCTTTAGTATTGTTGAATTCTGTCTCTTCTGAGATTTATTTCCTATTTATTTGGCATATTTTATAAAAGATTATTTCAGTAATTTTATGCTATCATTTCTAAGCAATACTTGCTTGCTTCATTATGCATAAGTTAAGCTTTTCGCTGACAAAGTTGTTTGTCTTATTAGTTGACATATCCTTTTGCTTTTTCTGCCATGCTGTCCTTTATAGCCGTTAGACTCAAAAGTCTTCTCTGGCCGTGAAGAGTTTCTTCTGATGTGACTTTCTGTAGTATTCTTTTATTAGATTGATTTGCAGCTTCTTAGAAAGCTTTATCCCCTTATAGGATATTTGTCTGCAGGATATGTTTTGCCTTTATGATATTTACAGCCCAGTTTGCAGATTTTAGAAGAAGACAAAGTTCAAACTCAAATTAGAGCCGTTACAAAGGCCCATATATAAAGAGCTTCTTTTAAAAGAAGAAACAATGATACACAGTAACAAGTGACACAAGATATACAGATTAAAAAGCAAGAAGAGTTACAGCTCTCAGTGATTGATACTTTCAACTGAGAAGATCATCTCTCTTCAATTTTCTTCTTCAATCCTGAGTTCATCCTGCTGCAAGGAACATTCACTCAGTGCCTCAAGAAGAAGAAGAAGAAGAAAGAAAAGCCTGTGAAGAAGAACAATCATTCTACAATCAAGAGTCTTCTTCAAGCTTATCCTTCAGAACTTCAAGACAGTTCTTTGTCTCAAGTTCAGAAGAGTTCCTGCACCTTTAAGCAAGACTTCTTCCTGGATATTCTCTAAGCCAGGGGGAGCCTTGATTCTTTAGAGCTTTCTAGCTCTGTGCAATCCACTAGCTTCTCTAATCTGTTTTAACAATAGAGAAGAAACTTTAACTCTCTCAACCTCCTGTATAAAGGGTTATTACTCCCTTCAAAAGTGAACCTTGGTGGCAGGGCACCTGATCAAAAACCTGTGTTGGATTTTGAGCTCCTGATCAAAAGCTCAAAGGGTTTACTTGATCTACCTGAAGCAGATCAGTTGGTGGCAGGGCACCTGAACAAAAACCTGTAGTGGATTCCTACCAGGGTGGTAGAAGAGTGGACATATCTATTTAGAGGGAACCACTATAAACTTCTTGTGTCGTCTGTATTGCTTCATTTAATTCATTGCACTATGGCCGTGAGTAGAAATAACTAGGATTGCTAGTTACTGTGATAGGACCAAAGCTCAACTGTAATTACAGTTAGTTTTCTCTAGTGCACTTCACTTTGTGTTAGGCTCTAGGGTTTCAAATATCTATAAACTCTTTCCGCAAATTAACTCTAAGGGAGTTGAGTAGGGTGTAATAATTTTTGAATACTCTATTCACCCCCCTCTAGAGTTGTATCTATCCTCACTTTCAATTGGTATCAGAGGGAGATTGTCTGACTGTACAGGCTAACACCTGAGTCACAAGATCCTGATAGATACCAAGCTTATAGATATTCACTTCATGGCCCAGTCCAAGGATTACTCTAGCACCAGACCTCCAGCTTGCAACTTAGCTAAGTTTAGCATCTGGAAGGCAAGAATCAAATTATATATGAACTCAATTGATGAAGACATTTTTTCTTCTATTTTGACAGGACCTCCAGCACCTCCTGCTGCAGCCACTGCTACAACATCTACAAATCTCAGTGCAGTGCCTCCTCCAGACTACAATGATGCTTACAAGAAGGCAAAGATAATTAATGTCAAAGCTATGAACATTCTGGCTCAGACTATGTCTGATGAAATCTTCCAGAAAGTGGCTGATTGCACCTCTGCAAAAGCCATGTGGGACTCACTGAACCAGATTGTAGCTGGTTCAGCTGATGAAAGGAAGGACAGAAGGTCCAACCTTATATCCCAGTATGAAAACTTCAAGAAAACTGAAGCTGAATCAGTTGAAGCTATGTACACAAGGCTCAACTCAATCATCAATGAGCTGAGAACTCTTGATAAGGAGATTACATTGACAGAGGTCAATGATAAGATACTGATGTGCTTCCCAAGCATATGGGATTTCAGAATCTGTCCTATCAAGGAGGCCAGAAGTACAACTGAAATCTCAACAAAAGCTCTCTTTGGCAAGCTCAAGTCTTTTGAGCAAGTGCTGAAGACCAGGGAAGCTGGGGCTGAAGCAAAGACTCCAACTCCAGCAAGAAAAGAGCAAACTCTTGCTCTTAAAGCTGCTGATGCTTCTAAAGAAAGCCAATCCAATGAGGAACTGATGGCACTCTTTGCCAAAAGGTTTCTCAAGATGGGAAGAAAAGACTTCAGAAAGAAATCTTCAAGAAATGAAGATAAACTAAGGTATGACAGATCTCCTGCTAAAGAAATTATTTGTTATGGTTGCAGGAAACCTGGACACATTCTACCAGAGTGTCCAGAGGAAAAGAGCAAAGAAAAGAGAAAGGAGAAAGAACATCACAAGAAACACTCCAAGTCGTCCTCCTACAAGAATAAGAAGAAAGAAAAAGGATTTGTTGCTGAAACTTGGAGTGATTTAGATGAGGAATCTTCCTCCTCAAGCTCCAGTGAAGATGAGGAAGAAAAGAAGGCAAATGAAATCTGCCTTATGGCAATTGATGCCTGCAGCAATCACTCAGCTGCAGAGAGTTCTGATGATGATGAAGAAATGCCTACAGAAGATCAGGTATTGTCTTCATATGACTTTTCTTCTTCTGAATTTAAAACTGAGTTTAAATCCCTTTGCTTAGATTTAATTAGTTCAGAAAAGGAGATTAAGGAACTTAGAAATAAGTTAGCAGAATCAGAATCTATTTCCATTAAAAATGCTAGGTTAGAAGCAGAACTCACTAAGTCTAGTGAAGAAATAAAGTTTCTTAAAAATGAACTAGCAAAGTCCAAGAGATTAGAATAATCTTTGAATGATAGAAGCCTTAAGCTGCTAGAAATCACTAGCATGACAAACACTAGGTCAGACAATAATAAGCTAGGCTTAGGAGCCTCATCAAGTGAACCTCGTTTGGTTCTTAAAAATCATCTTTCAACTCCAGTGAACTTTATTTCAGCTGATGGAATAAAGAACACTGAGCAAGTAAAACAAGTTAATCAAGCCTTAAATAAAGCTAAGAGAGAAAAGAGAAAGCAAAAATTTAAGGAGCTACAAAAAGCGTCGAACGCTGCTCGGCGATCGAAGGCTCGATGGTCGAACGATGCTCGACGATCTGAGCATCAATCGTCGAACGCCGATCGACGATTTCAATTTGACTTTCAAAATAATAACCAGAACCTTAGAAACCCTAATATAAATAGAAAACCTAGGTTTGTGGACCCATTAACTGCTTGGAGCATCCCACCTAGAAGATCTTACCCTTTAGGTTATAAACCCCAACCTGCTTATTCCTTCATTTCAAGTTTTCATTATGTAAAGAATAATGGACCCAAGGTTATCTGGGTCCACAATATCTAATTGTCTATTCTGCAGGTGAAGACCTATCCATATACTAAAGACAAATGGTATTTGGATAGTGGCTGTTCCAAACACATGACAGGAAATAAAGACAATCTGTCAAGATTCAAGGCCAAGCTTGAACCAAAGGTGATCTTTGGGGATTCTAGCTATGGTCAAACAGAAGGATATGGTAGGATTACCATTGGAGCAGTAACTTTCAAGAGGGTTGCATATGTAACTGGACTAAAGCATAACCTTATCTCAGTAAGTCAGTTATGTGATGCAGGGTATCAGGTTTCTTTCACTAACTCTCTCTGTAATATTACTTTAAATAGTAATGTTGTGTTAGTAGGTATTAGACAAGGTAATATTTATTTAGTAGATTTTAATTCAACCCATTCTGAAATCTGTTTATTTAATGAAGTAACAAATAACAACACCTTATGGAATATGAGGCATAGCCATGTTAACCTCAAGAACATATCTAGGTTATCTAAATACCATCTTGTTAGAGGTTTACCTTCTTGCCCCTACAAGAAGGAGAGCCTATGCAAGGCTTGTCAATTAGGCAAGCAAACCAAAAATTCCTTTAAATCTGTAAATAAAAGTGATTCACCTAGAATCCTGTATTTATTACATTTGGACCTTTTTGGCCCAATAAATGTACAGAGTCTAGGAGGGAAGTATCGCACTTTAGTAATTGTAGACGACTTCTCTAGATTCACTTGGGTGTTCTTCTTGAGAACTAAGGCTGATAACTTCAAAGTTCTTACAGATTTTCTACTATGTGTGCAGACTGAGTATTCTACTCATGTTGCCTTGATCAGAAGTGATCATGGTACTGAGTTTGATTCTCTTCTCATGCAAGAATTCTGTGAGAAAGAAGGTATCAAACATAGCTTCTCTGCTCCTAGAACTCCCCAACAAAATGGGGTAGTGGAAAGGAAGAATAGAACCCTGATTGAAGCTGCTGGTACATTATTGGCAGATGCTAACATGCCTCTTTCTTATTGGGCAGAAGCTGTTTGCACAACTAATTATGTCTTGAACAGAAGTCTGATACACAAGCTTAAGAGTAAAACTCCTTATGAGTTGCTTAAAGGAAAGAAACCTAAAATTAATTATTTTAGAATATTTGGTTGTGTAGTATACATTCATAATAATAATAAAGAATACCTTAGAAAGTTTGAAGCAAAAACTTCAATGGGAATTTTTCTTAGATATTCCCAAGTAAGCAAAGCTTATAGGTTATTTAATAAATCAACTTCTAAAATTGAGGAATCTGTACATGTTTCTTTTGATGAATCTCAGATGTTTTACAAGGAGAAGGAAACTTCCCCTTCCTCAAGTTCATTGCAGGTACCAGAATCTAGTCAAGATGTCACTCAAGAGATTCTCCATCTATCAACTCTTCATATCACTGATTCAGACAGTGAAGAAGACTTTGCAGAAGCAGTTGCTGTACCACCAACAGTTGATCCAATTCCACCTGAGAAATTAATCCCAACTGTTGTTGGAGATCACATCCCACCTACTGATATTGTCACACTTAGAGATCATCCTACATCTCAAGTGAATGGAGACATATCAGCTGGTGTACAAACAAGACATCAATTAAGACAAGATGTGATGCATGCTTGTTTCCTTTCACAGGTTGAGCCCCTCACCATAAAAGATGCTGAGCTAGATCCCCACTAGATCATTGCTATGCAAGAGGAACTCAATCAGTTTGAAAGATGTAAAGTATGGACTTTGGTTCCAAGACCTAAAGACCAACTGATCATAGGAACCAAGTGGGTGTTGAGAAACAAGTTGGATGCAAATGGAATTATTGTAAGGAACAAAGCTAGGCTTATAGCTCAGGGCTACAGATGGGAGGAAGGTATAGATTATGACCAAACCTTTGCTCCTGTTGCAAGGCTAGAGGCAATAAGGATCTTTCTAGCCTATGCAGCCTATATGAAGTTTAAGGTCTTTCAGATGGATGTCAAGAGTGCCTTTCTAAATGGTGAGCTAAAGGAAGAGGTATTTGTTGAATAACCACCTGGGTTTGTTTCTTCAACTCAGCCCTCATATGTATATAAGTTGCAAAAAGCTCTTTATGGACTTAAACAAGCACCCAGAGCCTGGTATGAGACTCTAGCTAGTTTCTTGTTAGAGCATAACTTTGTTAGGGGAGTAGTCGATAGAACCCTTTTCGTTAAGCACCACAAGGACACAATCCTGTTAGTTCAAGTGTATGTGGATGATATTATTTTTGGCTCTACTGATCCTAAACTGTGCAAAAAGTTCTCTGACTTGATGCATTCTAAGTTTGAGATGAGTAGTATGGGTGAGCTGTCTTACTTTCTTGGTCTCTAAGTAAAGCAAGACGCTGATGGCATCTTCATCTCCCAATCCAAATATGCCAAGGAATTGGTAAAGAAGTTTGGGATGGCTGATGCTTCAGCAATGCATACACCTATGGATACTAATGTAGTTATAGATTCTGATGATCAGGGTAAGTCAGTTGATCAGAAGAACTATAGGGCCATTGTTGGTTCCCTATTGTATTTAACTGCAAGTAGACCAGATATAATGTTTGCTACATGCCTATGTGCTAGATTCCAGGTCAAACCCAAGGAATCTCATCTGATTCTTCTCAAGAGAATCTTGAGATACCTGAAGGGATGTCCAAATTTAGGACTATGGTACCCAACTGAATCAGAATTTGAGTTAATTGGATACTCTGATTCTGACTATACTGGTTGTAGAGTTGACAGGAAAAGTACCTCAGGAACTTGTCAGTTCGTGGGAGAGAGATTGGTCTCTTGGTTCTATAAGAAGCAGACTTCTGTCTCAACTTCAACTGCAGAGGCTGAATATATAACAGCTGCTAGTTGTTGTTCACAGATCCTGTAGATTCAAAACCAGCTTTTGGATTATTGGCACACACACAAGAACACAAAAATCATGTGTGACAGTACTAGTGCTATCTCCATTGCACAAAATCCTGTGTACCACTCTAGAACCAAGCACATTGAGATTAGACACCATTTCCTGAGAGATTGTGTGGAAAAGAACAAGATCAGCCTTGAGTTCATATCCACTGACCTTCAGAGAGGTGATATTTTCACCAAGCCCTTAGATGAACAGAAGCATCTGTTCTTTTTGGTTCAACTAGGCATGATTAATGGAAAAGACTAAGTGTGACGTCTGCCTTTGTTGAAACCTGCTTGAAGATCGTCGAACGATGCTCGAAGATCGTCGAACGGATCAAGCCTATCGTCGACCTATGGTTGATGATGGCTTATCTGCTTGAAGATCGTCGACTGACGTTCGAAGATCGTCGAACAGGTCGAGCCTATCGTCGATCTATGGTTGACGACAACTTGTTTGTTTGCGAAGACAGAAATAGTCGAACGATTGATCGACTACTCTGCTTTAGGAAACGATCATCGAACGACCGTTAGACCATCGTCTCTAGTATCTGTTAAAATAGATCGACGATTGCTGTTTTAATATAAAACCGATGGTCGATCTAGGTTAAGAGATCGTTCTTTTTATCGTCGACGGAGATTGTCTTTTCGTATTCCGTCTTTCTGCTTGAGCCCTGCCTCGCGCTCTCTGTCGTTTCGCCTTCGTCGTCTCTCTCGTCTTCTCCAACCCTATTGATGGCGATTGCTCCAGCCCTTCTGTCGGTGGTGAAGTTCGATGCTGGCTTCAGCGTAGACTTTGACTCTTTCAGCGCTTGTGAGTCTGTGATAGTAGAAATCCTCCAACTCTGCAAGGATCAAGGATTGGAAAGGATCATGTCCACAAGAATCAAGATAAATATCCAAGAGATTAAAGAGTGGGCTTTCACTTCGTCTTCCAATGACGAATCTATGACTGGAACGATAGGCGGAGAAGAGGTAATTCTGACTCCCGCCATTTTAACTGATATTTTTGGTTTATTGAATGGTGAAGAAGATTATGAGCAAGATACTCCAGAATTTGGGAGAATGTTGACTGAATTAGGACATGCCGAAGTCATTCCTTCTAAGCTGCTAAAGGTTAACTTTCCGTTGAAGATAAAGTTCTTGGCTGAACTAGTCGGAAAAGTGCTTCTGGGCAAGCACTCTGCCCATGATAACATAACCAGGCAACAGTTTGCCCTGATGTGTGCCATTGTGAACAAGAAACAGATTAATTGGGCAGGAGTTATGTTTGATTTGATAAGAAAGAAGAATAGCAAGAAGGAAGTCACCCTGGGTAGGGTGCTTGGGATATTTCTAAGAGAGAAATATCCCCATCTGTTGGTTACAGTCTCTACATCCATCAATGCCAGCAAAAAGATGATCCAACTTTGTTTGTTAAATGGAAAAGGAGCTTTCTGAAGCCTTCTCCTGCAGGGGTAGCTCCAGCTGTGTCTGAGAGCACAAGGACTGTTTCAGTCACTCCCCTCCTTCATGAAGCAGGCTCAGCCATTCTCTCCTTTCCATCCACTTCTTCTGCATTACCATCCACTTCTACTGAAGTGCCACCATCTACTTCAATTACAGTTCCATCTACTTTAATTGAAGTACCATCTTCTGCCTCTCTTCTTCTTGATTCCTCCACAATTCTCCATGCATCATCACCAGCATCTCCACTCCCTTCTCATCTTGCTAGGATCTCTCATCCTAGTTTTGATTTATTGGTCTCTGAGCTATCCACTCCTCCTCAGTCACCAATTCCTCATTTAGATCATATTGATCTTCTTGCATCCACCCATCAATCACCAGTTCACTCTCTATCTCATCAGGAGAACACCATCCCTGATGTTCATCCATCTACTGTGATTCCCCCACCTTCATTTGAAATAACCCCAGCCTTCATTTCAAGCATATTGGAGCTAATTACTCCTTCAATCAAAATCATGATTGAAGAAGCAATTGCTCCTCTCGTTTCTTCCATCTCTACCTTATCATCTTTCATTCTAGCCCTCTCCAAATCTGCTGAGCCATCTTCAGTTAGGGGTCTGACTTCAGTTTCTACTGAAATCAGGCAGGGGGAGATGTTCGAGGAAGATGCCTCAGGACTGCCTCTTATTTCTCGTCCAGCAGAGCCCCAAGCTCAGATTCAAGAAGTAACAACAGCTCCAGATGTCATTGCAACATCCTCTGAAGTTCCAGCACCAGCTCGCAAGCCTTCTGATGTTACAATGGAAGCAGAATTTGCGTTCAAAGTATGTCTCGAAGAAGCTTCTACTCCCTTAGTTGCTCGTTTCCTAGAAGGAGTCATTACCTCCTTTCTAGATGACATGTGGGAATTAGAATGCTCTGAAGAGACTCCTGAAGGTAATTCTTTTACTTATTTTCTCGACTTGATAATTGACATGTTAGTATGGGAATACCTAGAACGGATGATTCAATTTCATTTAGCAAATCTGTATTCCTGATACTACAGATCTAGTGGAAGAAGTTCAAGCGGCTCTAGAACCAGTGTCACAACCTGCTCAAGAACCAGTGCAAGAATCTGCTAATCAAGAGCCTGTATCTTCTCCTCCAGCTCAGGTAGCTGTGAATGATGAACTGGTCCTCATGACAGTTGCAGCTGAGATAGAGAAAGTTTCAGATATTCAAGAAGAAAAGTCTACAGTCTGGGATGACACCCCAAGACTGGATCTGGATACTCTTCTGGCACAGGATGCCTTGGCTGAAGAGAAAGAAAAAGCTGCTTTAAAAGATAGAGAAAAAGCTGTGCAAGAAGCTTTTGATCCTTATGATCATCCTCCATCATCTAATTTTGAGGATGAGGATGACTCTTATGACTCAGAAGAATCTAAGAAAAAGAAATCTGCTAAAAGAAAAATAAAAGCTGTTGCTCCTCCTCCACCTAACCCTGACCATGACATTCCTTATTACATCTTGAAAGGAATAGATCCCAAGTCCAAAGAGTATCAACATTGGATGGGATTCTCCAAGAATCAACAAAAGCTAAGAAAGAAATCCAAAAGGTATGACAGTCCAGCTCCAAAATGGACCCCTAGAGGTCCTCCTCCTCCACCTCCCAGTTCAGGAGCTTCTGGTAATTTGTCTGCAAATCCTTCAGCCCCGTCTGCTAGATTTACTCCATCTCAATCTCATCAAGGGAAAAGCAATCCAGGATATCAAAGCAGATCCCAATCTGGATATCAAAGGCAAGATGCTGATACAAGAGAACAAGTAAAGGAGGTAGTTTATCAGAAACCAACCTTTTCTCCTCCTCCTTCCAAAGAAACCAAGAGCATATCTTCCTCAAAGCCAGCTCATGTAAAGAAAACTGATTCAAAAGGTAAAAGAGTTATTTTCTCTGAAAAATCGAGTAAGAAATATGCTGAGTTTGCTCCTCCTTCTTCCCTAGTTATTCAGGAAAATAGAGAGCCAGCTGCAAGCATGTTAGATCTTTCTACTAAATTTAAAGCTGTAAAACCTTTAGATCCAACTTGTGAAAATGTTTATGAAAGTCAAGAGCTTGATCCTGATTTCAGGATGGCTAGATTTCTTGAACTAGTTGGATCAGCCCAGATTAGAAAAGCCAAAGCAGAAGGAAAAGATATTATAGGATTAACGACTATGTCTAAATTCAAAAAGAAGGAGCTAGATAAATTCTAGGTTAGAACTGAGGTCTTTGACCCTTCAAAATATATGGAAAAGCATCCTGAAGCAGTAGTTCCAAGAACAGAAGAATCTAGAATTATTGGAGAACAAGATCTAAAGTTATCAAAGAAAGAAGCGTTAGACCCTTTCAGAAAAATTTCTTTTCTTCCTAGTTCCTCTGTATCTAAACCAGATTCTGATGCTTCTTAAATTTTATTGATTGACAGTTATTTATTTGTTTGTTTGATTGATGCTATCTGCTGCTTAGATTTTTCCTTTCCTGTATTGTTTTTATCTCCAGTAGTTTGTTTTGTGTGTTTTGTTGTTGAGAGACTTAACTCAAATAGGGGGAGATTGTTGGTACCCTAGTTTGGATTTGAGTTCAGTCTTCTCTTTTAGTCTCTTGACCCAAGATTTATCTATGGTCAAAGGTTAGTTGTTTAGTTAGTTTGATCTAGTTGTAGAGTTGTCACTTATCCAGATGAAAATTTGGTTTAGTTGTTTTTTGTTCGACTATGGTCGAACGCCGCTCGACTATCGTCTATCGACTGTTCGACGATCGTCTATCAGTTGGTCGACGTTTGTCTGTCAGCAGATCGTCTATCTCTGAGTTAGTTCAACTCTTATTAGCTCGACGTTCTATGGAATCTGCCTCGCCGATCGTCAAACCTCGCTCGACTTCTTTTGACCAGACAGATTTCTTGATAGTTCAACTATTTGCTTGGATAGTTCAAATATCTGATAGTTCGACTATCTGTTTGATAGGTCGACTATCTGTCTCCTTTGATAGTTCGACTATCTTTCTTGATAGTTCGACTATCTGTTTTGTTTGATAGTTCGACTATCTGCTTGGATAGTTCAACTATCTGATAACTCGACTATCTGTTTGATAGGTCGACTATCTGTCTCCTTTGATAGTTCGACTATCTGTCTTGATAGTTCGACTATCTGTTTTGTTTGATAGTTCAACTATCTGCTTGGATAGTTCAACTATCTGATAGCTCGACTATCTGTTTGATAGGTCGACTATCTGTTCTGTTTGATAGTTCGACTATCTGCTTGGATAGTTCAACTATCTGATAGTTCGACTATCTGTTTGATAGGTCGACTATCTGTCTTCTTTGATAGTTCGACTATCTGTTTGATAGGTCGACTATATGTTTTGCTTGATAGCTCGACTATCTGCCTTGATAGGTCGACTATCTGATAACTCGACTATCTGCTCTGATAGGTTGACTATCTGCTGTGGTAGTTCGACTATCTGCTTTGATAGTTCGACTATCTGTACCGTTCGACTATCTGTTTGATAGGTCGACGATCTCTGTGCTTCGGTCGACGATCTCCGAGGGTCGTTCGACGATCTTTTGTCTGCCTTTAGTATTGTTGAATTCTGTCTCTTCTGAGATTTATTTCCTATTTATTTGGCATATTTTATAAAAGATTATTTCAGTAATTTTATGCTATCATTTCTAAGCAATACTTGCTTGCTTCATTATGCGTAAGTTAAGCTTTTCTCTGACAAAATTGTTTGTCTTATTAGTTGACATATCCTTTTGCTTTTTCTGCCATGCTGTCCTTTATAGCCGTTAGACTCAAAAGTCTTCTCTAACCGTAAAGAGTTTCTTCTAATGTGACTTTCTCTAGTATTCTTTTATCAGATTGATTTGCAGCTTCTTAGAAAGCTTTATCCCCTTATAGGATATCTGTCTGCAGGATATGTTTTGCCTTTATGATTTTTGCAGCCCAGTTTGCAAATTTCAGAAGAAGACAAAGTTCAAACTCAAATTAGAGCCGTTACAAAGGCCCATATATAAAGAGCTTCTTTTTAAAGAAGAAACAATGATACACAGTAACAAGTGACACAAGATATACAGATTAAAAAGCAAGAAGAGTTACAGCTCTCAGTGATTGATACTTTCAACTGAGAAGATCATCTCTCTTCAACTTTCTTCTTCAATCCTGAGTTTATCCTACTGCAAGGAACATTCACTCAGTGCCTCAAGAAGAAAAATAAGAAGAAGAAAAAAAGCCTGTGAAGAAGAACAATCATTCTACAATCAAGAGTCTTCTTCAAGCTTCTCCTTCAGAACTTCAAGATAGTTCTTTGTCTCAAGTTCAGAAGAGTTCCTGCACCCTGAAGCAAGACTTCTTCCTGGATATTCTCTAAACCAGGTGGAGCCTTGATTCTTTAGAGCTTTCTAGCTCTGTGCAATCCACTAGCTTCTCTAATCTGTTTTAACAATAAAGAATAAACTTTAACTCTCTCAACCTCCTGTATAAAGGGTTATTACTCCCTTCAAAAGTGAACCTTGGTGGCAGGGCACCTGATCAAAAACCTGTGTTGGATTTTGAGCTCCTGATCAAAAGCTCAAAGGGTTTACTTGATCTACCTGAAGCAGATCAGTTGGTGGCAGGGAACCTGAACAAAAACCTGTAGTGGATTCCTACCAGGGTGGTAGAAGAGTGGACGTACCTATTTAGAGAGAACCACTATAAACTTATTGTGTCGTCTGTGTTGCTTCATTTAATTCATTGTACTGTGGCTGTGAGTAGAAATAACTAGGATTGCTAGTTGCTGTGATAGGACCAAAGCTCAACTGTAATTATAGTTAGTTTTCTCTAGTGCACTTCACTTTGTGTTAGGCTCTAGGGTTTCAAATAACTATAAACTCTTTCCACAAATTAACTCTAAGGGATTTGAGTAGGGTGTCATAATTTTTGAATACTATATTCACCCCCCCTTTAGAGTTGTATCTATCCTCACTTTCATGATGTATGTCCTGGTCGTGCTCTGGGGGGATAGGACTCAGTGAGTTAGGATTCTTTTCTTCAGATACACTTGTAGAGCTTGATAGATTCACGGTCTCTTGAGTGGGATTGGGGCAGCCTCTGCCATTTTTCCATATATACTCATCATCCCCTGCCGGGAGGTCTCCCCCTCAATTGTTGTGCCAGATACATCAGGAACTTTTACCTGAACCTGTTCCTCAGAGGGGAGATCAACATCAATCTCCCTCATGGTCATTTCATTTCCATCTTGCTCATTTTTCAAATCATCAGCGGCAGCATTCTCCACATCATCCTCATCAGCAGCAGCATTCTCCACATCATCCTCATCAGCAGCAGCATTCTCCATATCATCCTCTACTTCCTCCTCGTTATCCTGATCAGTAGCGAGGGTATCCACTGCATCCTTTGCGATCAGGGTAATATCAGAAATGGCGTCTGCTTGATCTGAAACTGAGACTTCCATCCTGATGGCAGCAGAAGGACTGGGTACTGAATCCCCCTCAGTTCCTGCATGCAGTAAATCAGGAACTTCACTAGGCTCATCAAAAGGATTTTTGAACTAGTGAGCTCTGTCTTCTTCATCAACACGTGTTCCAGATGCACCCCCTTGGGCAATTCTTCGTTCCCACCTATCAAAGACGCTAAAGTCCATCTTCTTTAGGTAGTGAAGGGGAACTCCCTTAGTCATATCAAATCTGTCTCCGTCCATCTGATTCAGGTATAGACTGATGATTCTCCCGAAGTTAGGAGTACATAGGGTATCTTTTATCTTCTCAAATAACATGGCCCCCCAGTTGAATTTCTTTCTGCACACTATAGCCATCAGGATCTTAAACATGTCATCTGATATATGATTATAAGAGCCAGGTTTGTAGATCAGAACCTTCCCTATGATATCTGAGAGGAGCTTTCCTTCTTCGTTCATGTCCTTGCATTTTATAGCCTTTGTCCCTCGAGCTAATCCACAGAACAGTAGTGTCCTCGCATGATCATTTTCATCTAGATAGTCCTCTTGTACTGAGCTGGTGAGCTGGAGGTGATGTGATAGTTTTGCAGCAGTCATCTTGATCCTTAGTCCTGTTATCTTACTCTTTATTAGGGTGTCCTCCTGACGTAGCTTGGCGGTTGCGTAAAACTCAAGGACTTCCTTGTCTAGGACTTTGCACGGGTGCTCGAGAAAGAAGGAGAGCCCGGCTTGTTCTAGCATCAATATGATGTTCCTGAATTCATCAGAAGCATGGGCAAAGCCTGTCCTAACCAACTCACTCCCAGTGAGGAGCCCGGCCGTTGTTCGAGGAGCCATTATGAACCTAAACATGTTACACTCAAGGAATTAACTATAACAAAATCTAGAGTTAGTAGGAACCAACTAGAAAGGGGGAAAGATCCTTGAAAATGGACTTGAAAGTGGAGCTAATGAAGCACTTGAGAGTGGAGCTAAAGATTTATGGAAGAACAGTCATTACCTTTTACTCGGGGGGGTGACAGGTAGGAAATGCGAGGCAGGCGGTGAGCGGAGAGAAGCCCTAGTCCGATGAGAAGCTTGCGTCGGGATGGAAGACTAACGGTGGACTACAATCGACGGGAGCGACGAGAGCGACGGGATTCGACGAGAGGTAGACACGATTTCGCAGGTTCTGCGGGGAAGCTGTTTCCACAGAGTTGACGGGAATACGAAGGGTCGGGAGGGGAAATTCCTCTATTTCCGCTATTTATTTTCGAAATTTGTCGCTGTTTCCGATATTTCTGCTGGTTGTGGAGATTTCCGATATTTCTGCTATAGATTTTTCTGCTATGTTCGCACGATTATTATAATCGACGGGAATCATGCTAAATTAAGGCTACCGGGTTGACGGTTTAGATGCGGATATCCGCAAATATGCGATGACATAGGGACTGTTGAAGAACCTATTTGAATACGCAACATCGCAAGGTATGGTTTATTTCCTCTTTCCTTAAAAAAATGGACATCAAGTTGTCATTTCATGATAGCTAAGTTGATTTCATGGAAGGTTAACACTAGAAATAAACACCGGCTTATCCTTGGTGGATTCAAAATGTAATAATTGTAGTTGCAACTATTGGTACAAGTCACTTGAGATTCATAGGACCATTTGACACCCACTTTCTCACCATATCAGGATTTTGACAGTTTATCAGTTTCCACAATAAGAATCATACGATTATTAGCTTGCGTGTCCTTCCATATCAGGTGTGTGAATATATATATATATATATATATATATATATATATATATATATATGTATATCTTGAAGGGGAATCTACATATGTGTTTGGATATATATATATATATATATATATGTAATGCGATTCAATTTTCGAAACTGAATGCGCGTACCTGGGATTATTAGGTTGATCATTCGGATCCTCAATTTGAAATACGAAGGGTATCATGTACAAGTAGGACACTGTGGTTAGCATTATCTCTTATCCCATATACTTGCTCCATAGCAAGCCTGGAACATCTCTTGTCTAGGTCCCATCAGGTTCATGGGTACCTAAACTATCCTGCAAAAAAGAATTACCTTACCTTAGGAACCCAATATGTATTGGGTCCTAGGTTCTTGTCACCATAAAATACAGCATGCCTTCCTACAGGATTTCTGTCAGGAAGGCTGTCTCTTGCCAAACGATGTGGACATACCCTTGCCCTTGGCGCATAAGGATTGCGCCAACAATCTATGGCAAAGTGACCCACTCTGCCACAGCACTAACACTCATGAATATTTTACCTCCTTTTCTAACCAGGTCTATTAACGGAGTTAGTCATGACCCTGGGTCTGAAGGAGACAAAACTGGAACTGCTCTCAGATTTATCTTTTCCACCGAGACTCGAGGAAGGTCTGATGGTGAACATGTGGTGAGTATCATAAGGCCTAGAGGATGGTGCTTTCTTTTCAGCCAGCACAGATCCGGGGGCCCCAGTGATGCTTGCTACATGTTTGCCAACTCCCTTTTTCTTTGTCCTAGGGTGGGTAGAAGTTCTGCGTGAGCTGGTTCCAGCAATGTCATGAAGTGAGGGGGCTTAGGCTATAAACACAAACGGTTCATAATGAGACATGTGTATTTTCTCATGGGTAGCCATCACAGCACTTGCACTATGGGTGTTTCCACTTGAGGGTCGATCATTCTTGCAGTGACCATAGTTGTTCTTATGGTCATACCAGAAGGAATGATGAATGCCCCTCCTACTCGTGTGGGAGGTCTGTCATCAATTGATGGACAAACCTCTGAACTTCTCCTGTCTTCAGGAGATACAAGAGGAAAGGTGCAAGAAGAGGAAGATACTTGATCCTGATTGTGCTGATCAGGGTTAGAGTGATGGTCAGCAGAGACTGATACTTCAGCTTCATCACAACTACATTCCTCAATCTCTTCTTCAGTCTCAGATAGAGACACAGGAGCCCTGATGTTGAGAGGTTGTTCTTGACTTTCATCTTCAGAGATGAGGACTCCCACATATGCTTCATCATCTTGCTGGCCTTTAGTCCCGACAGTCTTCATTCCCTCCATGAGGTCAGATATAATTTGCCACATGGACTTTACAGTCTTGCACTTATCCAAACTTGTAAGAGAAGAACCTGACCAAATATCAGAGATGATCTGTCGTACCAGCTTGTCCAAGTTGAATTGTGAGATCTCAGTTTCAGACATCTCTGCGGGACTCTTAGGGATTTGGAGATCTTCTCCAGAGTCAGAAGCCTTCATGGGAATGAAGGGACCCTCTTCCAGAATGAATAAAGCACGGGGGTCAATGGCTTCTAGATAAAACTGAACTCTCATTTTCCAGATGGGAAAATATTCTTTTGTGCATGCATGCAGTCTCAGGGGAGAGACATCAGTGTACAGCTCCATGATTGAGTCTTGTTTTCTTCTTGACACTAGACACGGGATCTTACTCAAGGTGTTAACCTTATTGATGAGCAACCTCCCTCTGATACCACTTGAAAGTATCTAGTGTCAACTAAATCCACCTATGGGGGGGAATAGGTGTCCTGCAGTCTTTTGTGGAATTAAATGTACCTGCACAAGTTAACAAACACATCACATAACACACAAAGAATTATAGTGGTTCCCCGATTTGGGTACGTCCACTTTCCCCCTTCGACCTATATCCCACCAAGGGACAACTCGGTCACTTCTCCAAACGGATTGAAATCCAATCCTCACACTACGGAAGGAACTCTTCCAACAAAGGATTCACAATTCCACCACCACGGGTTGCACCCAACCCTTACAACTAGGAATAAAAATTCCTTTACAATAAACCAAAATAGAATGTAAAATAAAATACAAACAACGCTTTTGGAGATCCCGATGTCCTTCTTCGTTTGTTGAAGCTTTCTTGAAAGATACTAAGAATCCACAACCGGATTTCTCTCTTGGAGAGGATCTTGTCAAGATCGGCAGCGACAAGTGATTGCGGCGGCGATACTTTGTATATCCAAACTTCTTGACGAAGCAAGCAAGGTCTACGAACGATCTCAGTCGGATCAGTCGTCTCAATCGATTCAGAATGAAGAACTAACCTTGTTGAACAAATCGAGAGACAAGAGATCTCAAGAGAGATGTGTGAGACGCTCGTCTTGCCTCGGTACTGTCGTCGGAAGATCAAAGAAGCACTGAGATCAACGATCAATGGCGACGACGAACTTGCGAGCGGCTACAGGCGATCAGCTAGGGCACGGCGTCGACTGCTTTTGATTTCTCGTGAATAGTTACTATTGAAGTTCAAAATACGCTAGTATTTATACCTGAGGCCAACCCTAAAGTCCGTCGTGGGACCCACAAGGAGAAACCCTAGCCCCGGACGAAACAGTGCACAACCTCTTGGTTCGGTCCAGCGAACGGAGGAAAAATGCCTAAGGCAAAATCGGCGGGAATCGTTGGTGATTACCGTCGTAGTCGGCGGGAATCATTCACGATTCTTGTCGATTCTGCCTTAGCAGAATCCCTATCTAGAAAACAGTCAGCCGAAAGAAATCGGCGGGAGAGGCTAGCTGATACTCGACGAATCGACGGGAATGCCGACAGATTCTCGTCGAAGTCGGCGGGAATCACTTGTGATACCCGTCGATTCTTCCTTGGCAGAATTCCTGTTGGATAACTGTCAGCCGGAAGGAAGTCGGCGGGAATGCAGACTGATTCTCGTCGAATCGGAGGGAATCACTAACGATTCCCGTAGAAGTCTGCGAGAATCACTTAGTTATTCCCGTCGATTTTGACTTAGAATAATTTCTCTTCCTTCCTTTGAGGACTTGGTCTTTGACACATCTTTGCTCCTCTTCTGCTCTTGATCTACCTCGACCCTGTATTTAAAAATAAGTACACTCCAATAGAGAGAGCACACGTGAGTCAACACACTGATCTACTCAACGAGGGATTATGTTGCACAGACCCGTGTATATTGACCCACTGCACCCTGACATTGGTGTGTACTTAGCATGGAATAGCTGCAAGCACAACTAGATAGAAGATCGTCAAATACATTGTGAATCCATCTTAGCTTGACATGAGTATTCTTCAAATTCAGGTAATTGTGGATACAATACCCAACAGACACTTAAAACAGAAGATGAGTCGACACTCAGGAGCTATGTCGACACCTGAAGCAATTGTGTAGACACACAGGACTTGTGTCGGCACACCAACTCTCAATAGACTGTGTCGAGTTCAGAAGTAATTGTGTCGACACAAAGGACTTGTGTCGACACACACTCAATGCCATTTGACAAACACTCAACGCCATCTGTCTACAACATAAATATTGAGACAAGAAGCTGCTGTGTCGACATACAGGACTCTTGTCGACAAATACAACAAAAAGAAATATCGAGAAGTAGAAGTATGGCTGTGTCGACACATGGAGTATTTTTGTCGACACCTTGAAGACTTGTGTCGACACTTAGCCTATATGTGTCGACATATGTGAAGCAGTCTGCTGAGTGTTGTGTGCTAAGTTGGAAAGACACAGAAGAACTTGGTGACGTGACTGGTGACTTGACAGCTATCATAATTAATCAGTCTGACACCACTGTCAGAAGTCTGTTATGAACCGGATCAGCCGGTAACCATGAAGCAAGCTCTATATAAGAGACAGATTGGAAACGACAGAGTATGAATGAACAACAACGTGAGGCATCTATAATAAGAATTCTGACAGATCAAGGGCTCTCTGTAAGAAAGATTCATAGTTAAATCTGAATCTAAGGGAGAAGCTGACTGGAGATCAACTTCAAGAGAAGATCCACCTTATTTGTCCTAATCAAGAAGCTTTGAAAAGCTAAGTTAGGTTGGATCAGTCTATACAAGAACTGATCAAGAAGACAACATCAACAAAGAAATCTAGCTGGTGAAGTTTTCAGTTACTTATTACTCACAAATTCTTGTAGGATCTATTGCTAGATCTTAGATTGTAAGCCTAAAATTATAAAGGCTGAGGTAGGGCAGTGTGCTTGAGGTAGGACTTGTGGAAAGTCTGAGTTGTAAGCCTAATTATAAAGGCTAAGGTAGGGCTGAGGCCTGAGGTAGGATTCAGGGAAGAATTTGAGGTAGGACTTGTGTAAAGTCTGAGGTGTAGAAATAATTTTGGTTCTGAGTTTGTAAGATCTGTGGATCCGAGCCAGTGGAAGGAAGTTAGGTTGAATCCAGTTATCTGCTGGATAGGCGAAGGGGGAAAGTGGATGTACCCATATCTTGGGGAACCACTATAGATCTGGTGTCTGCTGTGTTGTATTTAATTTCTGTAGATAGAATTATTCTATGTTAAAAGAGTTACAAATATTTGTTTGCCTTAAAATAAAAAAGACACAAAAAATAAGAACGTATTCACCCCCCCCCCCTCTAGGTGTTTAGGCTCTTGAAACAAAGTATTTCAAGTGATATCAGAGGGAGGTTACTCAAAATTTGACCTAACAGTCAAAGGATTTCTCCAAGGCAAATAATAGATAACAAAAATGGGTTCAAGTGAAAATCAAAAGGAATTTGGATCTATAAAATTACCCATATGCAGGAAAGAATCTTTTGGCATTTGAAAAGAAAGGGTCAGGTTATTTATGGAAGCATCTGATCCAATAATTTATATCACAATACAGGAAGGCCCCTTCATCCCAATGAAGGTTTCAGTTCTTGATGCAAACATTCAAACTCCAAAGAGTTATTCAGAGATGACTAAGGATGAAATCATCTTGGCTACATTAGATAAAAGAGCTCAGAATATAATTGTAAGTGTCATAGATGATGCAACATTCACGAATCTTGTGCACTGTAAGACTTCCAAAGAAATGTGGGATACATTGATTATCTATATGGAAGGCACAGAAGAAGTCAGAAAGGACAGAAAGTGTATGCTAATTCAGGAATATGAGAGCTTTAGGCAGAAAAAAACTGACAGCATAGTTAAATGCTCTAAAAAGTTTTTCAGAATAATGAATGCACTAATGACATATGGAAGAGTCTTCAATACTTATGAACTGAATGACAAGTTTCTTAGGTCCCTAACAAAGGATTGGGACACTAAGATATGTGCCATCAGCGAAGTGGCCAAACTGGCTGACACACCACCACCTACACTTTTTGGAAAACTGCTTTCATTTGAAATGCAGCTTCCTGCTAGGAAAGAGGAAGAGAAGGGCAGCAGATCTGAACATAAAGAAAAGTCAGTAGCCTTCAAGGATGAGGGCTCAAGGATGGGTAGGAGAAAATCTCCTTCTCCACCTAGAAGGAGTTCTGAACCAGAAGAAGGTGTTTCTGAAACAAGTACATCAGATAGTCATACATCTGATGAAGACTTTGCTGCCTTCACAAGACAATTCCAAAGGTTCATGAAGAAAATGAATTGGAGAACCAGGCCTTCATCTACATCCTATTCCAAGGATGAATACTATAGAAAGAAGAAAACACCTTAAGAGGACAGGTATGCTTCTAAACCTGGTAAACAATCTAATTCTAAGATTGTGTGTTATTGCTGCAACAAGTCTGGGCATGTCATAGCTTACTGTCCTGACAAAAGAAAGGAGTCAAATGACAAGAAGAAGCAGCTGGTCAAAGGCAAGAAGGAGAAGTCTCTAGTGGCTTAGAAGGAGATGAGTTTGACAGACTCTTCATCTTCAGAATCTGAAGAAGAAGAGGCAGAAGCTATGCTGGACTCTTCTCAACAGAAGAGGATTCTAGGGAACTAGAATTCCTACAGATGCTGGACTCGATAAATGGAGTGGAAGAATATTGCTATAAAAGGTTGATGGCTCAATCTGAAGAAGATAAGTGTCAGGATCAGCCTGGACCAAGTAAGGTAAACAATTGACCCCTAGCCTCAGATTATTTTACTGGATCAGAATCAGAAGCATCTTCTTAAAAAGAAGTGGATGGATCTGAGTCTGAGGGGGATGTTCACCAACTCATTAATGAGTATGGTGGGTTGTTGCATGCTCTTAAGAAGAGCAAGTTTCTTATTAAAGAGAAAGCCAAAGAGATTGAGTCTCTTAAGCTGGCTGCAGCAGTTTCAGCAAAACTGCTGGATCAAAAAATGAATGAGGTTGCCAAATTGAAAAATATTACAGTTATGCAGATAAGCACAATCTCATTCAAAGAGAATCATATCAAGAAACTGGAGGGAAAACTTCAGCAAAAGAGAGAGCTAGTGACAAAATTCTCCAAGCTAAAATCAGTCTTACCTTTGATAGATAATTTTGTTTCACAAAAAGGAAAGATTGGTCTAGACTTTAAGGGAAGAACTAGGGCTACCAATTCTCATAGAAAAGGTAAAGCCACAGTTCAGCCTCTAGCTGTTAATCCCCTTATTTTCTTTAAGAAGGTAGTGAATCCTACTAACAGGTATGATCATGACATTACACATGGTCACTGTGAGCATGAAAATTTTATGAGCAAGGGTGCTAATGTAAATAGACCAATCTATAGGTATGCCCATCATATTCAAGAGGAGTTCTTGAAGAATGCTGTTCCAGCACCAACACTTAATAAGTCTACTGATAACAAAGTAAGAAGGCCTGTACCTAAGAATAGGTATAATAGGTTTGAGTGTTGGTGTTGTGGCAAGGTGGGCAACTTTTCCATGGATTGCTGGTTTAACTTAAGTGTTAAAACCAAAAGTAGGATTCCTGTTAGATCAGTCACAGGATTTCAAACTAATAAGGACCTAGGACCCACTAGCAAGTTGGGTTCTAAGGGTAAGTGATTCTTTATTTGTTGCAGGTAAATCCAAGTGACCATACCCCTATATGGTACTTGGATAGTGGTTGTTCCAGACATATAACTGCAACAAGGAGAATGTTAAGGGACTATGTGCCCATAAAAAATGGACCAAAATTTATCTTTGATGGATCAGAAAAGGGAATCATCAAAGGATTTGGTAACATATCTTATGATTCAATTATAATCACCAAAGTGGCTTTTGTAAAGGGTCTAAAACATAACCTGATTAGCATAAGTAACCTTAGTGACCTAGGTTATGATATTTCTTTCTTCAAAGGGGAGTGCCAAAAAAAAAAGGTCAAGTGATCAAGAGATCATTTTGACTGGCACTAGGAAAGGAAATGTGTATTGCCTTAACCTAGAGTGTGAGTCTAACAACTCACCTATTTGTTTGGTTGCAGGAGAGAAAGCTTCTCTATGTGTAAAATGGCATAAGAGGCTAGATCATCTGAACTATAAGTCAATTGGACTGTTGTTCAGCATGGGATTAGTAAGGAATGGTCCTCAAGTTCAGTGCATAAAAGAGGGTGTGTGCTCAGCTTGCCAAAAAGGCAAGCAGACTAAGTCCTCTTTTCAGTCACTTGACATCAAAGATTCAAAGAGATGTTTGTATCTCATGCATATGGATTTGTTTGGTCCTATACCAGTCCATAGTCTTGGTAGGAAAGCATACACACTTGTTGTTGTGGATGACTATTCTAGATTTACATGGGTTTTCTTCTTGAGGCAGAAACCTGAAACCCCAACTATTTTCCAGACTTTTGTCAGACAAATACAGAATGAATACAACAGCTCAGTGGTCAAAATCAGAAGTGACCATGGAACTGAATTTCAGTCTGAATGTATGACAAAATTCTGTGAAGAACTTGGGATTCATCAGGAATTCTCTTCACCTAGAACTCCTCAGCAAAATGGTGTTGCTGAAAGAAAGAATAGGACTCTAATTGAAGCCAATAGAACTCTACTGAATGACACTACACTCCCTGAATACTTCTGGGCTGAGGAAGTAAATACTATATGTCATGTGCTCAATAGGGCCTCCATCAACAAGAAACACAAGATGACTCCCTACCAGATTTTAAAAGGCAGAAAACCAAACATATCTTATTTCAGAATCTTTGGTAGTAAGTGTTTTGTACTTGTCAATGATAAACACTACCAAACTAAGTTTGCTGCCAAATCCCTAGAAAGGATATTTGTTGGGTACAATAACCATAGTAGAGCATACATGTTCTACAACTTGACTACTCAAGTTGTAGAAGAATCTGTGCATGTTGTATTTGATGAGTCAATGTTTATTAACAATGAATTGTCTAGTTCTTCAATTAGTTCTACAGGTCTAACAGATAAGCTGGACAAGCTGACCATCAATGAAGATGTTCCTGCTAAACTCGATGAGGATAACGATGCCAGCTATCCAGGGGGAGATCAAGTCCCTCTGGGTGAAGAAGAAAATGTGGAGCATCAAGATGAGGAAACTGGAGATAGCCATAATGCTGACAGAATTCCTCCAGCAAGGAGACACCTGAAGGATCATCCAGCTCACCAGATCATTGGTGATGCAAGTCAGGGTGTTCTAACAAGGAGCAGGAGCATGAACACAGTTTTATGTTCTAGCTTTCTGTCTCAGATAGAACCCAAGAAGATTGAAGAGGTCATGCAAGACACCAACTGGATTGATGCAATGCAAGAAGAGCTCAGTCAGTTCAAATGGTGTAAGGTCTTGGAACTGGTGCAAAAACCTAAGGATCACAACATAATAGGAACTAAGTGGATCTATAGGAACAAGCTTGATGAGAATGGCACTATAGTCAAGAACAAGGCTTGACTGGTAGCAAAAGGCTACAGGCAAGAGGAAGGTATTGATTTTTATCAAACCTTTGCTCCAGTGACAAGGCTGGAGGCAATAAGGCTGTTCTTAGCCTATGCTGCCTATCAAGGGTTCAATGTATATCAAATGGATGTGAAATCAGCATTTCTAAATGGTGATTTAAAAGAAGAAATCTATGTAGAACAACCCTCAGGTTTTGTAGACTCTCACTTATCTGATTATTTATATAGGCTTAGGAAAGCTCTATATGATTTGAAATAAGCTCCAAGGGCTTGGTATGAAACCTTGTCTGCCTTCCTCATTGAGAATAAATTCTCTAGAGAAAAGATAGACAAAAATCTATTCTATAGGGAATCAAAATGCAAGATAATACTAGTCCAGATATATGTGGATGACATTATCTTTGGTTCTACTGAAAATAGCCTTTGTAGGAAGTTTGCCAAACTTATGTAAGGGAAGTTTGTGATGAGTAGTATGGGTGAGCTAAAGTTCTTCTTGGGACTTCAAGTTAGACAGACTGAGAGTGGGTTGTCCATATCCCAATCTAAGTTCACCAAGGAGTTGATTAAGAAGTATTGTTTGGACTCAGCTGTTATAATGAAAACTCCAATGGGAACAAGTATGCCTATATGCAAAGATGAAGCAGGGAAACCTGTTGATGAGTATTTTTATAGAGTTATAATTGGCTCCCTACTATACTTGACTGCTAGTAGACCTGACATCATGTATGCAACATGTGTCTGTGCTAGATATCAAGCATGGCCTAAGTAATCTCATTATATTGCAGTTAAGAGAATATTGAGATATCTTAAGGGCACACCTAATCTAGGCCTTTGGTACCCTAAGAATAGAGATTTTCTACTAACAGGTTTCTCAAATACAGATTTTGCTGGATGCAAAGAAGACAGAAAAAGTACCACAGAAACCTATCAGTTCTTTGGTGGGAGGCTAGTGTCATGGAGCAGTAAGAAGCAAACCAGTATAGCTATATCAATAGCTGAATCAGAATATATAGCTGCAGGTAGTTGATGTGCACAATTAATATGGATAAAGCATCAACTAGAAGATTATGACATTCAGGTAAGTAGAATTCCACTATTTTGTGATTCTACAAGTGCTATTTCAATTGCTAAGAATCCTGTATCACACAGTAGGACCAAGCATATAGAAATAAAGTTTCATTTTATTAGAGAACATGTTGAAAAGGAAAATATTAGTCTAGAGTTTGTAAAAATAGATAATCAAATAGCTGATATTTTCACAAAACCACTAGATGAAACTAAATTCAATAATTTCAAAATTGAATTAGGTATGTTGAACCTAGAATAGGTTAACATAAGTTTCCATGAGTAGCATCAGTTAGCACTAAATTTCTCTTGAAATTTGTCTAAGTACAAAGCTTGTGTCGACACAAGCAAGTTGTGTCAACACACTCAGTATGTTGTGTCGACACAGGAAAAGGATGTGTCCACACAGAAACAGTATCTGTGTCGACAGGTGAATAGGTGTTGACTGAAAGTGAGGATAGATACAACTCTAGAGGGGGGGGGTGAATAGTGTATTCAATAATATGAGAATCTACTCAACTCCCTTAGAGTAAATTTGCGGAAAAAGTAAATAGATATATGAAACCCTAGAGCCTAACACAAAGTGAGGTGCATAAGGGAAAGCTAACTGTAATTACAGTTTGAGCTTTAGTCCTAATACATCAACTAGCAATCCTAGGTAGTTCTAGTCACAGCCACAGTGCAGTAATTAAAATAAGCAACACAGACAACACAAGAAGTTTATAGTGGTTCCCTCTAAATAGATATGTCCACTCTTCTACCACCCTGGTAGGAATCCACTACAGGTTTTTGTTCAGGTGCCCTGCCACCAACTGATCTGATTCAGGTAGATCAAGTAAACCCTTTGAGCTTTTGATCAGGAGCCCAAAATCCAACACAGGTTTTTGCTAAGGTGCCCTGCCACTAAGGTTCACTTTTGAAGGGAGTAATAACCCTTTGTATAGGAGGTTGAGAGAGTTAGAATGTCTTCTCTATTGTTAAACAAAATTAGAGAAGCTAGTGGATTGCACTGAGCTATAGAAAGCTCTGAAGGAATCAAATCTCCCCCTTGCTTAGAGAATATCAAGGAAGAAGCCTTGCTTCAGGGTGCAGGTTCTCTTTAGAACTCTTGACAGAGAAGATCTGTTGTCTTGAGGTTCTTGAAGGAGCAGCTTGAAGAAGACTCTTGATATGGAATGGTTGTTCTTCTTCAATAGCTTTTCTTTCTTCTTCTTCTACTACTTGAAGCTCTGAGTATGAATGTTCCTGTAAGTAGGATGAACTCAGGATTGAAGAAAAGAACTCTTAAGAGAGTTGTTCTACACTTGTTCTTATTGTGTCGAATCTGTGTATCTGTGTATATGTATATATGTATTTAAACTTCTTTCACTAGCTCTTTATATATCAGCCTTTGTACGGCTTCTATCTTTCTCTTGATTTGAATCTTGTCTTCTTCTGAGATCTGTCCTACAAATAACATAATACAGCTAGCCTGCAGAAAGGACATTTTATAAAGAAATAAAGCTTTCTTAGAAGCTGCTTATCCATTCTGCAAGTCCAAAAGGTATTAGAGAAAGTCACATCAAAACAAACTCTTTACAGCCAGAAAAAGACACATGTATCTAACGGCTATAAAGGACATCATGACAGATAAAGCACAAAGATTATTCAACTAATAAGACAAAAGAATTTTCAGATAGCACTTGATTTATGCATAAAGAATGAGGCAAAGATTACCTTGATATATAAGCATAAAGTCAATGAAATAATCTATAATAAAATAAGACAGATATATAAGAAATAAATCACATAATAGAAAGAGTACACAATCACTAAATACAGACAAAAGATAGTCGAACGAATCACAAAGATCGTCGAACTATCAGAGCAGATCGTCGACCTATAAGATATCTGTCTGGGCAGAAGAAGTCGAGCAAGACTCGACGATCGTCGATACTGAGACCACAGATCGTCGAACTATCAGAGTTGAACTAACTCGGAGATAGTCGATCAGCTGACTGACGGTGGCCGAGCGACGTTCGACCATAGTCGAACTAAAAAAACACTTAACCAGAAAATAGATAAACAATAATTCTATACAACTAATAGGATCTAACCTAAATCTAACCTTTGACCATGGATAATTCTTGGGTCAAGAAACTAATTGAGAGGACTTAACTCAAATCCAAACTAGGGTACCAACAATCTCCCCCTATTTGGGTCAAGTCTCTCAAAACAAAAAGAAAGCTATAGATAGATATAAAAACAACAATAACCTGTTAGGATCAAAGTGTATCATATCATATCAACTAAGCAGCATTTCATATCAAAAATTCACAAACAATCATCAAGCATATCAGATTGTCAATACAAATAAATCTATTCATTAGCAGAGTCTGGTTTAGAATTAGAAGAAGCAGGAAGGAAGGAAATTTTTCTCTTGGGATTAAGTGCATCCTTCTTTGAAATCTTCAGGTCCTGTTCTCCAATGATCTTTGATTGTCCTGCTCTGGGCAAAATAGCCTCTGGATGCTTTTCCATGTATTTTGAGGCATCAAAAACTTCTGGTCTAACTTGGAATCTGTCTAGTTCTTTCTCTCTGAATTTTGTCATTGTTGTTAAACCTGTTATGTCTTTTCCTTCGGCTTTTGCTTTTCTGATTTGAGCTGATCCAACTAATTCAAGAAATCTAGCCATCCTGAACTCAGGATTAAACTCTTGACTTTCATATGCATTCTCATCAGTTGGGTCTAGAGGCTTTACAGTTTTAAACTTGGTAGAAAGATCTAACATACCTGCAGCTGGTTCTATATCTTCTTGAATAACAAGAGAGGAGGGTGGAGCAAATTATGCAAATTTCTTACTAGACATATCAGAGTATATTACTCTTTTTCCTTTTGAATCCACTTGTTTATTTTGAACTGGCTTTCTGTAGGAAGGAGTTTTGTTCTCCTTAGGAGGTGAAACTTTTCTTTTAGGTGAAGGAGGGGGAGAAAATGTGGGTTTCTGGTAAATCATCTCCTTAACTTGCTCCTTAGGTCCAGTTTCTTGTCTTTGCTGGCCTTGATGGGGTCTGCCTTGGTAACCTCAGTTTCCTCTTCTCTGATAGGCCTGAGAAGGAGTGAATCTGGCTGGAGGAGCTGAGGGATCAGAAGCTACAATCCCTGAGGCCCCTATACTAGGAGGAGGAGGAGGACCACTGGGAGTCCACTTAGGAGCTGGAGTATCATACCTCTTGCTCTTCTTCCTCTTCTTCTGCTAGTTTTTAGACAATCCCATCCAGTGCTGGAAGTCCTTGGACTTAGGGTCAATCCCTTTTAAGATGTAGTAAGGGATGTCATTATCTTGGTTAGAAGGATGTGGAACTGGAGCCTTCCTTTTCTTTTGAGCAATCTTTCTTTTCTTTGATCCTTCTGAATCCTCTAAGTCCTCCTCATCATCAAAATGTGATGACTGAGGTTGATCATATGGATCAATGACATCTTGATAAGCTTTTTTCCTTGGCTTTCAAAGCAGCCTTTTCTTTTTCCTCTTCTAAGGCATCCTGTGCCAATATGGAATCCAGGTCTAATCCTGGAGTATCATCCCAAACAGTTGATTTTTCTTCTGACTCATCTGTAACTTTCTTGAGGACCAGTTTTTCTGCAGCAGTTTCTTGAGCACCTTGAACTAGATCTGTAGCCAAAGAGACACAAAAATTTCCTAAATGGTATAGAATCATCCCCTCAAGGTATTCACTAGTTAACATATTAGTCATTAGGTCAGTGAATTGAGAAATGGTGTTACCTGCAGAATCCTCTAACTCCCATAAATCATCTAGGTAGGAGGTAACAACTCCTTCTAAATACTTGGCAACAACAGGAGTAGATATCTCTTCAAGACAAACTCTAAAAGCAAGTACAACTTCAGCTATAACTTCAGCTTTCCTCTATTCTGAATCTTGAACTTCTAGAACTACAACTGTATCTAGAATGACCATAGGGAGTCCTGAGACATCTACATGGAACATCTCCCCCTGCCTGACTTCAGTGGCTACTGAACTCAGGTCCCTAAGTGAAGAGGGCTCAGCAGAAGTATAGAGGGATGCAATGGAGGATGTAAGAGATGAAATGGAAGAAACAAGAGGGGAAATTGCTGCTTTAATCATTGATTTGATTGAAGGAGTAATTAGCTCCATGATGCTTGCAATGAATGCTGGTGAGATTTCAAAAGATGTAGATGCAGATGTAGTGTGAACTGGGGATGGAGATGCAGATACATGAAGATCAATGTTGAGATTTGAAATCCCAGCAAGGTGTGAGGGAGTTGGAGATGCTGGTGGTGATACATGGAGAATAGCAGTCGATGTAGATGGTACTGCAATAGAAGTGGATTGCAATGCAGATGAAGATGGAATGGAGGGAATGGAAGAGCCTTCTTCAAGTAGGTGGGGGGGGGGGGGTGACTGGTACTGTCCTTGTGTTCTCAAATGGAACAGGAGCAATCCTAGCTGGTGAAGGCTTCTGGATATTCCTTCTCCACTTGATAAACAGAGTGGGGTCCATTTTCTTGCTTGCATTGATTGAGGTTGAGACTGTTCCCAACAGCTGAGGATATTTCTCTCTCAGAAATATCCCAATCACCCTTCCAAGGGTTACCTCTTTCTTAGAGTTCTTTCTCCTGATTAATTCAAACACTATTCCTGCCCAATTGATTGCTTTCCTATTAGCAATAACACACATTAAGGAAAACTGCTGCCTGGTAATGTTGTCGTGCGCAGAGTGCTTTCCCAATAGCACTTTCCCTACTAGTTCTGCCAAGAACTTAATCTTCATCGGGAAGCTTATCTTCGGCAATTTGGAAGGAATGGCTTCAGCATGTCCTAGCTCTAATAGCATCCTGCTATATTCCTGAGTATCTTGTTCATACTCTTATTGTCCATTGATTAAACCAAAAATTTCGGTCAAGACGGCAGGAGTCAAAATTACCTCCTCGCCGCCGATAGTCCCTGTCATAGATTCGTCGCTAGAAGACGATGTATAGACCCATTCTTTGATTTCTGGAACATTTTTCTTAATCCTGGTAGACATCAGCTTCTCTAGTCCTTGATCTTTACACAACTGTAGCATCTCGAGAGTGTCGGCATCGCAGGCACTGAAAGATTCGAAATCGATGCTGAAGCCGACGTAAAACTTCATCACGGCCAGCAATGCTGGAGCAATCGCCATTGATTCGGTTGGGGAAGACGAGAGAGACGAAAGCAGAAAGCATGGGGCAGAGCTCAAGTCAAACCTTTCAAGCAGGAATGAGGAATATGAAACGACGAGCTTTGTCGACTATAAAAGGCACGATCTATTGACCTAGGTCGACCATCAGTTTAGATTTAAACAACAATCATCGACCTATTTCAACAGATATTAGAAACGATGGTCGATCGATCGTTCGACGATCGTTTCCTGAAGCAAAGTAGTCGAACAATCGGTCGACCAACTCTGTCTTCACAAAAAAACGAGCCGTCATCAAATACAGGTCGACGATAGGCTCAACCTGTTCGACTATGGTCGAACGTCATTCGACCATATTCGAGCAGATTTCAACATAGGCAGAATTTTACACTTAGTCTATTCCATTTATCATGCCTAGTTGATTCAAAAAGAACAGATGCTTCTGTTCATCTAGGGGTTTGGTGAAAATATCACCTCTCTGAAGGTCTGTGGATATGAACTCAAGATTGATCTTATTCTTTTCCACACAATCTCTTAGAAAATGGTGTCTGATCTCAATGTGCTTGGTCCTAGAGTGGTGCACAGGATTTTGTGCTATGGAAATAGCACTGGTACTGTCACACATGATTTTTGTGTTCTTGTGTGTGTACCCATAATCCAAAAGTTGGTTTTGAATCCACAGGATCTGTGAACAACAACTAGCAGCTGTTATATATTCAGCCTCTGCAGTTGAAGTTGAGACAAAAGCCTGTTTCTTGCAGAACCAAGAGACTAATCTCTCTCCCAGGAACTGATATGTCCCTGAGATACTCTTCCTGTCAACTCTACAACCAGCATAGTCAGAATCAGAGTATCCAATTAACTCAAATTCTTATTCAGCTGGGTACCATAGTCCTAAATTTGGACATCCCTTCAGGTATCTCAAAATTCTCTTGAGAAGAATCAAATGAGATTCCTTGGGGTTGACCTGGAATCTAGCACACAGGCATGTGGCAAACATTATGTCAGGTCTACTTGCAGTTAAATACAATAGGGAACCAATAATGGCCCTATAGTTTTTCTGATCAACTGTCTTACCCTTATCATCGGAATCTATAACTACATTTGTAGCCATGGGTGTATGCATTGCTGAAGCATCAGCCATCCAAAATTTCTTTACCAATTCCTTGGCATATTTGGATTGAGAGATGAAGATGCCATCAGCATCTTGCTTCACTTAGAGACCAAGAAAGTAAGACAGCTCACCCATACTACACATCTCAAACTTAGAGTGCATCAGGTCTGAGAACCTTTTGCATAGTTTGGGATCAGTGGAACCAAAGATAATGTCATCCACATAGACTTGAACTAACAAGATTGTGTCCTTGTGATGCTTAACAAAAAGGGTTCTATTAACTACTCCCCTAACAAAGTTGTGCTCTAAAAGGAAACTATCTAGAGTCTCATACCAGGCTCTGGGTGCTTGCTTAAGTCCATAAAGAGCTTTTCTTAACTTATAAACAAATGAGGGTTGAGTTGAAGAAACAAAACCAGGTGGTTGTTCAACAAACACCTCTTCCTTTAGCTCACCATTAAGGAATGCACTTTTAACATCCATTTGAAAAACCTTCAACTTCATATAGGCTGCATAGGCTAGAAAGATCCTTATTGCCTCTAGCCTTGTAACAGGGGCAAAGGTTTGGTCATAGTCTATACCTTCCTCCTGTCTGTAGCCCTGAGCTACAAGCCTAGCTTTGTTCCTTATAATAGTTACTTGGGCATCCAACTTGTTTCTGAACACCCACTTGGTGCCTATGATCAGTTGGCATTTTGGTCTTGGAACCAAAATCCATACTTTATATCTTTCAAATTGATTGAGCTCCTCTTGCATAGCAATGATCCAGTAGGGATCTAGCTCTGCATCTTTTTTGGTGAGGGGCTCAATTTGTGAAAGGAAACAAGCATGCATCACATCCTGTCTTAATTAATGTCTTGTTTGCACACCAGCTGATATGTCACCAATCACTTGAGATGTAGGATGATCTCTAAGTGTGACAAGATCAGTAGGTGGGATGTGATCTTCAACAATAGTTTGGATTAATTCCTCTTGTGGAATAGGATTAACTGTTGGTGTTACAGCAACTGCTTCCACAGTTTCTTCATCACTATCTAAATCAGTGATATGAAGAGTTGATAGAGGGTGAATCTCTTGGGTGAGATCCTTGCATAACTCAGGTACCTGCAATGAGTTTGAGGAAGGAGAAGTTTCCTTCTCCTTGTAAAACATTTTTGACTCATCAAAGGAAACATGCACAGATTCTTCTATTTTTAAAGTTGATTTGTTAAACACCCTATAAGCTTTGCTTACTTGGGAATATCCAAGAAAAATTCCCATTGAAGCTTTTGCTTCAAACTTTCTAAGGTATTCTTTATTGTTATTTTGAATGTACACTACACAACCAAAGACTCTAAAATAGTTAATTTTAGGTTTCTTTTCTTTAAGTAATTCATAAGGAGTTTTGCCCTTAAGCTTATGTATTAGACTTCTGTTCATAACATAATTAGCTGTGCTAACAGCTTCTGCCCAATAAGAGAGAGGTATGTTAGCATCTGCCAATAATGTTCCTGCAGCTTCAATTAGTGTTCTATTTTTCCTTTCCACTACCCCATTTTGTTGAGGAGTTCTAGGAGCAGAGAAGCTATGTTTGATACCTTCTTTCTCATAGAATTCTTGCATGAGAAGAGACTCAAACTCAGTACCATGATCACTTCTGATCAAGGCAACATGAGTAGAATACTCAGTCTGCACACATAGCAGAAAGTCTGTAAGAAATTTGAAGTTATCATCCTTAGTTCTCAAAAAGAACACCCAAGTGAACCTAGAGAAATCATCTACAATCACTAAAGTGTAAAATTTCCCTCCTAGACTTTGTGCCTTTATTGGGCCAAAAAGGTCCAAGTGATATAAATACAGGATTCTAGGTGAATCACTCTTATTTACAGATTTGAAAGAATTTTTAGTTTGCTTGCCTAATTGACAAGCCCTGCATAGACCATCCTTCTTGTAGGGGCAAGAAGGTAAACCTCTAACAAGGTTGTATTTAGATAACCTAGATATATTCTTGAGGTTAACATGGCTAAGCCTTTTATGCCATAAGGTGTTATTATTGGTTACTTCATTAAACAGGCAGATTTCAGATTGAGTTGAATTAAAATCTACTAAGTAAATGTTACCCTGTCTAATACCTACTAACACTACATTACTATTTAAAGTAATATTGCAAAGAGTGTCAGTGAATGATACCTGATAATCTGCATCACCTAACTGGCTTACTGAGATTAAGTTATGCTTCAACCCAGTTACATATGCAACCCTTTTGAATGTCACTGCTCCTATGGTAAACCTACCATATCCTTTTGTTTGACCATAGCTGGAATCCCCAAAGATCACCTTTGGTCCAAGCTTGGCCTTGAAGCTTGATAGATTGTCTTTGTTCCCTGTCATATGTTTGGAACAGCCACTATCCAAATACCATTTGTCTTTAGTAATTGGATAGGTTTTCACCTGCAAAACAGATAGTTAGATGTTGTGGAACCAGACAACCTTGGGTGCATTATTCTTCACATAAATAAAACTTGAAATGAAAGAATAAGCAGGCTGAGGTTTATATCCTAAGGGATAGGATCTCCTAGGTGGAATACTCCATCTAGTTGATGGGTCAATGAACCTAGGATTTCTATTTACCTTAGTGTTTCTAAGGTTCTGATTATTAATTTGAAAATCCTGTTCAGATCGTCGATCAATGTTCGATGCCCAGATCGTCGAGTATCGGTCGACCATTGGGCTTGCGATCGTCGAACATTGTTCAATGATTTTTGTATTTCTTTAAATTTTTGTTTTCTCTTTTCTCTCTTAGCCTTATTTAAAGCTTTGTTTACTTGAATTACTTGCTCAGTATTCTTTATTCCATCAGCTGAAATAAAGTTTACTGGAGTGGAAAGATTATTTTTCAGAACCATGAGGGGTTCACTTGGTGAAGCTCCTAAGCCTAGCTTATTATTACCTGTCCTAGTGTTTGACATGCTAGTAATCTATAACAACTTAAGACTTCTACTATTAAGAGATTCTTCTAATCTTTTAGATTTGGCTAGTTCAATTTTAAGAAATTTGATTTCTTCAGTAGATCTAGTGAGTTCAGCTTCTAGCCTAGCATTTTCACTAGATAGGAATTCTGATTCAGCTATCCTATTTCTAAGCTCCTTAATCTCCTTCTCTGAGCTAATTAAATCTAAACAGAGAGATTTAAATTCAAATATAAATTCAACAGAAGTAAAATCATAAGAAGACAATACCTGATCTTCAATATGCATTTATTCTTCATCAGAACTCTCTGCAGCTGAATGATTGCTGCAGGCATCAATTGCCATTAGGCAAATTTCTTTTGCCTTCTTCTCTTCCTCATCTTCACTGGAGCTTGAGGAGGAAGATTCCTCATCAGTATCACTCTAGGTTTTAGCCACAAATCCTTTCTCCTTCTTCTTGTTTTTGTAGGAGGAGGACTTGGAATGGTTCTTCTGATATTCTTTGTCTTTTCTCTTCTCCTTGTTCTTTTACTCTGGACACTCAGGTAGAATGTGTCTAGGTTTCTTGCCTTGGCGTTGAGAGCGTTGAGTCATACTCAACGATTCTCGACGACTCTGCCTTAGCATTGAGAGCGTTGAGTCATACTCGACGATTCTCGACGACTCTGCCTTGGCGTTGAGAGCGTTGAGTCATACTCAACGATTCTCGACGACTCTGCCTTGGCGTTGAGAGCGTTGAGTCATACTCAACGATTCTCGATGACTCTCGTCGAATTTGCCTTGGACTCTAAGAACCTTCTTTGGCAACTTTTGCCCGACCCCATTCTGTGTGGTGATTGGTAACCCTTACCAACACAGTCGATCTTCAAACTTCTCCACATGCTCTTATGTGCGGCCCTGCAGGCTCATATCGCGTTGGTAGTGAGATTACATTTTTGACCACTTCTAGATCACCATGGTAACTCCAACAGTCTCCCACTTGATCTTGAAAGTATCAAACCAAAAACCTCACAAACAATGAGCGGCATCTAGCAATGCATCATTGCTCCCCAAGCAATAAGAGTTCATAACTCATAAGCCTTCATGACCAATGTTCCAGCGTTGTCTTTGTCCCTTTGTCCCTTACATCCGGAAAGAACTAGAGGCATGGACCGTGTCACCCCCATAATAGCTCAATCCAAGTTTCTTGATCTAGAACGGACTTCCAGAGAATGGTGAGTCCAATATCACATACTGACTCAACCAAGCATGGCCATGCATTTCTCAGTCCAGTTCCATCAAGGGGCCCATGGATGAATCTCCTGTCATATTGGAGGACAAATCCCATATCTGCACACACACAAACACCCAAATGATTCATAACGTGCCCAACAACCACCCTTATCATCAACCTTTCTCAAGGAAGACTTTAGATGGCATCAAAGCACGCTCTTCCTCACTTGATGAATGCTACGACGTCAGGTCAAAGGACCACAACACCATTGCCAATAGAGACCTACTTGTGACACGATTAGATAACAATACACAAAGTAGTCTCACGATGGGTTTGTCCAGTACAACTTGTTCATTAACAAGTACCCACGTGATGACTTGATATCACAATATCATGACCTGTGAGAACTGGTCATCAGTCAACGCACGTGCTAGTCTTAAGGTATCATCATCACCCTTAGTTTCTCTGACGATACAACGACCAGGGACCTTTTAAGAATGAAGCTTCAAATAAATCATAGGCTCTCACATTCAAGTCACGTACTTGATGTCCTATGGAAGCGAACACTCTAAGGGTATTTATTATGTTACAATTTAAGTATCACATAGAAAAATCATAATAAAAGAACTTGCCATTAATTGTAAAAAAGAAACATTTGGTACACAATTCATCATATGAATAAACAATAAACAACCAACAGAATATATGTTTACATGCAACCCACAAGGCTCTCACTAGAGTTGATCACTAAGGTATCGTATACCCATTGATCTAGTATGACCATCATGCTTTCTCTGCGCGAGAGGCTTTGTCAGTGGATCCGCAATATTCTTCTCAGTCGGCACTCTGTAAATGTTCACATCTCCTCGTTCGACAAACTCACGAATTAGATGGAACCGCCGAAGTATGTGCTTGGAGAGTTGATGGGATCTAGGTTCCTTAGATTGTGCAATTGCACCATTGTTATCACAGTAGAGAACTACGGGACCAACAATGCTAGGAACTACATCAAGCTCGCCGATGAATTTCCTAATCCATACAGCCTCCTTCGCTGCGTTAGCTGCAGCGATATACTCGGCCTCTGTTGTAGAATCAGCAACTGTCTCTTGTTTGAAACTATTCCAGCTCACAGCTCCTCCATTATGGCAAAACACAAACCCTGACTGAGACTTAGAATCGTCCCTATCAGTTTGGAAGCTAGCATCCGTGTAACCACTTACAACGAGCTCTTCCTCTCCACCATACACCAAGAACACATCCTTAGTCCTTCTCAAGTACTTCAGGATATCTTGACTGCAATCCAGTGACACTCACGGGGATCTGACTAATACCTGCTAGTCATGCTCAAAGAATAGGATACATCGGGTCGAGTACATAACATTGCATACATGATTGATCCAACTGCCGAAGCATATGGAATCAACTTCATGCGGTCCTTATCTTCACAAGATTTTGGACACTGGTCCTTAGAGAGATTCACACCATGAGACATGGGTAAAAATCCTTTCTTGGACCCAAGCATGTTGAACCGCTTCAACACCTTCTCAATGTATGTACTCTGGGTCAAACCCAGCAACTTGTTCGATCTATCTCTATAGATCTTAATACCGAGTATGTAAGTCATTTCACCCAAGTCCTTCATAGAAAAGCAGTTCCCTAGGTTGTTCTTAACAACTTTCAAGGTAGGAATGTCATTCTCAATCAAAAGTATGTCATCTACATACAATATTAGGAAGACAACAATGCTCCCACTGATTCGCTTGTAAACACAAGGCTCATCTTCATTCTTGATGAAACCAAACTCTTTGATTTTCTCACCAAAACGAAGATTCCAACTTCGAGAGGCCTGTTTCAGTCCATAGATGGACTTATTCAGCTTGCATATTTTAGTGGCTTCATTTGGGGATACAAAACCCTCGGGTTGTGTCATATACACTTCATCAAGGAGGTTTCCATTAAGTAAAGATGTTTTGACATCCATCTGCCAGATCTCGTAGTCATAATACGCAGCAATAGCAAGCAATGTCCTTATGGACTTTACCATGGCAACAGGGGAAAAGGTCTCATCATAGTCAAAACCATGAATTTGCTTGAAACCCTTAGCCATCAGTCGCCCTTTGAATGTCTGTACATTCCCATCCATGTCGGTCTTCTTCTTGAAGACCCGCTTGCACCCTATGGGTCGTATCCCTTCAGGTGGTTCCACCAAGTTCCAAACTTGGTTTGTATACATGGAGTCCATTTCGGATTTCATAGCCTCAAGCCATTTGTCGGAGTCCGGTCCATTCATAGCCTTTTGGTAGGTTGCTGGTTCATCATCATGATCCATTAGCAACACATTACCTATTTGAGACATGAGAAATCCATATCTCACAGGCTCAAACCTCGGTCTACCAGATCTACATAGGACTTGTGTTTCTTGAGCAGGTTCTCTAGCTACAACATCTTGTAGTCCTGTCTCAGAATCCAATTCCGGTTCATTCACTATTGGTGGTTCTTGAACTTCTTCAAGTTCTACCCTTTTAGTCTTTCTTGATAAGAACTCTTTCTCCAAGAAGACACCAGTCCTTGCGACAAACACTTTGCCCTCAGACGGTAGGTAAAAGTAATACCCTTTCATTTCCTTAGGATATCCCACCAGATAACATTTATCGGATTTGGGTTCCAGCTTGTCAGGCATTAGACGTTGCACGTATGCCTCACAGCCCCAAATTTTAATGAACGACATAATAGGACGCTTCCCAGTCCATATCTCATATGGTGTCTTCAGAACCGTTTTCGTTGGAGCGCGATTCAGTGTCATTGCAGCAGTATCTAAAGCAAAACCCCAAAAGGAAACAGGCAAGTCTGCATGACTCATCATCGAACGTACCATGTCTAACAAAGTACGATTTCTCCTCTCAGATACACCATTATGCTGTGGTGTTCTAGGTGGAGTGAGCTTTGATACAATTCCACACTCTTTCAGATGATCACGGAACTCATGACTCAGGTATTCGCTACCTCGATCAGATCGGAGTGCTTTAACCATTTTACCCAACTGGTTTTCTACTTCATTCTTGAACTCTCTGAACTTTTCAAAGGTCTCAGATTTGCACTTCATAAGATACACATATCCGTATCTACTGAAATCATCAGTAAATGTAACGAAGTAGAAATACCCACCTCTAGCCATGGAGCTCATGGGTCTGCATACATCACTATGTACAACACCCAAGAGATCCTCTGCCCTCTCAGTATAACCAGTGAAAGTGGCCTTAGTCATCTTGCCTAACAAAAAAGATTCGCATCGCTCAAATGATTCATAATCAAATGAGTCCAAAAGTCCATCTTTATGGAGCTTGGATATGCGCTTCTCGTTTATATGGCCCAAACGACAATCCCAGAGATATGTAGGGTTTGAGTCATTTGTTCTTAGTCTTTTATTATTTTCTACATTATAGATCTGATGGTCCAAGTTCAAAACATAAAGACCATTAAACAATTGGGCTACAGCATAACAAACATCATTCTTAAATATAGAACAATAGTTGTTCTTAATCATAAAAGAAAATCCAACCATGTCCAAGCATGAAATGGATATAATGTTTCTAGTTATGGCCGGAACAAAATATCAGTTATCTAGTTCTATTACAAGCCCACTGGGCAAAGAAAGACGGTAAACCCCTATGGCTACAGCAGCAACTCTTGCTCCATTGTCGACACGAAGTTCGACCTCCCCTTTACTCAGCAATCTTCTCCTTCCCAGTTCCTGCACATTTGTACAAATGTGAGAACCACATCCAGTATCCAATACCCAAGATGAAGGAGCAGAAAGGTTTATCTCTATAACATAAATACTTCAAGCGGAAGTCATACCTCCCTTCATTTTCTGCAGACCCTCAATGTACGAAGGACAGTTCCTCCTCCAATGACCCGCCTTGCCACAGTGGTGGCATTTCCCCTCCTTCACCGTGCTCTTCTTCTTCATCAGTGCAGAAGACTTGGGCTCAAGATGTGACTTAGGTCCAACCTTCGTCTTCTTGAAGCCCTTGGCCTTGCCCTTGCCCTTATGCACCATCAGTATGGGGTTGGCAGGCTTGGCCTTCTTCATATTGATCTCGGCAGTTCTCAGCATGCCTAGGAGCTCGGGCAGTGTCTTGTCTATCTCATTCATGTTGTAGTTCAAGATAAACTGCTCGTAACTGTCCGGCAACGATTGTAGGATCAGATCTGTGGCCAACTCTTGACCCAGAGGAAAACCCAGTCTTTCAAGGTTCTCTATATACCCAATCATCTTGAGTACGTGAGTCCCTACTGAGTCTCGAGCTCCCATCTTGCACTGAAATAACGCTTTTGTGACATCGAACCTCTCTTGACGAGCTTGCCATTGAAATATTTTCTTGAGATGCTCGTCAATCTCCTTGCACCCCATGTTCTCATGTTGCTTATGAAGCTCAGAGTTCATGATGGCAAGCATAAGGCATTCTACGTCTAAGGCGTCATCAATATACTTCTTATAAGTATCTTTATCAGCACGGGAAGAATTCCCGGTCGGCACCTCGGTGGCTTCTTCATCCAAGACATAGAGCTTTCGCTCTTGCCTGAGAACAATTCTCATGTTCCTGTACCAGTACATATAGTTGGTCCCACTGAGCTTATCCTTCTCAAGGATGGCTCTCAGAGACAACGTGGAGTGTGAAACACTTGCTATGGAATTCTACAAGAATTCATGCAGAATAATATCAGTACCAAAATTTCAAAATACAATTTATTTTAATTTGGACTTCAATTAAAACTCCCACTATTTTATTCGAAATAATAGCCCTCACTATTAATTCGGAGAGTTCATGCGAGCTACTCTCTTAGTGGACAAGATCCGTATTTCACCAACACAATGAGTCAGCTTTGGCATTCCTCTCACGATGTGATTATTTAGGTAGGCAACGCTTGCCAATTGCATCCTCATGCAATTCTTGTATGATTGGTGAATAACTCCTTATTCGCATCCATCATATGGTGGATGCCAACCCCATGCCTCTAGGCACTCAACCTTTGAGGTCACCTAGTTAAGTTAGACCCGATGTCGACAGTGGGATATCACAATTATCTGCTCGCACCCTTACCAAGATAGATTAATACACCTTGCTTTGGCAAGCCCACACTTCATCGATCGAGGCAGGAAGAGTGTCATCCATCGGAAGGCATCCGAACACTTAATATTTGATGAAGGGATTTTTGATAATAGGTTAACAATTAACCATGATCAACATTTGATCAATGTGCACATCCAAAAAAAACACTTCACTAAAATCCCCATGCATCCCTTATGTGCACAATAGAATACTATCAACATTTGATAAAAGAAAAAGGGATACATCTGAACATCTGGACACTTCCAAATCTTCAGGTTTACATGCATTGGACAAGGGACAAAGGCAACTCAACTTAAAATAGTAGACAAGCTCATCTCTCTATGTTGGATTCAAAATCCAAAACAAAATCGAGGGATGGTTACTACTAAGGAGACAATAATTCCTAACGGTTATAAATTACCACAAAGTTCCAGACGTTCCCGGCGGGGTGCCAAGATTAAATCTAGACATTTAGAACACTTCTAAATCCCTAGGTTTACACGTACTGGAATAACCTAACTTCCAATACAACAAACATGGTCGAAACCTCCCTCTGATACCACTCTTGGGTTTCTCTATGAGGTTGGCACAACCCTTGTGCACGCAGTGGAAATAATAAAATCTAGAACAACCCAAAAGAGATTGGACCGGGCCATGAATGTTGAATCAAGAAGTTAACAAAATTAGGCAAAAATTACCTTGACGGGGTTGAGTCACAACTCAACGAAGATGCTCCAAATATGATCCCTTGTCGGTGGCGAGTTCCACATAGAATAATATCTACGCCTCTGCAGAAATCCACACGAGCGGGAGAACACCGAGCTTCGTCGCACGAAGGGTCGGGAAGGAGATCGACCGCACCTTGCGATTCCACGGACTGCTAGGTCCGCACTAGGAAAGGCAATACCAACGACGATCGTCGGAGAGGAGGAGCTCGGCGGAGCAAACTCAGCGGTGGAACACTTCCGTCCGGCGGGGTTCGGGATTCGGCGAATCGGTAGAATGGCGGAACTATTTCCGTCGGGTTCTATTCGGCCGCAAGAAAATCGCATACCTTTCCCAAAACCCAAAGTCCCTATTTATACAAAAAGTATAAACAGACCTAAAAGCATCGCTATCCGCAGACCACAACCAAATTGGGTTTCAGAATCGATCGGCGAGAATCACCTCAAGATTCGGCGAGAATCAGTCCGCATAAACGGCGTTGAGAGTGTTGAGTCATACTCGACGAATCTGCCTTGGCATTGAGAGCGTTGAGTCATACTCGACGATTCTCGATGACTCTGCCTTGGCGTTGAGAGCGTTGAGTCATACTCGACGATTCTCGACGACTCTGCCTTGGCGTTGAGAGCGTTGAGTCATACTCAACGATTCTTGACGACTCTGCTTTGGCGTTGAGAGCGTTGAGTCATACTCAACGATTCTCGATGACTCTCGTCGAATTTGCCTTGGACTCTAAGAACCTTCTTTGGCAACGTTTGCCCGACCCCATTCTGTGTGGTGATTGGTAACCCTTACCAACACAGTCGATCTTCAAACTTCTCCACATGCTCTTATGTGCGACCCTGCAGGCTCATATCGCGTTGGCAGTGAGATTACATGTTTGACCACTTCTAGATCACCATGGTAACTCCAACATATGAAACCCTAGAGCCTAACACAAAGTGAGGTGCACAAGGGAAAGCTAACTGTAATTACAGATTGAGCTTTAGTCCTAACACATCAACTAGCAATCCTAGGTAGTTCTAGTCACAGTGCAGTAATTAAAATAAGCAACACAGACAACACAAGAAGATTTATAGTGGTTCCCTCTCAATAGGTACATCCACTCTTCTACCACCATGGTAGGAATCCACTACAGGTTTTTGTTCAGGTGCCCTGCCACCAACTGATCTGATTCAGGTAGATCAAGTAAACCCTTTGAGCTTTTTATAAGGAGCCCAAAATCCAACACAGGTTTTTGCTAAGGTGCCCTGCTACAAAGATTCACTTTTGAAGGGAGTAATAACCCTTTGTACAGGAGGTTGAGAGAGTTAGAATGTCTTCTCTATTGTTAAACAAAATTAGAGAAGCTAGTTGATTGCACTGAGCTATAGAAAGCTCTGAAGGACTCAAAGCTCCACCTGGCTTAGAGAATATCCAGGAAGAATCCTTGCTTCAGGGTGCAGGTTCTTTTTAGAACTCTTGACAGAGAAGATCTGTTGTCTTGAGGTTCTTGAAGGAGCAGCTTGAAGAAGACTCTTGATATGGAATGGTTGTTCTTCTTCAACAGCTTTTCTTTCTTCTTCTTCTACTACTTGAAGCTCTGAGTATGAATGTTCCTGTAAGCAGGATGAACTCAGGATTGAAGAAGAGAACTCTGAAGAGAGTTATTCTACACTTGTTCTTGTTGTGTCGAATCTGTGTATCTGTGTATATGTATATATGTATTTTAACTTCTTTCACTAGCTCTTTATATATCAACCTTTGTAACGGCTTCTATCTTTCTCTTGATTTGAATCTTGTCTTCTTCTGAGATCTAAGATCTGTCCTGCAAATAACATAATACAGCTAGCCTGCAGAAAGGACATTTTATAAAGAAATAAAGCTTTCTTAGAAGCTGCTTATCCATTCTACAAGTCCAAAAGGTATTATAGAAAGTCACATCAAAACCAACTCTTTACAGCCAGAAAAAGACACATGTGTCTAACGGATACAAAGGACAGCATGTCAGATAAAGCACAAAGATTATTCAACTAATAGGACAAAAGACTTTGTCAGATAGCACTTGATTTATGCATAAAGAATGAGGCAAGGATTACCTTGATATATAAGCATAAAGTCAATGAATTAATCTATAATAAAATAAGCCAGATATATAAGAAATAAATCATAGAATAAAAAGAGTACACAATCACTAAATGCAGACAAAAGATAGTCGAACGAATCACAAAGATCGTCGAACTATCAGAGTAGATCGTCGACCTACAAGATATTTGTCTGGGCAAAAGAAGTCGAGCAAGACTCGACGATCATCGATATTGAGACCACAGATCGTCGAACTATCAGAGTTGAACAAACTCAGAGATAGTCGATCAGCTGACTGACGATGGTAGAGCGACGTTCGACCATAGTCGAACTAAAAAAACACTTAACCAGAAAATATATAAACAATAATTCTATACAACTAATAGGATCTAACCTAAATCTAACCTTTGACCATGGATTATTCTTGGGTCAAGAAACTAATTGAGAGGACTTAACTCAAATCCAAACTAGGGTACCAACTTCGACGCAACCTTGTCGATACTATAAGTCGTGAGGATATTTATGTCGACACAAAAAGTTAGTGTTGACACAACTCTGTCGAGACTTAAGTTGTCAGTGTTGACACAGACGCAAGTATGTCGACACAGACTCAAGTATGTCGACACATAGATGTGTCGACTTAAAATACATTTTGTCGACTTATTCATTAGTATGTCGACACATAGTCATGTCGACTTAACTTAAGTTCTGTCAAGACCTAGGTCATTTTTGTCGACACAAAAAAAAACATATTTGTCGACTTAAACCTGACTTTTGATCTTCCCTTGACTCAAGTACTATAAAAAGGTGAATCCAAAATCTGGTCGACTACGCTATCAGAATTTTTGACTCTACACCTTCTGTCGACATAAACCTTCTCTTCTCTTCTCCTCTAGTACTTACATCAATGGTGCCACACCAAGAAGACAAGGTTAATGAAGGTTACGAACTGGTTCGCGAAGGTTTCACAACTGCTTCTGACGAAATTCAGGAAGTTATTGCCCTAATTTCTGAAAATGGACTAGAATTTTTGGTCTCAGAACCGACCAAATTTTTGAAGAAGGAACCCAGGTGAAGCTCACTTTGAAATCAATAAAGAAAGCACTACATCTGTCATTGATTAAGGATACAGACAAAATTGCTCCATCCCAAATAACTGAAGCATTAAGCTGGTGTGGACTGAATCCCAGTATTAAGATTGGTTCATCTATCAATAGAAAAGGGATGAATTCCCAAGGAAAATTTCTTTCAGAAGTAGTGGGCAAAGTGTTTATCTGCAAAACAGGTGGACATGATCGGATTTCTGCCCACATGTTCAATCTGATGATGCGAATCATATTCAAGATAAACACTGACTGGGCAGCAGTAGTGTTTGATAAACTACAAAAAGGAATAAAGAAACCTAACATGGGAAGGATCCTCAGCCTATGCTTAACATCAGTAATTCCAGATGTTCTGAAATAAGCAAATGTCTCTAAGATAAATCATATGAGAAAAATGGATGTAAGGATACTGTCAAGGTGGGATAGAGTTCTAACCAAGGAAGTCCCTGCTCCTAAGGAGCAAACTAACAAAGACAAGAAGAAAAAGAAGGTGGTTGTACAGGCTGACTCCTCCAATGATTCTAAGGAGGAAGTGATCTTCAGTTCTGATGAAGACTAGCAAAAATAAGATGTTCATGCTCAAGTAAAGGACCGTGAGCCCCAAGAGAACAAATTGACTCTACTCCAGGGGGAGAAAACCTAGAAAAAGAAACTGAGTTGTCTGCCCAAGGGGGAGGTATTGATGATGCTGTCCTGGATAGTGACTTAACTGCAGACACAATAATGGATGTTGTATCTGAAATCAACACTACAGCTGAAGTAACTGATAAGAATAATGCTCAAAATGAGCCAGTAAGTATCTTCTCCACAGACTAGTGATGTATTATAGTATTCTCCTCAAAAATTGTTCAAAGGGACACTTTTGTTTATACAACAAAAGAGGTCTTTCAAGTGGTATTAGTCTTTTAAGTAGTTTTTTTTTTTAAAAAACTAATCTTATTCCTTCTGAACAGATACAGCAGGAATTTATAATGGAAGAATTGTTTCCTGATCCTCTTACTGATAGGACTGAGGGGGAGGAAATTGAAAAAGAAAAGGAAATTCCAAGGACTGAGGGGGAGTTATCCAAGGATACCCCAGCTGAAGAGAATACTGTTAATATTAATAGTACAACTGAATCTTCTGAAGATGAAGAAGCCACATTGGCTAAGAAAAGGAAGCTAATGTTTTAAAGAAAAAAAGTTCTGGATACAAGAAGACTTTGCAAGTGGGAACATCACCATCTAAATCAAGCATGGACTTCAGTTTTTTACTGGTCCAGATGCAGATAAAATTAGATAATCAAAGGCAGACTATAGAAAAATATGTGGATGAAACTCATAAGGAGTTACAGTTTCAGTTGGCTCAGGACATCAAATCGAATAGATTTGAAGTGAATCAAAATAAGAAGGAGATAACAGATTGCTTCCATAAAGGAGGTAATGTTGTGGTGTTCCTGGCCAAGCAACAGCAAAATATCCAAGCTAAAGTAGATGAAATTGAAGTGAAGCAAGGATATGTATTAGAGAATCAGTTAAGGATGAATGAAAATCTCAAGGATTCACATCATGAAATATTGACAAAGCTCACTGATTCTAGCACTGCTCTAAAGGCTGAAATCTCCAAGCAAATCTAGGAAGATATATCTACTGTCAAAGCCACATTTCAAGAATCTCAGGAGAAAATTAAAACTTTCCTGACAAAATTCAGAGCTTATTTTAAAGAGGGAACTGAATATATAGTTGATCAAGTCAGATTCCAGAAAGAAGATTTAAGAGATCATGTTGCAAGAGAAGTCATAAAGGGGGAGAGATTACTAGTCAAAGCCAGCTCTGACCATGCTAAATGGACTACCAATAGCATCAGAGCTACTATTGGATATCCTCCTCTTTGTGATGATGCTAATGTAGCTGAGTCTGGGATACATCCTGAATATTTTGAAGGAGATCAGCCTGAAGTTGCTCAGGTGATCTACCCCCCAGCTGATTTTGAGATGATTCAAGAAGAAGTGTTGAAAATGTATAGTCTTCCACCAGAGGCACAAAATGTAATTCTGGAAAAGGTTGAAATGTCAGAAGCTGCATTAGAAGCTCAGAAGGAGGCTCAACTTTCCAAGAAAAGATTCAGAGAGTAGGCTGAGCTAAAGCCATATTTTGAGCAGTGGAGCCCAACTTCTAGAAATATCATACTTACTGCCTGGAAAGCCTTTAAGGATAAAACCCATGACAGGGGTAAGTGGTATTCTGAGCAAGAGTAGAATAAATATCAAGCTGGATAAGAAGCAATTCTTCAGCATAGAAGAAGTGCTAAGGCTGGGAAGCTACCTGCTAATGCTTAAGAGCCAAGCAAGTACTTCCCCAAACCATTCAACTATTTTGAAAGACAGAAGATCAATGCTGAAGAATTGAAGAAGAAAGCTCTCAAAGGGAAAAAGCCAGCTGAAGATGCTGAACCTTCTGTGCAGGCTAAAATTAAGTCTGGCAAAGGAATAGTTATTAAGGAACCTAATAAGTAATAGGATTGCTAGCTTCTTGTAATAGATCAATGTATTATTTTTCCTTTTGTTCTATAAGAAATTCTTGTAAACCATAATTTTACTGATTAATGAAATCTGTTTCAGTATTAAGTGTTTGTTGTTTACAATGATTATGTGATAACCTGCTCTGAAATGTTTTTTCATCTATTTATAATTTGGCTTTATCTTAAGAGATGTATATCTTTGACTAAGGGTTATGACTTCTCCAAATAGGGGGAGACTGTTTGGTACATTGTAAAAATATGTACTAGACTTGGAGAAGCCACAACTTAGTCAATGATATGCATCAATGTGTATTTGATAAAAGTTTGAGTTTCATTGTGCGGGTTTAAAAATTTGAAGGAAAATTTTCTAAGTACAAGTGTCGACACTTGTGAAGAAACTGTGTCGACACTCAAGGAGACTGTGTCGACACTCAGGCAAGCTGTGTCGACACACAAGCGAAATGTGTCGACACTTATGAAGAAGCTATGTCGACACCCAGCTGCTATGTCGACACTCAGGAAATCTGTGTCGACACACTGGCAAAATGCGTCGACACTCAAAGTTATGTCGACACCAAAAGAAATAGTTGTGTCGACATCCAGAATTATGTCGACAACTTAAAACAGAATTGTGTTGACACTTAAAACAGAAGATGAGTCGACACTCAGGAGCTATGTCGACACCTGAAGCAATTGTGTCGACACACAGGACTTGTGTCGACACATAGGACTTGTGTCGACACACCAACTCTCAAGAGGCTGTGTCTAGTTCAGAAGTAATTGTGTCGACACACAGGACTTGTGTCGACACACACTCAACGTCATTTGACAAACACTCAATGCCATCTGTCTGCAATAGAAATGTCGAGACAAGAAGCTGCTGTGTCGACACACAGGACTTATGTCGACACATACAACAAAAGGAAGTATCGAGAAGCAGAAGTATGAATGTGTCGACACTTGGAGTATTTGTGTCGACACCTTGAAGACTTGTGTCGACACTTAGCCTATATGTGTCGACATATGTGAAGCAGTCTGCTGAGTGTTGTGTGCTGAGTTGGAAAGACACAGAAGAACCTAGTGACGTGACTGGTGACTTGACAGCTGTCATAACTAACCGGTCTGACACCACTGTCAGAACTGTCAAAAGTCTGTTATGAACCGGATCAGCCGGTAACCATGAAGCAAGATTTATATAAGAGACAGATTGGAAATGACAGAGTATGAATGAACAACAACGTGAGGCATCTATAAGAAGAATTCTTACAGATCAAGGGCTGTCTGCAAGAAATATTCAGAGTTAAATCTGAATCTAAGGGAGAAGCTAACTGAAGATCAACTTCAACTTCAAGAGAAGATCCATCTTATTTGTCCTAATCAAGAAGCTTTGAAAAGCTAAGTTAGGTTGGATCAGAATGATCAGTCTATATAAGAACTGATCAAGAAGACAACATCAACAGAGAAATCTAGCTGGTGAAGTTTTCAGATACTTATTACTCACAAATTCTTGTAGGATCTATTGTTAGATCTGAGGTTGTAAGCCTAAAAATATAAAGGTTGAGGTAGGGCAGTGTGCCTGAGGTAGGACTTGTGGAAAGTCTGAGTTGTAAGCCTAATTATAAAGGCTGAGGTAGGGCTAAGGCCTGAGGTAGGATTCAGGGAAGAATCTGAGGTAGGACTTTTGTAAAGTCTGAGGTGTAGGAACCATTTTGGTTCTGAGTTTGTAAGATCTGCGGATCCGAGCCAGTGGAAGGAAGTTAGGCTGAATCCAGTTATCTGCTGGATAGGCCAAGGGGGAAAGTGGATGTACCCATATCTTGGGGAACCACTATTGATCTGGTGTCTGCTGTGTTGTATTTAATTTTTGTAGATAGAATTATTCTGTGCTAAAAGAAGTTACAAATATCTGTTTGACTTAAAATCAAAAAGACACAAAAATGTAAGAATTTATTCACCCCCCCCCCCCCAAGGTGTTTAGGCTCTTGAAACAAAGTCTTTCATCTTTCTTGCAGAACAAATGTGAATCTGTTTCTCTTCACAGAATTCCTTTCTTCTTCATTGTTTTTTGTAGTTTCCAATCTGTCTCTTATATAGAGTTTGCTTCATGGTTACCGGCTGATCTATTTTCTAACAAACTACTGACAGATCTGAAGAGGTGTCAGGCCGATTGGATATGACAGCTGTCAAGTCACCAGACATGTCAGCAGAGTCGTCAGAGTCATTCCATCTCAATACAAACCACTCATCAGGCTACTTTATATGTGTCGACACATATTGACCAAGTTTCGACACAAGTCTTCATGGTGTCGACATAATACTCCAAGTGTCGACACAGACATACTTCTGCTTCTCGACACATCTTCTGTTGAATGTGTCGACACAAGTCCCGTGTGTCGGCACAAATGCTTCCGATGTCGAAACAGCTGTTGCTGGCAGATGGCGTCGAGTAGGTGTCGACACACAAGTCCTATGTGTCGACACAGCTACTTCTGGTCTCGACATAGCTGTTGTCAACAGACAGCGTTGAATGAATTTCGACAGTGTTGAAAGTATCCAGACGGCATTGAGTGTGTGTCGACACAAGTCCTGTGTGTCGACACAATTACTTATGGTGTCGACATAACTCCTGGCTCAGGTGTCGACACAATTCTGAGTCTCGACACAGCTTCTTCAGAAATGTCGACTTAGCTTGAATGTCAACACCACTTCTTCATAAGAGTCAACACAACTTCAGTGTCGACACAATACCTTCATAAGTGTCGACACAACTTCAGAGTGTCAACACAAGTCTTCATAAGTGTCGACACAGCTTCTGGGTGTCGTCACAGCTTCTTCACAAGTGTCGACACAACTTCAGAGTGTCGACACAAGTCTTCATAAGTGTCGACACAGCTTCTGGGTGTCGACACAGCTTCTTCACAAGTGTCGATACTTGTACTTAGAAAATTTTCTTCAAATGCTTAAACATGCCACAATGTAACTCAAACATCTATTAAATACAAATTGATGCATATCATTGACTAAGATGAGGCTTCTCCAAATCTGGTACATATTTTCCAATGTACCCAACAATCTCCCCCTATTTGGAGAAGTCATAACCCTTAGTTAAAGACATACATCTCTCATAATAAAACAGAAATAGAAATAGATGAACATTCAATTTACACCAGGTAAACACATAAACATTGTAAATAACAAAGAAATAAAAACTAAACTGATTTCATTCAATTCTTAGAGAAAAAGAAATATCATATTTACAAAGATTCCTTTCTAGATCAGAACACAAAATGTTACATTATTTTAATACATAAGCCTATCTATCATGTTATTGGCTAGGCTCCTTAATGACAATTCCTTTGCCAGCCTTGATCTTTGCCTGTACAGAAGGTTCAGCATCTTCAGCAGGCTTCTTCCCTTTCAGGGCTTTCTTCTTTAGTTCTTCAGCCTTAATTTTCTGCCTTTCAAAATAGTGGAATGGCTTTGGGAAATACTTGCTTGGCTCCTGAGCATTAGCAGGTAGCTTCCCAGCCTTAGCTCTTCTTCTATATTAAAGAATGGCTTCTTGTCTAGCTTGGTATTTATTCCTTTCCTATTCTGAATACCATTTACCCCTATCATGGGTTTTATCCTTTACAGCTTTCCAGGCAATAAGTATAATATTTCTAGAAGTTGGGCTCCACTGCTCAAAGTCTGGCTTCAGCTCGGCCTGCTCTTTGAGTCTCTTCTTGGATAGTTGAGCTTCCTTCTGAGCTTCTAAGGCAGCTTCTGACATTTCTACTTTTTCCAAAATTATATTTTGTGCCTCTTGTGGAGGACTATACATTTTCTGCACTTCTTCTTGAACCCTTTCAAAGTAAGCTGGGGGATAGATCACCTGAGCAACTTCAGGCTGATCTCCTTCAAGATAGGCAGGTTGTATCCCAGATTCTGCTACATTATCATTATTGGGTACATTGGAAAATGTGTACCTGATTTGAAGAAGCCTAACTTAGCTTAATAATATACATCAAGGTGTATTTGATGTTATTTTGAGTTGACATGTGCAGGTTAAGTAAGTTCTAAAAGTACGGGAAATTATTCTAAGTCCATGTGTCGACACTTGAAGAAGCTATGTCGACACTTCAGAAGAATTGTGTCGACACTTGAAGAAGGCTGTGTCGATACAGAGAAAAATAGTTGACCACATTTGAGTCGACACTGGGAAGCAGTGTCGACTTACAGAAGTAGAGTCGACAACAGCTGTATCAACACTAGGAAGCTGTGTCGACACATTGAGGCAGAGTCGACACCTGAAGGCAGTGTCAACACATTGAGGCAGAGTCGACACATATTGGCAGGGTCAACGATAGTTGTGTCGACACCAGAAGATAGAGTCGACACATATTGGCAGAGTCGACACATACTATGTTCTGAATCTATAACAACTGTGTCGACACACAGGACTTGTGTCGACACACTGAGACCAAGTCATTTGCTGAAGAATGATGAAGTGTTTAAGTCGACACAAATACTCAGTGTCGACTCACTCTCAAGTTGTAGTATGCAAAAGCTGAGTCGACTTAAAGGCAAACTTGTCGACTTCTCCAGAAGCTGTGTCGACACCAAAGTAACTTGTGTCGACACATATAGACAGATGGTCTCGACACTTTCTGACAGTCAGTCTCGACACTTTGCTGATCAAGACAAAGACTAAGGATCTGTTTGAAGACGTGACAGCTGTGGGTTGCAACAGTTTATCTGAAGCTGTCAGACTTGTCAGAATACAGTTAGAAACCGGATCAGCCGGTTACCATGAAGAAGGTCTATAAATAGACAGATTCAGAAGGCAAATAAAGAAGATTGATTTAAGAAGAAACACACATACAAACTGATCAAGAAAGTGCAAGGCACGGAAGAAGATCTTCATCAGAAGATCTAAGAAGATATTCTGAAGGGTTCAACCTATCAGGATCTGTCTAAGGAGAATTCGTTCAAGAATTCTGAAGAAGTACCAAAGGGATTGGATAGAGAGGGATCCAGCCATTTGAAGATCAAGAAGGAAGCTGTTACAAGTTTCTCAAGAAGCTGTTTGGAAATCAACTCAGCTAGTTCAGATTCAAGAAGCTTTGAAGAAAGCTAAGATTCAGTTGATTTCATCCATCAGCTAATCAAGTATTGTCCTGCCCTTACTCTCTCATCTAGGACAAAATTCTGTAAAACTCTTTTCTAATTTCTGTAGGATCTATTAAGGTAGATCTGAGTTGTAGGCCTAAATTATAAAGGCTGAGTGTAGGAGAGTTGATCTCTGAGTGGTAGGGTTGTGTTGCCTCAGTGTAGGAGAAAGTTTTTCTCTGAGTTGTAGGCCTTGTGGCAAGGTTGAGGTAGGGCTGATTAGCCTGAGTTGTAGGAACCATTCTGGGTTCTGAGTTGTAGGAACCATTCTGGGTTCTGAGTTGTAGGAACCTTTCCAGGTTCTGAGCTGTAGGATCTGCTAATCTGAGTTAAAGAGGAAGTTTGGCCGAATCTAGCACACTGCTACATAGGTGAAAGGGGAAAGTGGATGTACCCAGACCTTGGGGAACCACTATAAAACTGTGTGCAATCTGTGTTGTATGAATTTCTGTGATTGCTGTGCTGTGTGATTTAATTCAGTTATTATATTCTGCCTAAAAGTGAAAACAAGCATTAGAACCTATTCACCCCCCCCCTCTAGGTGTTTAGGTAGTCTTGAAAGTAAAACTATCAAGTGGTATCAGAGGGAGGTTACTCAAATAAGGACTTAACAGTCTGAGTTAGATCCCTAAGGTAGAATCAAGAATCAAGAATCAAGAAAATGGGTTCTGGAGAGAATCACAAGAAGTTAGGGTCAATGAAATTACCAATCTGCAGAAAAGAAATCTTTGGAATTTGGAAAGAAAGGGTGAGATTGTTCATGGAGGCTTCTGACCCAAGGATATACATTACAGTACAGGAAGGCCCCTTCATTCCAATGAAGATATCAGTTCTTGATGCAAATATCCAAACTCCAAAGAGTTATTCAGAAATGACAAAGGATGAAATCATTTTGGCAACCATGGATAAAAGAGCACAGAACATTATTGTAAGTGCCATAGATGATTCTACATTCCAAAATCTGATTCACTGCAAAACCTCCAAAGAAATGTGGGACACCTTGATTGTCTACATGGAGGGTTCTGAAGAAGTAAGACAGGATAGGAAGTCTATGCTCAACCAAGAATATGAAAGTTTCAGACAAAGAAAATCTGATAGCATAACTGAATGCTATAAGAAATTCTACAGAATAGTGAATGAATTAATGTCTTATGGAAGAGTCTTCAGTACCTATGAACTGAATGACAAATTTTTAAGATCCTTGACAAAGGATTGGGACACCAAGATCTGTGCCATAAGAGAAGTGGCTAAACTGGCAGAAATTTCTCCTCCAACCTTGTTTGGAAAGTTGTTATCTTATGAAATGCAACTAATGGTGAGGAAGGAGGAAGAAAAGAATTCAAAAGCTGAGCATAGAGAAAAATCTGTGGCCTTCAAGGCTGAAGCCAATAGAAAGAATAGGAGGATATCTTCATCTTCTCCTAAGGAAGTTGCAGAAGTTAATTCTGAAAATTCAGACAGTCAGAGTTCAGAGAGGAGTGATTCAGATGCAGACTTTGCTGGATTCACACGGCAATTCCAGAGATTCTTGAAGAAGAAGCAGTGGAAGTCTAGGCCCTCCACATCACAGCAAGTTGATGACTATTATCAGAAGAATAAGTCATCAAGGAAGAAAAGGAATAGAACTAAGCCCAGCAAAGCCACTACATCAAAGATTGTCTGCTATTGTTGCAATAGGCCTGAACATGTAGTGGCTGATTGTCCTGATAAGAGAAAGGAGTCATCAGACAAGAAGAAGACTCATCAAAAAGGCAAGAAGGAGAAATCCTTTGTTGCAAAGAAGGAAAAGAGCCTTACAGATCAATCATCTTCAGAGTCAGAATCTGAAGCTGAAGCATATATTGGACTGTATGCTGCTACTGAAGAAGAGGAGTTCATGCAATTGCTAGACTCCATATATGAACAAGAGGACCATCAGTGCATGGGACTGATGGCTGGATCAGAAGAAGACATGTTCTAGAATCAGTCTGGTCCTAGTAAGGTACATTGTCCTTCTATAAATTCAGTTTGTAGTACTAGTGCAGAATCAGCTTCATCTGCATCAAGTGATGTAGATGGATCTGAATCTGAAGGAGATGTCTATCAGTTGATAGATAAGTATGGGGACTTGTTGCAGGCCCTTAAGAAAAGCAAGAACCTAGTCAAATCTCAGGCTCAGGAAATTGCTGATCTTAAGGTTGCTGCAACTAAGTTGGAAAAAGTAATAGATCAAAAGTTGAATGAGATTGCCAAACTGAAAAATATAACTATTATTCAGATGGGCACAATCAGATATACTAATGATCAAGTTAAGAGTCTGGAGGCCAGACTAAGAATAGAAAAAGATTTAGTGGCTAGTTACTTAAAGCCAAAATCTGTCTTACCCTTGATAGATGAGTTTGTGGCTCAAAAGGGTATGGCAGGATTAGGCTTCAAAGGTAACCCCAGGGCTGCCCAATTCAAGGGAAAAAGGCAAAGCTCCTGTCCAGCCACTAAACCTTTCAATCCCTGTTAAGTTTAAAAAGGTGCAAGTGCCTTCTAACAAATATGATCTTGAGAATATTCATGGTCATATTAAGACTAATGTTCTGATAAACAAAGGTGTAAATGCCATCAGGTCTACCCATGTTCATAAACCCCATGGTTATAAGAAACCTGTGGGTGAAGTTGCAGCAGCACCAGCACTGGACAGAAATTCTTCTGTCAAGGGTGTATCTAGATCTAGATACAACAAGTTTGAATGTTGGTGTTGTGACAAGAGAGGCCATTTTGCCTTAGACTATTGGCATAACACAAGTGTTATGAAGAACAATAGTCTACTAGTTAGAAGAGCAGCTGGTAGTTTTGTTGGTGCTAACCTGAACCAAGGACCCAAGACTTACTTGGGTTCTAAGGGAAGGTAAATATGTATTGCAGGAAAGTCCAAGTGGTCATGCTCCTATATGGTACTTGGACAGTGGATGTTCCAGGCACATGACTGGAACAAAGGGGCTGCTGAAGGAGTACACATCTGTCAAAGATGGACCTAAAGTAATCTTTGGTGGATCTGAAAGAGGAGTCATCAAAGGGTTTGGTAACATTTCTTCTAACCTAATTACTATTACCCAAGTGGCTTATGTAAAAGGTTTGAAACACAATCTGATAAGCATAAGCCAGCTGAGTGATTTAGGATATGACATTTCATTTGTTAAGGATGGATGTCATATCAAAAGGTCAAGTGATCAAGAGATCATTTTGACTGGGTATAGGAAGAGAAATATATATTGTCTTAATTTTGTATATGAGAACAAGGTTTCTCCCATCTGTCTTGTAGCTGATGATAATGCATCTCATTGTGTCAAGTGGCACAAGAGATTGGCTCATCTTAACTACAAGACAATTGGCCAACTCTTTAGCAAAGAGTTAGTGAGGAATGGTCCTCAAGTTAAGTGTATAAAGGATGGGATATGTTCTGCTTATCAAAAGGGCAAGCAAACAAAATCCTCCTTTCATAGCCTTGAAAACAAGGATTCTGTGAGGTGCCTATACCTCTTACATATGGATCTTTTTGGTCCTATGCCAGTTCATAGTCTAGGTAGGAAGGTCTACACTTTTGTAGTTGTAGATGACTATTCTAGATTTACATGGGTGTTCTTTCTGAGACAGAAATCAGAAACCCCAAGTGTCTTACTTAGTTTTGTGAAGCAAATTCAGAATGAACTGAATTGTACAGTGGTCAAAATCAGAAGTGACCATGGTACTGAGTTTCAATCTGAAAGCATGACAAAATTATGTGAAGACTTTGGGATTTTCCAAGAGTTCTCCTCACCTAGAACACCACAACAAAATGGCATTGCTGAAAGAAAGAATAGAACATTAATTGAAGCTGGTAAAACTCTATTGAGTGACACCTCTCTTCCAGAATATTTCTGGGCTGAGGCAGTAAACACTACATATCATGTGATCAATTGGGCTTCTATCACCAAGTACCACAAAATGACTCCCTATGAGATTATGAAAGGTAAAAACCAAATCTATCCTACTTCAGGATCTTTGGTTGCAAGTGCTATATACTTAACAATGGCAAGTCATATCTGACTAAGTTTGCTGCCAAATCCAAAGATGAGATATTTGTTGGGTACAACATAAATAGTAAGGCCTATAGGGTCTTCAACTTGACTACTCAAGTTGTAGAGGAGTCTGTACATGTTATATTTGATGAAACAAGATTAATCAACTGTGAGTTGTCTTGTAGATCAAATGATTCAACAGGTATAAGCAAAAGGATAGACAAGCTTTCCATTGCAGAAGCATCAAATGCAGATGAAGCATTGGAAAATGAAGGCTACTGTCCAGGGGGAGTACAAGACTCAATAGAAGCTGATGAAATCCAAGAGGTACAGCATGATGAAGGAGCTGGAGATGTTCAACCAGAAGGGAATCTACCTCCAGCTACAAGACATTTAAGAGATCATCCAGCTAATTAGATTATAGGTGATCCAAGACAGGGAGTTCAGACAATAAGAAAAAATCTGAGCACAGTTCTGCATTCAAGTTTCCTGTCTCAAATGGAGCCTAAGAAGTTTGAAGAAGCCATCCAAGACCAACACTGGATTGATGCTATGCAAGAGGAGCTGAATCAATTCAGAAGGTGCAATGTCTGGGAGCTTGTTCCTAAACCAAAAGGCCACAATATAATTGGCACAAAATTGATCTATAGGAACAAGTTGGATGAGAGTGGAATAATTGTGAAGAATAAAGCTAGGTTGGTTGCTAAAGGATACATGCAGGAAGAAGGGATTGACTTTGATCAAACATTTGCCCCAGTAGCAAGGCTGGAGGCAATCAGAATGTTCCTTGCCTATGCAGCATATCAAGACTTCAAAGTGTACCAGATGGATGTGAAATCAGCATTCCTGAATGGTGATCTAAAAGAGGAAGTCTATGTAGAGCAGCCATAAGGTTTTGTAGACCCTCTTAAACCTGATTATGTCTATAGGCTTAGGAAAGCTTTGTATGGGTTAAAGCAAGCCCCAAGGGCTTGGTATGAAACCCTGTCTACTTTCCTTATTGAGAACAAATTCTCAAGAGCGAAAATAGATAAAACTCTATTCCTTATGGAATCTAAAGGTAAGATCATCTTAGTTCAGATCTATGTAGATGACATAATTTTTGGATCTACTGAGAACAACCTTTGCAAAAAGTTTGCCAAACTTATGCAAGGAAAGTTTGAGATGAGCAGTATGGGGGAACTTATGTTCTTCTTGGGACTCCAAGTAAGACAGACTGAAGATGGCTTGTCCATATCCCAGTCTAAGTTCACCAAGGAATTAATTAAGAAGTATGGTATGGAGTCATCCTCCACCATGAGAACTCCTATGGGAACAAGTATGCCTATATGCAAAGATGATGCAGGTAAATCTGTTGATGAATCTTTGTATAGAGGAATAGTTGGCTCTCTACTATATCTCACTGCTAGTAGACCAGATATTATGTATGCTATATGTGTCTGTGCTAGGTACCAAGCTTGCCCTAAAGAATCTCATTATACTGCTGTCAAAAGGATTCTGAGATATCTTAAGGGCACACCTAATCTAGGCCTTTGGTACCCTAGGAATAGAGATTTTCTACTAATAGGTTATTCAGATGCAGATATTGCAGGCTGTAGAGAGGATAGAAAGAGTACTACAGGTACTTATCAATTCTTGGGAGGAAGACTGATATCATGGAGCAGTAAGAAGCAGACCAGTGTGGCAATATCCACAGCTGAGTCAGAATATGTTGCTGCTGGAAGCTGCTGTGCACAGCTATTGTGGATACAACATCAATTGAAGGATTATGGTATTCAAGTAAGTAGAACACCTTTATTGTGTGATTCTAAGAGTGCTATTTCTATTGCTAACAATCATGTTTCTCATAGTAGAACTAAGCATATAGAAATCAAATATCATTTTCTTAGAGAGCATGTAGAAAGAGAAGACATCTCATTGGAATTTGTTAAAACAGATTATCAAATAGCAGATGTATTTACTAAGCCACTGGATGAAACAAAATTCAATAAATTTAAAATTGAATTAGGAATGCTGACCATTGACTAGTATATCAATAAACTATCAAGTGGTATCAACAAACAAATATTGGCTAAGTAAAATGGTGTCGACACTTATAGTGATAAAGTGTCGACTCAGTGAAGTCTGGTCGACTAGTCAGAGAAATTGTGTCGACACAGAGAATATGTGTCGACACTTAAGGGTCAAATAGTCGACTCATCCAGAAATATAGTGTCGAATTCACCAGAACATTGGTGTCGACACTTACAGATTTTGTGTCGACACTTGAACAAAGAGTCGACACAGAATTTCTGATGCTCTACTATGTATCTCAGGTGTCGACATATCCTCAATTGGTGTCGACACATAGTAGACAGAATTGTTTGTCGGGATAATAGAAGTTTGTGTCGACACATTCCATCTGTGTCGACACATTTAGACTGTTTGTGCCCGACTTTTGATCTTCTTTCTTTAGAAGGTATAAATAGGTCAAGAACTTATTCTGTCGACACACTTACAAGGTTTTCGAGACTGAAACCCTGTGTCGACAATCTCTCTCTTCTCTCTCAAGCTTTCTCGACTGATCAATGGCGCCAAAGGTTGAAGACAACGTGAATGAAGGATATGAGCTAGTTAGGGCTGCGTTCGACACCGCCGCACCAGAATTCAAACAAGTGATTTCCCTTATTGCTGAAAATGGATTGGAATTTCTGTTTTCTGAACCAACGAAGATCTGGAAGAAGGAGGTAATTGAATTTTACACTTCTGCATCAGTGGATTCTTCTGGACTCAAGATCAAATCCACAGTTCATGGAACCAAGGTCAAACTTACTCTACGGAGTTTAAGAAAAATTCTTCAATTGCCAAGCATTGAGAATGAAGAAGAGGTTTCAGCCTCTAAAACAAGGGAGGCTCTCCAATGGTGTGGATTGGATCCAACCATAAAGATTGGAGCAGCCATCAATAGAAAAGGAATGAATCACCAAGTCAAATTTCTGTCTGAGATTGTTGGAAAGGTGATTCTGTGTAAACCTGGTGGACATGATAGGATCTCAGCCTATATGTTCAGCCTAATGACAAGAATTGTTTTTAAAATTCCAACTGACTGGTCAGCAGTTGTATTTGATAAGATCAAGGAAGGACTTAAGAAGCCAAATCTGGCTAGGATTTTGAGTTTATACTTGGCTGGAGTGATTCCAGAATTCATGCAACAGATACCAGGGACTAAGATCAATCACATGAGAAAGATGGACATGAGATTATTCTCAAGGTGGGATAGAGTTCTTTCCAAAGAGATGCCTGAAGTAGACAGGCAAGACATAACTGAGATGTCACCTGGACATGAACAAGGAACTGCCCAACATCAGGAAGAACAAATTAGAGAACCTGCTGAAGACCAGTCTGGGTCAACTCTAGTTCAGAAAGAAACATTACCTGCACAGGTGCAGGGGGAGCAAGGTTATTCTCCTGTCCAGGACATTCCCCATACTGAACAGGTGCAGGGGGAGAAAATTTCTGAATAAGTCCAAGAGGTAGAAAGGGAAAACCTACCAGAAGATCTGAATATAGCTGATCTAGATGCCTCATCTTCTGCTCAGGCCCAAAAGGAATTCACTCTAGATGAGTTGTTTCCTAATGATGGAATTGCTGATGAAATTGAGGTAGAGCAAGAAATTGAGGAAGAACCAGAAGTTGAGAAAGAGCTAGTTGTTGAGGAGGAGCCAGTTATTGAGGGGGAGCCTGTGAATGTTGAGGCTGATCAACATGTCACTGAGACAGATAAACCTCCTACACCTCCTGAGAGAGTTCAGATTGAAAGCTCATCAGAATCTGAGACTGCAGAAGCCAGAGTGGCTAAGAAACGGAAACATATAGTCTTCAAGAGAAGGAGCCAAACCTATAAGGAAGCACTCCAAACTGCAAGTCACCAAACTCCTGCTGCTTTTGATTATAATAAGTTCATGGTGGACTTGCAAGTTAAGTTGGATGAACACAGATTGGCTGTGGAAAAATATGTTGATGAGAATAATAAGTCACTTCAATTTGACTTAGCCCAGGATATTAAATCAAACAGATTTGAAGTCAACTTGAATAAAAAAGAAATGACAGATTGCTTGCACAAAGGAGGTAATGCTGTAGTATTTTTGGCTAAACAACAACAGTCAATTCTTACCAAGATAGATGATATTGCACTAAAGCAGGGTTATGTTCTAGAAAATTAGCTGAGAATGAATGAGAATCTGACTGAATCTCACCATGAAATTCTTGATAAGTTGACAAAGAGTGCTACAGGGCTGACTGAAGCAAGAGCACAAGAGATGGTAGATTTTGATAAGAAACTCAAGGATGCCTTAGATTCAGTTCAAACTGCTATCACAACCTCTCAGCAAGAGATATCTACTAAGCTTCAAAAGTTGAAACCATATTTTAAAGAGGGTGTGAATTATCTTGATGGCCAGATCAGATTTCAGAAGGATGATCTCAGAGACCATATTGAAAGAGAAGTCCTAAAGGGGGAGAGATTATTAGTTCATGCTGGCTCAGAACACACCAAATGGGTGACAAATAGTATTCGAGCCACATTGGGATATCCACCCTTATGTGATGATGATATGGTTGCTGAGTCAGGGTTACAATCAGGTCTACTTGAAGGCAATCAACCTGAGGTTACCCAAGTCATTTACCCCCCTGTAGATTTTGATATGATTAATCAGCAAGTACAGGCTATGTATAGTCCTCCACAGGAGGTTACAAATGTTGTTATTGAGAAAGTTGATAATCCTGATGCAAGTTTGAAAGAACAACAAGATGCTCTACTGTCCAAGAAAAGATTTAGAGAGCAAGCTGAACTTAGGTCTGACTTTGAGCAATGGAGTCCCACTTCAAGAAACATTATACTGATAGCATGGAAGGCTGTAAAGGATCAAGTCCATGAAAGAGGAAAGTGGTATAATGAGATTGAATGGCAGAAGTATGAATCTAGGCAGGAGGCTATAGTTTAATATAGAAGAAAAGCCAAGATGGGGAGGCTACCACCAGATGCTCAGGAGCCAAGCAAATATTTTCCAAAGCCCTTTCACTACTTTGAAAGGCAAAGGCTCAAGGAAGAAGCTCAGAAGAAAGCTGATCTGAAAGGCAAGAAGCCTGCTGAGGTTGCTGAACCAGCTGTGAAGGCTCAAATTCAATCTAGCAAAGGAATTGTCATAAGAGAGTCTGATCAGTCTTAGCTTAAGCTTACCAGTCCTTTCAATTATTTTGTAATGTTTTGTTAAATCATTTAATGTAAACATCTGTAACAAACATTTCCAAGTTATAAACAAAACATTGTTCTGTAATCATTTATTAATGTTCATCTTTATTCTGTGATGAATTTGTTGTATGTTTTGTTTATTAAAGTATTCCTGTAATGTCATGCTTATATACATCATCATATTATATTTTTTTTAAATGGTGTATATCATTAGCTAAAAGGGTTATGACTTCTCCAAATAGGGGGAGATTGTTGGGTACATTGGAAAATATGTACCTGATTTGAAGAAGCCTAACTTAGCTTAATGATATACATCAAGGTGTATTTGATGTTATTTTGAGTTAACATGTGCAGGTTAAGTAAGTTCTAAAAGTACAGGAAATTATTCTAAGTCCATGTGTCGACACTTGAAGAAGCTATGTCGACACTTCAGAAGAATTGTGTCGACACTTGAAGAAGGCTGTGTTGACACAGAGAAAAATAGCTGACCACATTTGTGTCGACACTGGGAAGCAGTGTCGACTTACAGAAGTAGAGTCGACAACAGCTGTATCAACACTGGGAAGCTGTGTCGACATATTGAGGCAGAGTTGACACCTAAAGGCAGTGTTAACACATTGAGGCAGAGTCGACACATATTGGCAGGGTCGACGATAGTTGTGTCGACACCAGAAGACAGAGTCGACATATATTGGCAGAGTCGACAAAAGCTGTGTCGACACATACTATGTTCTGAATCTATAACAACTGTGTCGACACACAGGACTTGTGTCAATACACTACAAGTCTAGACCAAGTCATTTGCTGAAGAATGATGAAGTGTTTAAGTCGACACAAATACTCAGTGTCGACTCACTCTCAAGTTGTAGTATGCAGAAGCTGTGTCGACTTAAAGGCAAACTTGTCAACTTCTCCAGAAGCTGTGTCGACACCAAAGTAACTTGTGTCGACACATATAGACAGATGGTCTCGACACTTTCTGACAGTCAGTCTCGACACTTTGCTGATTAAGAGAAAGGCTAAGGATCTGTTTGAAGACGTGACAGCTGTGGGTTGCAACAGTTTATCTGAAGCTGTCAGACTTGTCAGAATACAGTTAGAAACCGGATCAGCCGGTTACCATGAAGAAGGTCTATAAATAGATAGATTCAGAAGGCAAAGAGAGAAGATTGATTTAAGAAGAAACACACATACAAACTGATCAAGAAAGTGCAAGGCATGGAAGAAGATCTTCATCAGAAGATCTAAGAAGACATTCTGAAGGGTTCAACCTATCAGGATCTGTCTAAGGAGAATTCGTTCAAGAATTCTAAAGAAGTACCAAAGGGATTGGATAGAGAGGGATCCAGCCATTTGAAGATCAAGAAGGAAGCTGTTACAAGTTTCTCAAGAAGCTGTTTGGAAATCAACTCAGCTAGTTCAGATTCAAGAAGCTTTGAAGAAAGCTAAGATTCAGTTGATTTCATCCATCAGCTAATCAAGTATTGTCCTGTCCTTACTCTCTCATCTAGGACAAAATTCTGTAAAACTCTTTTCTAATTTATGTAGGATCTATTAAGGTAGATCTGAGTTGTAAGCCTAAATTATAAAGGCTGAGTGTAGGAGAGTTGATCTCTGAGTGGTAGGGCTGTGTTGCCTGAGTGTATGAGAAAGTTTTTCTCTGAGTTGTAGGCCTTGTGGCAAGGTTGAGGTAGGGCAGATTAGCCTGAGTTGTAGGAACCATTCTGGGTTCGGAGTTGTAGGAACCATTTTGGGTTCTGAGTTGTAGGAACCTTTCCAGGTTCTGAGCTATAGGATCTGCTGATCTGAGTTAAAGAGGAAGTTTGGCCGAATCTAGCACACTGCTAGATAGGTGAAGGGGGAAAGTGGATGTACCCAGACCTTGGGGAACCACTATAAAACTGCGTGCAATCTGTGTTGTATGAATTTCTGTGATTGCTGTGCTGTGTGATTTAATTCAGTTATTATATTCTGCCTAAAAGTGAAAACAAGCATTAGAACCTATTCACCCCCCCTCTAGGTGTTTAGGTAGTCTTGAAAGTAAAACTATCAATCATCAACACAAAGAGGATGATATCCAAGAGTGTCTCTGATGCTATTGGAAATCCATTTAGCATGGTTAGAGCTAGCTTTGACTATTAATCTCTCCCCTTTATTACTTCTCGTTCAATATTACTTCTCAAATCATCCTTTTGAAACCTAACCTGATTAACAACATGGTCAGTTCCTTCCTTAAAGTAATCTCTGAATTTTGTATAAAAATTAGATATATTATTTTGAGAAGCCTGAAAGGTGGTCTGAACCGCAGCTATATCTTCCTTGATTTGCTTTGACACTTTATCTTTCACAGCAGTTGATAAATCATTTCTTTGATAGTATAGCATAGTGTGAATCTTTAAGATTGTCTTTGTTCATCCAATTTAATCTGTTTGTGGACCAGTAAAGAACTGAAGTCCAAGCTTGATGCAGATGGAGCTGTGCTTATTTACAATGACTTTTTATATCTAGAACTCTTTTTCTTGAAAGCAGCTAGTTTCCTTTTCTTAGCCATTTTGGCTTCTTCATCTTCAGAAGATTCAGTTGAACTTTGAATATCAACTGTATCCTTTTCAGTTGGGGCATCCTTAGACAACTCCCCCTCAGTCCTTAGAATATCTTTTCTTGTGCAATCTGCTCCCCCTCAGTCCTTGTAGGAGGAAGATCAGAGAATAGGTCATCCATGGTGAATTCGTGTTGTATTGGCTCATTTTGTTCATCTGTCTCAACAGTTTCTTGAGCTGCAATGTTGATTTCAGATACTATGTTCATGACAGTATCTGCAGCCAAGTCACTTTCAAAGACTATATCATCAATGCCTCCCCCTTGGGAGGGCAACTCAGTTGCTTGTTCTATTTGTTCTTGGGGCACACTGCCCTGCACTTGTTCTTGTGCATCCTTTTGTTACTGGTCTTCATTAGAACTAAAAACCACTTCCTCCTCAAAATCACTGGAGGATTCAGCCTGTGAAACCACTTTCTTCTTTTTCTTATCTTTATTAGTTTGCTCCTGAGGAGCAGGGACTTCCTTGGTCAGAACTCTATCCCACCTTGATAGAATTTTTACATCCATCCTCCTCATATGATTTATTTTTGATCCAGCCACTTGTTTCAATACATCTGGTATTACAGCAGATAAGCATAAACTCAGAATTCTTCCCATGTTTTGTTTCTTAGTTCCTTCATGAACTTTATCAAACACTACTGCTGCCCAGTCAGTGTTTATCTTGAATATGATCCTTACCATAAGATTGAACATGTGGACAGAGATTCTATCATGTCCACCAGTTTTGCAAAGAATCACTTTGCCAACTACTTCAGATAGGAATTTTCCTTGGGAATTCATCCCTTTTCTGGTAATAGATGATCCAATCTTAATATTGGGGCTCAGCCCGCACCAGCTTAAAGCTTCTGTAATCTGGGAAGGGGTTATTTCATCTGTATCCTTGACTGATGGAAAATGAAGTGATTTCCTGATTATTTTTAGTGTGACTTTCTCTAGGGAATTTTGAACAGTCCTTTTAATTTTCTTGCCTGCAGAATCCACTATAGCGGTTGAATAAAACTCCAGAACTTCCTTCTTCTATATCTTTGTTGGTTCAGAAACCAAGTTCTCCAATCCATTTCTGAAATTAGGGCAATAACATCCTGAATTTCATTTGAAGCTGTTGTGAACCCTTCACGAACCAGTTCATAACCTTCATTGACTTTGTCTTCTTGACGAGGCGCCATTGATGTAAGAGTTGGAAGAGAAGAGAAGAGAATAGAAAAGCTTTGTCGACCGAAGGAGGAAAGTTAAGAATACTGAAAGCGTAGTCGACCAGATTTTGGTTTTACCTATTTATAGTATAAGTGTAAGGGCAGGTCAAAAGACGTGCCAGTGTCGACAAGTTTTCTTATGTGTCGATAGAAATGACCTAGGTCTCGACAATAAGTGTTTTTAGTCGACACGATTATGTGCCGACATACTAATGTTAGAGTCGACAACTTGTCTTAAGTCGACATATTTATGTGTCGACAAACTTGTGTCTGTGTCGACAAACTTGTGTCTGTGTCGACATACTTGTGTCTGTGTCGACACTTACTACTTAAGTCTTGACAGACTTGTGTCGACACAAGAATCGTCTCGACATAAGATCTTGACATAGTTTTGTCGACATCAATTCTACTGTCGATACAGATACTGTTTCTGTGTCGACACTTCCTTTTACTAAGTCGACACAACATATTGAGTGTGTCGACACAGCTTGTTTGTGTCGACACAAACATTGTACTTAGACAAATTTCAAAAGAAATTTGATGCTTACATATTCTCCTTAGGGATTCTTTTGCTAATCTATTCTAGGTTCAACATTTCTAATTCAAATTTAAAATAATTGAATTTAGTTTCATCCAGAGGTTTTGTAAAAATATCAGCTATTTGATTATCAATTTTCATAAATTCTAGGCTAATATTTTCCTTGTCTACATGTTCTCTGATGAAATGAAACTTAATTTTTATATGTTTGGTCCTACTATGTGATACAAGATTCTTAGCAATAGAAATAGCACTTGTAGAATCACAAAATAGAGGAATTCTACTTACCTGGATGTCATAATCTTCTAGTTGATGCTTTATCCATATCAACTGTGCACAGCAGCTACCTGCAGCTATATACTTTGATTCAGCAGTTGATATAGCTACACTAGTTTGCTTCTTGCTGCTCCATGACACCAGCCTCCCACCAAGGAATTGACAAGTTCTTGTGGTACTCTTCCTGTCTTCTTTGCATCCAGCAAAGTCTGCATCTGAGAAACCAGTTAGTAGGAAATCTCTATTCTTAGGATACCAAAGTCCTAGATTAGGTGTACCCTTAAGATATCTTAGAATTCTCTTAACTGCACTATAATGAGATTCCTTAGGGCAAGCTTGATACCTAGCACAGACACATGTTGAATACATGATGTAAGGTCTACTTGCAGTCAAATAGAGTAGAGAGCCAATTATCCCTCTATATAAAGACTCATCAACAGGTTTCCCTACCTCATCTTTGCCTATAGGCATACTTGTTCCCATTGGAGTTTTCATGGTAGAAGCAGAGTCCAAACCATACTTCTTAATTAACTCCTTGGTGAAGTTAGATTGGGAAATGGACAATCCATTCTCAGTTTGTCTAACTTAAAGTCCCAAGAAGAACTTCAGCTCACCCATACTGCTCATCTCAAACTTCCCTTGCATAAGTTTGCCAAACTTCCTACAAAGGTTGTTTTCAATAGAACCAAAGATAATGTCATCCACATATATCTGGACTAGTATTATCTTGCCTTTTGATTCCCTATAGAATAGAGTTTTGTCTATCTTTCCTCTAGAGAATTTATTCTCAATAAGGAAGGCAGACAAGGTTTCATACCAAGCCCTTGGAGCTTATTTCAAACCATATAGAGCTACATAATCCGGAAAGTGAGAGTCTACAAAACCCGAGGGTTGTTCAACATAGACTTCTTCTTTTAAATCACCATTCAGAAATGTTGATTTTACATCCATCTGGTATATCTTGAACCCTTGATAGGTAGCATAGGCCAAGAATAGCCTTATAGCCTCCAGCCTTGCCAATGGAGCAAAGGTTTGATCAAAATAAATACCTTCCTCTTACCTGTAGCCTTTTGCACCTAATCTAGCCTTGTTCTTGACTATGGTGTCATTCTCATCAAGCTTGTTCCCGTAGATCCATTTAGTTTCTATTATGTTGTGATCCTTAGGTTTTGGCTCCAACTCCCAGACTTTACACCTTTTGAACTGACTGAGCTCTTCTTGCATTGCATCAATCCAGTTTGTGTCTTGCATTGCTTCTTCAATCTTCCTGGGTTCTATTTAAGACAGGAAGCTAGAACATAGAACTGTATTCATACTCCTGCTCCTTGTTAGAACACTTTGACTTGCATCACCAATGATTTGGTGAACTGGATGATACTTCAGGTGTCTCCTTATTGGAGGAAATCTGTCAGCATTAAGGTCTTCTCCAGTTTCCTTAACTTGATGCTCCACACTGTCTTCTTCATCCAGAGAGACTTGTTCTCCCCCTGGATAGCTGGCCTTTTTATCTTCATCCAACCTAGCATGAACGTCTTCATTGATGGCCAGCTTGTCAAGCCTATCTGTTAAACCTGTAGAGCTAACAGAAGAACTAGACAATCCATTGTTAATAAATTTTGACTCTTCAAATATAACATGCACAGATTCTTCTACAATTTTGGTAGTCAAGTTATAGATCCTGTATGCTCTATTGTGGTTGTTGTACCCAACAAATATCCCTTCTAGGGATTTGGCGGCAAACTTAGTTTGGTAGTGCTTACCATTGACTAGTACAAAACACTTGCTACCAAAGATTCTGAAGTAAGATATGTTTGGTTTTCTTCCTTTCAAAATCTGGTAGGGAGTCATCTTGTGTTTCTTGTCGATGGAGGCTCTATTGAGCACATGACATGCAGTATTAACTGCCTCAGCCCAGAAGTATTCAGGGAGAGTAGTATCATTTAGTAGAGTTCTACTAGCCTCAATTAGAGTCCTATTCTTTCTTTCAGCAACACTATTTTGTTGAGGAGTTCTAGGTGAAGAGAATTCATGATGAATCCCAAGTTCTTCACAGAATCTTGTCATACATTCAGACTGAAATTCAGTTCCATGGTCACTTCTGATTTTGACCATTGAACTGTTGTATTCATTCTGTATTTGTCTAACAAAAGTCTAAAAAACAGACGTTGTTTCAGATTTCTGCCTCAAGAAGAAAACCCATGTATATCTGGAATAGTCATCCACAACAACAAGTGTGTATACTTTCCTACCAAGACTGTGAACTGGCATAGGACCAAACAAATCTATATGAATGAGATATAAACATCTCATTGAATCTTTGATGTCAAGTGCTTGGAAAGAGGACTTAGTCTGCTTGCCTTTTTGGCAAGATGAACACACACCCTCTTTGATGCACTTAATTTGAGGACCATTCCTCACTAATCCCATGCTGAATAGCAGCCCTATAGACTTATAGTTTAAATGAGCTAGTCTCTTGTGCCATTTGACACATAGAGAAGCTTTCTCTCCTGCAACCAAACAAATTGGTGAGTTGTTAAACTCACAATATAGGTTAAGGCAATACACATTTTTTTTCCTAGAGCCATTTAAAATGATCTCTTGATCACTTGACCTTCTTATCTGACACTCCCCCTTTGAGAAAAGAAATGACATAACCTAGATCACTAAGTTGACTTATGCTAATTAGGTTATGTTTTAAACCCTTCACATAAGCCACTTTAGGGACAGTAATTGAATCACTAGTAATATTACCAAATCCTTTTATGATACCATTTTCTGATCCACCAAAGATAACTTTGGGTCCATTCTCTATGGGCACATAGTCCCTCAACATTCTCCTTGTTCCTGTTATATGTCTGGAACATCCACTATCCAAGTACCATATAGGGGTATGGTCACTTGGATTCACCTGCAACACATGAAGAATTACTTATCCTTAGAACCCAACTTGTTAGTGGGTCCTAGGTCCTTGTTAGTTTGAAATCCTGCAACTATTCTAACAGGAAAACTACTCTTGGTTTTAACACTAGTATTAAACCAGCAATCCATGGCAAAGTGCCCCACTTTGCCACAACACAAACACTCAAACCTATTATACCTTTTCTTAGGTAAAGACTTTACTGCTTTGTTGCCAGCAGTCTTATTGAGAGTTGGTGCTGGAGCATCACTCTTCAAGAAACCCTCTTGAACCTAATGGGCATGCCTATAGTGTGGTCTGTAAGCATTTGCACCCTTGCCCAAGTGATTTCCATGCTCACTGTGACCATGTGTAGTGTCATGATCATACCTGTTAGTAGGATTCACCACCTTCCTAATGAAAATAGGGGGTTCAGCAACTAAAGGCTGAACTGGGCCCTTACCTTTTCTATGTGAATTGAAAGCCCTAGTTCTTCCCTTAAAGCCTAGACCAGTCTTCCTTTTTTGTGAAATAAAATTGTCTATTAGGGGTAAGACAGATTTGGGCTTGGAGAATTTAGCCAATAATTCTCTCTCTTGCTGAAGTTTTGCCTCCAGTTTCTTGATATGATTCTCTTTGAAAGAGATTGTGCCCATTTGAATAACTGTAATGTTCTTCAATTTGGCAACCTCATTCAGTTTTAGATCCAACATCTTAGCTGAATCTTCTACAGCCAGCTTAAGAGACTCAATCTCTTTGGCCTGCACTTTAACAAGAAACTTGCTCTTCTTCATAGCTTACAACAACCCACCATACTCATCAATGAGTTGGTGTACATCCCCTTCAGACTTAGATCCATCCACTTTAATTGAAGCAGATGCTTCTGATTCTGATACAGTAAAGTAATCTGAAACTAAGGGAGAATAGTTTACCTTACTTGGTCCAGGATGATCCTAGCACTGATCATCTTCAGATTGAGCCATCAGGCCTCTACAGCAATGGTCTTCAACTCCATTTATGGAGTCCAGCATTTATAGGAATTCTAGTTCCCTAGACTCCTCTTCTGTTGAGAATATCCCAACATATGCTTCTGCTTCTTCTTCTCCAGATTCTGAAGATGAAGAGTCTGTCCAACTCTTCTCCTTATGAGCAACTAGAGACTTCTCCTTCTTACCTTTGACCTGTTGCTTCTTCTTGTCCTTTGACTCCTTTCTTTTGTCAGGATAGTCAGATATGACATGTCCAGTCCTATTGCAGCAATAACACACAATCTTAGTATTAGATTATTTACCAGGTTTAGAGGAATACCTGTCCTCCTTGGGTGTCTTCTTCTTCCTATAATACTCATCCTTGGAATAGGATGAAGATGATGGTCTGGTTCTCCACTTCTTTTTCTTTATAGACCTTTGGAATTGCCTTGTAAAGGCAGCAAAATCCTCATCAGAAGTATGACTATCTGATGTGTTATTGTCAGAAATTTCTTCTTCTGCCTCAGCACTCCTTCTGGGTAGAGAAGGAGATTTTCTCATACCCTTTCTTGAGCCTTCAGCCTTGAAGGCCACTGACTTTTCCTTAACCTTAGATCTACTGCCATTCTCCTCTTCTTTTCTAGTAGTAAGCTGCATTTCATATGATAGCAACTTTCTAAAAAAGTGTAGGTGGAGGTGTATCAGCCAGCCTGGACACTTCTCTGATGGCGCATATCTTAGTGTCCCAATCCTTTGTTAGAGATCTAAGAAACTTATCATTCTGTTCATAAGTGCTGAAGACTCTTCCATAGGTCATCAGCTCATTTACTATTCTAAAGAACTTCTTATAGCATTCAGCTATGCTTTCAGATTTAGCTTGTCTAAAGCTCTCATACTCCTGGTTCAGCATAGACTTCCTGTCCTCTCTGACTTCTTCTGTGCCCTCCATGTAGACAATCAATGTGTCCCACATTTCTTTGGAGGTTTTACAATGCACCAGATTCTGAAAAGTGGCATCATCTATAGCACTTACAATAATGTTCTGTGCTCTTTTATCTAGTATTGCCAGGATGATTTTATCCTTGGTCATTTCAGAATAGCTCTTTGGAGTTTGAATGTTTGCATCAAGAACTGATACCTTCATTGGAATGAAGGAGCCTTCCTGTACTGTAATATAAAATCTTGGATCAGATGCTTCCATAAACAACCTGACCCATTCCTTCCAAATGCCAAAGGATTCTTTCCTACATATAGGTAATTTCATAGATCCAAATTCTTTTTGATTCTCATTTGAACCCATTCTTGATATCTGTTATTTTCCTTGGAGAATAACTCGGACTGTTAAGTCAATCTTTGAGTAACCTCCCTCTGATACCACTTGAAAGACTTTGTTTTAAGAGCCTAAACACCTAGAGGGGGGGGGGGGTGAATAGGTTCTAATCTTTTAAATTCCTTTTTAGACAAATAATTAGATAATCATCCAACATAGATTAACTAAATTATAGAATATAAACACATCACAGCAAACACCAGATCTATAGTGATTCCCAAAGATATGGGTACATCCACTTTCCCCCTCCGCCTATCCAGTCGATAACTAGATTCAGCCTAACTTCCTTCCACTGGCTCAGATCCCCAGATCTTACAAACTCAGAACCAAAATGGTTCCTACAGCTCAGACTTAACAAGTCCTACCTCAGATTCTTCCCCAGAATCCTACCTCAGGCCTCAGCCCTACCTCAACCTTTATAACCAGGCTTACAACTCAGACTTTCCATAAGTCCTACACCTCAGGCTAACAGCCCTACCTCAGCCTTTATAATTTCAGGCTTACAACTCAGACTTTCCACAAGTCCTACACCTCTGGCTAATAGACCTACCTCAGCCTTTATAATTTCAGGCTTACAACTCAGATCTGATAATAGATCTTACAAGAAATAGAATGTAATAAGAAATAAATAAATTCACCAGCTAGATTCCTCTATCGGTGAAACCTTCTTGATCAGTTCTTGACTGAACTGATCCTTCTGATCCAACCTGACTTAGCTTCTCAAAGCTTCTTGATAGAACAAAATAAGGTGGATCTTCTTACTGTTGAAGTTGATCTTCAGTCAGCTTCTTCCTTAAATTAAGATTGGAATCTGAATCTTTCTTGCAGAACAAATCTGAATCTGTTTCTCTTTACAAAATTCCTTTCTTCTTCGTTGTTTTTTGTAGTTTCTAATCTGTCTCTTATATAGAGTTTGCTTCATGGTTACCGGTTGATCCGGTTTCTAACAAACTACTGACAGATCTGAAGAGGTGTCAGACCGGTTGGATATGACAGTTGTCAAGTCACCAGACATGTTAGCAGAGTCGTCAGAGTCATTCCATCTCAGTACAAACCACTCAACAGGATGCTCCATATGTGTCGACACATATTGGCCAAGTGTCGACACAAGTCTTCAAGGTGTCGATACAATACTCCAAGTGTCGACACAGACATACTTCTGCTTCTTGACACATATTCTATTGAATGTGTCGACACAAGTCCTGTGTGTCGACACAAATGCTTCCGGTGTCGAAATTGCTGTTGCTGGCAGAAGGCGTTGAGTAGGTGTCGACACAAGTCCTGTGTGTCGACACAGCTGCTTCTGGTCTCTACATAGCTGTTGTCGACAGACGACGTTGAATGAATGTCGACAGTGTTGAAAGTATCCAGACGGCGTAGAGTGTGTGTCGACACAAGTCTTGTATGTTGACACAATTACTTCTGGTGTCGACATAACTCCTGGATTAGGTGTCGACACAATTCTGAGTGTCGACACAGCTTCTTCAGAAATGTCGACTTAGCTTGAATGTCGACACCACTTCTTCATAAGAGTCGACACAACTTGAGTGTCGACACAATACCTTTATAAGTGTCGACACAACTTCAAAGTGTCGACACAAGTCTTCATAAGTGTCGACACAGCTTCTGGGTGTCGACACAACTTCTTCACAAGTGTCGACACAACTTCAGAGTGTCGACACAAGTCTTCATAAGTGTCGACACAGTTTCTGGGTGTCGACACAGCTTCTTCACAAGTGTCGACACTTGTACTTAGAAAATTTTCTTCAAATGTTTAAACCATCATAATGTAACTCAAACATCTAATAAATACAAATTGATGCATATCATTGACTAAGATGATGCTTCTCCAAATCTGGTACACATTTTCCAATGTACCCAACACATAATACTCAACACTTTTATTTTAATTTATTTGGATGTTCTTTTATAGTGCAGGAATACAAAAGGAGTACATTCAATTAGACAGATTATTAAAGTAGGCGGCTGCTCCTTCGTATTTTTCAGTCAATTGATTACCGTCCTCTTCGTCTTCCGCCATGGCTAGGATATTGATGTGTTGATTCCTGGATCAGCGGGTCACCCGGTTTGTGTCCTGCATCGATTCACTCTTCAACACCTATGGAAGTGGGATTCAACCTTGTCTCCTCGTCCTTAAGATCCTAGATGACTTGCATACAGCCTCCGACCACCCGAGCGCCACCACCACCACCTTACCTGAGCTCTGTTTTGAGCTCAGGTTGCTGGCCATGCAGAACTGTGCTCACAAGGGCCTCCCTAGCTCTCTAGGGAGCACCACCTTGTCGGAGAGGGCTCGACGACTCTCTCCAAGAAGCCCTAAGGCAGAGGCAGCCTTGGAGAGCAGAGCTCCAATGATGCCAGAGAATGAATTTCACTATTTGACTCCTCCAGCGGGCGTCAGCGACACTAGGTTCTCGGAGCACCGCCAGAAAAAGGGACTGTGCCACAGCGGATCTGCGCCAAGTCTAATGTGGAGTCGCTATTTGATTTTTGTATGGCTCCATCTCAGCCAATAACAATGATTTAAGATTTATGTTGTGCATTCTTGAACTAAAATATTTTAGTAATTGTCTAGAGGCTTTAAAGACCTCTTTGAAAAGTCCCATGTATATATATATATATATATATATATATACTAGCATCTTCGAACGGGCATCGCCCGTTCTCGATGCGTCGCTGCGGGCTTCGCCCGCAATCAAGCATGCAAATACTTGGCTTTCAAGCGGGCTTCGCCCGCCCCCGGCATTATACATCAAAATCTTTCAGCATTATACAACAGATCTTCAGGCAGAAAACAACAGATTGCATATATATTTTGGTATTAAACTCAAGTACTAATAGCTAAGGAAAGTGAAAAAAAAATCACTTTGCAGCCCAAGAAAACACTTTGCAGCCGAATAAAGCGAAAAAAATCACCTAAACCCGGGGCAAGCCCGAGCAAGTAATTAGTCGATATCAAAAAATGTAGCCCAAGAAAACACTTTGCAGCCGAGCATCTATACTAACATCAAATTTTTTTGCAATTTCCAAATAGTAAACAAATGAAGAATCCATGTCGTGCTCGAAACAATAATTTAAAAGAGAGATAGATGTAATAAAAAAAATTGAAGCTAAAATTGAATAGCCCCAGACAGGGAACCTTCACCAAAGCCCACCCCATTGCAAGCAGTTAGGAAATAAAGGGAAATTTTTAGGGCGTTGCTATCCACACCGCAGTTTTGGCTAGTCGCACCGCACTTTATCCTAATTTTTCACGCCTTTTGAAAATACGTCTTGTACATACATTTTTAGGAAAAGTATTCAACACGAAAGTTGTAGATCTCGACGAGATCTACAACTTTCGTGTTGAACACTTTTCCTTAAAATGCATGTATAAGACGTACTTTGGAAATACGTCCAAGTTCCGCGTCTTTTGAAAATACGTCTTGTACATGCATTTTTAGTAAAAGTGTTCAACACGAAAGTTGTAGATTTCGTCGAGATCTACAATTTTCGTGTTGAACACTTTTCTTAAAAATGCATGTACAAGACGTATTTCCAAAAAGCACAAAAAAATATGAGAAAGTGCGGTGCGACTAGCCAAAACTGCGATGCGGATAGCAGCGCCCAATTTTTATGATATTCACATTCCTCCAACAGAAATAGCAACAAAATTGGAAGAGCACGGAGATTAACATTAGTTGATCAGAATTAGAAGAGCGCAAATCCCGTCATAAACTACCAAACTTTAGACAAGCTAACAAAATATTATAAAAGATTATTTGTGGATTTTTGAAATAAAGTTTTGTGACATTTTGATCAGAATTTTGGAACTGCTAACAAAAGATTTACTTCTACCCTATATCATATTTTAAAAAGAAATTGCTAACATAAGATTAATGCTAACATAAGAAATTGCTGAAACAGATCTTGAAATAAAAAGTTGAAAAAAAGTTAGTACATTCATTTGCGTGAAAATCAAAGAAGAAGAAAGAGAGATCTCCTGAGCCAACGATTGAAGAGGGGTGAGGTGGAGCTCTTTAGTTAGAAGTGAATGGGAGGAAGGTGAAAAAAAATAGAAAACCGTGAAGAGAGGAGGAGCTTGCAGGAATAGTGGAGTAGAGGCTATTGAGGATTGGAGGAGCTGGTGAGGCTTGAGGCTCGATACTTCAGAATAGTGGAGTTTGAGATAATGTCGAATAGGTTTAGAGGTGCTTTCGACGAGAGACGTGGGAGGAAACGTGCTTTCGGCGGGCGTGGTAATCGAAGAACCGGGGAGAAGCGGGAGGTTTGCATGAACAATTTTTGGGTCAGGACACCGGAGGATACTTATGGTCCTGCACCAATGAGGAGCCTGCAAAGGAGGTGGGGCCCAAAAATTTTGGCTTGTGTCATACACTTTTGCGCGGGTCCTCATAATTTATGGCTCCTCATTGGTTGTCCTGACCATGCTCATGGTCCGCAATCCTGACCCAAAAATTTTCCGGTTTGCAGGCGAGTGGAGTTGACCGAAGAATATGACTGATCAGGAAAACACATTTTGTCCTCTTAACCGGCATTGATATTATAATAAAATATTTGTTTATGAGGGGTGGAAATTGATATTATAATAAAATATTAGGTAGCTGACAGGGGATAATAATAAAATAAATTATACATGGGGCGCGCGTAGGGCATAGGTTTTTATAATATCAAATAAACTATACATGGGGAGCGAATTTATAGTTTATAAATGGGCATTGTTATATATAGACCGTGTTTGATTATATACAAACCATTGTTATACACAAATTATATTATTTCAAAACCGACTATATGTAGACCATCTTGTTATATGCAGACAAATGTAATTTTTTTAAAAAAAAAATTCAAACATAATTTTCTTATAAACAATCAACTACTATTATATTATGAGAACATGTATAACATATTATATTAGTCAAGCACAATCAAATGTCCAGATTACTAAGATATCATATGCTGCAACCAGGGGCAGATCTAGAGGGGGGCTCGAGGGACACTAGCACCCCCATTATTTTTCAAAATGGTTAGTCTATTTGGATTCCTCTCATCGAGGCAATGAATTTCCAATAAGATTGAAACGTTTAAATTTTTTTGTAAGGAAGTTGATGTCTGACCTCCCATGTTATAATTTTTAGAACTCAGTGACGCATTAAAAAAAAAATTTTGTGCACCCCCATTATCAATTTGTGCACCCCCAATAATAATTTTCTGGATACGCCACTGGCTGCAACAATTATCATATGTTGCAAATTTATCACAAATATCACATATTAACAAATCGAGAACCAAAACCAACAGAAAAACAAGAAAGGCAAGACTCCTTATTAACATATATGGGAGGTTCGCCGATCTTTAAAAATGCCGACCCGGGTCGCAAACATCTGAATGTGGTATGTTCGCTTGCGGAATCTGTATAAGCGGAGGGAGGAAAATAGTAGGGTTAGGGTTTTGAATACCTCATTTTGAGAGGACCGATCAAGGTCTTAATCATCCGGATTCCTATTTCCGGATCCATCGTCGGACGTGGGAGGTTTGCCGGCCTTGAAGAATGCCACTGAACTGCTCTTCGGTGATTTATCAGGGGACATTGGCCACCGGTGGCCGCCGCCAGCCACTGGATACGGGATCGTGGGAGTATGGCTTATCGCACGGGAGCGGGGAGACGGGAATGGCTAGGGCAGCAATCAAAAATAAAAATGAGAAAAGTGATTTTTTTGAGGGGATGGAGGTATTAATTTGGTTTTTATATAGTAGAAAAAAAGAGTAAAAAGAACTAAATTATAGCTCTGTATATAGCTAAACATGGTCTATATATAACAATGCAGGGCATTGTTATATATAGACCGTGTTTGGTTATATACAAACAATTATTATACACAAATTATATTATTTCAAAACCGACTATATGTAGAGCAACTTGTTATATGCAGACAAATGTAAATTTTTTTTAAAAAAAATTCAAACATAATTTTCTTATAAACAATCAACTACTATTATATTATGAGAACATGTATAACATATTATATTAGTCAAGCACAATCAAATGTCCATATTACTAAGATATCATATGCTGCAACTAGGGGCGGATCTAGAGGGGGGCCCGAGGGACACTAGCACCCCCATTATTTTTCAAAATGGTTAGTCTATTTGGATTCCTCTCAACGAGGCAATGAATTTTGACTACTTATACTTCAAAAACGGTTGCCATATGAGGGATAAACAACTCCAATAAGATTGAAACGTTTAAATTTTTTTGTAAAGAAGTTGATGTCTGGCCTCCCATGTTATAATTTTTAGAACTCAGTGACGCATTCAAAAAAAAAATTTGTGCACCCCCATTATCAATTTGTGCACCCCCAATAATAATTTTCTGGATACGCCACTGGCTGCAACAATTATCATATGTTGCAAATTTATCACAAATATCACATATTAACAAATCGAGAACCAAAACCAACAGAAAAACAAGAAAGGCAAGACTCCTTATTAACAGATATGGGAGGTTCGCCGATCTTTAAAAATGCCGACCCGGGTCGCAAACATCCGAATGTGGTATGTTCGCCTGCGGAATCTGTATAAGCGAAGGGAGGAAAATAGTAGGATTAGGGTTTTGAATACCTCATTTTGAGAGGACCGATCAAGGTCTTAATCATCCGGATTCCTATTTCCGGATCCATCGTCGGACGTGGGAGGTTTGCCGGCCTTGAAGAATGCCACTGAACTGCTCTTCAGTGATTTATCAGGGGACATTGGCCACCGGTGGCCGCCGCCAGCCACTGGATACGGGATCGTGGGAGTATGGCTTATCGCACGGGAGCGGGGAGACAGGAATGGCTAGGGCAGCAATCAAAAATAAAAATGAGAAAAGTGATTTTTTTGAGGGGATGGAGGTATTAATTTGGTTTTTATATAGTAGAAAAAAAGAGTAAAAAGAACTAAATTTTAGCTCTGTATATAGCTAAACATGGTCTATATATAACAATGCCCTTATATTATGAGAACATGTATAACATATTATATGGGCATTGTTATATATAGACCGTGTTTGGTTATATACAAACCATTATTATACACAAATTATATTATTTCAAAACCGACTATATGTAGACCAACTTGTTATATGCAGACAAATGTAATTTTTTTAAAAAAAAAAATTCAAACATAATTTTCTTATAAATAATCAACTACTATTATATTATGAGAACATGTATAACATATTATATTAGTCAAGCACAATCAAATGTCCAGATTACTAAGATATCATATGCTGCAACCAGGGGCGGATCTAGAGGGGGCCCGAGGGACACCAGCACCCCCATTATTTTCCAAAATGGTTAGTCTATTTGGATTCCTCTCATCGAGGCAATGAATTTTGACTACTTATACGTCAAAAACGGTTGCCAGATGAAGGATAAACAACTCCAATAAGATTGAAACGTTTAAATTTTTTTGTAAGGAAGTTGATGTCTGGCCTCCCATGTTATAATTTTTAGAACTCAGTGACCCATTCAAAAAAAAATTTGTGCACCCCCATTATCAATTTGTGCACCCCCAATAATAATTTTCTGGATACGCCACTGGCTGCAACAATTATCAAATGTTGCAAATTTATCACAAATATCACATATTAACAAATCAAGAACCAAAACCAATAGAAAAACAAGAAAGGCAAGACTCCTTATTAACAGATATGGGAGGTTCGCCGATCTTTAAAAATGCCGACCCGGGTCGCAAACATCCGAATGTGGTATGTTCGCCTGCAGAATTTGTATAAGCGGAGGGAGGAAAATAGTAGGGTTAGGGTTTTGAATACCTCATTTTGAGAGGACCGATCAAGGTCTTAATCATCCGGATTCCTATTTTCGGATCCATCGTCGGACGTGGGAGGTTTGCCTGCCTTGAAGAATGCCACTGAACTGCTCTTCGGTGATTTATCAGGGGACATTGGCCACCGGTGGCCGCCGCCAGCCACTGGATACGGGATCGTGGGAGTATGGCTTATCGCACGGGAGCGGGGAGATGGGAATGGCTAGGGCAGCAATCAAAAATAAAAATGAGAAAAGTGATTTTTTTGAGGGGATGAAGGTATTAATTTGGTTTTTATATAGTAGAAAAAAAGAGTAAAAAGAACTAAATTTTAGCTCTGTATATAGCTAAACATGGTCTATATATAACAATGCCCTTATATTATGAGAACATGCATAACATATTATATGGGCATTGTTATATATAGACCGCGTTTGGTTATATACAAACCATTGTTATACAAAAATTATATTATTTCAAAACCGACTATATGCAGACCAACTTGCTACATGCAGACAAACGTATTTTTTTTAAAAAAAAATTCAAACATAATTTTCTCATAAACAATCAACTACTATTATATTATGAGAACATGTATAACATATTATATTAGTCAAGCACAATCAAATGTCCAGATTACTAAGATATCATATGCTGCAACCAGGGGCGGATCTAGAGGGGGCCCGAGGGACACTAGCACCCCCATTATTTTTCAAAATGGTTAGACTATTTGGATTCCTCTCATCGAGGCAATGAATTTTGACTACTTATACGTCAAAAACGGTTGCCAGATGAGGGATAAACAACTCCAATAAGATTGAAACGTTTAAATTTTTTTGTAAGGAAGTTGATGTCTGGCCTCCCATGTTATAATTTTTAGAACTCAGTGACGCATTCAAAAAAAAAATTTGTGCACCCCCATTATCAATTTGTGCACCCCCAATAATAATTTTCTGGATACGCCACTGGCTACAACAATTATCATATGTTGCAAATTTATCACAAATATCACATATTAACAAATCGAGAACCAAAACCAACAGAAAAACAAGAAAGGCAAGACTCCTTATTAACAGATATGGGAGGTTCGCCGATCTTTAAAAATGCCGACCCGGGTCGCAAACATCCGAATGTGGTATGTTCGCCTGCGGAATCTGTATAAGCGGAGGGAGGAAAATAGTAGGGTTAGGGTTTTGAATACCTCATTTTGAGAGGACCGATCAAGGTCTTAATCATCCGGATTCCTATTTCCGGATCCATCGTCGGACGTGGGAGGTTTGCCGGCCTTGAAGAATGCCACTGAACTGCTCTTCGGTGATTTATCAGGGGACATTGGCCACCGGTGGCCGCCGCCAGCCACTGGATATGGGATCGTGGGAGTATGGCTTATTGCACGGGAGCGGGGAGATGGGAATGGCTAGGGCAGCAATCAAAAATAAAAATGAGAAAAGTGATTTTTTTGAGTGGATGGAGGTATTAATTTGGTTTTTATATAGTAGAAAAAAGAGTAAAAAGAACTAAATTTTAGCTCTGTATATAGCTAAACATGGTCTATATATAACAATGCCCATATAATATGTTATACATGTTCTCATAATATAATAGTAGTTGATTGTTTATAAGAAAATTATGTTTGAATTTTTTTTTAAAAAAAATTACATTTGTCTGCATATAACAAGTTGGTCTACATATAGTCGGTTTTGAAATAATATAATTTGTGTATAACAATGGTTTGTGTAAAACCAAACACGGTCTATATATAACAATGCCCTTAATTTATTCTACATTATTGTTCTTATATTTGCCATATTTAGAGTTAACTTGCAGACTGGGCATTTCTCTAAAGATAATCCTAAATGATACTCGATCTCGATCGACACACTTAACATTATTATGTTAAGAACCTGAGAAGTGTGATCGAGTTCGATGTGTTAGTCACTTGCACGGATTATTTAAACGTTTAGTAGGGCAAACAACAACAAGATTTGAAATTCAGGGCTTGCATTAGATTCATTTCTTATGTATATAATATGCCCTAGGAATTGATTTATGTGGCTGGTCGGTCATGCTCATGAGTCATCTGTGTCGATATATGGGGTTTGGCGACTCTTGGCATTAGGGAGTGTGTGAATCCTGGGAATTTATCTTATGTCTTATATTACCCTATTTGGTCCTCCAGCTAATATTATTATAAAATGTCCTTTACATCCCTGAATACATTGTAATGTATGTAAAGGCCTGAGTATTGAGGTAGGAACATACTCAGAAGTTGACGGACCAACAATTATCACTTTCCTGTCACGATGGTGAGGCTCACGGGGTTAACTACCATGCTGGAAGAAAATGTGAAATTATGTTGGCATATAATATTATAATGGGTTATGAATACCGGTTTTAAAAGTTCATAAGTTAAAATGACAAATGAACTCAATAATTATAAAGGATTATAGGTTTATTCTATTATGCACATTTTACTCATTTCATCTCCTATAACTTTTGTAATTTTAGTACCTACATATAATCAAGTGTCTAATTATTTTATGTTTCAGCTATTTTAGGTTCATTACTTGTATAGGATCACTCTCGTCCCCAAGCTTTAAGGTTTTGTGGTGGGGTGAGAATTCGACTAGTCATTGACTAATTGTGGTTGAACCATTTTAGGAGATGCCCCGGCCTGATTTATTACTAAAGATTGAGGGCATACTAGTGATAGAGCCAACTCCGGTCATAGTAGTTATTACTACGTTGTCTCCAGCCTTTAGAGATGTGAGATACTAGATAGTGAGAGTTAGCGGGTGGCAATTTTAAGATTTTCTATACATTTTCCTCTCATTTGATTAAGCGCAGTTTGCTATATATAAATTATGTGTACGTTCTTACTTTATGCATTTTGACTTTTTTGAGTTTTGCTTTCCCTAATGAATGAGTTTGGCTGTGATGATGTTGCATGGCCTTACAAGGTGATCGTCCTGTGCTTGAAAAGTGGACGCAGTTACCTACTTGGATAGCATAGAATGGTCATCTTGGGCGTAAGGTCTCCTTAACCCGGTCATGTTTGGGGGGGCTTACAAAATATTCTTTAATATGGATCACCTTCAAATTCTCTTATGATTGTTGAAATGGGCTATAAGGACTCCTCAAGACATCGGGCATGAAAGGTCTCTTTTGAATATTTCATTTCACGCACAAGAAAAGGAGTGAAGGGCCCTTTAAATAAGCCTCTGCCAACTATCACCTATGGTAGTTCCTATCACACGACAGTATCCTTTTGGAAATAATTTTCCCATTCCATACAGCCTAAAATGGAATCCTACGATCATATCTTAGGCAACAAATATTGTGATATGATACGTCTTATTGTCTTGTTGAAGCATAATATTTTATCCTGCCAAAATATGCTAGCCTACTTCATTTTGCTCCTTAATCTTCTTATGATTGTTGGGATTGCCTAAGAGTTACCGCCAGACGATTGTGTTATCATGGTGTAATAATTCTTTAGGTAATACGCTTTGAGATCTCGTTAAGCCCCTTTTGAAATGCTCCTTGTCAGTTGTCCTTTTAAAACAAATGTTACCACCTATGGTTTTTGCCATTTCAGTCAACATTCTCTAATTGATCGTCCTGATAGAAATCCCTGTACTTTTCTCTATTGTACATATATAACCTGCATATTATAAATACAAACAAGGTATATCAAATACAAATTAGAATTTGTTATTCTCAAACCTATATGTGCGGAGCCCATATTCCAACAGACTCCCCTCTTTTGATAATAACAAGTCACATAATGAGAAATCAATCATGAATATTAGTGCTTTGTTTATAGTAGTGTGTGATAAGTGAATCATCAAAACAGGTTTTGGAGTGGTATAAGCAGCTACATAAATATGACATTCTTCCTATGTGTGTGCTCCCCCTAAATATATGCTCCTCATATATTTAATGGTTTTATAATTCGTCTCTCTCTAGATTTCTCAATTTATTCTCCTCCTTTTGTTATTATCAAAAGAGGGTGGAAGTAGATTATTTCTCAGTTTATTTTTCCCATATATATTAGATAAAACCATGATTGAGCAAAGAGTACAAGCATTGAAAACATCGTGAAAGCAATGCATTGTGAGGGAAGAACATCGTGTAAGTAAGAATAAGAGCATAATTTTAGGACAGATAAATACACACTAGATAATAGATAAATTGGCGTGGAAAAACATATATCATAAAAAGATTAGTGTGATAAACTAAGACAAAAAAAACAAGGATTAGTGTTTTAAACCAAGAAAATATGTTCCTTTATTTTTGTAAAAGATAATCGTTATAGTTCAAATTGAATTTGCCAAGCATGCAAATATATCTATAAAGATATTTTGGCAATACAATGTAAATTTTTTTTGCAATTCAAGGTTAGAAAATTGTAGAAATTGTTGTGGATTTTCTCATTTATGTTATTGTGGATCGCTCGAGGCTCTTGGTAGACTGGACTAAACTAGGTCGCTGCCTTATCTCACAGAGCAGTCGAGCACGCACACAGTCACAAAGAAAGAAGAGATATGGACTGGCAGATTTTTAACGTGGAAAACTTGTAAACTGGGTAAAAAACACGTGACTAGTCCAGTGCCGGTCAAACTTTACTATTCGTAGTGGTTTACAAGGTTTTAAAAGAATCGAGGGCGGCAGGACGCTCCTCGTTACAGCTTGGGGGGTGAAAAAAAAGCAGATTTTTTGGAGAGTGACAGGCCATCGCTCACAAAGCTCAATAATTATCCCTTGCCGACGGTGTAAAACTCTCTTGTCGTTATCCATACGCAAAATGCAGGGGTTGTTGCTTGTAAACAAAATTTTGAGGATGGCTGGTAAAGTGGCTCGCACGTAGGAGGATTACTGAAGAGATCGATGGAACATCTTGCTCTTCGGAGTGTTGTGGACTTCGATGAATCATCAAACGCTCGCAAGGAGTTGACTCATAGAAGGATTTCAGCAGAGCTCTGACATGTAGGAGAGGACTTGGAGGAGAAAATTTAAAATGAGTGGGGGTCTGGGGTCCTATTTATAGGCACCGGGGTTTGTTACGGCAGTTATGCAGCTATCCGCAGACAGTAACCACTTAATTTATTAATTGAAGACCATCTTTAATATAATTTATGGTGCAGATTATTTTATAATTTTTCTATGTGTAGGTTATAATTATTCTAGTGATTGGCACCCACCCATAACGGTCGTTATGTCAGTGGTTACGTGAGTGGTTACCCGCGAAACAGGTGGTGGAAATCAAAGGGGGATGATCGGACGGCGGAGAAGGGCTGTCGTTGGAGGCTCCCGAGCAACGAAACCCTGATATTGGTCGGACTCCGGGGAGGAGAGAAGGGCGCGGTCAGTCGGGAGACTGGCCATGAGCGCGCTAGTAGGGGTGTCCCGACATGGCGCGGCATTGCGGCGCTCGCTGTTCCTTGCTGTCGCGGGCTCGCGATAGTGATGTATAACTGCAACTGGCCACGCTCTTTGGCTGGGGAGGCCGGCTGCAACGCCGGTAACTTTTTGCAGCCACAGCTTCGCGGCCGCAAGGTGCGACCGCGATTGTCCACACGCCGGCCAAGGAGGCTAGGTGTGGTGCTGATCATGCCTCGCGACCGAGGCGCAATCCACTTCTTGCAAATACGGTCTCGTAACTGTGAGAAGGGTTGCGGCTTGTTACGCTCGCCGTCCAGAAAGGCCGGCGGCGACACCGACCGTGCGCATCGACCAGGAAGGCAAGTAGAGGCGGCGTCGTGCCCTAAGATGGTGGGCTTGCAGCTACGAGGCGCAACAATGGCTGGCTTGTAGGTCGGCTTTGAGAACGTCGTCCCGAGAGAGGTCGGCTACTGGGAGGCAGTGACATGAAGTTTTGACCTACCGCGGGCGGTTGGTTGTACGTGTGGTGGATCGTGTGCATGGGTCACGTACGGATCGGGCGCGGATCGCGCGTACGATGGTTACTCTCATAACCTCCCACTAAGATAGTGGGGGTTATGGCAATCTGGTTAATTGCACACCGATTTATTTATAAATTGTACGAGACCCCATCATTTTCCCCTCAAGTCCTCAGTATTCAGAGCCGGAACGGGAGAAAAGTAGGGACTTTAGTGTGTATCCAAGTGTCGGCATCTATGGCGGAGGCGAACGGAGGGACTCCAAAAAGCGTGAGTGGAGGTGGAAAAAACACAAAGGTGAGGCGTGAGTAGGAGCAAAACACAAACAAGATCCACGTTTCGCATGCGCATGCGAGGAGAACCCGTGCATTGCGCACGTGCACGCGGGGAGCACTCGTGCATTGCGCATGTGCGCAGGATGAATCTATGTGTTGCACACGTGTGTGGGGCAGACCTATGTGTGGGTTGGACCCGCACGCTATGTGTGTAGGGGGAGGACCCGCACGCTGCATGATGCTCCTATGTGTTATGCGCGCGTGGGGCATTCTTATGCGCTTTTTCATGTTCGTGCTTGCGGGGCAATTCAACGTGCGTGTGAGGAGTTTTTATGCACTTGGGGTGCCTCTGTATGTCGTACGCATTTCCGGGGCCGTTTTTCTATTTGTGTGTGCATGCTTTTTACAGTTAGTGGCGTCTTTCTCATGCAATTTCTGAAAGACTTTATTTCAAGAGCCTAGACACCTAGAGCGAGCAGGGGTGAATAGGTTCTAATTTTCTTTAATAATTTAGGCAATTAACTAGTTCTTACTTAGCATAAAAAATGCAAATCACAGCACAGAAATCACAGCACAGTATACACCAGATATATAGTGGTTCTCCAAGATATGGGTACATCCACTTTCCCCCTTCGCCTATCCAGTAGAGAACTAGATTCAGCACAACTTCCTTCCACTAACTCAGATCCACAGATCTTACAACTCAGAACCAGATTGGTTCCTACAGCTCAGACTTATACAAGTCTTACCTCAGATTCTCCCCAAGAATCCTATCTTAGGCCTAAGCCCTACCTCAGCCTTCATCACTAAGCTTACAACTCAGACTATCACAAGTCCTACACCTCAGGCACTCAGCCCTACCTCAGTCTTTATAATCACAGGCTTACAACTCAGATCTTATAAAAGATCCTATAAGAAATTGATTGTTTAAGAGATACTAAGATATCACCAGATAGAACTCTCTATTGGTGTGAGCTTCTTGATCTGTTCTTGAATAAACTGAATCTTCAAATCCAACCTGACTTAGCTGTTTCAAAGCTTCTTGATAGAACAAAATAAGGTTGAACTTTACTTGATGTAGAAGTTGATCTCCTGTCAGCTCCTTCCTTGAATTCAGAATAAGATCTGAATCTTCTCTTGCAGACTGTTCAGAATCTTTCTTCTAAAGGGTCTCCCCTTTTCTTGTTGTTGAATTCTCTCTTTAGATGATTCACTTTTTTTATCTCTATATCAGTCGTTGTTAGTTGTCAAGGATCAGTCCTTTATATAAAGTTTTATCATGATTACCGACTGATCCGGTTTGTAACAACCTTCTGACAGTTCTGACAAAGGTGTCAGACTTGTTGATTATGAAAGCTGTCGAGTCACCAGTCATGACAGTTGATTCCTCAAAGACTTTACAACTCAGCATGATCCACTCAACAAACTGCTTCACATGTGTCGAAACAAATAGACTAAGTGTCGACACAAGTCTTGATGATGTCGACACAACACTCCATGTGTTGACATAGACATTCTTCTGCTACTCGACACATCTTCTGTTTTTATGTGTCGACACAAGTCCCGTGTGTCGACACAACTGCTCTTGGTCTCGACATAACAGTCGCATACAGATGGCTTTGAGTGTATGTTCAGCTGTCGTTGAGTGTGTGTCGACACAAGTCCTCTGTGTCGACACAACTGCTTCTGGTATTGACATAGCTGATGAAGACAAATGGCGTTGAGTGTATGTCTAACTGTCGTTGAGTGTGTGTCGACACAAGTCTTGTGTGTCGACACAAGCCTTCAGACCCAGAATAGTTGTTGCTGTAAGATGGTGTTGAGTGTGTGTCAACATAATTCATGTGTGTTGACACAAACCTTCTTCAGGTGTCGACACAATTCCTGAGTGTCGACACATGCCTTTCTTCTAGTGTTTACATAACTCCTGGGTGTCGACATAGCTTCTGCTTTAGGTGTCGACACAATTCCTTCCTTAGATGTTGACATAATTCTGGGTGTCGACACAACTTCTTCTTCAGGTGCCGACATAATGCTTGGGTGTCGACACAGCTTTGCTTGTAGTGTCGACACAACTTCTGGGTATTGACACAATTCTTCACAAGTGTCGACACTTGTACTTAGAGAATTTTCTTGCAAACCTTACACCTACACAATGAAACTCAAACATCCATCAAATACAAATTGATGTATATCATTGAGTAAGATGAGGCTTCTCCAAATCTGGTACATATTTTTCAGTGTACCCAACAATCTCTCCCTATTTGGAAAAGTCATAACCCTTAGTCAAAGATATACATCACTCATAATAAAGCACATAAAAATAGATGTACATACATTTCAGTGCAAGATAACATACAAATGATGTAAACAACTAAAATCAATAGTGAAGATGATTTTATTTATTAATCAGAAAATTCTGGGTTTACATGTTTCCTTAGAACAAAAGCAAAAAGTTACATTGTTCTATACATAAGCCTATCTATCCTATGATTGACTAGGCTTCTTAATTACAATGCCTTTTCCAGATTTAATCTTTGCCTGCACAGTAAGTTCTGTATCATCAGCAAGTTTCTTCCCTTTATAATCATTTTCTTCTGTTCTTCAGCCTTTATCCTTTGCCTTTCAAAATTGTGAAAGGGCTTGGGGAAGTACCTGCTAGGCTCCAGAGCATTAGCAGTTAACTTCCCAACTTTTTCACTCCTTCTGAACTGAAGAATGGCTTCTTGCCTGGCTTGATATTTATTTCATTCTTGCTCAGAATACCATTTACATCGGTCATGGGTCTTATCCTTTACAGCCTTCCAAACAGTCAAAATAATATTCCTGGAAGTAGGGCTCCATTGCTCAAAATCTGGCTTCAACTCAGCCTGTTCTTTGAACCTTTTCTTGGATAGTTGTGCTTCCTTCTGAGCTTCTTTGGCAGCCTCTGACATTTCTACTTTTTCAATAATAATCTTTGGTGCCTCCCGTGAAGGGTTGTACATTGTCTGTACTTCTTGTTGAACCATGTCAAAGTCAGCAGGAGGGTAAATAACCTGTGCAACTTCAGGCTGATCTCCTTCAATATAAGCAGGTTGCACTCCAGACTCAGCAATATTGTCATCATCACACAAAGGAGGAAAGCCAAGTATAGCTCTAATTGTATTAGATACCCATTTGGCATGATCAGAGCCAGCTTTGACTAATAATCTCTCCCCCTTTATGACTTCTCTAGCTATATGATCCCTCAGATCATTCTTTTGAAATCTTATCTGATCAGCTAGATATTCTGTACCTTCTTTGTAATAGTCTTTGAACTTAGTCAGGGTATTAGAAATTGTCTTTTGAGAGGCTCCAATGGCTGTTTGGACAGCAATTAGATCTTCTTGTATTTGCTTTGATATTTCAGTTTTCAAATTAGTGGAAATACTTCCCAGCTTTTTGAGAATTTCTTCATGGGAGTCTTTTAGATTTTCATTGGACCTGAATTGATTTTCTAAAACATATCCTTGCTTGGTGGCAATGTCCTCAATCGTAGTCTTTATTATCTATTATTGTTCAGCCAAATATACTACAGCATTGCCTCCCTTATGGAAGCAATCTGTCATCTCTTTCTTATGCAGATTAACTTCAAATCTGATAGATTTAATGTCTTGTGCTAGCTGGAACTGTAGGTCTTTATTTGACGCATCCACATATTTTTTCTAAAGAATGCCTTTGTTCATCCAATTTAACTTGCAATTGGACCAGTAATGAACTGAAGTCCATGCTTGGAGCAGGTGGTTGAGTGACTCATTGCAAGGCATTCTTGTAGCCTGAGCTCCTTTTCTTAATTGCAACTATCTTCCTCTTCTTAGCTATAGAGGCTTCCTCATCACCAGAGGGTTGTGATGAGCATTCTATATCAATAGTTTCCTTATTAGATGGGGCATTTAGTAGCTCCTCCCCCTCAGTCCCCGGCAATTCCTTTTCTATCTGTGATTGCTCCCCCTCAGTCCTTGCAGCTGTTAAATCAGAAAACAGCTCTTCCATAGTGACCTTTTGCTGCATCTGTACAGGAGGAACAAGATTAGTTTGGAAAATAAAAGGTTCTTCCTGGACATCAAGATCTTTGTCCAGGGACCTCTCTAGAAAGGAGATACTTACTTGCTCATCCTGAGCAGTATCTTTCAACTACACATCTTGTTGCTCTTCCTCCACATTTAGCAGTGCTTTTTTATTGATATCTGATACAATATCCATTACTGTATCAGCTGCAAACACACTCTCTAGAGTAACTACTTCAATTGCTCCCCCATGAGCAGGCAGCTCAGAAAGTACAGTATCTTGTGCTGCTAGTGCAGGATTTTCTCCTCCTCGAGTAGTGACTATCTGTTGCGCTGGGAGCACACTGCTCTCTACCTGATCTTGTGCAACTTTTTATTGCCTGTCTTCATCTGAACTGAAGACCACTTCCTCTTCAGAATCACTAGAGGATTTTATTTGCTGAACAACTTTCTTGTTCTTCTTTTCTTTCTTGGTCTATTTTTGTGGAGTAGAAACCTCCTTGGTTAATACTCTATCCCACCTAGACAGAATTCTGGTGTCCATTCTCCTCATATGGTTGATTTTTTTCCTAGAAGTTGGCGCATTACATCTGGTATTGCTGAAGATAAACATAAACTCAGAATTCTTCCCAGATTTGGTTTCTTTATACCTTCTTGTATTTTGTCAAAGACTATTGATGCCCAGTCTGTTTTTAGCCTGAAAATTATTCTTGTCATTAGATGGAACATAGAGACTGAAATTCTGTCATGTCCACCTATTTTACATAAAATCACTTTGCATACTATTTCAGACAGGAACTTCCCTTGTGAATTCATCCCTTTCCTAGTGATGGATGATCCAACCTTGGTATTAGGGTTTATCCCGCACCAGCTTAAAGCATCTTGTGTCATTAATGGAATGATGTCATCTTCATCCTTAACCTTAGGAAGATGGAGTGATTTCCTAATCATCTTCAGTGTAAGTTTCACTCGGGAATCTTGAACTGTCGCTTTGATCCTTTTCCCGTCAGTGTCCACAGTTGCTGATGAATAAATTCCATTACTTCCTTTTTCTAAATCTTAGTTTGTTCTGAGACCAAGAACTCCAACCCATTTCCGAAATTAGGGTAATTACACCCAGGATGTCTTGTGAGGCTGACATGAATCCCCTACGAACAAGCTCATAACCTTCATTCACCTTGTCGTCCTTATGGGGTGCCATCGACAAGAGGGTGAGAGAGAGAAGAGAAGAGAAGTGAATATCAATGTCGACACAAGGTCTAGAGTCGAGAAATCTGAAGGCGTAGTCGACCAGATTTTGGCTTCACCTATTTATAGTCTAGGTGTAAAGGGGAGTTCAAAAGACGCGCCTTAGTAATAATACTAGGTCTCGACAATACTTAGGTTTAGTCGACACGTCTATGTGTCGACATACTTATGTCAGTGTCGACATGGACTGGTCATGTCTTGACACAGAGTGTCGACTTTGATTTTTGTGTGTCAACACAAAAATCAGCTAACTTAAAGTCTCGACAGAGTTGTGTCAACACCTATTCTTCTGTCGATACAGATACTATTTCTGTGTTGACACATCCTTTTCTTTATTGACACAACATACTGAGTGTGTCGACACAAAGTCTGCTTGTGTCGACACAACCTTGGTACTTAGACAAATTTCCTGAGAAATATTGTGCTTACATATTCTATTTAGGAATTCTTAAACTGACCTATTCTAGGTTCAACATACCTAATTCAATTTTAAAATAATTGAATTTAGTCTCATCTAGAGGTTTTGTAAAAATATCAGCAATTTGATTATTTGTGTTTATAAATTCTAGACTAATAACTTCCTTCTCCACATGTTCTCTTTTGAAACGAAACTTCATTTCTATATGCTTGGTTCTATTGTGTGATACAGGATTCTTAGCAATAAAAATATCACTAGTTGAATCACAAAACCGTGGAATTCTACTTACCTTGATGTCATAATCTTCAAGTTGGTGCTTTATCCACAATAATTGTGCACAGCAACTGCCTGCAGCTACATATTCAGACTCAGCTGTTGATATAGCTACACTGGTCTGCTTCTTGCTGCACCAAGACACCAGCCTTCCATCTAGGAATTGACAGGTTCCTGTAGTACTCTTCCTGTCTTCTTTGCATCCTGCAAAGTCTGCATCTGAGAAACCTGTTAGTATGAAATCTCTATTCTTAGGGTACCAAAGACCTAGATTAGGTGTGCCCTTAAGATATCTCAAAATTCTCTTAACTGCAGTATAATGAGATTCCTTTGGGAAAACTTGGTACCTAGCACAGACACATGTAGCATACATGATGTCAGGTCTACTAGCAGTCAAGTAGAGTAGGGAGCCAATTATCCCTCTATACAAAGACTCATCAACAGGTTTCTCTGTCTCATCTTTGCCTATAGGCATACTTGTTCCCATTGGAGTTTTCATGGTAAAGGCTGAGTCTGTACCATATTTCTTAATCAACTCCTTGGTGAACTTAGACTGTGATATGGACAATCTATAATCAGTCTGTCTAACTTGAAGTCCCAAGAAGAACTTTAGCTCACTCATACTGCTCATCTCAAACTTCCCTCGCATAAGTTTGACAAACTTTCTACAAAGGTTGTTTTCAGTAGATCCAAAGATAATGTCATCAACATATATCTGGACTAGGATTATCTGGCCTTTAGATTCCCTAAAGAATAGAGTTTTGTCTATCTTTCCTCTAGAGAATTTATTCTCAATAAGAAAAGCAGACAAGGTTTCATACCAAGCCCTAGGGGTTTGTTTCAAACTATATAGAGCTTTTCTAAGCCTATATACATAATCAGGATAATGAGAATCTACAAAACCTGAGGGTTGTTCAATATAGACTTCCTCTTTTAAGTCACCATTCAGAAATGCTGACTTTATATCCATCTGATATACCTTGAACCCTTGATAGGAAGCATAGGCCAAGAATAACCTTATAGCCTCTAGCCTTGCCACTGAGGCAAAGGTTTGATCAAAGTCAATCCCTTCTTCTTGCTTGTAGCCTTTTGCTACCATCCTGGCCTTGTTCTTGATTATAGTGTCATTCTCATCAAGTTTATTTCTGTAGATTCACTTGGTTCCTATAATGTTGTGATCCTTTGGTTTATGAACCAGTTCCCAGACTTTACATCTCCTGAATTGATTCAGCTCTTTTTGCATAGTATCAATCCAGTTTGTGTCTAGCATGGCTTCTTCAAACTTCCTAGGTTCTATCTATGACAAGAAACTTGAACATAAGACTGTGTTTATGTTCTTACTCCTTGTTTGTACACCTTGACTTGCATCACCAATGATTTGATGAGTGGATGATCCTTTAGGTGTCTTCTTGTTGGAGGAAATCTGCCAACCTCTTGGCCTTCTTCATTTTCCTCAACCTGATGCTCCTCAGTGTCTTCTTCATCCAGTGAGTCTTGTTCTCCCCTAGACAGCATGCATTCTTTTCTTCATCTATCCTAGCAGGCGCTTCTTCATTGATAGTCAGCTTGTCCAGCCTATCCTTTAAACCTATAGAACTACCTGAAGAGCTAGACAATTCACTGTTAATCAACTTAGATTCATCAAATACTACAAGGACAGATTCTTCTACAACTTGTGTAGTCAAGTTGTAGATCTTGTATACCCTACTATTATTATTGTATCCAACAAATATCCCTTCTAGGGATTTGGAAGCAAACTTAGTTTGGTAGTGCTTACCATTAACTAGGAAATAACACTTGCTACCAAAAATTCTAAAGTAGGTAATGTTTGGTTTTCTACCTTTCAAAATCTGATAAGGAGTCATCTTATGTTTCTTATTTATGGAGGCTCTATTGAGTACATGACATGCAGTATTTACTGCCTCAGCCTAGAAGTACTCAGGGAGAGTAGTGTCACTAAGTACTGTTCTACTTGCCTCAATTAGAGTTCTATTCGTTCTTTCAGCAACACAATTTTGCTGAGATGTTCTAGGTAAGGAGAACTCCTGATGAATCCCAAGTTCTTCACAGAACTTTGTCATATATTCAGATTGAAATTCAGTTCCATGGTCACTTCTGATTTTGACCCATGAATTGTTAAATTCATTCTGAATTTGTCTAACAAAGGTCTGGAAAATAATAGGAGTTTCAGATTTCTGCCTCAAGAAGAAAACCCATGTGAATTTAGAATAGTCATCCATAATAACTAATATATATACTTTCCTACCAAGGCTATAAACTGGCATAGGACCAAACAAATCCATATGCAAGAGATATAATCATCTTATTGAATCTTTGGTATCAAGTGCATGGAAAGAGGACTTGGTCTGTTTTCCCTTTTGGCAAGCTGAACACGCACCCTCTTTAATGCACTTTACTTAAGGACCGTTCCTCACTAACCCCATGCTGAACAACTATCCTATTGACTTATAGTTCAGATGAGCTAGCCTCTTGTGCCATTTGACACATAGTGAAGCTTTCTCTCTTGCAACTAGACAAATGGGTGAGATGTTAAACTCACAATCTAGGTTAAGACAATATACATTCCCTTTCCTAGTGCCATTCAAAATGATCTCTTGTTCACTTGACCTCCTTATTTGGCACTCCCCTTTGAGGAAAGAGATGTCATAACCTAGATCACTAAGTTGACTTATGCTAATTAAGTTATGTTTTAGACCCTTCACATAAGCCACTTTAGTGATAGTAATTGAATCACTAGAAATGTTACCAAATCCTTTGATGATTCCTTTTTCTGATCCACCAAAGATTACTTTGGGTACATTCTCTATGGGTGCATAGTCCCTCAACATTCTTCTTGTTCCAGTCACATGTCTGGAACATCCACTATCCAAGTACCATATAGGGGTATGGCCACTTGGATTCACCTGTATCAAATAAAAAATCACTTATCCTTAGAACCCAAGTTATTTTTGGGTCCTAGGTCCTTATTAGTTTGAAATCCTGCAGCTGTTCTGATAGGTAAACTATTCTTGGTTTTAATACTTGTGTTAAACCAGCAATCCATGGCAAAGTGGCCCACCTTGACACAACACCAACACTCAAATCTATTGTACCTTCTTTTAGGTATAGCCTTCACAACTTCGTTGCCAGCAGTCCTGTTAAGTGTAGGTGCTGGAGAAGCAGACCCCAAGAATTTCTTTTGAACCTGATGGGCTTGCCTATAGAGTGACCTATTGGCATTTGTACCCTTGCCCATGAGATCTCCATACTCACAGTGACCATGAGTATATCATGATCATACCTGTTTGTAGGTTGCATCACTTTCCTAAATAAAATAGGGGGCTTTTTAGCTAGTGGCTGAACTGGGGCCTTACCTTTTCTATGAGAATTGGTGGCCCTAGTTCTTCCCTTAAAACCTAGACCAGTTTTTCCTTTCTGAGAAATGAAATTGTCTATTAAGGGTAAGACAGATTTTTGCTTAGAGAATTTAGCCACTAACTCTCTTTCTTTCTGGAGTCTTGCCTCCAGATTCTTGATATGATTTTCCTTAAAAGAGATTGTGCCCATCTAAATAACAGTTATGTTCTTCAGTTTAGAAACCTTCTTCAGCTTCAAATCTATAAGCTTGGTTGATTCTGATGCAGCCTTCTTAAGAGTTTCAATTTCCTTGGCCTGCTCTTTGACAAGAAACTTGCTCCTCTTTAGAGCTCTCAATAACCCACCATAATCATTAATGAGTTGATGTACATCCCCCTCAGAATCAGAACCATCCCCTTCTCTTGAATTTGATGCTACTGATTCTGATCCAGTAAAATAATCAGAATCTAAGAGAGAACTGTATACCTTTTTTGGACCAGGCTGATCCTAGCACTGATCATTTTCTGACAGAGCCATCAGCCCTCTACAGCAATAATCTTTCACTCCATTTATGGAGTCCAGCATTTGTAGGAATTCTAGTCCCCTAGAATCCTCTTCTGTTGGGAACATCCCAATATATACTTCTACATCATCTTCTTCTCCTGATCCTGAAGATGAAGAGTCTGTCCAACTCTTCTGCTTTTGAGTAACAAAGGATTTCTCCTTCTTGCCTTTCACTAGATGCTTCTTCTTGTCCTTAGATTCAACCCTCTTGTCTGGACAGTCAGCTATGACATGTCCAGGCCTATTGCAACAATAACAAACAATCTTAGAATTAGTTTGTTAACTGGGTTTCAGGCATACTTGTCCTCCTTGGGAGTCTTCTTTTTCTTATAATAATCATGCTTGGAGAAGGATGTAGATGGCTTGGTTCTCCATTTCTTCTTTTTCATGAACCTTTGAAACTGTCTTGTAAAGGCAATAAAGTCCTCATTAGAGGTGTGGCAATCTGATGTGCTGTTGTTAGGATTTTCTTCTTCTGCCTCAGCACTCCTTCTGGGTGGAGAAGGATGTTGGAACACCCTATTACTAATTTGGGTAAGGATCACTATGTTTTTCTTAGGAAACCTTCTTCACTTATTCTCCAGGTCGCTGAGCTCAGTTCGACGATCTTCGAGCTCAGTTCGACGTTTTCTGGCTGATGATCATTTCCAGTCTCTGAGCTCAGGTCGACGATCGTAGAGCTCAGATCGACGTTTTTCCTGAGAGATCGACGATCTTAAGGATTCAAATTCAGTCAGACTTTGGAATGTGTTTCAAATTATCTCAGCATTTATGTCAAGAGATCTGCCAGTCGTTTTTATTTATTCTAGAGCAAGTTTCAAGGAATTATTCAGAGAATGTTTTACTGGACTTTCCTCTAGAAGGCAAAATCTTTTATGGAAGGCATTTAATGTCTGGTTAACGGCTATCTTGGACATAGAATCTCCAGAGAATTAAAAATCTTCTTCTCTTCTTTTCTCCAACAATAAGACACACAGATACACAGACTGATATAAATAAGAAAGCAAAAGAAGAAGTGGTTCACAGGATTCTCTGATCAACACAAGAAAACTCAAGTGATCTGAAGCAAGACACCTTACACCTTCATCCCAAAAAGTGATCACAGCTTCATCCCAAGGACTCCAGACAATTCATCTTTCAGCCTCTGCTGAAACTATCTTATGCTGGAGATCTGAAGCTTCTGAAGACCTATCACCCTGAAGCAAAGCTTCCTCTCCTGAACTTGTCAACATCTCAGGGGGAGCTTTGACAATACAAATCCACTTGTGCTTCTATCTTTGATTGAGACAGAGAAGACTACTTCACCCTCTTTCTTTTTCTTTTCCTTTCACTCTGTAAAAGGGTTTTCAAAACTCCCTTCAAAAGCCTTGATTCTGGTTCTGAGAACCTTGTCAAAACTCAGTGGTGGCAAGACACCTGATCAAAAAATCTAGTTTGGTTTTTGAGCACCTTATCAAAAGCTCATTGGTGCCAGGACACCTGATCAACCCTTCCTGCAGTGGATTCCTACCAAGGGTGGTAGAAGAGTGGATGTACCCAGGTTTTTGGGGAACCACTATAGCTCCTTGTGTTTTCTGGTTTGCTTGTGTGTTTTCTTTGTTGTGTGTTGTGCTCTTCTTTTTACTGTTCTTTTAATTCTATAGCAAGACACCTTACACCTATATATAAATTAAATCTTAAAAGCTTTGCTAAGTTTAAAATTGTGAATTTACTTTAAATTAACTCTATTCACCCCCCCCCCTCTAGAGTTGAGATAGATCTTACTCTCACTTTCAATTGGTATCAGAGGAGGTCACGGGTTCAAGACCGGGGGGGCTATTAAATTCTGATTTTCCCCTTCTACCTGTGTGGGTCCGGCGGGTCAGGCAAACTGTGGACATGTGGTAACCCCACCTCTGAGCCATGTGGGTCATGTGGTAACCCCACCTCTGAGCCGACGGGTTGTGCTGGACGCCAGGGGGGGGATTGTTGGGTCCGACATTCCTTCACTTGACCCGTGGCGCTTTGCTACTTATTTAAGAAATTAAGTAGCGCCCTCTCCAACAGTCCGGGCTTTTGGTGCAGTTGGGTATGCGCTTGATCCTTCAAAGGAGACTTTCTCCTACCATTTCTTGTGCCTTCAGCCTTGAAGGCTACTGACTTCTTTTTGTACTTAGACCTACTACTTTTATCCTCCTCTTTTCTAGCAGTGAGCTGTATTTCATAGGATAGCAGCTTTCCAAATAGTGTGGGTGGAGGTGTATCAGCAAGCCTGGCCACCTTTCTGATGGCACATATCTTTGTGTCCCAGTCCTTTATTTGTGATCTGAGAAACTTGTCATTCAGTTCATATGTGCTGAAGACTCTTCCATAGGTCATCAACTCATTTACTATCCTGAAGAACTTTTTGTAACATTCATCTATGCTGTCAGACTTGGCTTGTCTAAAGCTCTCATATTCTTGATTTAGCATAGATTTCATGTCTTCTCTGACTTCTTCAGTTTCCTCCATGTAGACAATCAAGCTGTCCCACATCTCCTTAGAGGTTTTGCAATGCACCAGATTCTGAAATGTGGCATCATCTATAGCACTTACAATAATGTTTTGTGCTCTTTTATCTAATGTTGACAGTATGATCTCGTCCTTGGTCATTTCAGAATAACTCTTTGGGGTTCTAATATTTGCATCCAGAACTGATACCTTCATTGGAATGAAGGGGCCTTCTTGTACTGCGATGTAGATTCTTGGATCAGATGCTTTCATGAACAACCTGACCCTTTTCTTCCATATACCAAAGCATTCTTTCCTGCAGATAGGCAGTTTCATAGATCCAAATTCTTTCTGATTCTCATTTGAACCCATTCTTGAAATCTGTCAATTGCTTTGGAGATTTACTCAGACTGTTAGGTCAATCTTTGAGTAACCTCCCTTTGATACCACTTGAAAGACTTTATTTCAAGAGCCTAGACACCTAGAGGGGGGGGGGTGAATAGGTTCTAATTTTCTTTAATAATTTAGGCAATTAACTAGTTATTACTTAGCATAAAAAATGCAAATCACAGCACAAAAGACACAATACAGTATACACCAGATATATAGTGGTTCCCCAAGATATGGGTACATCCACTTTCCCCCTTCGCCTATCAAGTAGAGAACTGGATTCAGCCCAACTTCCTTCCACTAACTCAGATCCACAGATCTTACAACTTAGAACCAGATTGGTTCCTACAGCTCAGACTTATACAAGTCTTACCTCAGATTCTCCCCAAGAATCCTACCTCAGGCCTCAGCCCTACCTCAGCCTATATCACTAGGCTTACAACTCAAACTATCACAAGTCCTACACCTCAGGCACTCAGCCCTACCTTAGCCTTTATAATCACAGGCTTACAACTCAGATATTACAAAAGATCCTATAAGAATTTGATTGTTTAAGAGATACTAAGATATCACTAGATAGAACTCTCTATTGGTGTGAGCTTCTTGATCAGTTCTTGAATAAACTTAATCTTCAGATCCAACCTGACTTAGCTATTTCAAAGCTTCTTGATAGAACAAAATAAGGTTGAACTTTACTTAATGTAGAAGTTGATCTCCTGTCAGCACCTTCCTTGAATTCAGAATAAGATCTGAATCTTCTCTTGCAGACTGTTCAGAATCTACCTTCTTAAGGGTCTCCCCTTTTCTTGTTGTTGAATTCTCTCTTTAGATGATTCACTTTTTTATCTCTGTATCATTCGTTGTTAGTTGTCAAGGATCAGTCCTTTATATTGAGTTTTCTCATGATTACCGGCTGATCCGGTTTGTAATAACCTTCTGACAGTTCTGACAAAGGTGTCAGACCTGTTGATTATGGCAGCTGTCGAGTCACCAGTCATGACAGTTGATTCCTCAAATACTTTACAACTCAGCATGATCCACTCAGCAAACTGCTTCACATGTGTCGACACAAATAGACTAAGTGTCGACACAAGTCTTGATGATGTCGACATAACACTCCATGTGTTGACATAGTCATTCTTCTGCTACTCGACACATCTTCTGTTTGTATGTATCGACATAAGTCCTGTGTATCGACACAACTACTCCTGGTCTCGACATAACTGCCGCAGACAGATGGCATTGAGTGTATGTCCAGCTGTCATTGAGTGTGTGTCGACACAAGTCCCCTATGTCGACATAACTGCTTCTGGTCTTGACATAGCTGATGCAGACAAATGGCATTGAGTTTATGTCTATCTGTCATTTAGTGTGTATCGACACAAGTCCTGTGTGTTGACACAAGCCTTCTGACCCAGAATAGCTGTTGCTATAAGATGGCGTTGAGTGTGTGTCGACACAAACCTTCTTCAGGTGTCGACACAATTCCTGAGTGTCGACACATGCCTTTCTTCTGGTGTCGACACAGCTTCTGCTTTAGGTGTCGACATAATTCCTGCCTTAGGTGTCGACATAATTCTTGGTGTCGACACAACTTCTTCTTCAGGTGTCGACACAATGCCTGGGTGTTGACACATCTTTGCTTCTAGTGTCGACACAACTTCTAGGTGTCGACACAATTCTTCACAAGTGTCGACACTTGTACTTAGAGAATTTTCTTGCAAACCTTACACCTGCATAATGAAACTCAAACATCCATCAAATACAAATTGAAGTATATCATTGAGTAAGATGAGGCTTCTCCAAATCTTGTACATATTTTTCAGTGTACCCAATAATTTCCATCATGTTTTTCTTTCCAGATATCGAGACATTTTGTGCAAGATCAGGCAATGTTGTTGCACTCTTTGCTTACTGCTGAGCGGATTGCAGTGTGTATAAAAAGTTACGGGTTGCCTGTCGAGCGCGAGGTGAGGATACCACGTGTCGAGGAAAGAGTGTAGAACCTACCCAAGGGCTTGTTGGCATTATGCCGAACAACTTTGAGATCCAGGTTCCGTCTTCCATTGTGCAAAGAGTTGGTCGAGATCTTGAAGTTATGCGGCGTTCCTGTGTCTCAATTCACTCCTCTTAGGATGACGCGCATCATGTGGTTGGTTATCTTCTTTAGGGAGCACGGTTCGAGATACTCTGTAGATATTTTCAGATAGTGGTGCGAGATCTAAGTTGACAGCTGAAAGTATCTGGTGTCTACCTAAATACACTAGAGCGGGGTGAATAAGTGATGTCTGTGTCTTTTCGTGGAATAAAAATACTTTAAAAATAAGAGCACACAAACACAGAGATTTATAGTGGTTCCACGATTTGGGTATGTCAACTATACCTCCTCGCCTATCTACCACGAAGGGCTAGATTCGACTACTTCACCTTTCTTAGGTTTTAACAAATCTTACACCTCAGAGCCGCAACTCCTACAACTCGGAGACGATAATACTACCACTCGGAGAACAACCTCTCCTATAACTCGATCCACAACCGGATCTACAACTCAATCCATAAATAGATCTACAACTCGATCCACAAATGGATATACAACTCGGAGATAAAATATCCTACAAATGTAAAAGAAGATTTACACAAAAGTATTACAAATAATCTTGATAAGATCTGAAGTCTTCTATCTGTCGTTCTTCGATTAGGTTGATCTTGAATAACTTGGAGAACACGGAAAGATCAAATACCTTGAAGACTATGAATCTCGAATATTGAATCAACTAGATCTAGGAGAATAGGAACCTTTAGACTGTAAAGATCCAGTCGAATCGGAAGATGAAGATTGAATCGTGCAGAGCTTGCATCAGCCGATCGAAAATATCGTGAACTGTATGGGAGCTGACAGTTACAATTTCAGAAACTTTCTCGATTTGAAATTTGAGTATGATAGCACGATTAGGGTTGATGAAAAATGCACCCTAAGTGTTTATAGAGATCCTCAATAGCAACGGCTATAAAAGACCTTCCAAAACAAGACCTCTGAAATTACTATGCATGGTCGTCGTTCAACCCGAGCCGAGATTTGAAAATCAGACTGAAAAAGTACCAAAGTCATTTTCGCCGAGTATCGTCAAGTATAGCTGAGTGTATTCGCCGAACTAGTAGTGATATTTGACTAAATTTACTTGGAGAAATTCAACTCGATCCAACTTGCCACTCAACGCCATGCAGAAGTCATACTCGACGAATTCGACGAGTATCGGCTAGTATACTCGATGAATTCGACGAGTATCAACTAGCTCACTCGACGCACTCGATGAGTATTGTTTAGCTCAATCAATGCGGTCGACACACTCGATGCACTCAACGAGTATCAACAAGCTCACTTGACGCACTCGACGAGTATCGACTAGCTCACTCGACACAGTCGACGCACTCGACGAGTATCAGCTAGCTCACTCGACGCAGTCGATGCCTGACCTAATGATAGTCGACGAATTTGACTTAGAAAATCCAGAGAAGTAAAATCGAATTGACTCGACGAACTCGTCAGGTATCGACTAGTATATTCAAAGAATTCGGCGAGTATCGTTAGATACATTCGACAAATTCGATGAGTATACACGGGAATACTCGACGATTTTTACTTGGCGGATTTTCCAACTCTCAGATATTTTACCTCAAGTACAATATGATGAATTCGACGAGTGTTAGTAAGTATACATGACGAATTTGACGAGTATCAATGAGTATACTCGGTGAATTCGACAAATATCCCTTACAATACTTGACGAATTTTACTTGGGTAAAATTTATGTTCTTCGGATTCCAAGTCCTTCTCCTTCATGGATCCTTCTCATGCACTTGGGATAGAAGTAAACCGCAATAGAGAGATTACACGTGAGTCAGCACATTGGCCTACATAATGAAGGATTACATTGTATAGTCCTGTGTTTACTGATCCACTATAACCTGACATTGGTGTGTACTTAGCAATGTAGACCTGTAAGTACATAATTGAGAATACAATATCAAATACAATTTCAATTCATCTTAGCTTAACTAGACCCTTCTTCAAATCAGGGTTATTGTGGATATAATACCCAACAATCTCCCTCTATTTGAAGAAATCAGAATCCTATAAGCTAAGGTGAATTGCACAATAATAATAATAAAGCATAAACTTGAAAAAGATATTTGAATTAAAGAAAATTAAATACAACGCAGATTCCAGTCAAAATATTTAAGTCATATATATATATATATCAAAGAGTTCATGTTTGGGGGCAACCACAACCACACATAATAACCACAACAAATAAAACCATCAGCCCTGCCTGCCCTGGCTCTTCTGACGTTGTCTAGCAAAATATGCCTTGGGATTTAGATAGTATCTTGGAGGGGCTGGAGGTACAGCTGGATCATCATGCTTGTGGTTCCTGAAGTGAATCCTTCTCTTTGCACATGTCAATTCATACATGTGCCAATAATCTCTATCATAGTGGCTCCATCTGTTTTCACCTCCAATATCGACCAAGGTAAAGGAGTCTAAAATAATTCCTCTTGAAATTGGACTCCACACCTCAGCCATCTCTGTATTAGGCATATCTCTGATTGTCTCTTCTCTGACTGGCTCTGACCAGACAGTAGATGTGCCTTCACCATATCTTCTTCTTTTGTGAATAGGAGGAGGTATATCTTCAGTTACTTGAACATCTGAAAACACAACAACAGCAGCAACAGACATGTCCTGGGAGAAATCCTGTGAGTCTGACCAACATTGAGAGTAATCCTGAGCAGGATGGACCTCATCATTTACTGGTACAGGAACAACAGGTACTTGAACTCTTGGATCTACTTGACTGGGTCTACCAAAAATCTCATTGTGTAGCCAGGATAAGTTGTCATTACTATAGTCGTTAACTCCTTTGAAGTTTGTAAGCATGGCAACGTCAACAACATCTAACTTAGCTTTAAGGGCTCCTCCCCCTTTCTGACTTCATCAGCTATAGCATTGGCATAAGATTCCATCGTCTTGTCAAAATGATCCATTGATCGATTGTGAGCATCAATCATGATTACTGCATTCTTTTCAACATTCTAAAGGACTTCCACAGTACTTTAGAGCCCGACCATGTTATGAATTAGAGCTTCGCGACGCTACACAAACTAGGAGTCCAACCTTTCATCTAATTTGTAAAACACACCTTGGTAGCTGAAAGGTCGTTGTTCAAATCTTTTTTTGTTTCTTGGACTTTCTTCAGAACCATCTGCATGGAAGATTCAAACTGTGCTTGCTGCTTAGCCAACATGGATTCTATGGTCTTCAGAATAGAACTGTCAGCACTAGAACTGGGAACATCTGGAGTAGGAATAATGTAAAGAGAGGGCAGAACTTGACGGATTTCTGAATAACTGGAGGACTCATTTATCAGAGATAAATGAGCTTTAGAAATCAATCTGGGATCTTCAGTAGGTAGGACAGGAGTATGCTCCTCTACATCTCCTTCCTCATCAGAAATAATGACCACCCCCTCTTGAGCAACTGGAGGTCACCTGACATCTTGCCAATCCTCTTCTCTAGGTTGCGGATAAACCTGTCAACCTGTGTCAAGACAGAGATCATAGAATGACTTGCCCCCCCTCAAACACTGCCGTAGGAACTATCTATGGGAGAGGGACAAACATGTTCTCTGCTGAATCTGTCTCAGAGACATAATTAGCATTACCAACAGCTACCATTGCCTCATTAGTATCCCTCTCATAACCAACAACATCTATATCATCCTCAACAGTAGCATCATCCATATCCTCATCAATCTCATGCTCAGAAAGAGTTGGGACATCATTATTAACAGTAGTTTCAACCTCGGTCTGAACATGCACTAACTCAGTAACAACAACATGGCCTGTAATTGTCTTAGAAGGAACACTTAAGAGCACTTTTTCAGTTTCCACTTGTGTATCAGCTGGCTCACCCTCCATTCCTACACTCAGACTATCAGGAATTTCATTGAGGGGTGGAGAAGGAATCCTATCCTCAGGGACATGTTTTTCCTCCTCCACAGGCAAATATCTGGCTCCCCCTGGCCTCAAGATCCTCCTATTCCACCTCGGGAAGATTGATGAAACGATTTTCTTCAAGTGGTGGATAGGTACTCCCTTGTACATATAAAATTTGTCCCTGTCCATCGTGTTCAGATATAAGCTGAGTATTTGTCCAAAATTGGGTGTGCGCAGACTATCCTTGATCTTTTCAAACAACAGTGCACCCCAATCCATTCTCTTCCTGCAGATGATCTCCATGAGTATCTTGAACATTTCAGAGGAAAGATAATCATGCAATCTTATTTTATAAAGAAGAACTTACCAATGATATCTGAAAGTAACTTTCCTTCTTCGTTAATCCCTTTTCGCTTAACTTCTTTTGTGCCTCTAGGCATTCCACAGAATAATAGAGCTCTAGTGAAGTCCTCCTCTTCGAGGTAATCAACCTCTTCACAAGCAGGAAGCTGCAATTACCTTATCAGGAGGGAAGCCTTCACTTTGACTTTGGTCAAACGAACTTTGCTCTTGATCACAGTGTCCTCCCAGCGTAGCTTTGCATTTTGATAGAATTCTAGAGCATCTTTATCCAATATTTTGCATGGGTGCTCTAGTATAAACGAAAGTCAAACGAATTCCAACATCAGGATGACATTCCTGAACTCATCAGATGCAGAGGCAAATCCTTTACGAACAAGTTCTCCACCCCCTAGCAAACCACTGGTGCTACGAGGGGATATGAAGAATCAGAAAGCAAATAAAATGAGGAAACTACTCTTGACTGAACTGTCAAATTGGACTGCTTGATTTCTTCTACTGACTGAAACAGCAAGAGCACGTCGGCGAGATCAACCTTGCTTGGATGGAAATCACTGAGTTGAGTTGGCTAGGGAGACAATATGCAGGGAGCGAATCTTCGGGGCAGAGAAGATGAATAGTTCCGAGAAACCGAATCGTAGGGAGACAGCTATTCGGCAGAATCGGGATTCTCTTTCGACAAAGTTGAATGGTTTGCCCCTAACCCTTAATATATATATATATAATTTAAACTTGACATGGGAAAGACGCGTACCTGATAAGCCGTGACTCTTTGGATCCAATATAGGAAAGAATTTTTTGACCTAAGTAAAATTCGACGAGATTAACCGGACACAGAGTCAGATTCGTCGAGTTTAGCCGTGTATATCCGACAAATCGGCGAGTTCCGCTGATCGATATTTGATGAATTTGCCTTGTTCAAAATTTTCTACTTTCTGAAGTACTTCTCGAGTGAATTCCTATCTTCTTAGCCATCTTCATGAGTCCTTGATCAACATCCACAGTTCTATTTTAAAAACGAGAACTTGGCCTCATCTGGTGGCTTCATTAAAATATCTGCGACATGCTTATCCTTCGAGACGTAGCTAAGAGCTATGTCCATGTTCTCCACATGCTCCCGGATAAAGTGATATTGTACTTCGATGTGCTTTGTCCGGCTGTGGGAGACTGGATTATTTGCGATCGTTATTGCACTGGAGGAGTCGCAATACATCAGAATCTCTTTGAACTTCAGGTTGTAATCCTCAAGCTGATTCCTGATCCATAGAAGCTGTGCGTAACAACTACCCACAGAGATATACTCTGACTCGGCAGTGGAAGTTTCCACACAATTCTACTACTTGCTGCTCTATGAGATAAGCCTTCTTCCGCGGAATTGGCACGCCCCGGAAGTTCTTTTCCTATCATCCGTACTACCTACAAAATCTGTCTCTAAAAATCCGATTAGCTCGACATCATTACTTCTTGGGTACCAAAATTGGGTGTACCATTAAGGTATCTTAAAATTCGCTTTGCAGCGACGTAATTAGATTTCTTCGTGTTCACCTGAAATCTAGCGCACACACATGTTTAAAACATGATGTCGGGTCTACTTGAAGTGAGTTAGAGCAAGAATCCAATTATGCTTCTGTACTTGGTTTCATCAAAAGGTTTCCCTTTCTCATCCTTGTCAAAATACATAGTTGAACTCATTGGAGTCTTCATCGAGGTTGCGTTCTCCATTCCGAATTTCTTTAGTAACTTTTTAGTAAACTTCGTCTGAGAGAAAAAAATTCCATCTTCAGATTGTTTTACCTGAATTCCTAAGAAATACTTCAGCTCTCCCATACTGCTCATTTCAAACTTCTCTTGCATAAGTTTGGAAAACTTCTTGCAAAGGTTGTCTTCCGTAGAGTCAAATATAATGTCGTTGACATAGATATGTACTAGCAGAATCTTGCCTTTTACTTCCCTAAGAAATAATGTCCTGTCTATCTTTCCTCTAGTGAACTTGTTTTCAAGAAGAAAGCTAAACAACATCTCATACCAAGATCGGGGAGCTTGCTTTAAGCCATAAAGATCTTTATTAAAAAGGTAAAAAAATTCAGGGAAAGTAGAGCTGACAAAAACTGGGGGTTGTGCTACATATGCTTTCTCCTTCAGATTCCTGTTGAGGAATGCTGACTTCGTGTCCATTTGATTGACCTTGAAGCCTTTTAGGGCAGCATATGCAAGAAATAACCTGATCGCCTCGAGCCTGGCCACTGGAGCAAAAGTCTGGTAAAAGTTGATCCCCTCTTTTTATCTATAACCTTGAGCTATAAGCCTGGATTTTTTCTTGATAATAATTCCATTCTCATCCATCTTGTTTCAAAAAATCCATTTGGTGTCGATCACGTTCTGTCTTTTGGGTCTGGGAACCAACTCCCAGACTTTGCACCTTTCGAACTGGTTGAGCTCCTCTTGCATTACCATGATCAAAGAGGCATCCTTATTTACTTCTTAAATCTTCTTTGGCTCAACCTTAGACAAAAAACAAAGATGCAATATCTCGTAGGCTATACCACTTCTGGTTCTAACACTATCGTCTGGCTCTCAAATGTTTTGATCAGTAGGGTGATCTCTAAGATGTCTGAACACTAGGTTTCTTCCTCTTCCACCAGCATGTTCTGCCGCATCAGGTGCATCCTCTATGGTTGGTTCATCTAGTTGTTTTTCATCCACCATACTTGGATCGATGAACTTGACTAATCTTGGAGTATCTTCCTTAACTGCTTCATCTAAGCTTAGTTCTTCGAACTAGGTAGCTGCATCTACACCAACAACACTAGACGAGCTGCTATGGAGCATGCTTATCTCATCAAATATAACATTAATAGACTCCTCTATAACAAGGGTTTTCTTATTATAAATCCTATATGTCTTACTATGGCTACTATAACCTACGAAAATACCTTCAAAATATTTTTCAGTAAACTTCGTGAGGTAATACTTCCCATTATTAGGTACGAAGCACTTACTGCCGCAGATCCTAAAGTAGGACACAGTCGAGTTTTTGCCCTTCAATAGTTCATAGGGATTCATACGATGGTGTTTGTTGATTAGTGCTCTATATTGCATGTGACAAGCTGTGTTAACTGCTTCGGCCCAGAAGTACTCGCTTAGTGAAGTGTCATTCAATATAGTTGTACAAGTTTCAATTAGGGTTCTATTTTTTCTCTCAACAACTCCATTTTATTCCAGAGTCTTCGGAGAGGAAAACTCATGAAAGATACCTTGACTTCCACAGAATTCTGTTATGGAACCAGACTCAAATTCTGTTTCGTGATCACTTCTAATTTTGACCATCGAGTAGTTTAATTCGTTCTGTATTTGTAGGACAAATTTAGTGAAAGAATCAAAGGTGTCTGACTTGTGTTTCAGAAAGAACACCTAAGTAAAATGAGAGTAATCATCAACATTTACCAACATATATACATTACCTCCTAAACTGTGAATTGGCATAGAACCAAATAAGTTCATATGAAGTAGGTATAAGCTCCTAGAGGAATCTGTTGGAACCCTTATTTTGATTTGTGCTAGGTTCACTCTTAGGATGTTTAGACCCTCTTGTATAGCCAGGGTATCTATCTTAAGTCTTAGTTAGATCCCCTTTAGATCAGTTTTGGGCAGACCAGCATTGTAGTGGACTCAGACTCAGTTTCTGAAAATATTGTGAACTATCTATATCAGTTTGACTATAGTCGAACTCAGCTCGACGATCATCGATCTCCCATCGACGATCTCAGAGTCTCCTACTATGAAATGAGCTCGACGATCTACGAGCTTAGGTTGACGATCTCTTGTTTCTCTGTAGTAATCGATGCTCGATGATAGCCGTTCTCTGGTCGACGATCTCTTATCTCTGGTCAATGATCTCTGAACCGAGCCCTACGATTTTATACTGCCTTCTTCTATCAGTGTTCTCAGATCAGTCATAAGTTTTATTTTGGTTATGATAAATTTATTTTAAGGCAAGATATATTCTGATAATAGATGCTGATACTCCAAAGGCTGAGAGCCGTATTTCTTGAAGCATTTATTATGGTATTCATAGAATATTATATAGATACAGTTATGGATTGTATTTATGACTTCCAGTCATTCTAGCCGTTTGGGCTCCTCAATTCTTACAGTAATTTATGCCTTGCCTTGGGAATTCAAATTCTAGCAATTTTTCTTCATACTGACAGAACATATATCTCAATATAACAAAAAGAAGAAGAAAGACAGGAATCAGTCAGTAATCAAAAAGAAAAGAATCTTCCTTTGCTCTTAGTGGATATTGTATGCTTTGCTAAATAGAAGAAGAAGAAGAAATTTTTCTGAACAACATATCTCTCCAGTCTTCTTCTCTCTTCAGTCTTTAAAGATTCACAGAGAGTCACAAAATCAACATCTATTATCAGATTCAAAAAGGCTTTACAACTTTTTCTCTTTTAAGACCTACACCCAGGGACAAGCTTCATCTTCCTGGATCCATTCAATATCTCAGGGGGAGCTTGGACATTCTTCTCAATCCACATAATCTTCTCACTTGTCTGAGAAAGAGAAGATTCTCATAAACCTTTTCTTTTACCTCCATATGTACAGGGTTATCTCTCCCTTCAAAAGTGAACTCTTTGGTGATAGGGCACCTGATCAAAAACCTATTGGATTTTGAGCTCCTGATCAAAAGCTTAAAGGGTCTCTAGATCTACCTGCAGCAGATCTTTTGGTGATAGGGCACCTGATGAAAAACCTAAGTGGATTCCTACCTGGGTGGTAGAAGAGTGGATGTACCCAGATTTGGGGAACCACTATAAATTTTCTTGTGTCGTCTGTGTTGCTCTGTGCTTTCTTTGTGTGCTGTGTTGCTGTGGTAGTCTAACTTATTTCTTTTCTCTAGTTACTTTTATTAGTATTTTAATTCCATAATAAATCTAAACAATTTTTTTAATACTCTATTCACCCCCCCCCCCTCTAGAGTAAAACCTATCTATCCCTCACTTTCAATTGGTATCAGAAGGTGTGTTTTTTGAAGGTTGTACAGGATAATACCTAAACCTAAGATCTCAGATAGATACATCTTTACTCTATTTCTCTTTGTTATACCATGGCACAAAATAAGGACTTTGCAAACACCAGAACTCCAATTTGCAACTTACAAAAGTTTGGAATCTGGAAGGCAAGAATAAGACTTTATATGAATTCAATTGATGAAGATATTTATGCTTCTATCTTAACAGGAGTACCTTCACCACCAGCTGCCACCCCAAGCACTTCTACAAACATGATTGCAGTACCTCCTCAAACTAAAATTATGCATACAAGAAAACAAAAATTGTTGATGCAAAAGCCATGAATATACTGGCATAAACAATGTCTTATGACATATTTCAGAAGGTAGCTGAATGTGAATCAGCTAAGGCCATCTTGGATTCCTTAAACCAGATGGTTGCAGGATCAGTAGATGAAAGGAAGGACAGGAGAGCTCATCTCATCTCCCTATATGAGAATTTTAAAAAGGAAGAAACTGAGCAAGTTTCTGAGATGTATAACAGACTCAGTATCATTGTTAATGAATTGAAAACCCTTGACAAGGACATCTCAGTCACAGAAATAAATAACAAGATTCTCATGTACTTCCCCAACTCATGGGACTCTAGAATCTGGCCTATTAGAAAGACCAGAAGCACACATGAGATGACCACTGAATCACTCTTAGGAAAGCTGAAATCCTATGAATAGCTGCTGAAGACAAGAGAAGATGAGCAACAAAAGACTGCTACACTAATAAGGAATGAACAGAATATTGCTTTCAAAGCTTCAGAAGAATCAGAAACTTCTCCATCAAATGAAGAATTGATGAGTCTCTTTGCAAGGAGATTCTTAGAGATGGGGAGAAAAGAATTCAGAAGGAAATCATCAAGGAGTGATGATAAACCAAGGTATGATAAAACCCCTTCTAAAGAAATTATTTGTTTTGGTTGCAGAAAAGCTGGAGACATTCTTCCAGAGTGTCCAGAAAACAAGCACAAGGAAAAGAGGAAGGAGAAAGACTCCAAGAAGTACTCCAGCAAACCATCCTCCTACAAACACAAAAAGAAGGAGAGAGGATTTGTTGCAGAAACCTGGAGTGACACTGAAGAATCATCTTCCTCCAGTTCTAGTGAAGATGAAGAAGAAGCAAAGGCCAAAGAAATTTGCTTAATGGCCATCAATGCTTCAGGGAATGTCTCAGAAGAAGAAGAATCTGAAGAATGTTCAGATTATGATCAGGTATTGGAAGATTTTGACTTTACCTCTGAAGACTTTAAATCAAACTTTAAATCTATGTGTAGTGATCTGATTAGATCTGAGAAGGAAGTCAAACTTCTCAGAGATAGGCAATTTAACTATGATAGTTTAGTATCAGAAAATAACAAATTGAAAAATGAAATAGACATGTATAGTGAACAAATCATTTTTCTGAAAATGAAATTAAGTAAGACAAAACAACTAGAGGAATCATTAAATGGAAGAAGTAAACAGCTAGAAGAAATTACCAGCACACTCAATACCAGGCTTAATAAAAGTAAGTTAGGATTAGGGTCATCATATAGTGAACCACCAGTTATTCAGAAAAATCATATCTCACAACCTATAAAGTTTATTTCAGATAAAGGTAAGAAAAATACAGAGCAAATTAAAAATGTTAATAAGGTTCTAAAACAAGTTGAGAAAAATAAAGAAAAATAAACAACTAAGTCTCAACAAAAATCGTCAAACCAAGATCGACGATCTCAGCATTATGCATCGAACGCCGATCGACGATCTCAGAACCCAGAGCTTGAGTTCAAACACTCTACAAATGGAGATCAATGATATCACTATATATCGTCGACCAGAGATCGACGATCGTAGAACCCAGATAATAGCTACTATTACTCTGAGAACCGAGATCGACGATATCAATGTTGGTCATCGAACGCAGATCGACAATCTCAACCTAAATCGTCGAACTCAGAACAGAGTTATCAAAACTTTAATTTCAATAGAAACAAAAATTTCAATAAGAACCCCAACTCTAAATCATTTCATCCCTTATCTAACTGGACAATACCACCTAGGAGATTTCATCCCTTAGGCTATAAATGTCAACCTGAATACTCTTATATTTCAAGTTTTAAGTATGAAAAGAAGCCAGGACCCAAGGTTACCTGGGTTCAAAATATATAATATGTCATTTTGTAGGTGAAGACCTATCCTACCATACATGATAGATGGTATCTGGATAGTGGGTGCTCTAAGCATATGACAGTAAACAAGGCCAACCTAAATAACTACAAGGCAAAGCTGGGCCCAAAATTTGTATTTGGTGACTCAAGTTTTGGTCAAACAGAAGGCTATGGAGAATTCACACTTGGAGATGTCACATTCAGGAAAGTGGCTTATGTAAGTGGTCTGAAACATAACTTGATATCCATAGGTCAGTTATGTGATGCAGGTTACGAGGTATGTTTTACTGAATCAAAATGCAACATTTCTTTAAATAACAACATTGTGTTGTCAGGATATAGGTTAGGCAATATTTACTTAGTTGATTTTAATTCTGCTTATTCAGAAATTTGTTTATTTAATCAGGTTAGCAATAATAACACATTATGGCATAAAAGGCTAGGGCATGTAAATCTTAGAAATATTGTTAGGTTATCTAGGGACAACCTTGCTAGAGGATTGCCCTCTTGCCCCTACAAGAAGGAAAGCCTTTGCAAGGCTTATCAAGTAGGCAAGCAAACTAAAAATAGCTTTAAATCAGTTAATAAGAGTGATTCACTTAGGATTTGGTATCTGCTTCATTTGGAACTTTTTGGACCAATTGTTGTACAAAGCCAGGGATGGAAGTTCTATACTTTAGTTGTTGTAGATGACTTCTCTAGGTTCTCTTGGGTTTTCTTCTTGAGAAACAAGTCTGATAATTTCAAGGTTCTTACAGATTTTTTAAAATTCATAAAGAATGAGTACTCTACTCAACTTGCATTGATAAGAAGTGATCTTGGTACTGAGTTTGAATCTCTTCCTATGCAAGAATTCTGCGAGAAGGAAGGTATCAGGCACTGCTTCTCTGCTCCCAGAACTCCTCAACAAAATGGGGTAGTTGAAAGGAAAAATAGAACACTCATTGAAGCTGCAGGTACATTGCTTGCTGATGCTCACATGCCTCTATCCTATTGGGCAGAAGCTGTAAGCACATCAAATTATGTCCTGAATAGAAGTTTGATACACAAACTTAAGGGCAAGACTCCCTATGAATTACTCAAAGGGAAGAAACCTAAAATAGATTACTTTAGAATTTTTGGCTGTATTTATTTTATTCATAATAACAACAAAGATTATCTTAGAAAGTTTGTAGCCAAAGCTATAATGGGAATTTTTCTAGGATATTCCCAAGTTAGCAAGGCATATAGTGTCTTCAATAAATCATCTTTGAAAATTGAAGAATCTGTTCATGTTACTTTTGATGAAGCCAATATGTTTTATAAGGAGAAGGAAGCTTATACCAGTAATTATTTGCAGGTACTAAATCTATATGAGAAATTGGATGAATTAAATCTCACCCAAAAGGTGATATCTCATCCCTCTCCACAGATTGATGAAGATAGTGAAGAAGAATCTCTTGAAATTGCTGAAGGCTCTCCAACAGCAAATTTAATTCCACAAGAGGAATTAGTTCATGATGTTGTTGTTATTGAACAAACTCCACCTCCTGACTATGTTACACTTAGAGATCATCTCATATCTCAAGTGATAGGAGACATGTTAGTGGGTGTGCAGACAAGGCATCAACTCAATGAAGATGTGATGCATGCCTGTTTCTTATCTCATATTGAGCCCTCATCCATTAAAGATGCAGTGCAAGATCCACACTGGATTATTGCAATGTAAGAGGAGCTAAATCAGTTTGAAAGATACAAAGTTTGGAATTTGGTTCCTATACCCAAAGGACAGCTAGTTATTGGAACTAAATGGGTCTTCAGAAATAAATTGGATGCCCAAGGCATAGTTATCAGAAACAAAGCAAGATTAGTGGCACAAGGCTACATGAAAGAAGAAGGTATTGACTATGATCAGGCCTTTGCACCTGTTGCAAGGCTTGAAGCTATCAGAATTTTCTTGTCATATGCTGCTCACAAGAAATTCAAGGTATATCAAATGGATGTCAAAAGTGCCTTTCTCAATGGGGAACTTAAGGAAGAAGTGTATGTGGAATAGCCACCAGGTTTTATCTCTTCAACTCATCCCTCTCATGTTTTCAAATTGCATAAGGTTCTCTATTGTCTAAAGCAAGCTCCAATAGCTTGGTATAAAACCCTAGCTAGCTTTCTTTTAGAGAATAATTTTTTTAGAAGCTCTGTAGATAGGACTTTATTTATTAGACATCATCATGATAGGATTCTGTTAGTTCAAGTATATGTTGATGATATTATATTTGGATCTATTGATTCTAAACTTTGCAAAAGGTTTTCTGATCTTATGCACTCCAAGTTTAAAATGAGTAGCATGAGTGAACTTTCTTACTTTCTTGGTCTTCAAGTAAAACAAGCTCCTGATGGCATCTTCATTTCCCAGTCCAAATATGCTAAGGAATTAGTAAAAAGGTTTGGGATGGCTGATGCCTCAGCTATGAAGACACCCATAGCTTCTAATGCAGTAATTGATTCTGATGAAAAGGGTAAACCTGTTTATCAGAAAAATTTTAGGGCCATTGTTGGGTCTCTACTATATCTTACTTCTAGTAGACCTGATATAATGTTTGCAACATGTCTTTGTGCTAGATTTCAAGTCAATCCTAAAGAATCTCATTTAATTCTCCTCAAAAGAATATTAAGATACTTAAAGGGTTGTCCTAATCTAGGACTTTGGTATCCCACAGAGTCAGAATTTGAATTAACTGGATATTCTAATGCTGACTATGCTGGATGCAGAGTTGACAGAAAAAGCACTTCAGGAACTTGTCAGTTCCTGGGTGATAGATTAGTATCCTTGTTTTGCAAGAAACAATCTTCTGTGTCTACATCAACTGCAGAGGTTGATTATATAGCTGCTGGTAGTTGCTGTTCACAAATCTTGTGGATTCAAAATAAGCTACTAGATTATGGTACTCTCTCAAAGATTCCACCATCTTTTATGACAGTACCGGTGCCATATCTATTGCACAAAATCCAGTCCTGCATTCTAGGACCAAGCATATAGAAATAAGGCATCATTTTCTTAGAGATTGTGTTGACAAAAACAAGATTAACCTCAAGTTTATCTCCATTGATTTTCAAAGAGGAGATATTTTTACCAAGCCTCTGGATGTGTAAAAACACCTATTCTTTTTGAATCAGCTTGGAATGATAAATGACATGATTTAAACTTGACATTTGTCTTTGTGAAGATGTGGTCAACGATCGTCGAACGGAGACCGAAAATCATCGAACTCATCTTGAGCTCAATCTTCGACCTGAGATTGACGACAGCTCTGTGTGAAGACAAAAATTGTCGAACAGAGATCGAAGACTTTGCTTTAGTAAGATCAATTGTCGACCTAAGCTCGACTATCGATTTTTTCGATTGAGATCAGAGACCAAATATATCATTTATTTTTAAATTAAATCTTTGACCTAAGATCGACGTTTTTGCTTTTTTCGTCGGCCAGAGATCATCTCTTCATATTCCAAAAACCTATATATAGGTTTCTTCTCGATCTCTGTCCCGCGCTTTCATATTTCCCCTCTGCTCTTGATCTTTGCTCTCTCGAGTTTACATGTTTCCCATGGCGATCTCTGCAGCAGTTCTCGCAGCGATGAAGTTCGACAGAGGATTTGATGTCGACTTCGACTCTTTCAGTCATTGTGATCTTGTGTTTCAGGAAATGCTACAGCTTTACGATGATTAGGGTTTGAAGAAACTTATGACTACAGAGATAAAGCTAACTGTTGCTGAGATAAAGGAATGGGTTTACACCTCCTCTGTCAATGACTCTTCGATGATTGGTTTCATCTCAGGACAGCAGGTGACTCTAAACCCTGAAATTCTTACAGATATTTTTGAATTAAAGAATGGAACGGATGATCTGGATCAGGACAATTCAGAGTATAGAAGGATCTCTTGGAGATGGGTCATGCCGAGGGCATTCCATCTAAGTTATTAAAGAAAAACTTATCTGTAGGTTTTAAGTTTCTTACGGATGTAGTGGGAAAGGTTTTGCTGGGCAAACATTCGGCCCATGATAATATCAACAGGCAACAGTTCACTGTTATGTATGCTCTAGTTAACAGGAAGGCCATTGATTTGGCCAGATTGTTCTTCGATTTGATCAAGAGGAAGAACAATAAAAAGGAAATCTGCTTAGGGAGGATTTTAGGAATCTTTCTTCAAAAGAAAGCCCTAGAGCTATTGGTGTCATCAACCATAGCTATTAATGCCAGCAAGAGGCTGGATTGCTCTTTGTTCGGGAAGTGGGAGAGGTCGATTCAGAAACCCTCCAGGGTTGGAACCTCCTCTCATACATCTGAGGACACAAGGACTGTCATGGTAACTCCTCAACCTAGTTAAGAAGTTCCCTCTCTTCCTCCTCCTCCTCCAGCTTCCCCAATCATCCCAAATGTCTCCTCTCAACCTACCTCAGTTATTCCACCTACTCCATCATCTCTAGTTATTATCTCTTCCCCTACTCGGTCACCCCTTCCCATTCGTCCTACTGAACCACGCTCCCTTCACTCCTTGTCCATTCCAAATTTTAACCTGCTCTCACCACACTCATCCCCTTCTCGTCAAGCTGACTCACCCATCAACACTGGAGTATCTCCTCACAATTCCCCCATACATTCCTCCAGAAACTCCCCTCTTCAGGATGACATCATGACATATTTCTCTCCTCCTCCCTCTCATATTTCTGTTTCAACTCAGACTTCAACTGAGTTTCCTCAAGTTGATCCAACCTTTCTCTCTCATCTTCTGGACCTCCTCACTCCTATCTCAAATCCTTGATAACAGAAGCACTCTCACCCCTTGCTTAATCTATCTCATCTCTTTCTGCCTCCCTATCTGCTTCTCTCTCTGCTTCCTCTGCTCCTTCTTCATCTAGGGGTCTGGCTCCAGTTCTCACTGAAACCAGACAGGGGGAGATGACCTATGAAGATGCTGTAAGATCAGATTCAGCAAACCTTCAGGTTCAGCCTCCTCCAGCAATTCAGGAAGAAGTAGTGCATGAAGAAGAATTGTTTCAAAAATTCTGTATAGACATAGTTCTATATTTAGACTTGCTTATGACAGATGAAGACACCAATGTGTCAATTCCTGATATATTCAGTGGTTATTGCTTTATTAATCCCTCCATCAATTTATAATCTCTTTTACATTCTTTCTTTTTGTTTAGAGCTGTTTGGAATTTAGTTGAGACAATTTCTTCCAAGGCTATGGTCTGTTATAGCAGACCCATGTGTCCTTCAGTTGTGAAACATCTTCTGCAGATTCAATCAGTTCCAGCTTGTTCAGATATTCAATCAGTTACAGAATGTACAGATATGTCATCCCCTATGGATGTTGAGTTTTTGTATGTATCAGAAGAGAAGAATGAGATTGATGCTCTATCAGTTGCTGATGAATTACTTGATCTTGTGGTCTCAGAAAATCTAGCCTTAGCCCTAGAAACAAGCTTTTTAAATCTTTGTGAGCCTATTAGTCCTTATCCATCTCTGGATGATTTCATTGCTATTGATATTCAGGAAGAAGTTAAAGAAAAGGCTGCTAAGAAGTCAGATGATAAGCAAATGAAGGAAATAAATGATTTATATGACAATCCTCAGGTTTTATCCGATGATGATGATTTAGATGATAGTTATTCTAAGAAAAAGAAAGATTCTAAGAAAAGAAAAGCTACTCCCCAGGCTGCTCCTAAACTAAGAAATACAAATGACACCCCTTACTACATTTTGAAAGGGATTACTCCATATCCTGGCATGGAGAGCTGGATGTGGTTATCCAAGAATGAGCAGAAAGCTAGAAAGAAGAGTAGGAGATATTCTCCACCTCCTCAGAAATTCAGAAGAGGCCCTCCTCCTCCTACTGCTGGTGCTTCAAGTGCTATCTCTCAAGCTTCTAGTGCATCTTCCCAGCCTCCCTCTTACTCAAGATCATATCAAAGGCAGGACAGATCCTCCAGGACTCAGTTTCAAGGAAGTAGTCAGCAACACAAAAGTCAGAGCTCCTTAGAACAAGTGAAAGAAGTCATTTATCAGAATCCCTCTTCTCCTTCTCACCAACAAGTTGCTTCAAAGATTCAAAAGACAGTTGCTTATCAAGTCAGAAAATCTGATGTATCCTTCAAACCTAAAAGAAAATATTGTGAGGCTGCCCCTCCTAGATCTCTCTACTCCCAAAGTGATGATCAGCTCAGCTCAACATGCTTTCAAGCTCAATCCACTCAGTTCAAAGCAATCACTGTATTGCCTCCTCAAGAAGATCAGTCACCTGTTGAACAGGAACTTGATCCAAACTTTAGGATGGCCAGGCTTCAGGAACTGATTGGTCTTTCTCAGATCAGAAAAGCTATAGAAGAAGGAAAAGATCCATCTTCATTCTCAACTATGTCCTCTTTCAGAGAAAAAGAGCTGGATAAGCTTCAAGTGAGCAAGAAAGTCTTCAACCCAGCTGAATATATGGCATTGCATCCTGAAGCAATTATGCCTAGGACTAGCACTAAGACATCTCTTGGTGGGTAAGACTTGATGACATCCAAGAAGAATGTACCAGACCCTAGTAGGAAGATAATATTCTCAAAACCTTCATCTGGTTCTTCATATGATAAACCATAGTTTATGTTATTTGTTTAATGATTAACTGATTATGTACAATGCACTGCTATAACATATCTGCTGATGTTATTTCATCCCTTCAGATATTTATGGTCTTTGTATTTTATTTCTTTTCAGTTTTGTTTTTGAGTGACCTCACACAAATAGGGGGAGATTGTTAGAACCCTTATTTTGATTTGTGCTAGGTTCACTCTTAGGATGTTTAGACCCTCTTGTATAGCCAGGGTCTTTGTCTTAAGTCTTAGTTAGATCCCATTTAGATCATTTTTGGGCAGACCAGCATTGCAGTGGACTCAGACTCAGTTTCAAAAAATGTTGTGAACTATCTATATCAGTTCGACTATACTCGAACTCAGCTTGACGATCGTCGATCTCCCATCGATGATCTCAGAGTCTCCTACTCTAAACTGAGCTCGATGATCTACGAGCTTAGGTCGACGATCTCTTGTTTCTCTGCAGTAATCGAAGCTCGACAATAGCCATTCTCTGGTTGACAATCTCTTATCTCTGGTAAACGATCTCTTAACCGAGCCCTACGATTTTATGCTGCCTTCTTCTATCATTGTTCTCAGATAAGTCAGAAGTTTTATTTTGGTTATGATAAATTTATTTTAAGGCAAGATATATTATGATAATAAATGTTGATACTCCCAAGGCTGATAGCTGTATTTCTTGAAGCATTTATTATGATATTCACAGAATATTGTATAGAGACAGTTATGGATTGTATTTATGACTGCCAACCATTCTAGCTGTTTGGGCTCCTCAATTCTTGCAGTAATTTATGCCTTGCCTTAGGAATTCAAATTCTAGCCATTTTCTTCATACTGACAGAACATATATCTCAATATAACAAAAAGAAGAAGAAAGACAGGAATCAGTCAGTAATCAAAAAGAAAAGAATCTTTCTTTGCTCTCAGTGGATATTGCATGCTTTGCTAAACAGAAGAAGAAGAAGAAGAACTTTTTCTGAACAACATATCTCTACAATCTTCTTCTCTCTTCAGTCTTCAAAGATTCAGAGAGAGTCACAAAATCAACAACTGTTATCAGATTCAAAAAGCCTTTACAACTTTTTCTCTTTGAAGACCTACACCCAGGGCCAAGCTTCATCTTCCTGGATCCATTCAATATCTCAGGGGGAGCTTGGACATTCTTCTCAATCCACATAATCTTCTCACTTGTCTGAGAAAGAGAAGATTATCATAAACCTTTTCTTCTACCTCCATCTATACAGGGTTATATCTCCCTTCAAACGTGAACTCTTTGGTGATAGGGCACCTGATCAAAAACCTATTGGATTTTGAGCTCCTGATCAAATGCTCAAAGGGCATTCGACGTCTAAGGAGTCATCAGTATACTTCTTATAAGTATCCTTATCAGCACGGGAAGAGTTCCCAGTCGGAACCTCAGGGGCTTCTTCTTCTAAGACATAAAGATTTCGCTCTTGCCTGAGAACAATTCTCAGGTTCCTGTACCAGTCCATGTAGTTGGTCCCACTGAGCTTATCCTTCTCAAGGATGGCTCTCAGAGATAGAGTGGAGTGTGAACCACTCGCCATGGAATTCTACAAGAATTCATGCAGAATAATATCAGTACCAAAATTTCAAAATACAATCTATTTTTAATTTGGACTTCAATTAAAACTCCCACTATTTTTATTCAAAATGATAGCCCTCACTATCAATTCGGAGAGTTCATGCAAGCTACTCTCTTAGTGTACAAGATCCGTATTTCACTAACACAATGAGTCGGCTTTGGCTTTTCTCTCACGAAGTGGTTATTTAGGTAGGCAACGTTTGCCAATTACATCTTCATGCAATTCTTGTATGGTTGGTGAATAACTCCTTATTCGCATCCATCATACGGTGCATGCCAACCCTATGCCTCTAGGCACTCAACCTTTGAGGTCACCTAGTTAAGTTAGACCTGATGTCGACAGTGGGATATCACAATTATCCGCTCGCACCCTTACAAAGATAGATTAATGCACCTTGCTTTGGCAAGCCCACACTTCATCGATCGAGGCAGGAAGAGTGTCATCCATCGGAAGGCATCCGAACACTTAATATTTGATGAAGGGAATTTTGATAATAGGTTAACAATTAACCATGATCAACATTTGATCAATGTGCATATCCATAGAAAAATACTTTTCTAAAATCCACATGCATCCCTTATGTGCACAACATGGTACTATCAACATTTGATGGAAGAAAGGGCTAAATCTGAACATCCGGACTCTTCCAAATATTCAGATTTACATGCATTAGACAAAGGCAAAGTCAACTCGACTTAAAGCTGTAGACAAGCCCATCTCTCCTTGTTGGATTCAAAATCCAAAACATTACACGGGTTCATTAACCACTCGAGGGACGGTTACTGATAAGGAGACAATAATTTCTAACAATTAGAAATTACCACGAAATCCCAGACGTTCCTGGCGGGGTTCCAAGGGGCCGCGCCCCTGGCGGGGTCTTAGGGGCAGAGCCCCTGGCGGTGGCCTCGCTGACCGATCAGCGGGCGGGGTTAAGGGGCAGAGCCCCTATGGGGTGTGGGGCAGCGCCCCGACCAAATTTTTGCAAAATCACCATCAATTTCCCTTGAAAAATCATCAACAATTGATGTTCCAGGATTAAATCTAGACATTTAGAACACTTCTAAATCCCTAGGTTTACACGTACTGGAATAACCTAACTTCCAATACAACAATCATGGTCGTAACCTCCCTCTGATACCACAATTGTGTTTATTCTACAAGGTGGCACAACACTTGTGCACACAGCGGAAATAATAAAATCAAGAACAACCCAAGAGAGATTTGGGATCGGACCATGAAAATTGAATCAAGAAGTTAATAAACAACTAGGTAAAATTACCTTTGCGGTGTTGAGTCACAACTCAACAATGATGCTCTAATATATGAGTTCTTGTCGGCGACGAGTCCCACGTAAAATAACGTCTACGTCTTTGCAGAAATCCACACGAGCGGGAGATCGCCGATATTCTTAGCACGAAAAATCGGGGAGGGAGATCGACTGCACCTTGCACTTCCACGGACTTCTAGGTCCTCTCCAGGAAGACCAGCACCGGCGACTATCGTCGGAGAGGAGGTCGGCGGAGCGAGCGAATCGGCGGAACACTTCCGTCGGGCGGGTTCGGCCGATCTGAACTCTAAAACCTAAGTTCTAATTTATACCCGAAGCATAAACAAACCTAGAAATATTGCTATCCACAGACCACAGAAAATTAGGGTTTCTGGAATAATTCGTCGGGTATCAGCATTCGTCGATTATCGAACAGTTCGATAGTCGACGAATTACCTTAGTCGACGAACCATAGTCGACGAACCATAGTCGACGAATTCCCTAAGCAACACTTGCCGTGGTATATTCAGCTAACGATACTCGACGAACCATAGTCGACGAATATGTTAGTCAACGAATTCCCTTAGCAACACTTGCCGTGGTATATTCAGCTAATGATACTCGACGAACCATAGTTGACGAATATGTTAGTCGACGAATCTCCTTTATCAACACTTGCCGGACCCCATTCTGTATGGTGATTGGTAACCTTTACCAACACAGTCAATCTTCCAACTTCTCCACATGTTCTTATGTGCGACCCTACAATCTCATATCGCGTTGGCAGTGAGATTACATGTTTGACCACTTCTAGATCACCATGGTAACTCCAACACTCGCGTGTCCAAACAAACTTCTAATCTTTCCTGGTCAACGTCGTGAGAGGTAACGCTATCCGCGAGAAGTTCTCTACGAAGCGCCTGTAATAGCCAGCAAGCCCCAGAAAACTCCAGACTTCAGCTACCGAAGACAACACAGGCCACTCCCGTATCATAACAATCTTCACTGGATCCACCGCAATCCCTTCACCACTGACTATGTGAACAAGGAAAGCTACTGAGGACAACCAGAACTCGCATTTGGAAAACTTTGTGTATAGTTCGTTCCTCCTCAGCGTCTCAAAAACCAAATGCAGATGCTTGAAGTGATCTTCTTCTCACTGAGAGTACACCAATATGTCGACGATAAAGACGATCACAAAACGTTCTAAGTACTCTTTGAACGTCCTATTCATCAGATCCATGAACACTGATGACGCATTTGTTAGCCAGAACAGCATGACCGTAAACTCGAAATGTCCATACCTTGTGCTGAACGTTGTCTTTGGGATATCACTCTCCCTTATCTTCAGCTGATAGTAACCGGACTTCAGATCCAATTTTGAGTACGCCGATGACCCGACTAACTGATCAAAAAGATCATCAATCCTTGGGATCGGGTACTTGTTCTGTTCCGTTAACTTGTTTAGCTCTCTATAGTCGATACAGAGCCGCAAACTTCCGTCATTCTTCTTAACGAAAAGGACCGGTGCGCTTTAAGGCGACGAACTTGGACGCACATAGCCCTACTCCAACAAATCCTCTAGTTGAACCTTTAGCTCCGCCATCTCCTTAGGTGCCAACCTATAAGGAGAGCGTGACACAAGTTTAGCACCTGGCACCAACTCAATTGTGAAATCGATCTCCCGCTGAGGTGGGGCTCCGGGAAGATTGTCCGGGAACACGTCGGGGTACTCGCACACTACTGGGATACTACCCAAAGTGGGCTTATGCTTTATAGCCTCCACTAACGTGAAGAACAACTCTGCACCAGCATGGACTTCCTTGTCCACCTGAAGAGCAGACATTAAAGTCTTGCTCGACCCCTTCAGTCTCGCAAACATTGTCTCCCACCCAGCACCCAACTTGACATCCTTATGGTTGCAATCTATGTATGGCTTCTTCTCCGAAAGCCAGTCCATACCAAAAATGACGTCGAACTCTACTAGCAGCAGTAATAATGCTAGTAAGTCGAACTCTTGACTTCCAATACGAATCTTTACAGCACAAACTCTGTCCACACGCATAGACCACCCATTCGACAGCAATACATCCAATTTGTCCTTCGCCATCAAAGAAGGGACTCCAATGCGTGATATGAAACTTTCTGACAAAAAGGAGTGTGAAGCTCCCGTATCGAATAGTGCCCTTGCCGGACTATTGCAAATCAGAACAAATCCTATACAAACAGTAATAAGCTAACAAGCACTAGGTAACAGTATTTAAAGTTAACTTGCTATAAATTTAAACCGTACCTGTCACCACATCCGCTTGTTTGATGGCCTCCTGCTGGCCCAGATTGTAGAATCTTGGTTGAGTCAGAGCATAATGGGATGCGGTTGACTCCACCGCCTTGCCCTTTTCTTCATAAGTTGCTCCCTGCTTCCTCTTGGACTTTAGACGTCCACTCTAACAGTCATGGGCAAAGTGCCCCATCTTCCCACAAGTAAAACAAGCGCCCGGGGTTCGGTTGGTAGTTGCCCCCGAGGCACTCGAAGAAGGGGCTGGACCCGACGTCCTAGCCTTCTTATTCCACCTTTGAAAATCAGACTTTGTAGGCGGCACCTTGAACTCTGACTTCCTACCGCCGGAGTCCTTCTTCGCCTGAACATTCTTCATGTCTTTCTCCAAAGACCGGGCCGTGTTGACCAAGGTCAGGAAACCCTGCGTCATCGACCCCGAAAGTAGCAGTCTCAAATCATCTCTTAGACCTTCGTAGAATCGGTTTGTCTTTCGCTCCTCATCGGCTAAGGTAGTGCTTGCATACTGACCTAAGCGAGTAAGCTCGTGGAGATATTCATCCACGCTACTCTCACCTTGTACCAACTTCTGGAACTCGTTTTTCATTGCTATCCTCTGAGCTGAGGGGAGGTATTGAGCCAAGAACAGTCTTGAGAATTCCTCTATCGAGACATCAGTAAGCTGCCTACCCATCAGATGGTGTAGCTCCAAGACTTCCCACCATAGTCTTGCATCACCATCCAACAAGAACGTGGCAATTGTGGTCTTCTGCCACTCTTCAGTCTTAGTAGCTATCAGCACTCTCTTGACTCTGGAGAGCCAATCCTCTGCTTGGGTTGGGGTTCTTGTCCCCAAGAACACTGGAGGATTAAAGCCTATAATGTGCTTGAGCTGTTACTCCATTGCTCTCCTAGGCAACACTGGCTCCACTACAACCTGCTCCACTCTCCTTAGCTCCGCCGCTTGGAGCGATACCTGCTCCACAGCAGGGGCAAGCTGCTGCACCTGTCTCATAGGCTGCGTATTAATCATTTCAAACACTGCCTCCAATACCAATCGTGTGGTCTCAGCCGAAGGAGGTGTTGTCGGTGCATCATTTGGTGCACTACTTGCTTCAGAAACTGGACGTTCTGACGGCCTTGCACCACTCCTGATCACCTATAGTCATACAAAATACCAATAAGCGACCAAATAATATTGCAAAAAGCAATTATAGGAACACGTAGGTTACTCAAACATGTGTATTTTCATTCCTAAGTTGACATTTATGGGTTCTTTTCATGTTATAACGATGACGCTCACACATGTGCTCACCACCCCTTAAAGTGAATTCGCCCAAAAATTCAATTAATTCTGTCCGAAATCGATAGTATGATACCAAATTGTAACACCCCTATCCGTCACATAGCATATAACAGTAGGTCCGGCCGGGGCCCGACGCCATATACCACAGACAGATCGGTGGGTTACTAGATGAAACCATCCTTCCAATCACAACGTCCGACACAGAGCATCTATCAGAAGAAATTTATTAAGTTGCAAAGGCGAGAACCCAGCCACAAGCACGAATGTCCACTAACAAAACCCAGTAGGAATGAATTACTAAATACACAAAAGTACTGGCCTTATGGCCTTATAACAGTTCACCAAATTTAAATAGTATTTTACAAACTTTGGCTCGCAGGCCGACCACACATGATTGAAATAAGTAAACAAACAAGGCCTTCGAGGGACAGCTCGGCAACTTGGGCTTTGGCCCGCTATTTGCCTCTCGGCTCTGCTGCACCTGCAAGAACAAATCACCGCAACGGTGGCAAACAAGAATAACCGTCAGCTAAAACTGACCAAATTATAACGATTTCGCCCCCAAACTCGGGGCGACAAGGCTTCTTCACTGCACTTGTTAGCATAGCAAGTAATATAGTGAATAAACATAACATCACAAGTACAGGCTCACACGGCCACACACCCCGTGCTCTCAGGGCACTAACTCGGTGAACCTGGTCAAAACCGCGGTCTCACCACCATCCCTTGGACGACAAAACTCATGAGCATTCTAGTCTTTCCGGCCTAAGCCTAGGAATCGCACAACCATGCCAATGGCCAGTCCCTGTTTTTAGGTCTCTGCACCAAACCATATAGTCCGGGTCCAGTTCCACTTGCCTGTTGCTCACACTGCACTGTCGACTTAAGCCAAATGCGTGGGCCAAGCTTTGTCAGATCCCAAAATCTGATCATACAAGCACATAACCCAGTTATGTTCAAGGCTGGCTCCCATGCCACCAAGATGGCAGAAATGCGTTTCTGCCCAGTTTTTCGGGTGCGCTTTGGGGTTAATCCCCAAGGATCCCTCCTGCAATCTACCACATAGAAACACAAAAATAACACAAATGCACGGAGTCTTCTCCCGCTAACAATTCATAGCAAATCATCACCGATCCAGACTAACATGTCCGGGTAGGCTTCATACACCATGCCTATGTCTGTACTACGATTCTGGACTCTAAACAAGGGGGACTTTACATATCTACCCAAAGTAACACCGCAAACTCGCCGCACACTCGCGGGAGAGGGATTTCCTATACAAAATAAGAAGAGCTTAACATGCTCAAGATGAGAATCGTTACCATAGCGTTCCTCTTCGGCGCCATGGAAAACTACGCGGATGAAAAGCACTGCGATGATCTTGCCTCCGCAGATCTGGGCTCGGTATGCGATTTGGCGCTCCGAATCTCCTCCGGCGACCGGATCTCCCTCTTCCCTCTTCCTCCTTGCTCTCCCTTCTCTCTTGGATTTAGAAAGAGAATGGCCAAAGGAATATAAGAGTTTAAACCCCCAATCCCGGCCTTAACCCTAGCATGGAGAGGCCTGAGCCGTTAGATCCCAAAATAAGGAAAGGAATGACCACGATTCGCCCTGAAAATAAACTTCCTGGGCCGAACACGGCTTGCGACATGCCCGTGTCCAAGGCCATGTAACTCATTCTTCGTCGAAACCGTCGCGTCCTGAAAAGAACATGGGCACTCGACACGCCCGTGTCAGGCTTGACACGCCCGTGTCACCCAGTACACGCCCGTATAGCTGGGCGTGTTCCTCAACCGACACAGGTCCAGAACCAACCCGAGGAGAACATGGGTATTAAACACGCCCGTGTCGAATTTGACACAGCTGTGTCGGACCCGAACACGCCTGTGCTCAGGCCGTGTCTCTCTTCGGACACAACTCGGCTAACAACCCGAGCAGGACACGGCCTGGGACATGCCCGTGTCTCAGGCCGTATTCGTTGTTCGACGATCATCGACTGCAATTTCATCGAACACACGACCATCGCGGAACCCGAGCACGACATGCCCCTGGGACATGCTCGTGTCCCAGGCCGTGTCACCTCTACCAAATCCCAGACTTGGCTCAAAACGCCACCCGTCCCTCTTTTGAGTTTCGGGGCGTTACACGCAATTAGTGAATATGAGACCATAGTTTCTAAGGTCGTTAATGATCTTGAAGAATTTCTCAAAGCTGTCTGCAATAGTATCATTTGATCCTTGCTTGAATGCCTCGTATTCTTGATTGAGCAACGATCTACAATCGTCTCAAACTTCTTTAGTACCTTCCTTGAGCACAACAAAACTGTCCTACATCTCCTTGGCAAATTTATAGTATAATAAGTTTTGAAGCATAGAGTCGTTCATTGCACTAGCTGTAATATTCTTTGCTTTCTTGTCCAAGGAGACAAGGGAGATTTCATCTTTAGTTAGATCCATCATTTTCTTAGGGATCATAACAGCAGGATTCAGAGCAGAGGCTTGTATAGGAATATGAGGTCCTTCTTTCATAATCTGAAATATCCTCGGATCTGCTACTTCCATGAAGAATCTGACTCTCTCTTTCCACATAGAGAACTTCTCTTTGGTGCACACAGGTAACTTCATAGAAGGCATGTCCTTGCTCTTATCCATAGCCATGAAGCGAAATCTCTTGACACTAGATGAGAGATCTTGTTCAAGGCATTAACCTTATGTCGAACAACCTCCCTATGATATCAATTGAAAGTATCTAGTGTCTACCTAAATCACCTAGAGGGGGGGGGGGTAAATAGGTGATGTCTGTATCTTTTTGCGGAATAAAAATACTTTCAAAGTAAGAGCACACAAACACAGAGATTTATAGTAGTTCCCCAAGTTGGGTACATCCACTATCCCGCGTCGCCTATCTACCACGAAGGGCTAGATTCGGCTACTTCACCTTTCTCAGATTTCAACAAATCTTACACCTCAGAGCCATAACTCCTACAACTCGGAGACAACGCTCCCACCACTAGGAGAACAACCTCTCCAACAACTTAATCCATAACCGGATCTACAACTCAATCCACAAACGGATCTACAACTCGATCCACAAACAAATCTACAAATCGGAGATAAAATCTCGTACAAATGTAAAAGAAGATTTACACAAAAGTATTATAAATAATCTTGACAAGATCTGAAGTTTTCTATCCGTCATTCTTCGATTAGGTTGATCTTTAATAACTTAGAGAACACAGAAAGATCAGATACCTTGAAGACTGTGAATCTCAAATCTTGAATCAAGTAGATCTAGGAGAATAGAAACCTTCAAAATACAAAGATCCAATCGAATCAGAAGATGAAGATTAAATAGTGCAGAGCTTGCGTTGACCGATCGGAAATATCACGAACTGTACGGGAGCCGACAGTTACAATTTCGGAAATTTTCTCGATTTGAAATTTGAGTATGATAGCACGATTATGGTTGATGAAAAATCCACCTTAGGTATTTATAGAGATCCTCAATATCAACGGCTATAAAAGAACTTCCAAAATAAGACCTATGAAATTACTGTGCATGGTCGTCGTTCAACCCGAGCCGAGATTTGAAAAACAGACTGAAAAATAACCCAAGTCATTTTTGTCGAGTATCGTCGAGTATAGCTCAGTATACTCGTTGAATTAGTAGTGATATTCGATGAAATTTGCATAGAGAAATTCAGCTCGATCCAACTTGCCACTCAATGCCATGCAGCAGTCATACTCGACGAATTCGACGAGCATGGGCTAATATACTCGACGAATTCGACCAGTATCGGCTAGCTCTCTCGACGCACTCGACGAGTATCGGCTAGCTCACTCGATGCAGTCGATGCACTCTATGCACTCGACGAGTATTGGCTGGCTCACTCGATGCAGTTGGCGCACTCGACGAGTATCAGCTAGCTCACTCGACGCAGTCGACGCCTGACCTAGTGATAGTCGACGAATTTGACTTAGAAAATCCAGAAAAGTAAAATCGAATTTACTCGACGAACTCGTCGGGTATTGACTAGTATATTCGACGAATTTGGCGAGTATCGTTGGATATATTCGATGAATTTGGCGAGTATCGTTAGATACATTCGATGAATTCGACGAGTATACACAGGAATACTCGATGATTTTTTACTTGGCAAATTTTCCAATTCTCAGAGATTTTACCTCACGTACAATATGATGAATTCGACGAGTGTTAGTAAGTATACATGACGAATTCGACGAGTATCAATGAGTATACTCGACAATTTTACCGAATAACCCTTACAATACTCAACAAATTTTACTTGGGTAAAATTTCTATTCTTCTGATTCCAAGTCCTTCTCCTTCCTGGATCCTTCTCATGCACTTGGGATAGAAGTACGCATCAATAGAGACATTACACGCGAGTCAACACATTGGCCTACACAATGAAGGATTACATTGTATAGTCCTGTGTTTACTAACCCACGGTAACCTGACATTAGTGTGTAATTAGCAATGTAGTCCTGCAAGTACATAACTGAGAATACAACATAAAATACAATCTCAATTCATCTTTGCTTAACTGGACCCTTCTTCAAATCAGGGTTATTGTGGATACAATACCCAACAATAGTGGCGGGCATATCGAAGTTCACATCAATTAGTGTTGGTCTGAGTTTAAGAGTCGGATGGAATGTCAGGATGGAAACACTTTGTTCGGCTATGTCCAGAATTATTGGGGCTTGTCGGGGCTTTGGAATTCGCTTCCTTATCGTTATTACCACTTGATGGGGAATTAGCCGGAGTTCCTACTAATGTTGGGGTACACTGATCCTCGCGAGTTGGTGAACTATCTTCTTTGCGTCTCCCTATTTATAGAGGAAAAACATGAAGTTAAGTGGACTTTCTATTGATCTTGAATGTATCAAGGCGGTGCTATTTATTCGTGAGAGAAAAAGAAAGCTGGTTTTAAAAGGTTACGGCAATGTGGACTTTGATACTCAATCTTCTCCATGGCCAAGAGATTGTTTGATAACGGCATCTCCTTGTAGTTCCAAAGTTGAGGCTATGTCGGCCGATCCTGATCTTGAGGTCCTGGGTTCTTCTTCCCACAGGCTCCTCTGACGGAGACTTCTGCACCACAAGTAATGAAAGGGAAACGTATGTCCTCATCCTTGGAGGTGAAGAACAACGTTGTGAGTAAATCTCTTTTATTTGTTTTGCTTGCCATTTTGCATTTTAACTGACCCATTTCCTTCTATTGTAGATCGAGACGCAAGCCAATATAGCGCTCACATGGAATGACCTCTATGTGATCCTGCAAGATGGATATTTGGCACTTTAAGAGAAGCTTCGAGGAGCAAAGAGCTCTCTTTCTAATTTGAGAAGGAGGGACCGTGACATATCCCGCTTCTGGTAGATCGAGTCAAAGTTGAAGGCTGAGGTAGAATAATTACAAGTAGAGTTTCAATCAAAAAATTCTTCCAATGAGGAGGTGGCACGACTATTGGAAGGTGCATAGGGATATGTGACTCGTCTGGATATTGAGCTAGGAGCTTCAAAGGCCGAGGTAGATCGCATTTCTTCCCAAGAGCGGGTCATAGAGCTGAAGGCGGCATGACTTGCTAAGTATAAGGACTCTCTTGACTACATGTGGGATCGCTGCTTGATTTCTGAAGAGGTCCAAGAGGAGATTTGGACCATAGATATTGAGCCCCAGATGGAGGATGTTTGAGAGGTTGCTTTGAGGTACGAAGTGTCGAAGTCTCTTTGGATGGTGGCCCGAAAGCTCGAGTGTGATGTTTTCAGCCTTGGATTTGTTGATCTTTTAGAAGACGAATGCTCAGAATCTGACTCAGATGTTGATGTAGTGGGCGAGTTGTGGTCTCATTTTTGTATTTTTGTTAAGGTTCTTGATGTCAGTGACATTTTTATACTTCTGCCATCATGTAGCGGACTTGTATACATATTTGGATTTTGCATTCTTGTACTGTATAGTAGCTTTCATTAGCGATGCTTTTGACTCACTTTTTGTATCGCATATATGTTTGTAGATTTCTCTTGCATAGAGCCTTGTTGGTTGAGCTTCTGTAGTGTTGACACCGTCACTTTAAGCATGACTATGACCTTATTCTTTGTAGTTCGTGGTTGAAGAATGAGACATGGTGATGTCTTACACTCTACCAAGGCGAAGGGTGAGCACTTCTAATCAGGTAGAGATCAAAATATCTAAATTGGGGGGTGTCGCGGATTGTGGTGATGAAATTCAAACATTCAATCCTAGACAACCGCGAGGGGGCAAGTCCTAATGGTGTCGTGACCTACCGCTGGTGAAAAGGAAAACCTTCGACCTGGGGTAGTGAAAGTTCACTTGGGAGAGGCCCTAGAGATGGCAAGGGGTAGACCCTTCCAGCCGTTTAACGCACGCAAGGGGGATTGCCCTGGTGTCACAGTGACCTACCGTGGGGGAGAAGGGAGAACCTTCGATTCAAGGTAGTGAGAGGTCATTAGGGAAAGGCCCTGGGGATGGTGAGGGGTAGACCCTAGCTATTTGGCTCACGCGAGGGGAGCTTATCCCGGTGTCACTGTGACCTATAGTGGGGGAGAAGGACGAAACTTCAATCTGGGGCAGTGAGAGGTCACAAGGGCAAGGCCCCGATGGTGTGCCTTATTATGGGGAAGAAGGATAAACCTTCGATCCGGGGCAACAAGGGCTACCGTGATGTGGATGGTGGACGGTTGAGTTGACAAACTTTGAGCATTCCTACGATAAAGGAATTAGAAGCAAAAGTAAATTACATGAACTTAAATTAGAGTACGTGCATAAGCATATGTCTGTGGCTTTTTAAGTTTGTGATTGTTTGTACGACATAAAAAAAGTAAGATATTTAAGGGTAGAGATTAGCAAGTTGGAATCTAATAGGGCATTGCTGCATGATTCCAAGATTTTCTTCAAGTGGGCCTTTGAAAGGAGTGGTAGTGATATGCACTAGTCCGGAAAGCATCCAAGAGTGATCACTAAAGTATGGCGGTATAGTCAGAATATGCTTGAATGATAATAAATTTTACATCGCAGGTTATTTGTGCGGGCATCCCTTCTAGGGTGACTGGTAGAACTGCGGTCCCGAGGAAGGGTACTAGAGAGCTGCCTGATTGCGTGTGCTGGCGAACTTCAGCTCGATGTTATCACTTGTTAACTTGAGCAGCAACAGTGTTGAAAGGAATAGCACGTTGACTGTGATTTCATCATTGATCGGGATTCGACCTATCTTAGTTGGGGGTTCTCCAATAGCAGTGTTGATACTCATTGGACTTTGATGGAGGGTTGGTTCTTCCTTTATCCGCATAAATTAATTAATCATTCCCAAATGAGCAAATCGTTCAATGTCTTCTCTGAGGATTTTGCACTCTGAAAGTGTGAATAGTTGTGGAAATCCTCTGAGAATTCTCTAAAGGGGGTGAATAGAGATTTTAAAAACCTTCTCAAATAATTTTTGTTAACCTAGGATTTGCACTCACATAGATTTCAAACCAAAGATTATTCACAGCACAACACATCACAAAAATAAAGTAAGAAAGAAAATTAGAAAATACAGAAGACACCAAAGCTATAGTGGTTCCCTAAAATATAGGTACATCCACTCTTCTACCACCTTGGTAGGAATACACTATCCCAGTACCTAAGTCTTTTGATAATGAGACTCTTAAAACCAACAATTAGATCTTTTGGTAAGCAGAACTTGAACCACTACCAATTGAGTCTTTTGACAAGGAGACTCTCAGAATCACAACCTGAAGCCTTTGAAGAGGGATTCTAAAAACTCTTTACTTAGTTAATACAAAAGAGAGAGAAAGAGATTGAGAGAAGGTTGAGAAGAGAAATCTTCTAGATGAGTCATCTCAGCAATAATCTAAGGACTATTAAGCACTTAGTGTTTCTGATCTTTCAATATGATGAACCCTTTTTTGATAGAAGATTTGTTGGGATTATAAGCCTTGGATCAGGTGATCTTCTCTGAACATTCTAGTTTATTATTGGTTTCAGTAATGGTCGAGAAGAATGAGTGTATAGAAGATGAAGAAGCTGAAGAACAATCGGCTATCAGTCTCTGTTTATTAGCTCCTTGTATTCTTCATTCTATTTTCTGACTATATCATCTCTCAATCATTTTTGAATTATCCCTTTCTTGGCATAATATCTTCAGAAGGAATGATAATATATTCTTCAAAAAATACTTCAATCAATCTTGATATTTTCTTCAAAGACTTTCTACAAAATCATCTCTTAACCTGATAGACAAATCTTTTTTTAGTCTATCTTCCAATAGTTAGAATTATTTGAATAAATTTCTAAGAAAATACCTTGAATTAAGCCTGAAATATTTCTCTGGCTTTTCCATTTTGGACTGTACTTGACTACGTCGACTTCAAATAAGAGTAACATTGAATTCCTTCTTATGTATAAAATAAATCTTTTGTCGAAGTTATGTTGATATCCTATCGACATATATGTCAACTTTTATCTTGAAGTAGCGTTGATTTCAGCATATGTAGGTCCTTTGAATTCTTGTCAAAGTAACCTCGATATCAAGTCAACGTTGCGTCGAATTCAAGTAGACGCATGTTGGCTTTTCTTGATTTATTATACAATTCTGAGTGTTTAGCTCATGTTCTTGACTCTACTAACTTCCTAGGACTTCTATAATAATATTACCCTCTCTATAAAATATGGGTAATCAACTTAGGGAGTATAATCACTTTTAATATAATTTATTAAGTTAAATTATCAGGGTTTTTTCCAACAATCTCCCTATATTTAGCTTAACAAATTTTACAAGTTTTTAGTTGTGATTTAACAAAAAATAAAACATGAAATTCATAAAATAATTTTTAGTACATATGAAAAAAAACACAAATGAATGTAAGGATATAAGAATGATTGGCAACTGAATGCTTTCAGCAATTGTGAATCATATAATTAAAATAATGTTACCCACATTTCTTATCTGTAAGAAATTGAGTGAATGAAACATATAGTTTCTTAGACATTCTTTCCACAAACTGAAAGTGAGTTGGCCTTGCACTATCAAGATCCTGTTGGATGACATGATATATGTTGAACAATTGTTGAACCTCTGCTTCAGCATTGTGGGATATTGTATTAAATGTATAACTATTGCTCAGAATCTTGGCCACTTGCACATTGATAGACTCAAGAATTTTCTCAGGGAACTCTTGCATTTGATGACCTCCATCAGAAGGTGGTGCCTTTTCAAAATTGATTAGTCTATTCTTTTTAAATACTTGAGGAATCTATGCATTCTTATTGAATCCAAGACCTACCACTCTCCTGGAGCAGTCTTTTGGAACATCCATAACCAAAGCTTGAGGATGTTTTGTGACATATTCCTTGATATCAAATATTGTATCTGGTAATGGAATTAGCCTTTTAATAAGTGTATCTTCCTTGGGCTTCCCTGCTTTTAGTATTTTAATGAACATTTTCCTTTTATCTGCTATATCCTTTTCTGAGGCCTCAAACTCATCAGCCTCTCATTCTTTTACTTCATTAATGTCTTTTTCTAACTCAAGATCACTATGTTCTTCAGCAATTTTAGGATATTCAACCTTGTGTTGTAATTTGCTCCCATTGTGTTGTTCTCCTTGATCCTTTGTATCCTTATCCCATTCCAGCTTTCTTTTTACAAAAGATCTTGTTGGTGATACTTGTTTTGAGATTTTAGTCATAGGGGTTTCTTCGCAGTTTTAGAATCCTTAATTCTTGTTTGATTAAGTCATCAAATAGAGGCTCCCCTTGTAAGATAGGAGCCAGCGATACAACATCGGGCTCTGATATAGACAGAGCCAGCCTGGAGTCAATAACTGCCTCCCCTTCAGACACATAAGGTGAACTAGTGACCCTCACTGTATAGCTCATTGTATAGATTGTTTCTAATGGTTGCTCTACTATCATATTATCCATCTTCTGTGAAAGCTCTTCATTATTAGGATGAAATTCTGCCATCTTTACCTCTGCGATCATGTCCTCATCTTGTTCTTCTAAAACTTTAATATTATCATCGTCTATGTTTGGAGAACAATTCGCAATCCTGGCTCGACTCACCCCCTTCTTTATATCCGAGAAAAAGGATGTAAAAACTTTGGCATGGAGTTGGGATTGATCGACCTAATGTTCCAAAAATTGTACCGAGCTTGATAGCTCCTTTATTCGACCTTGAAGAGAAGTTATTTTGTTCGTGCAACCTTCTGAGAAACAATTGAGTGTTGAGTGAACTCTGTAATCAGCACATTTAGCGCTTTATAAAGAGCACCTTGTATTTCTGATTCAGTTATCCTGTTGGCCATTAAGGTACCTGCAAGGACACTTGAAAAACCAAGTTGAAAGAGAGCAAGAAAGCAAAGTGGTGAATACAAAGAGTTTGGGAGAATATTGAATAATACTAGAAGCTGGTATAAGTAGACGAAATATCGAGAAACTAGGGCATAAAGCAACGTGCTTAAGCATATTATTTAGTTGATGATAAGTCGCATATAACTCATCATTACGTTGAGTCTTTTTAAATCAGCTTAGTTGTCAACACATGTGTCGATATGTTCAAACTCTTCATAATCACTGGCTCTAGACATTGTGTTAAGTAGAAGTCGATGCTACGTCGCCTTATACTTGACGTTACGTCGAAAATAGAATTATAGATTTTAAGCTTACTGTTGGTTTTCCCCAGTAATGTGTTTATGTATAAGGTGTACTTTGTGTCTACCAGAATATGGTTTACTAACACACATCAAGCATGCTCAGTGCATTGATGAAGTGTTTATGCGTGATCTCAATAAGAGGCTTATTGAAAATATCAGCCCTTTGATCTTCAGCGGACATATATTCTAGGAAAATTTTTCCTTTTTCAACATTGTCTATGAGGAATTGATGTTCGATCTCTATGTATTTAGTCCTACTGTATAGTACTGATTGGAAGCGATGAATATTGCACTAAGACAGTCACAATATATTATGGACTTTGAGAAATCCAAGTTATAGTCAAGTAACTAATTTCACATCCATAATAATTATGAGCAGCAACTTCCAGCAGCTATATACTCAGCCTCTGTTGTGGAAGTTGAGACTTAAGTTTTCTTATTGCTAAACCCAGAGATCAATATAGCACCCAAGAATTGGTAAGTTCAAAAAGTGCTCTTCCTGTCCAATCTACACCTAGCATACATCTGAGTATCCATATAGCTAAAATTTTAATTTTATAGGATACCATAGCCCTAGTTTAAGTGTACCCTTAAGATACCTTAAAATTCTTTTTATAGAACTTAGGTGTGACTCCTTTGGATCAACCTGAAATCCAGCACGCCCATATATATCATAAACATTATAGTTAGCCTACTGGATGTAAGGTAGAGAAGAGAGCAAATGATTGCTCTATAAGTTTTCTGGGCAATGGATTGACCTAACTCATCTCTATCAATAACATAATTTGTAGCCATGGGGGTTTTCATTGTGGAGACCTTTTTCATCCCAAACATTTTGATGAGTTCACTGTGATGGTCATCCCAAAGACCGCATTCAGTAGCTGGTATGGTCTTTATGAGTTCACTGTGATGTCATTTGGCCTCACGAATGCACCTTCTACATTCACGAGCCTGATGAACTAGGTATTCGAAGCCTATCTAGATGTTTTTGTCATCGTATTTATAGACGACATCCTTATCTATTCAAGGACAGAGGAGGACCATGCACGACATTTGGCACTGACATTGGAAAAACTCTGAGAGCATAGCCTGTATGCAAAGTTAAATAAATGCCAGTTCTGGTTGAAGGAGGGGGCCTTTTTAGGTCATGCTATCAGTGGAGTAGGGCTAGCTGTAGATTCAGCAAAGATCCAAGCAATATGAGAATGGCTGCCACTGAAGACGACATCAGGCATACGGAGTTTTCTAGGACTCGACGGATACTATCGGAAGTTTGTAGATGGATTTTCTCGGATTGCCCTCCCACTTACCTCATTGACAAAGAAGGATACCACCTTTGTATAGACAGCGCAGTGTGAGTCTGCCTTCCAGGAGCTAAAGCAGCTTACCTCGACTCCTATCCTTGCCCTTCCATCTGGAAAGGAAGTATTTCAGATCTACATAGACGCATCCTACCAGGGAATGGGTGCTGTCCTAATGCAGTAAGGACATGTGATAGCCTATGCCTCCCGACAGGTTAAGAAGCACGAGAAAAATTTCCCTGTACATGATCTAGAGTTGGGGGCGGTAATCTTTGCCTTGAAGATCTGGTGGCATTACCTTTATGGGATACATTGTGATATCTTTTCCGATCACAAAAATCTCAAGTATATGGACACGCAGAAGGAGCTAAACATGCGCTAGAGATGATGGGTGGAGTTTCTATCCGATTATCAGTACACGATGCATTAACACTCCGGAAAGGCGAACGTGGTAGCAGATGCTCTTAACAGGAGAGCTACCACAACAGGAGCTGGACCCCAGATGATGTCCATGGAGCTGGTTCTCATGCTGGAGAGCATGCAGATCTCCTTGGTGTCCAAGGCATATCCAAAACTCTACAAGGAGTATTTAGCATCGATGGGCACTACCAGTGATATTCGGGACCGCATCAGGGACGGGCAGAGGCAGGATGACAAACTAGAGTTGATATTTAGAGCATTAGAGGCTTGCATGGCTGGGGAGTACACATTGAAAGATGGACTACTTTTTTCAGAGGAAAAGTATATATACCAACGGGAGGCCAACTACGGGAAGATATTTTGACTGAGGCTCACACAAGTAGGTACTCAGTGCACCCTGAGATCACAAAGATGATAGCCGATCTGAAGAGGACCATGTACTTGCCAGGCATGAATAAGGATATCACCTACTTTGTGACACACTGCGAGACTTGTCAACCCATGAAGGCTGAATGTAAAAGTCCGGCAGGATTACTGCAGCCATTACTGGTGCCGGAGTGGAAGTTCGAGGACATATCAATGGACTTTATACATGGACTCCCTCGTTCCCATGCAGGAAATGATTCGATCTGGGTGATCGTTGACAGACTGACGAAGGTTGCCCGATTTATTCCAGTCACGAAGAAAGCTCTGGTCGGAGGTATAGTATGGAGATTTGTGGAGCAGTTTGTCTACTATCATGGATTACCCCGGATGATCGTATCAGATCGGGATGGTCGGTTCATGTCTAGGGAATGGAGAACTGTTCAAGCTTACCTTGGCTCTCTATTAACTTACAACACTACTTTCCACCCCCAGACGGATGGGCAAACAGAGTGTACCAACTATACATTAGAGGATCTCTTATGCCTATATATCCTGGATCGTGGTGAGCTGTGGGAGAGACTGTTGACGCTTATCGAGTTTTCTTATAACAACAGTTATCAGTCCAGCATAGGCATGGCTCCCTATAAGGCATTATACGGATGAAGGTGCAGGACTCCGCTATCTTGGATCCAGGATGAGGATCCAAAGGCGCTTGGCTCGATGTTTGTGGAAGACATAGATGCTCAGGTGCGATTGATTCGGGACAGGATGCTGGAGGCCCAGAGTAGACAAGCTTAATATTACGATACGCGGCAACGTCAGGTGGAATTTCAGATTAGTGACCGGGTATTTTTGAAGATACGCCTGATGCATGGAGTCTCGCGAGTTCACGGGTGAAAGAAGCTCAGTCCAAGATATATGGGGTCCTACAGGATTCTGGAAAGGATCGGCCCCTTGGCCTATAGACTGGAGCTCCGCCCGAGTTGGCCGGCTTACATGACGTCTTCCACATCTCTTCTCTTAGGAGGGCTCTCTTACGGCTAGAGTAGCATATTTCCACTACGGCTGGCCTAGTGGCATCTGACCGATCAGTTTGTTTGAAGCCAATCAGGATAAATGATACAGAGGTATGAGTCTTATGACGAAAAAAGGTCCCTCTGGTCAAGGTCCTGTGGTCGAATCACAGACAGGAGGAGCACACCTAGGAGACTCTGGACCTTAAGCAGCAGAAGTATCTGGAACTCTTCACGACAAGTATAACCTTAATTGCCCAAGAATTTCATATTCTTTAATTTTCAGTGCAAACCCCGTAGACCTAATCTTAATTTCAGGGATGAAATTTTTATTTTTATGTATTGGGATTTGTAACATCCCACAAACAACCAAACCCCTAGGAGGATTTTTGTCATGACGAGGTCATGACAAAGCTTTAAGAAGACCAGGAGGGCCATGGGTGCCAAAGAAAAATAGGTGAAAGCACCTTGGTCTGCAAATAGTAGTTCCTAGACACCTAAGCTAGGGTTTGGCCAATGACTCCCAACATGACCACTTGAACGACATTTGTCTTTAAGAACCTTAAGGGTACCCAAAATCGTGTGGTCGACACCCTTAGCCGTGTCTCTTTATTGTTAACTACGATGGCAGACAAGGTCATAGGATTTGAGCGCATTAAGAAAGAATACGCATGTTGCCCCAAATTTAAGGACATTTACTTATCCTCCTTAGACGAATCACCCACCTCCATTTCTGCTTATTATCTGTATGAAGGGTATCTCTTTCGGCACTCTAAGTTATGTATCCCATGTTCATCCCTTCGCGACTTCATAGTTTAAGAACTACATAGTGGTGGCCTTGGAGGTTATTTTGGACGTGATAAAACTATCACTTTAGTGGAAGATAAATTCTATTGGTCGGGCCTTAAGTTGTTAGTCACTAGGATTATTAGTAGTTGTCGCACAAGTCAGTTAGCTAAGGGTAGTAAGATAAATGTTGGGTTATATACTCCTCTTCCAATCCCACCCATTCCTTGAGAAGATGTGAGTATGGATTTTATTTTGGGCCTCCCTCCCACGATTCAGAGACACGACTCCATCTTCGTAATGGTTGACCATTTCTCCAAAATGGCTTATTTTGCATCTTGCAGCAAAACAAGTGACTCATCTCATATTACTAAATTATTTTTTAAGGAAGTTGTTAGCCATCAGGGAGTACCTAAAACATTGGTGATGAATCATGACATGAAATTTACTAGTTATTTTTGGAAGACCCTTTGGAAGCTTATGGGCACCAAACTATTATTTTTTCATGGCCTATCACATGCAAATGGATGGCCAAACAGAAATGGTAAAAAGAAGTTTGGGTTTGTTATTACGGTGTCTTGTGGGTGACCACAAGGGCACTTGGTATTTTATTATCCTGCATGCCCAACTAGCATATAATAATTCTAAGAATCGGTCCACAGGTCTTTTGCCAAATGAGATTATGCATGGTTATAAGGCTCCTGTGCCTCTTGACTTGGTCCCATTACCACCAACGTATAAATCAAGTCATTTTGTGCAAACCTTCGCTCAACACGTTCATGATTTGCACAAACAAATTCAAGAGAAATTGGCCACTCAATATGAATCTTACCAATCACAAGTTAACTTACATAGGCGAGCATCCCATTTTAATGTTGGCGATCTAGTTTTGGTCTGTTTACCCCTGGATCGGTTATCTTCGGGCACCATTAAAAAAGTTGGCCCCTAGGCAAGCCGATCCTTTCAAAATTATCAAGTGATTGGATGATAATGTCGTTGTTTTGTACTTGCCGATTGATTGGGGAATTTCCCCTACGTTTAATGTTTCAGACTTAATGCCTTATGTCTCTCCACTGCCAACAAATTCCCCTTCGTCTACTTTTTCTTTTCCTCCTTTGTATCTTGGGGTTGGGAGTGATTTGGGTCAAGAGTCCACGGATTCCACTTTAGTTTCTACGGATGGTGAGTATACTACTTTGCCTTCTTCTCATGCTAATCCATTTCCAAGGTTTCCCCAGACCTTTGTTGTACCGCACTGGATTTTAGCTGATGACGTTCTTTCTACCATTGATGGTGACATTCGCCCCTTCCTTATTCGTTGGTGTGACTGCCCTACGTCAGATGACTCTTGGGTGACCGAGCCAGAGTTACTACGCATGGATGCTGCTCTCCTCCACGGCTATCTCACAGACCACTCATCGTTGATGAGTGCTTTTGGGCGGGGGAGAATTGATGAAGATCGTGATAGAGATGGGGATCATTATGAGGATTGTGCGAAGCTTGATGGCGATGCCGTCCCGATACGATGCAAGGACTTACGGTGCCACAATAATAATCTTGATGCACGTAGTCGCCGTGAAAATATTTTGGATGCATGCCATCGCCGTTACAACCTTCGCCTGCGGCCGCATTTAACTAAATAATGTTTAATATGTTTTGTCATATTAAACGGTGTGTTTATTTTTAATAATTGCTGCAGTTTATTTTATTCCAGCTTTTATTTTAAAACAGTTTTTTATCAATCCTTGTTTTAAAGGCTTGGATGAAGCCTCTTGATAGTATGGTTTAGATCTTGTATTAGACCTTATATATAGGTCTATTTTATTAATGCAAATAAGTTTTGGAACCCTAAAAAAAAGAAACACCTGCTGCAGCCTTGAGAAGTTTTGGCCATCCCTCTCCTCTAGCCCGCCTCCCAGCCCTCCTCTCCCAAGTTCGGCCCTCCTCCCCCATTGGTGGTTGCTTAGAGGTGTGGGAACCCTCTCCGGTGAGACTCTGAAGTTGGTGGACGTGCATTCTCTCCCTCTGGTGCAAATCTGGTGGATCCATGGTGTGTGACTCGCCACAAAATTTATCTTTTAGTTGGGTAACGATTTCCTATACTTCTACTTATGTGTTTCCTCTTTCTCGTAATGATTGGTGGAAGATTTATGCGTGATTTTGAATAGCTTTGAATAATCACTGCACATTTTCAAAACTAATTTCTTTGTGATCTTTACGCTTTTGATTTCTTTGGAGGATTCGGTGACTCCTAGGTCGGCTTTGTTTGGGACTAAAATCAGATTAATTTTGATCATCATAATTTTAGTAGGGAGATCCCCTCTTGTTCGTTTTTGTGAATGATAAAACAATATGCATTATTGGCGGCTAATTCTCTTGCGTAATTTTGAACGTAATTCAGACGGGTTAGAGAGAGGTTTTGCCTTGTGTCGCAAGCCGGAAGTGTAGGCCAGCATCAAACATCTTATCATTGGCATGGGGAAGAATAGAATAGTCTATCCTTACTTTATCTTCTTCTGATAATTTTGGATCCCGCCAATCTGTACTGGTATAATGACATAATTTGAATCTTCTTGACGGTAACGTTGAGTAGGACCTTCATCCTAAGAATTATCTGCATTGACACTGAGATCTGGGGCTTTCAACGGCTTCTCTACGGTATCGTTGAGAATAGACTTCAATCTCAACAGAATAGTTCTAGCGCCTATCCTAGATAACCACGGTATAGTGGATATTGATATACCTTGTTAGCGGTATGGTGGAGAACCATAACCCGTCTCAACAGTATACCTCTCCTTTGCTCTAAACCTGATTTAGAGTTAATAATAATTGTCATGCATACATAAAGTACATATGTTATCAAAAACAATATGCTTTTTGCATTGGAAGGGATGTCTCTTCAAATCTTCTTCAAATCTTGAAATATTCAGGGCAATATTCCTAACAATCTCCTCATATTTGAAGAAGACAGAACACTCAACAATGTTAAGGAGCATTAACCAATAAATCATACTATGACAAAAATATAACAATAAGATAATGTAATTCACATGCATTATGTTATAGCATTAAATGTTATTATAGATGACTATCAAACAAAATTATTTCATGAACCATAAGGCATCAAACATATATGCGCACAACTTTTCATATTTAAATATAAAACTAGATGTCCAGATGAGATACATAAGTCCATAATAGGTTTTAACATAACTATATCAAAAGAAATTTTAGATTTCATGGGGATAGATGCGTGTCCTCGGGTTGGCTTGTTCAATCAGTTCTCATCCTCTTGTGAGTAGAACCCGAGCTTTCTCCTTAAGCAATAGCCTTCCTTTCAGCACTCTTTACTTTGTTATCTTGTCTCTTAAAGTACAAGAAAGGCTTATTAATGTATTTGGAAGGCATCCTCTTTGGATTATTCTTCCTTACCAAATTTTCTTTGAAAACCCTTTCCCTCAGAGACTGCCTTTCTAGATGCTTGATCCACTCTTCACTTAGATGCATGCTATCAATGTTTTTTAATATCTATCCGTGATTGATCTATGCATTGATAATTATGTTCTTGGAATCATCACTCCAGTACTCGAAATCTGAATCTTCATCTTGTTCAGCTCTCTTCTTGGCCATGAATTCTTCATGTAACATGAGGCTTTCTTTTTTCCTTCTTGCTGGAAAATCAAAATCTTCTGGTCTATTTTTGTCCAGCAGGGGTAAATTTAGAGCAATCTGTGTTCCCTAAAGGAACCTTAGGGATTGATCGACATTGTACTTCTCCCTTTTTTTGGCTTCTTCAATGATTTTTATGTCTAGATGGAGGGCGTTGGTTTCAAACCTACTAGACATTGTCTGGAATACATTGTACAGATCAGCAAAAATGGCATCTCTGTTCTAAATTTTTAGTTCCATATCCTGTACTTGATTTGTGTATATATATTGTTCAACATGATCAACCCCTTCCTTGATTACTTCATTAGTTTAGCTTACCTAGTTCTTCATACTGGTAATATATTGAGTAGACTCCTTGAGACTCTCATCCATTGATCTGAGAATGTTTATATTTTGTTTGACTGTGCTTGCAGCCAAGTAAAACCATTTAGTAATCTCTCCATTGATATGGGATGCTTCATCTTTTAGAGAGTCTAGGTCATTCATGATCTCTGCCTTCACTTTTTGAACCTCAAATAAGATTTCAGCTTTCATTCCTTGTATAGATCCATCAATATAACTTTTTAAAAAGTTGGCTTGCTTATCCAATAGACCCATTATTGAGCAAAGGATAGAACTTTCTGACATGCTGGATGATGGTTTGTATTGGGGTACTTGTGGAATTTCAACATCAGCAAGATGTGATCTTGTCCCTTGGCCCTCTTGACCATCCAACTCAAGGTGAGTTGATGTCTTAGCCACTTGTGATGCTAGGAGAACTTCTCCCCGAGCAGGGACCTCTATGTGAAGCTCCCCCACAATTTGATCATCAGTATCTAAGAAATGATCAAGAGGATTGTTTATTGTGTCCTCGATGATCTGCTTTTGCTCCCCCTAAATTGGAGCATTAGTCTTCCTAGGAATTGACAAGTGCCATTTTTACTGTTTTTTCTTCTTTTCAACCTGAAAAATCTACATCTAAAAATCCTATCAGTTCAAAATCATTATTCCCAGGGTACCATAGGTCAAGATGTTGGCTGCCCTTAAGATATCTCAAAATCCTCCTTACAGCTCAGTAGTGAAATTCCCTAGGGCATGTTTGCTACCTAGCGCAAACACATATAACATACATAATGTTTAGTCTACTAGCAGTTAAGTACAATAGGGATCTGATGATACACCTGTACATGGATTCATCAAAAAGTTTTCCCTACTTGTCTAGAGATATATTTGATCCCATGGGAGTTTTCATGGTAGAAGAAGATTCTATCCCAATTCTTAATAAGTTTCCTAGTGTACTTGGTGTGAGAGATGAATATCCCCTCACCGGAAATTACTTGAGCTCTCTCATACTTCTCATCTCAAACTCCCCTACATAAGGTTAGCAAACTTTTTCAAAGATTGTCATTAGTAGTGTAAGACCTCATTTTTTTTCTTTTAAACCATCGGGGTCTTATGCCAAGAACTACTGCTTTGTGGTGACACCAACACGTTTTGGAAGGTCGTCACTACAAAATGCCAATCCTGCCAGCCATACTGATCGAAGAAGAGAAGAGTAAAAGTATAAAAGTACATGAGTAAAATGAAAATCAAACTAGTCCACCAGAATCACATATATATAAATAATTCTCCACGAAGGGAGAGTCCACAGAAATGATAAAGCAAAGTACTAAAGATGGCTCCTGCCCGATACATCAAAATCTTCACTACAAATCACTCAATCGTGGAAGCAAATATATAATATCTACTAATGATAGGTACTTACTGTCCCTGCTGCCTGAATTCTAGTACTAGACTGTCCCGTCTCCAAGTGCACCGACCTCTGGGCTACATCTCCTGGTTCAGCTCCACGATCCCCTAAAATGATTTGGACAATGACCGTTAGTCTAAAAGACTAAGTCCTGTCATCCCCCACCCCTCCCCCATGGCTCCTAGGAACTGAGCAAGGAGAAGGAAAGGGAAGGTAATGAAGGTGGAAAGTAACAAAGGTAAGCAGGTGGCGGCGGAACTAGTCTATCATGAGTTCATAAACATAGCAAGTATATGTAAGCAGTAGTAGGTAAATAGCACAAGTATACACAAGAATAAGTGGGCAAGTATAGTAAGATAAGGTAAACTGTAAGTAACCATGACCTATATGAATGCCCATACAAACCTATAGACAAAAGGGTCGTTTTGCAAGGCCTATTGTAAAAAGTGTCACATGCCACTTTATACAATAAGTGTCAGGGGTTATATGCAATGATGATGCTATGACATACAAGTATGTTATGATGTGAATCATGTAAGTGCAACACACTCACTCGACTCTATGCACACAGACCTTTAGTTCCCCCTTTTTGGTGCCTAACCTCCCAAGATACCTCCATAGTGGAAAACGGAAGAAGTGGGTTGGGCCTCGCCCACCTCTAAAACAGTATCAATACTACCAGTCATACTTATCGTACGCCTCGATGCTGGTGCACTAAGCAAAGCTCTTGCATACTCTTATCGGCTGTGCACCAGACTTTATTTGTCCAAGTGCTAAACCGCACCTGTCGAGTCAATGTATTGGTTTCGGTGAGACGACTCTCCAATACCGAAGACCCACCACCTTATTTCTTATGCATATGCAACATTTATATACTTTCCCACTGAGCCAAAGCTCCCTGGACTATCCCGTCCATCACAAATATCTACCGAGCCATCGACCCGCCGGGCTAACCTGACCATGACTAAAACCACCGAGTCTACCGCTCGCGAGACCCAACCTAACTCTCATAACACTAGGGAGTGTGAGTGTAAGTGAAATCCTAGTATTACTAGTTACTCTTAAACATTGATTATTCTTACGATTTAGGTTAGCCTAGGAGTACCCTAGGTATTCCCGGTGGCTTTCACAGGGCACTAGGAACTTTGATGGTAGCTGAAGGCCATCGTTCCCTTTCGTAAGGCATTTGCTATTACTGGTTACTACCCAATTCCTGATCCCTTTTAATATTATACTGGATCTAACCCTAGTGTATTTTGACTCTCTCTCTCCACAGGAAGGACGATCTTTCGTCGATCCCGAGCGCCTCTTAACACTATTCAACCCAGTACTCTCCTCATCATGACTCCTAATGAAGCTCTCTTTTTCTTTTTCACTTTACAAAGATCAGTAAACCAATAACCTCATCTCCCTATGTCTACTCCACATATTATCACAATTTCCACAGTTTTACTAAATGCAGACCAACTTAAGCTATATGATGTACATGATAGGAGTTACTCCAAGTTTTCATCCAAATTCCCTAAGGGTCCGTTCGTTTCAACAACATTGATATTAAAGTATTGGCTTTAAGAAAATGAAAGGCATTTCCGCTGTTCGTATCAACATTTGTAGAGTGGAATTGGCTTTCTGTTGGAAAGCCGTAGATATTCACACAAAACTAAAAACTCATTGGTTCAATGTCTATCTCCAGGTGCGAATATTGAGATTGCCAACATCGGCTTTTGAAAAGAAGAGTAATTTTTTCTGCTTGAATACGATTTTATTGGACCAGGCAAAATTGTTTCGCCCGAATGCGACTTTTTTGCACGGACACGATTTTCTTGCCAGGACGGTATTTTTTGTCAGGATGCAATTTTTTCCCCCGGACGCGATTTTTTCGCCCGGACACGTTATTTTCTCCCGGACGCGTTTTTTTCGCCCGGATGCGATTTTTACTCCGGGGCGCGATTGTTTCGATCAGATGCGATTTTTCGCTCGAGAGTGTTTTCTTCACCCGGGCGCATTTTCTTCGCCCAGACGCGATTTTTTCGCTCTGAAGCAATTTTTTCGCCCGGACGCGATTTTTTCGCCCGTGCGGGATTTTTTTGCACGGACGTGATTTTTTTCTCCCCGAGGTGTTTTTTTCGCCCGCAAGCGATTTTTTCGCACGAGCGCAGTTTTTTCGCCCTGCGCGGTTTTTTCACCCGGGCGGGTTTTTTCGCCCGGACGTGATTTTTTCGCCCGTGCACGATTTTTCTGCCTGGGCGCGATTTTTCCGTCCGGGCGCGATTTTTCTAACCCGAACGCGATTTTTCGCCCGGACGTGATTTTTTCGGCCCGACGCGAATTTTTCGGCCGGACACGACTCTTTCTGCCGGACGCGACTTTTTTGCCCTGACGTGACTTTTTCGTCTGGAAGCGATTTTTTCGCCCCGAAGCGAAAATTTCACGACGGGGCGAAAAAATCGCGTCCGGACGAAAAAAGTCGGGCCCAGGCGAAAAAATCGCATCCTGCCGAAAAACTCGCATCCGGGCGAAAAAATTGAGTTCGGGCGGAAAAATCGCGTCCGGGCGGAAAAAACGCGTGTGAGCGGAAAATCGATCCAGTGCGAAAAAATCGCGCCCGGGCGAAAAAATCGCACCCGGGCGAAAAAAATCACCTTCCGGGCGAAAAATACGTCCACGGACGAAAAAATCGCGTCGTGGCGAAAAAAACGCACCCGGGCTTTAAAATCGTGCCCGGGCGAAAAAACTGCGCCCTGGCGGAAAAATCGCGCCCGGGCGAAAAAATCTTGCTAGGGCGAAAAAATCGCTTCCAGGCAAAAAAAATGGCCACGGGCGAAAAAACACTTTTGAGAGAAAAAAAATCGCGTTCGTGCAAAAAAATTGCGTCCGGGCAAAAAAATCGCGTTCGGGCAAAAGAATTGCGTCCGTAAGAAAAAAATCGTGTTCAGACGAAAATTTTCGAATTCGGGCCGAAAAAATTAAGTCTGGGCAATAACACCACGTCATGACAAAAAAATCATGTCCGGGCGATAAGATTGATCCCGGGCGAAAAATCCGCATTTGTTATTTTTAATTGAGAGCATTGACCAATGCCAATTCCTATAATTGAAAATCTTTCTGCAAACGAACAATAAAAAGTGATTAATGTCAATTCCTATGACAGAAAGTCATCTTGCAGCCGAACAAAAGAATTAGATTTAAACACAATGTCATTTCCCATGTGTATTGATATTGGATTAAAAGTCAATACTTCAATATCAATGTCTTTGAAACGAACGGACCCTAAGATAATTATTGTGGGTCTGTCATGATACATTCAGCTTAAATCCAGAAACTTGTAATTTTCCTCATTAATTTAACATTTATTAGATTTTTCCAAAAGTTAAGCCATGGGTAATTTTGAACATGAAGTACTAGATTTCTTTAAGTTATGGTCACCCAAAAATTATGAACAGTGTATGATAGCAAAATATCAATAAATTCCACAGAATTTTATAAATGTAATAAGCTCTAAATAATTAATTCAAGGTAATTCAAGTAATTAGAGTTAATGAAGGGAGTACCATAAATTATAGCCCAAAAATTATATAAAAATTACCAGAGCCTTATAATGTTTATAGAACACTACTGATTAAGTTTCATGTAATTCCAAGGTCAATGAGCCATGCATAAAAATACTTCAACTAATTCCATTCAAGTGCACTTTGTGAAGCAACATTCTTATAAACTCATCAAAATAACATGTAACAAATTTTCTAGGCTTTATTATGCCCTAAAAGATTCTCTCGCCATGTAACACAATTTTCCAGCAAAATATAATATTTATTATCTATTTATCAAAGTATAGTGCACTAGTTTACTTTACACATGAAGTACTAAGAGGAAATGCCCAAATGATTCAAATAATTTACTAGTACCTCTAAATGATATTTAATTAACCTTGCCAGAGTTTCATATCATTCTATGTTAATCTAACCATGGTCACTTCAAAATCATCAAAAAGGGAAAGTTGGAGATTATACCTACAAGTATGAGCTACTGTTTTCTTAACATCCTATAATAAATCTCAGAGGTCAATAGCACTATTACATTACTTCTACCAAAATTTCTTAAGGATCAAAGGTCATAAGACCCCTTATTTATTCTTTAAGGTGTATAGACCTAAATACTTTCCAAATGATTTAAGTGGGGTACATGTGTCCAAATACTACCAAATTCCTTCCTAGGGCATTTCACCACCCTAAGATCACATGGACTAAACACCAAGTCCATACAAGGACATATCACCCCATGTCATTAACAAACCCCCAAAATTCAGCCTTTGGGTTTGAACGAGGGTCCTATGGCAAATCCACCCTAAACCACCCAAACTCCATGTGAGGGTGTTTAAACTAACCATGGGGCTCTGGCCAAAGTCCCAACCCCTTTGGGTGAGAATTGGCCCCTCTATGCCCCAAGCTTTCTCTGGCCCTAATTAACCCTTAAGGGGCCACACTTTGGTCTTAACAACACCTATTCAAATCTAACCCAATTGGACTGAAATTTTTATCATAGTCATGCCATGACTCTAAGATTCAGACACAAACATTTTGGTGGATTTAGAGGTCATTAGACCCCTTAAATAATTCATACACGGATTATTAAATTTCTACAAAAACTTTAGGTAAATGTTTTTCAAAAATTCCATATTTTGTATATGTTTTAGGTATCGGCAAGAGTGATCCCCAACCAAAATCTAAAGTCATTTGGATGGCTGGATTGATGGGGGCACTCAAAACATTCTCTGAATAAGCCTAGGTATAGATCTCACCGAAAAGAGTGTTGTGGTCTGACCTGAACTCCAAATTGGTCCAACGAATTTTAAATTAAACTAGACTCATGGGGCTATAATTATCATATTGGCCACTTATTCTGAATAGGCCCCTAGATATTTTTAATAATTAATTTTAAAAAGCTCAAAAGCAGTGACAGAAAATGAAATAAGATGTGTTATTAACATGAATCTTAAAGCATGATCGTGTGACTCATGGCTTTCTTCTTCCTCCAACCTAAGGATGTGATTAACCCGACCCGGAGCACTTCCAATTCCATTTGCCGGCCACCCGACCACCTCCCTGGCCAACCACCGCCACCACCACCTCCGTTGAGGTGAGGGATATCGGTCGGAGGTGGTTTGGCCGCCAGAGACGGCAGATTCCGGCGAACCAGACACTTTAATTTTCACGGAAAACAAGTGGAAAAATTCCACTGGATCATGCTCAATTGAGCCTGATTCTCTTCTCTAAGGATTCCTAAGATCTAATCCATGAAGATTGAGTGGAGGAGGACATGATTTGCGGCCTGAAGACGCGCGCTTTGCCTTCTCACCATTCCGGCCATCAAGCTTCTGGCTCTTCTGTAACTTCTACACCAACCTCCATGGAATTGAAAAGTAATCAGTGGAAATTCTTGACCATGCCCTGGTGAAGGTCATTAAAGAAGGAATTTGGGAGAGGAGGCTTGTAACTCCCCAATGCCATTAAATTTCATTAATGGCTGTTGGAACCCCTAGTTGGATTTGGGCTAGGTTCACTGAGTTAGGATATGACCCAACATATATATATCAGGGTCATGACTATGTTTTAGAGTCTAGATCAAGTCCTTAGAGTCAACAGTACAAAGGACCAGCCTTCAACACTGCCAAAGACTCAAGACTTAGAGAATTCAAGTTTTGGAAAAAGGAGATCTACGTTCGTCGATCTCCGATCGACGATCGTCGTGCTCAGCTCGACTAACTCAGAGACAATTCTCCGAGGTGAGCTCGATGAACTTAGATCTCAGCTTGATGAACTCTATCCTCAGGTCGACTAACACTGAAACTCTCAGAGCCAAAGATCTTTCAACGCCATAGTTGAATCAGTGCCACAGTTCACTCAAAGCCAAAGCTCACCCAGAGCCTAAGATCACTCAACGCTTTCAACGCCAGATCAATACTTATATATTCAACACCAGAAAATATTCTAAGTCCAGACTGCAGACTCAGCTCGATGATCTCAGACTTCAGCTCGATTAACAGCTATTCTCAGCTCGACGAACAGTTATTCTCAGCTCGACGAAAGCCACTCTCTGATCGACGAACTCAGAGCACAGAATCTGCAAGTTTATGCAGTGTAGTTGTTTGTTGATCCCAGGTCGACGAAAGCTGATCACAGATCGATGAAAGCTGTTCTCTGGTCGACGAAAATTGTAAGACATATTGTTATTTATTTTTTCCTTTTCTGTCTCCTTATTTTTCTATTATAGGCTGTTAATTTCCTAGATAATCAAAGCATTTGAATTGAGCCATTACTGGCAGCATTGATTGCAAATATCCCCCATGGAATTAATTGCTTATATCTCAGGACAGACATAGAATAGAATATATGACAGCATTCTTGCCGTTTTCATTCCCTAGATTTCGGCTAAGCATTAAATGCTGGTTTCTGAATTCGACCTTGATAAAATTTTAGAGCAGATAATCTCTCAGTCAAAAAATTACATCAAGAAGTAAGACACACAAGGAGAGATATACAGAAACTTTTTAGAATACAGAAGTGCAGTACATACAGCTCTCTGAAGAAATCAACTACTCTCAAAGAAGAAGAAAGAACAACAATCACTATCAAGAGTCTGTCTTATCTTTCTTTGTTTTTTGGGATCTCAAGTGACAAAAGTATTCAAATCAGTCAAAGGATCTCAGAAAGTAGATCCTACAGCAGAAGGCCTACTCACCCTTTGCAAAGCCTCTACTCCTGAACCATTCAAGATCTCAGGGGGAGCTTTGACAACATCTCAGAATCCACAAAGTCTTCTCTCAGTTGCTTTTGAGAATAGAGAAGACTATCATCACTCTCATCCCCACCTCTGTACAGGATTTTAATTCCCTTCAAAATTATTCTGGTTGTAAGTCTCCTTCCAAAAGACTTGGGTTGGTTTTTGAGCACCTGATCAAAAGCTCATTGGTGGCAGTCACCTGATCAAAACCTGTAGTGGATTCCTACCTAGGGTGGTAGAAGAGTGGATGTAACCAAGTTTGGGGAACCACTATAAAATTTCTTGTGTTGTTTGTGTGGCTGTGATTTTCCTGTGTGCTTATGCTATGATATATTTTGTAGTGAAGCTTAGTTATCTTTTCTCTAGTTCACTTGCTGCACTAATACACTCATACACCTATATCATAGTAACATATTTTGTTAAAGAATTCTTATTTTTACAAGTATCAAAAAGATTTTAAAAACTCTATTCACCCCCCTCTAGAGTTATTCAGAGCTTACCCTATCTTTCAATTGGTATAAGAGTGTGGTTAATCACATCATACAGGCTCACACCTGGATTAATCAAGATCCTCAGGATAAACTCTGAATATGTCCTACTAGTTTCTCAGTTTAAATTTTATTTTCTGATATCATGGCACAAAACAAGGATTATGCCAGCACCAGACCTCCAGTTTGCAACTTGCAAAAGTTTGGAATCTGGAAGGCAAGAATCAAACTTTATATGAACTCTATTGATGAGGACATTTTTAATTCCATCTTAACAGGACCACCAGTTCCAGTGGACTCTACTTCAACCCTAGTAAATCTCAGTGTAGTGCCTCCTCCAGATCAAACTGATGCACATAAAAAAGCAAAGATTGTTGATGCCAGAGCTATGAACATACTAGCCCAGACTATGTCAGATGATATATTTCAGAAAGTTGCTGAATGCACATCTGCCAAAGCCATTTGGGATTCCCTCAACCAAATGGTAGCAGGATCTGCTAATGAGAGGAAGGATAGAAGATCCAAACTCATATCTCAATATGAAAATTTCAGGAAAGATGAAGCAGAATATGTGGAAGTAATGTACAACAGGCTGAGCTCCATCATCAGTGAACTCAGAATACTAGACAAAGAAATTACTCTGACAGAGGTCAATATCAAGATCCTCATGTGCTTCCCTAGCACTTAGGACTCTAGAATCTGGCCCATCAGACAAGCCAGAAGCATGGCTTAAATCTCAACAGAATCTTTGCTTGGAAAGCTCAAATCCTATGAGCAATTGATCAAGTCAAGAGAAGCTGCAGTTGAACCAAAGGCTTCAACACCTACTAGAAAGGAACAGAACTTAGCACTCAAAGATGCAGAGGAATCTCCCAACTTGTCAGCCAATGAAGATCTTATGGCTCTCTTTGCTAAGAGATTCTATAAAATGGCAAGGAAGGACTTCAGAAGAAAGCCTTCAAGGAATGAAGATAAACTCAGGTATGATAAGACCCCTTCTAAAGAAGTTGTCTATTTTGGGTGAAGGAAACCTGGACACTTCATCTCAGAATGCCCAGAATTCCAAAAGAAAGACAGAAGGCAAGAAAAGGATTCAAGAAGACATCAGCATAGCAAGGCCTCCTCCAGCAAGTATAAAAAGAAGGAGAAGGGCTTTGTAGTTGAAACCTGGAGTGATACTGAAGATGAAACATCCTCCTCCAGCTCTAGTGAAGATGATGTAGAAGAAAAGAAAGCAAGGGAAATGTGTCTTATGGCAATAGATGCAGGAAGCAGCAGAATAGATTCAGAAGAATCAGATGATGAAGAATCCCTCTCTAAAGAGGATCAGGTAATTGCTTCCTATGACTTTCAATCTAAAGAATTTCAATCTGAATTTAAACTCTTGTGTTTAGACCTAATATGATCTAAGAAGGAAATCAAACTTCCCAGGGAAAAACTTTTAGAACAAGACAAAATCATTGTGAAAGTGAAAAATTAACTGAATAATTAAGCTTAGCCAATCAACAAATAGTTTTTCTAAAATCTGAATTAAGGCTAAGGAACTAGAAGAATCCCTGAATGGTAGAGGCTTACAACTGTTAGATATAACTATCACAGTTAATACAAGATCCAACAATAATAAACTAGGATTAGGAGCCTCATCAAGTGGACCAATCCTAATTCAGAAAAATCAATTGCCAAAACCTATTAACTTCATCTCTGAAAATAGTAAGAAAAATACTGAAAAGGTAGAGAAGGTTAACAAAGTTCTTAAACAGTTAGAACTTAATAAAACTAATCAGAAAAAGAAAAACAAACAACATAACTATGTTCAGCATATTTCGTCGAACGCAGAACGACGAAATAGGTATGGTTCATCGACCTCAGAACGACGAACCCTGAACGTAAATAATAATGTAAACTATTCATCGAACTGGGATCGACGAAACCAGTATGGTTCGTCGACCAGAGATCGACGTTTCTGGGGCTTTGAGAAGGGATACCTCCATTCTTCGAGTAGAGATCGAAGAACTCAACCCAGATCGTCGAGCTCAGATCGATGAACATACTCAAGTTTGTCAAACTCAGTTTATAACCAGAGTAACCTAAAAACTGATAAACTCTTTAATCCCTTTAGTTAGTGGGTCATACCTCCTAGAAGGTATCATCCTTTAGGTTATAAGGATCAACCTGAATGCTCATTTATTTCAAGTTTCAGTTATGTTAAACAACAAGGACCCAAGGAAATCTGGGTCAAAAACTGCTAATCCTCCTTGCAGGTAGAAAAGAACCCTGTCACTCAAAACAAGTGGTACCTGGACAGTGGTTGCTCTAAACATATGACAGGTTGCAAAGAATGCCTAATCAACTATAAAGCCAAGACTGGACCTAAAGTAATCTTTGGAGACTCAGGCTATGGATTGATAGAAGGCTATGGAGATTTCAACTGTGGAGCTGTCACATTCAAGAAAATGACTTATGTAAATAGTCTTATGCATAACCTGATATCAGTAAGCCAACTATGTGATACAGGTTATCAAGTAAGCTTTACTAACTCTTTATGTCTTATTTCTTAAAACAACACAACTATTTTAACAGGAATTAGACAAGACAACATCTACTTAGTAAATTTTGAATCAGCTAAATCTGAAATTTGCTTATTCAATTCTGTCAGCATTCAAACTAGATTATGGCACAAAAGACTAGGACATGTAAACCATAAAAATATAGCTAGGTTATCGAAAGACAATCTTGTTTGAGATTTACCTTCTAGTCCCTACAAGAAGGAAGGCCTCTGCAGGGCTTGTCAACTCGGAAAGCAAACTAAATCTAGTTTTAAATCCATTAATAAGAGTGATTCACCTAGAATCTTGTACTTGCTCCATATGGACCTTTTTGGCCCTATTACTGTACAAAGTCTAGGAGGAAAGTCTTATACATTAGTTATTATAGATGATTTCTCAAGATTCACATGAGTTTTCTTTTTGAGAACAAAGTCAGATACTTTTAAGGTTCCCACAGATTTTCTCAAGAACATACAGATTGAGTATTCTACTCAAGTTGCATTGATCAGAAGTGATCATGGTACTGTGTTTGAATCTCTTCTTATGCTAGAGTTTTGTGAGAAGGAAGGTATCAGACATTGCTTCTCAGCTCCAAGAACCCCTCAACAAAATGGGGTAGTTGAAAGAAAGAATAGAACACTCATTGAAGCTGCAGGTAAATTACTTGCAGATGTCTACATGCCCCAATCCTATTGGGCAGAGGCTGTGAGCACAGCAAACTATGTCCTGAATAGAAGTCTAATACATAAACTAAAGCTTAAGACTCTCTATGAACTACGCAAAGGGAAGAAACCAATAATAACCTATTTTAAAGTATTTAGATGTATATACTATATTCACAACAATGACAAGAAACATCTTAGAAAGTTTGAAGCTAAGGCTGCAATGGGAATTTTTCTAGGATATTCCCAAGTCAGCAAGGCATATAGGGTGTTTAATAAATCAACATTAAAAATTGAGGAATCTATGCATGTAATATTTGATGAATCTAATATATTTTACAAGGAGAGAGACATCTCTACCAATAATAATTTGCAGGTACAAAATTTGTGTGAGAGCATGGATGATCTAAATCTTACTTTAAAGGATGAATCACATCCCTCTCCACAAGCTATATCAGAAGCTGAAAGTGAAGAAGAAATTGTGGAAGCAGCTCAATTTCCTCCAACAGTTGATATAATTCCACAAGCGGAATTAAAACAAATAACTGTTACTGAACCAACTCTACCTAATGACCTTATCACACTTAGGGATCACCCTAGATCTCAAGTAATTGGAGACATATCATCAGGAGTGCAGACAAGACATTAAATCAACCCTGATGTGATTCTTACCTGCTTTCTCTCTCAAATTTAGCCTCAATCCATATCTGATGCAGGGCAAGATCCAAACTGGATCACTGCAATGCAAGAGGAACTCAACCAGTTTGAGAGGTGTAGAGTTTGGGACTTAGTTCCAAGGACCAGGGTCTATGCAGTAATTGGGACTAAGTGGGTATTAAGAAACAAACTTGATGCCCAAGGTGTGATAGTGAGGAACAAGGCAAGGCTTGTTGCTCAAGGATATAGGCAAGAGAAAGGAATTGATTATGATCAAATTTTTGCTCCAGTTGCCAGACTTGAAGCTATAAGGATTTTCTTAGCTTATGCAGCATTCAAAAAGTTTAAAGTCTACCAAATGGATGTGAAAAGTGCATTTCTAAATGGAGAACTCATAGAAGAGGTGTATGTTGAAAAACCACATGGTTTTATCTCTCCATCTCATCCCTCCTATGTTTTTAAATTGCATAAAGCTCTGTATGGTTTAAAGCAAGCTCCAAGAGCTTGGTATGAGACCTTAGCTAGCTTTTTCTTAGAGCATGGTTTTTCTAGAGGCATAGTAGATAGAACCCTTTTTACAAAGTTGCATCATGATAAAATTCTCTTAGTACAAATATATGTGGATGACATAATTTTTGGTTTCACTGATCCAAGTCTGTGCAAAAGATTTTCTTATTTAATGCACTCAAGGTTTGAGATGAGTAGCATGGGTGAGTTATCATATTTCCTTGGTCTCCAAGTGAAATAAACTCCTAAAGGGATCTTCATCTCTCAATCTAAATATGATAAAGAGCTTATTAAGAAGTTTGGGATGAATGATGCCTCTGCCATGAAAAGTCCCATGGCTGCCATTGCTGTTGTAGATGCTGATGAATCTGGAAAACCAGCTGATCAGACCATGTATAGGGCCATTGTTGGATCCCTACTATATCTGACAGCAAGCATACCAGACATTATGTTTGCCAAATGTCTTTGTGCTAGGTTCCAAGTGAATCCTAAAGAATCTCACCTTATTTTCTTGAAAAGGATTTTAAGATATATAAAAGATTGTCCAGATCTAGGCCTCTGGTATTCAACAGAATTAACATTTGTGTTAACTTGATTTTCTGATGCTGATTATGCTGGATGCAGTGTAGACAGGAAAAGCACCTCTAGAACTTGTCAGTTCCTTGGTGACAGACTTGTATATTGGTTATGTAGAAAACAAACATCTATTTCAACATCCACTGCTGAAGCTGGATATATGGCTGCAGGCAGTTGCTGTTCACAGATATTGTGGATACAAAACCAACTACTAGATTATGGTGTCAAGTTAAATAATTCAACTATTCTATATGATGATACAAGTGCTATTTCAACTGCACAAAATCTAGTATTGCATTCTAGAACCAAGCATATAGACATTAGACATTATTTCATTGGAGAATGTGTTGACAAACAAAAAATTTAACTTGAATTTATCTCTACTGATTTGCAAAGAGCAGATATATTCACTAAGCCATTGGACTCATCCAAGCATCTATTCTTTGTAAATCAGCTTGGTATGATAAATGGCCAGGATTTAATATAATGCTCTGTCACTGGTCAAAGAATTGTCTCTGTTCGTCGACCTAAGATCGACGAACTAATAATAGTTCCTGAGATTTTTCATCGACCTGAGCTCGACAAAATCTCTTAGTGAAGTGTTTTTCGTTGACCCGAGATCGACGAACTTACTTCAGAAACCTTTCGTCGACCTCAGATCGATGAAATGCTTTCAAATCTTCAGCCTGCGATCGACGAATTGGTTGACTCTAAATTATTTTGTCGACCTCAGATCGAAGATCTTCTAATTTTTCGTCGAACGGAGTTTGTCGGTTCATATTCTGGAGAACCTTATATTTAGGCTTTCTTCGACCTCCGTCCTGCGCTTTCAGTTCCCTTTGCACCTGATCGTCGTTTTCATTTTTGGAGGTGCTTTCATGGCGATTCCCGCTAGCTCTCTCACTGCCATGAAATTTGATACTGGTTTCGACATAGACTTTGAATCATTCCAGTATTCCGATCCAGTTTTCCTGAACATTCTCAAACTGCTAGAAGAACAACAACTGAAGACTCTTCTCTCTACCCGAATAAAGATATCAGCCACAAAAATTAGAGAATGGGTGTACACAGCTACTGTAGATGAGAACAAGATGACTGACACCATCGCGGGTAACGAAATTTCTCTCACCCCCGATATTCTTACTGAAATTTCTGGATTGAAAAATGGTGAGGAGGATTTAGAAATTGATTCGAAAGAGTTTGATCTAATGCTGAATACAATGGGGTATTCTGGAGACACCCCAAACAAGCTCCTTAAGAAACTACTGTCTGCCGAGTATAAATTTCTCCCAGATATAGTTGGGAAAGTGTTGCTCGGGAAGCACACTGCGCATGATTATATCACCAGGCATCAGTTACTGGTCATGTGCGCTATTGCAAATAAGAAAGCTGTGAACTGGGCATAGATTATGTTCGATTTGATCACAAAGAAGAACAGCAAGAAAGAGGTATGCTTTGGAAGGATCCTAGGGATCTTCCTAAAGGAATAGGCTGCAGGATCCCTGGTCTCCTCAACCATATCCATTAATGCCTCAAAGAGACGCACCTGTGCTCTTTTTGTCAAGTGGAAGAGGACCATCACCAAGCCAACTAAGGATATCTCCTCCTCCACTAAAACTTCCAAGAGTACAAGGGATGCACTAGCCTCACCCCACCCCACTGAAAGGCTCCCTTCTACCCCTCCACCATCTCTGGCCCCTCTAGTTCCATCTCAACAACAAGTCCCACCAACACCACCAGCATCTCCACTTCCCTTTTCCCCTACACATATACAATCGCCTCCTCCTTCATCTCAACCTGATACTTCCATCCCTACACCACCTTTATCCCCTCTACCATCTCACCTGGTTGATATCCCCCACATCAATCTCTCCTCCCTCCCCTCCTTTAACTTACTCTCCTCTCCCCAGAACTCTCCATCTCCACAAAATGACTTCCCCTTAGAAACTCCACCTCCACCTCCACCTCTATCACCCACATCTACTCCTTCAGCTACTGCCCCAGTTTCTGTCTCTCCAACTTTGGATCCCTCTCTCACCACCACTCTCATCACTCTTCTCACCCCACCACTCAAAACTCTTATAGCAGAGGCTATTTCTCCCATAGCTTCCTCCATCTCATCTCTTGTTATCCAAATATCTGCCCTCACCACTTCTCCATCTTTTGGTGGGGGCCTGGCCTCAAAACTTGCTGAAACTAGGCAGGGGGAGATACTTAATGAAAAAGTAGCAGTCACAGCAGCAGCAGGACCAGCAGTAGTAGTTATACATATATCAGATACAGCAGATATGGATACAGAAGCAGAAATAGATTTATTAGATTTGATTCATTTTATTAAAACTGATATGGACATTGATGAGTCAGTTATACCAAAAATAAATACTGTTGGTGATATCTTCATAAATTCAATAGTAGACATTATAAGTTTGTTAAGCACTTTTGATACAGCTCATCACAGTCTTCCTCCAACTGAGTATACCAAGCCATCATTAGCTATTATTCCATACTCTTCCCCAATAAGCCCTGATGTTGTTAAACAACTAAAGGCCAGTTTTGCCATTCCTGCCACTCCATCATCTAGACAGATTGTCTCTCCAATTGTATCTTCTCCTATGGCCCCAGTCTTTGTAATGGATGTTTCTCCAATACCAGATCTGGATGCATTGATTATGGCTGACATTGAGGAAGAAAACAAGTTAGCTGCTCAGAACACAGAAGTATATAGTTCTCCAGTTCCCTCCCCAGTTCCACCTCATGAAACAAAGAAAACAAGTTCTGATGATGCACTAAGAGATTGATGCTATGTATGACAAACCTCAATCTTCTGATAATGATGATGATGATGATGACGATGATGATGATGAGGAATCTAAGAAAAGGAAAATCTCTAAGAAAAGGAAGGATCCACCTCCTCATGCTCCCAAACCTGGAAACACCAATGATACTCCCTACTATATCCTACAAAAAATAACCCCATACAAGGGAATGCCTGCCTGGATATGGCTCTCAAAGAATGAAAAAAAGGCCAGGAAGAAAAGTAGAAGGTACTCTCCTCCCCCAACTCACAAATACAGGAAGGATCCCCCTCCTCCTCCACCAGCTGCTGGTGCTTCTGGAATTAGCTCTCAAAAGTCAGATGCACCTTTCAAGCCCTCATTCACCGGAACTTATCTGAGGCAAGAAAGGCCATCCATACAGCAATAACATGGAAGCAGTCAGCAAAGAAGTACTAGTTGTACAAGACAAATAAAAGAAATGGTGTATCAAAAACCAAAATTCTCTCCTCCTCAACCACAGGCTGAATAAAAAAGACACTCTGTATTACATAAACCCAAAAGAAAATATAGTGAAGCTGCACCTCCAAAATCACTGTACACTCAAAGTAGTGAAATCCAGAATGCTACAAACTTCCAAGAATAGTCAACACAATTTAGGCCTGTCACCCTACTACCCTCTCAAGAAGATAAGTCATCTATAAGTCAAGATGATGATCAAAATTTCAAGATGGCCAGGCTCCAAGAATTTATTGCTCTGTCACAGATGAAAAAGGCTAGATAAGAAGGACAGGATCCAACAAAATTCACTACAATGTCTACTTATAAAGAAAAAGAACTTGAAAGACTTCAGGTGAGCAAGAAATTTTTGACCCTGCTGATTATATGGCTAGACATCTAGAGGCAATTATTCCCAGAACTTCAACCCAGACAGTGATTGGAGCAGCAGATCTATATATATCAAAAAGAGAAGTTGCTAATCCTAACAGGGAAATTATATTCACCAAGTCTGGAGAAAAGAAAAAGGAAGAAAAATCCAAGAAGTAGAAACAGAAGATCCTGAAGAAGAATTGCTACTTTTGGTACACTCTATTAAAATTATGTTTTCTTTTCTGTTACAAAGCTGACTATGTACATATATCTGCTGCACTTGTTATTAAATTATCTGCCAGATATATATTGTGTTCCTGCTTTGTATATTTTTTCCTTGTATTGAGTCTGTTATTAGTGACCACACCTAAATAGGGGGAGATTGTTGGAACCCCTAGTTGGATTTGGTCTAGGTTCACTAAGTTAGGATATGACCCAACATGTATAGATCAGGGTCATGACTATGTCCTTGAGTCTTGATCAAGTCCTTAGAGTCAACAGTACAAAGGACCAGCCTTCAACATTGCCAAAGACTCAAGACTTAGAGAATTCAAGTTTTGGAAAAAGGAGATCTATGTTCGTCGATCTCCGATCGACGATCGTCGTGCTCAGATCGACTAACTCAGAGAAAATTCTCTGAGCTGAGCTCGACGAACATAGATCTCAGCCCGACGAACTCTGTCCTCAGGTCAACTAACACTTCAACTCTCATAGCCAAAGATCTTTCAACACCATAGTTGACTCAGCGCCACAGTTCACTCAAAGCCAAAGCTCACCCAGATCCTAAGATCACTCAATGCTTTCAATGCCAGATTAATACTTAAATATTAAACACCAGAAAATATTCTAAGTTCAGACTGCAGACTCAGCTCGACGATCTCAGACTTCAGCTCGACGAACAGCTATTCTTAGCTCGACGAACAGTTATTCTCAGCTCGACGAAAGCCACTCTCTGATCGACGAACTCAGAGCACAGAATCTGCTAGTTTATACAGTATAGTTGTTTCCTGATCCAGGTCGACGAAAGCTGATCATAGATCGACAAAAGCTGTTCTCTGGTCGACGAAAACTGTAAGACATATTGTTATTTATTCTTTCCTTTTCTGTCTCCTTATTTTTCTATTATAGGCTGTTAATTTCCTGGATAATCAATGCATTTGAATTGAGCCGTTACTGGCAGCATTGATTGCAAATATCCCCCCATGGAATTAATTGCTTATATCTCGGGACAGACATAGAATAGAATATATGACAACATTCTTGCCATTTTCATTCCCTAGATTTCGGCTAAGCATTAATTGCTGGTTTTTGAATTCGTCCTTGAGACAGTTTTAGAGCAGATAATCTCTCAGTCAGAAAAATACAGTAAGAAGCAAGACACACAAGGAGAGATATATAGAAACTTTTGAGAATACAGAAGTGCAGTACATACAGCTCTCTGAAGAAATCAACTGCTCTCAAAGAAGAAGAAAGAACAACAATCACTATCAAGAGTCTTTCTTCTCTTTCTTTGTTTTCTGGGATCTCAAGTGACAAAAGTATTCAAATCAATCAAAGGATCTCAGAAAGTAGATCCTACAGCAGAAGGCCTACTCACCCTTTACAAAGCCTCCACTCCTGAACCATTCAAGATCTCAGGGGGAGCTTTGAAAATATCACAGAATCCACAAAGTCTTCTCTCAATTGCTTTTGAGAATAGAGAAGACTATCATCACTCTCATCCCCACCTCTATACAGGGTTTTAATTCCCTTCAAAATTATTTTGGTTGCAAGTCTCCTTCCAAAAGATTGTGGTTGGTTTTTGAGCACTTGATCAAAAGCTCATTGGTGGCAGTCACCTGATCAAAACATGTAGTGTATTCCTACCTAGGGTGGTAGAAGAGTGGAAGCACCCAAGTTTGGGGAACTACTATAAAATTTCTTGTATTGTCTGTGTGGCTGTGATTTTCCTGTGTGCTTGTGCTGTGATATATTTTGTAGTGTAGCTTAGTTATCTTTTCTCTAGTTCACTTGCTGCACTAATATACTCATACACCTATATCATAGTAACATATTTTGTTAAAGACTTCTTATTTCTGCAAGTATCAAAAAGATTTTAAAAAATCTATTCACCCCCCCCCTCTAGAGTTATTCAGAGCTTACCCTATCTTTCAATGGAAATTAACTCCACCCCTTTGGTTTCAACCAAATTAAGGGGGCTGAACAAAATTAATGGTCAGCCACCTCGAGAAACTCCTCCTCTCCCTTATAGGAATAAAAGCCCCATAAAAGTGGGAGTTATGGAGCCTCCATGGCTAATCCATTCTTCAAACTTAGCTCAGCCTTGCTCAAGGCTTTTCGTCGAGCTCAGCTCGACGATTTCGTCGAGCTCAGCTCGATGATTTCGTCGACCTCAGCTCGACGATTTCATCAAGCTCAGCTCGACGATTTCATCGAGCTCAGCTCGATGATTTCCTCTCTTAGTCTAACGACCTACTATAATGCTGATATTTCGTCGAGCTCTGCTCAACGATTTCTGTCCAGCTAAGGCCAACACTTAGCATGTACATTTTGTCATGACCTAGTCATGACAAAACCATCCTAGGGGTCTAGAAGTCTGAGGGTTGTTACAAATCCCAATACATAAAAATAAAAATTTCGTCCTCGAAATTCAGGTTAGGACTACAGGGTTTCAAGTATGAAAAATAAAATGTAACATCCCGAGAGGTTAACGGGAATACCTGATGTGAAAAGTTCAGGGAACCTTTGCTGCATCAAGTCTTGTGGCTCCCACATGTGCTCCTCTTGTCCATGATTCCTCCACAAGACCTTGATCAGTGGAACCTTATTGTGTTGCAAGACCCGCATCCCAGTATCATCTATCCGGAAAACCTCTAGGTGCACTGATCGATAAGAAGCTATAGGCCCATCTGTAGTCGTAATCTGCTGCTCTAGCCGAAGTAGTGCTCTCCTGAGGGAGGAGACGTGGAAAACGTCATGAAAACCTGTTAGCTCTAGCGCCAGCTCCAGTCTATATACCAAGGGACCGATCCGCTCCAGGATCCTGTAAGGCCCCATGTATCTCGGACTGAGCTTCTTCCGACCACACACCCACGAGACTCCATGCAACGGTCGTATCTTCAGAAACACCCGGTATCCTACCTGAAACTCTACCTGACGATGCCGAGCATCGTAATACTTGGCCTGTCTACTCTAGGCTTCCAACATCCTGTCTCGAATCAACCGCACCTGAGCATCTGTATCCTCGATAAACTCTGAGCCAAGTACCTTCGGATCCTCATCCTTGATCCAAGACAAAGGAGTCCTGCATCTTCGCCCGTATAAAGCCTCAAAAGGGGCCATGCCGATGCTGGACTGGTGGTTGTTATTGTACGAGAATTCGATCAACGGTAGCTGCCTCTCCCATGGCTCTCCGCGGTCCAGTATGAAAAGACGCAACAAATCCTCCAGTGTCTGATTGGTGCACTCTGTCTGTCCATCCGTCTGAGGATGGAAGGCGATACTAAATATCAACCGGGTCCCCAAATAATCCTGGACCGACCTCCATTCCTTAGACGTAAATTATCCATCACGATCGGACACTATCGTCCTCGGCACTCCATGGTATCGGACGAACTGCTCCACAAACCTCCGCACTAAGTCATCCACCGGAGTGCCCTTCCTGATCGGTAGAAATCTGGCCACCTTCATCAATCGATCGACGATCACCCATATCGAGTCATTCCCCGCATATGACTGAGGAAGACCATGTATGAAATCCATAGTGATATCATCGAACTTTCACTCCGGCACCGGAAGTGGCTGTAATAATCCGTCTGGACTCTTACACTCGGCCTTCACTAACTGACAGGCCTCACAATGGGTCATGAAATACGTGATGTACCTCTTCATGCCCGGCAAGAACATCGTCCTCTTAAGCTCGGCCATCATCTTGGTGATGCCCGGGTGCACTGGGTACCTGTTGCAGTGAACCTCGGTCATAATGTCCTCCCGAATCTTGCCCCCAGGCGGTATATACACTCGTCCTCTAAAGCATATCAACCCATCTCTCTCTGCATACTCCCCGGCCATGCTTGCCTCCAAGGTCCTGAATACTAGCTCTAGCTTATCATCCCTCCTCTGCTAAGCCCTAATACGATCTCAAATATCATCGGTAGTGCTCATCGCAGCCTGATACTCCTCAAAAAGCTTTGAGTTGTCCTAGGACACCAAAGTAATCTGCATATCCTCCATCATCTATACCAGTTCCATAGCCATCAACTAGGGCTCTGCTCCCAAAGTGGTATCCCTCCGGCTCAGTGTGTCTTCCACTTCATTCGCCTTCCCCGGGTGATAATGTATCATGTACTCATAATCAGATAAGAATTTCACCCATCGTCTCTGGCGAATGTTCAACTCCTGCTTATCGACATATTTCAGATTCTCATGATCCGAAAATATTTCACAGTGCACCCCATAATGATAATGCCGCCAAATATTCAGAGCGAACACCACTGCTCCCATCTCCAAGTCATGCATAAGGTAGTTCTGCTCATGCTTCTTCAGCTGGCGGGAGGCGTATGCTATCACATGTCTATGCTGCATCAGTACAACGCCCATCCCCTGAAATGACGCATCAGTGTACACTTGGAAACCCTCCTTCCCAGATGGAAGAGCGAGGATAGGGCCGATGTAAGCCGACCCTTCAACTCTTAGAAGGCCGCCTCACACTGCGGCGTCCAAATGAATGAAGAGTCCTTCGTCAAAGAAATGAGTGGGAGGGCTATCTGAGAGAATCCCTACACAAACTTCCGGTAGTACTCGGCCAATCCCAGAAAACTTCAGACATCCGTGGCCATCTTCAACTGAGGCCAGTCTCGCATTGCCTGAATCTTTGCGGGATCCACCGCCAATTCTTCTCCACTGATAATGTGGCCTAAAAAGGCTACCTCCGTCAGCCAAAACTGGTATTTGTTGAACTTGGCAGACAACTGATGCTCCCTGAGCATCTCTAGGGTCATGGCCATATGATGTGCGTGCTCCTCCTTCGTCCTCAAATAAATAAGGATGTCATCTATGAACACAATGACAAACCTGTCGAGGTACGGCTCGAACACCTGGTTCATCAAGATCATGAATGCCGATGGCGCATTCGTAAGCCCAAAGGGCATCAAGATAAACTCGTATAAGCCATATCTGCTGCTAAACGCCGACTTCAGGATATCTTCCTCCTGAATCCATAGCTGATAGTATCCTGACCTCAGATCCAGCTTCGAGAACCAATGTTATCCCTCTAACTGATCAAATAACTCGTCGATCCTTGGCAGTGGATATGTGTTCCGGACTGTCAATCAGTTTAGTGCATGATAGTCGATGCATAACCTGAGGGTCTCATCCTTCTTATTAACGAACAAGACCGGAGCTCCGCAAGGCGAGGAACTTGGCCTAACGAATCCAGCCTCTGCCAGCTCCTTCAACTGAGTCCTGAACTCCACCTGCTCCTTTGGAGCCATCTGATTGGGAGCCCTAGACACCGGCTTAGCTCCCGACACCAAATGGATCTGGAAATCCTTCTCTCGATGCGACAGCAAACCTGGTAGCTTCTCTGGGAACACATCTGCAAAGTCCCGCACCACCGATATATCGGCAACCACCGTCTTGACCTCGACCATATCGAAGAACACCTGATAGACCTCATCTCCCTGTATGTGGGACTTGACGGCCTGAATAGAAGATAGCATCCTACAAGGGACGGGACTAATACCTTCGAAGGTTGCGAAGGTGCCATTGTAACTCAGTACAACCTTCTTTACCGGGCAATCTATGTGGGCGTGGTTCCAAGTAAGCCATGTCATTCCCAAAACCAAGTCAAAGTCCGGGATCCTCAAGACCTTAGTTGGGGCCTCGAGCATCAGTCCATCAATAGTCACCCTTAGGAGGCACTTAGCAGTAGCTAAGACCTCTGTCCCGTTGGAAAGATGCACCCTCCTGGCGACTCCCGAATAATGCCTGACTCCTTCCGGTCACTTTATAAACTCCTCGGAGACAAAATTGTGCGACGCCCCCGTATCCACCAAGGTGTGGTCAGGTTTGCCGCACACCATGACTATTCCTGTTTATTTAGATGTGGTTAGGTAACTAAACCTATGGTTTTCTTTCTTAGTATGCTACTGTTGTTTGTTATTTCAAATATTCCAAAGTAAATAACAACATAAAATTAACAGTATAACTGCAATCACCCTGCCCAGGTCCTGAGGTAGAGCAGAGTCTAGATCATACACCTGCTCCCTCTATTGCCTCTGATATCTACCCTGAAAACCATGTCCTCTTCCACGACCTTGGCCTGCAAACTACTGAGCGGGCGGGTCACCCTGTGGTACCGGTAGAGGTGCCCCTCTTATGGGGCAGTTTCTTCGAATGTGACCTACCTGATGACAATTATAGCACTCGGGCGGGGAAAGTGACACACCCCCGGGCCTCCGCATCTCCCGCATCTGAAGAGGTTGAGGGGCCAATGCCATCGGCATCCTCAGCTCCTGTCTCACCTCCTGGTGGGGTTGGTCCTCTACCCTTCTCTCACCTACAAAGCAGCTCCTTCGCTGATCATTCCTGCCTCCCAGACCCTGATCCTCAGTTGGCCTCTTCCAGCCTCGTCTCGTATGCCAAACAGCCTCCATCTACTTTGCCATCTCCAGAATCCGAGGTAAAGGTCCGTCAGATACAAACAAAAGAGCCTCTCTCAGGTCCTCTCGAAAGCCCTTATAGAACCTCTTGGTATACCCTGCTTCATCCAGCTGATAGGAGTCCGTAAACCGGGCTAAATGATTGAACTCCCGATGGTACTCCACCACCATCATGCTATCATGCCTCAGCTGTAGGAACCTATCTTCCAGCTCATCTCTTGCCGACTAGGGGACGAAGTGCTCAAACATTGCGGCCCTGAACTCCTCCCAAGTAATGTCAGCAACCTCTCAATCTGCAAATGTTGTATCCATAAGTGTCTTCCACCATCTCTTGGCATGAGACTCTAAGCAGGAGACCACCAAAGGTACCCACTCCTCCCACGGGAACCGTATCCCGGTCAACATCTCGAACATGATATCGAGCCACTCTTCCGTCCGTATGTCCAACTCCATCCCAATGTAATATGGGGGAGAGAGTCCCCGAAAGATGCTCAACTTGTTGGCCCCCGGGTTCGGCTGTGGAGCCGGAGCCTACTGGGCCCTAAAGACCTCCAGAATGGCCGTCAGAGTCTGCCCCATCTCCGAATGTAGAAACGGAGTAGGAGCCAAGGGAGGTGGTGCAACATTCATAGTTTGATGAGCTCCGCCCTGCGGTGTAGAATGTGTCGGGGGCTGCATAACAAAGGCCAATTGTAAGAAATCTGACCCGAACCTAGTTAAAAGTGGGCAATTACATGTGATCCCTCATATGTGCACACCACACTTCCGCTGCTTAGTTTGTCCCCAAACTAAACTCGAGCGGGGGTGACCCAAGGTTAGTGGACTTTTACTCTTTTAATCGAGGTTTTCTCTGATACCAGTTTGTAAGACCCCTTTTTTTTTCTTAAACCACCGGGGTCTTATGCCCAGAACCGCCGCTTTGCGATAACACCAACACATCCGGAAAGGTCGTCACTACAAAATACCGATCCTGCCCTCCATACCGATCGTAGAAGAGAAGAGTAAAAGTATAAAAGTACATGAGTAAAATGAAACTCAAACTAGTCCACAAGAATCACATATATGTAAATAATTCTCTATGAAGGGAGAGTCCACAAAAATGATAAAGCAAAGTACTAAAGAGGGCTCCTACCCAATACATCAAAATCCTCACTACAAATCACTCAATTGCGGAAGCAAATCTATAATATCTACTAATGATCGTACTCAATGTCCCTGGTGCTTGAACTCTAGTGCTAACTATCCCGTCTCCAAGCACATCGACCTCTGGGGTTGCATCTCATGGTTCGGCTCCACGATCCCCTAAAATGATTTGATCAATGACCGTTAGTCTAAAATACTAAGTCATATCATCCCCCACCCCTCCCCCTTGGCTCCTAGGCATCGAGTGGGGAGAAGGAAAGGGAAGGTAATGAAGGTGGAGAGTAACAAAGGTAAGCAGGTGGCGGCGAAACTAGTCTATTAAGAGTTCATAAATAAAGCAAGTATACATAAGCATTATTAGGTAAGCAGCACAAGTATACACAAGAATAAGTGGGCAAGTATAGTAAGAGAAGGTAAACTAAGGAAGTAACCATGACCTATAGGAATGCTCATACAAACTTATAGACCAAAGGGTCGTTTTGAAAGGCCTATTGTATAAAGTGTCCCATACCACTTTATACAATAGGTGTCAGGGTTTATATGCAATGATGATGCTATGACATGCAAGTATACTATGGTGTGAATCATGCAAGTGCAACACACACACTCGAATCTATGCACATAGACCTTTAGTTCCCCCTTTTTGGAGCCTAACCTCCCAGGATACCTCCGTAGTGGAAAACGGATGCGGTGGGTTGGGTCTCACCCACCTCTAAACCAGTATCAATACTAACAGTCAAACCTATCGTACGCCTTGACGCTGCTGCACTAAGCGGAGCTCCTGCGTACTCTTACTGGCTGTGCACCGAATTTTATTTGGCCAAGTGCTAAACCGCACCTGGCGAGTCAACGTATTGGTGTTGGTGTGACGACTCTCCAATACCGAAGAACCGCCATATTATTTCTTATGCACATGCAACCTTTATATACTTTCCCACGAAGTCAAAGATCCCCCGGAATATCCCATCCATCACAAATATCTACCGAGCCATCCGCCCGCCGGGCTAACCTACCCATCACTAAAACCACCGAGCCTACCGCTCGCGAGACCCAACATAACTCCCACAATATCGGGGAGTGTGAGTGTAAGTGAAATCCTAGTATTACTAGTTACTCTTAAACATTGATTATTCTTACGGTTTAGGTTAGCCCAGGACTGCCCTAGGTATTCTCGGTGAAGGGCTCTCACAGGGCACTAGGAACTATGATGGTAGTTGAAGCCCATCGTTCCTTTTCACAAAGCACTTACTATTACTGGTTACTACCCAATTCTCGATCCATTTTAATATTATACTAGATATAACCCTAATGTATTTTGACTCTCTCTCTCCACAAGAACGACGATCTTTCGTCAATCCCGAGCACCTCTTAACACTAGTCAACCCAACACTCTCCTCATCATAACTCCTAATAAAGCTCACTTTTTTCTTTTTCACTTTACCAAGATCAGTAAACCAATAACCCCATATCCCTATATCCATTCCACATATTATCACAATTTCCACAGTTTTACTAAATGCATACCAACCTAAGCTATATGATGTACATGATAGGAAGTACTCCAAATTTTCATCCAAATGCCCTAAGATAATTATTGTAGGTCTGTCATGACACATTCAGCCTAAATCCAGAAACTTGTAATTTTCCTCATTAATTTTACATTTATTAGATTTTTCCCAAAAGTTTTGCCATGGGTAATTTTTAACATGAAGTACTAGATTTCCTTAAGTTATGGCCACCCAAAAATTATGAACAGTGTATGATAGCAAAATATTAGTAAATTCCAAATTCCACAAACTTTTTTAAATTTAATAACATCTAAAATATTAATTCAAGGTAATTCAAGTAATTAGAGTTAATGAAGGGAGTACCATAAATTATAGTCCAAAAATTACCAGAGCGTTATAATATTCATAAAACACTACTGACTAAGTTTCATGCAATTCCAATGTCAGTGAGCCATGTATAAAAATACTTCAACTAATTTCATTCAAGTGTACTTTGTGAAGCAACATTCTTATAAACTCATCAAAATAACATGTAACAAATTTTCTAGGCTTTATTATGCCCTAAAAGATTCTCTGGCCAAGTAACATAATTTTTCAGCAAAATATAATATTTATTATCTATTTATCAAAGTATGGTGCACTAACTTTTCACATGAAGTGCTAAGAGGAAATGTCCAAATGATCCAAATAATTTACTAGTGCCTCTAAATGATATTTAATTAACCTTGCCAGAGTTTCATATTATTCTAAGTTAATCTAACCATGGTTACTTCAAAATCATCAAAAAGGGCAAGGTGGAGATTATACCTACAAGTATGAGCTAATGTTTTCTTAACATCCTATAATAAATCTCAGAGGTCAATAGCACTCTAAAATAACTTCTACCAAAATTTCATAAGGATCCAAGGTCTTAAGACCCCTTATTTATTCCTTAAGGTGTATAGAACTAAATACTTTCCAAGTGATTTAAGTGGTGTGCATGTGTCCAAATACTACCAAATTTATTCCTAGGGCATTTCACTACCCTAAGATCACATGGACTAAACACCAAGTCCATACAAGGACATATCACCCCATGTCCTTCACAAACCCCCAAAGTTCAACCTTTGGATTTGAACTAAGGTCCTAGGGAAAATCCACCCTAAACCACCCCAAACTCCATGTGAGGTTGTTTAAACTAACAATAGGGCTCTGTCCAAAGTCCCAGCCCCTTTGGGTGATAATTGGCCCCTCCATGCCCCAAGCTCACTCTGGCCCTAATTAACCCTTAAGGGACCACACTTTTGTCTCACCAACACATATTCAAATATAACCCAATTGGGCTGAGATTTTTATCATAGTCATTCCATGACCCTAAGAGTAAGACACCAACATTTTGGTGGGTTTAGAGGTCATTAGTCCCCTTAAATAATTCATACATGGATTATTAAATATCTACAAAAACTTTAAGTAAATGTTTTCCAAAAATTCCCATTTTTGGATATGTTCTAGGTATAGGCAAGAGTGACACCCAAATAAAATCTCAAGTCATTTGGATGGCTGGATTAATTGGGGCACTCAAAACAATCTCTGAACAAGCCTAGGTATAGACCTAACCAAAAAGAGTTGTGGTCTGACATGAACTCCAAATCTGTCCAAACTAATTTTAAATTAAACTAGACTTATAGGGCTACAATTATCTTATTGGCCACTTTTTATGAATAGGCCCCTAGATAGTTTTAATAATTAATTTAAAACATCCCAAAAGCAGTGACAGAAAATGAAATAAGATGAGTCATTAACACGAATCTTAAAGCATGATCGTGTGACTCATGGCTTTCTTCTTCCTCCAGCCTAAGGCTGTGATTAACTGACCTGGAGCACTTCCAAGTCCATTTGCCGGCCATCTGGCCACCTCCTTGGCCAACCACCTCCACCACCACCTCCGTTGAGGTGAGCGCTATCGGCCGAAGGTGGTTTTGTCGCCGGAGACGGCGGATTCTGGCAAACCTGACACTTTCATTTTCACGGAAAACTAGAGGAAAAATTCCACTGGATCGTGCTCAATTGAGCCCAGTTCTCATCTCTAAGGATTCCTAAGATCTAACCCATGAAGAAGGAGTAGAGGAGGACCGGATTTGCGACCTGAAGATGCGCGCTTTGCCTTATCACCATTCCGGCAGCCGAGCTTCTGGCTCTTCTGCAACTCCTACACCAACCTCAACAGAATAGAAAAGTAATCGGGGTAAATGCTTTCCCTTGCTCTGGTGAAGGTCTTTAAAGAAGGAATTTGGGAGAGGAGGCTTGTAACTCCCCAATGCCATTAAATTCCATTAATGGCATTAACTCCACCCCTTCGGTTTCAACCAAATTAAGGGGGCTGAACCAAATTAATGGTTGGCCACCTCTAGATACTCCTCCTCTCCCTCAGAGGAATAAAAGCCCCATAAAAGTGGGAGTTATGGAGCCTCCACGGCTATTCCATTCGTCAAACTCCGCTCAGCCTTTCTCAAGGCTTTTCGTCGTGCCCAGCTTGACGATTTCATCAAGCTCAACTCGATGATTTCCTCTCTTAGTCTAATGACCTACTGTGACGCTGATATTCTATCGAGCTCTGCTCGACGATTTTCGTCCAGCTCAAGTCAACTATTAGCATGTACTTTTTATCATAACCCAGTCATGACAAAACCATCCTAGGGGTCTAGAAGTCAGAGGGATATTACAAGTAGAACCAAAAATTATGTTATCAACATAAATTTGGACTAAGAGACACTTGCCCATTGTTTTCCTTAGGAACAATGTGATGTTTATCTTCCCACTTAAGAACTTGTTCTTAATAATAAAGCTAGATCGAGTTTCATACTAGGCCCTAGGGGTTTGCTATTACCCATACAATGCTTCTTTAAGAAAATATACTTGAGAGGTTAGGGTTGGATGTACAAAACCTGAGAGTTGCTCTACATATACCTCTTCCTTCAGATTACTATTTAGAAAGGTAGGCTTTACATCCATTTGGTAGACCTTGAACCCCTTGAATGCTGCATTGGCCAAGAATAATCTGATTGCCTCCAACCTTGCCACTAGAGAAAATGTTTGGTCAAAGTCTATCCCCTCCTCTTTCATCCATCCATTATGAAAGATAGGGTAAGCTCTGAACAACTCTAGAGGGGGGGGGGGGGGGGTTAATAGAGTTTTTAAAGTCTTTTTGATTTTTGCAGAAATAACAAGTTTTTAATCAAATATGTTACTATGATATAAGTGTATAAGTGTACAAGTGCAGCAAGTGAATTAGAGAAAAGGTAACTAAGCTACACATCAAAATATATCACAGCACAAGCACACAGGAAAATCACAGCCACACAGACAACACAAGAATTTTATAGTGGTTCCCCAAACTTGGGTACATCCACTCTTCTACCACCCTAGGTAGGAATCCACTACAGGTTTTGATCAGGTGACTGCCACCAATGAGCTTTTGATCATGTGCTCAAAAACCAACCCAAGTCTTTTGAAAGGAGACTTGCAACCAGAACAATTTTGAAGGGAATTAAAATCCTGTACAGAGGTGGGGAAGAGAGGTTGATTGAAGTCTTATTTTCTCAAATCAAAATGAGAAGACTTTGTGGATTATGTGATGTTGTCAAAGATCCCCCTGAGATCTTGAATGGTTCAGGAGTGGAAGCTTTGCAAAGGGTGAGTAGGCCTTTTGCTATAAGATAAACTTTCTGAGATCCTTTGACTGATTTGAGTATTTTTGTCACTTGAGATCCCAGAAAAACAAAGAAGGAGAAGAAAGACTCTTGATAGTGATTGTTGTTTTTTCTTCTTCTTTTGAGAGCAGTTGATTTTTCTTCAGAGAGCTGTATGCACTACACTTGTATATTCTCAAAGGTTTCTGTGTATCTTGTTGTGTCTTGGCTGAGAGATTATCTGCTCTATAACTGCCTCAAGGTCGAATTCAAAAACCAGCAATTAATGCTTAGCCAAAATTTCGGAAAATGAAAACGGCAAGAATGCTGTCATATATTCTATTCTATGTCTGTCCCGAGATATAAGTAATTAATTCCATGGGGGATATTTGTAATCAATGCTGCCAGTAACGGCTCTATTCAAATGCATTGATTATCCAGGGAATTAATGACCTATAATAGATATGCAATAAGGAGACAGAAAAGGAAAGAATAAATAACAATATGTCTTACAGTTTTCATCGACCAGAGAATAGCTTTCGTCGAGCTTAGAATAGCTGTTCGTCGAGCTAAGGTCTGAGATTGTCGAGCTGAGTCTACAGTCTGGACTTAGAATATTTTTTGGTGTTGAACCACTTCAATCAGAATTAGTCGATCAAAGATCAAGGTTCTTCTGGCTGTTGTTCTTAGTTCATCGACTGAGTGTTAGACTTAGAAGGTATTACTTTGTCCAGAGTTCGTCGAGATGAGATCTGAGTTTGTCGAGCTCAGCCTAGAGAATTGTCTCTGAGTTAGTCAAGGTTAGCACGACAATCGTTGAGCAGAGATCGACGAATGTAGATCTCCTTTTTCCAAAACTTTAATTATCTAAGTCTTGAGTCTTTGGCAGTGTTGGAGGCTGGTCCTTTGTACTGTTGACTCTAAAGACTTGACCTAGACTCTAGGACACGACTATGACCTTGATCTATACATGTTGGGTCATATCCTAACTTAGTGAGCCTAGCCCAAATCCAACTAGGGGTTCCAATAATCTCCCCCTATTTGGGTGAGGTCACTAAAAACAGACTCAATACAAGAAAAAAATATACAAAGCAGGAACACAATATATATCTGGCAGATAATTTAATAACAAGTGCAGCAGATATATGTACATAGTCAGCTTTGTAACAGAAAAGAAAATATTATTTTAATAAAGTATACCAAAAGTAGCAATTTTTCTTCAGGATTTTCTGTTTCTACTTCTTGGATTTTGCTTCCTTCTTCTTTTTCCAGGCTTGGTAAATATAATCTCTCTGTTAGGATTAGCAGCTTCTCTTTTTGATATATACAAATCTGCTGCTCCAATCACTGTCTGGGTTGAAGTTCTGGGAACAATTGCCTCTGGATTTCTAGCCATATAATCAGCAGGGTAAAACAATTTCTTGCTCACCTGAAGTCTTTCAAGTTCTTTTTCTCTATAAGTAGACATTGTAGTGAATTTTGTTGGATCTTGTCCTTATTCTCTGGCCTTTTTCATCTGTGACAGAGCAATCAATTCTTGGAGCCTGCCATCCTGAAATTTGGATCATCATCTTGACTGACAGATGACTAATCTTCTTGAGAGGGTAGCAGGGTGACATGCCTGAATTTTGTTGACTGTTCTTGGAAGTTTGTAGCAATCTGGCTTTTACTACTTTGAGTGTACAGTGATTTTGGAGGTGCAGCTTCACTGTATTTTCTTTTGGGTTTATGTGATACAGAGTGTCTTCTTTGTTTAGCCTGTGGTTGAGGAGGAGAGAATTCTGGTTTTTGATACACTATTTCTTTTATTTGTTCTGTACAACTAGTACTTCTTTGCTGACTGCTTCCATGTGATTGCTGTCTGGATGGCCTTTCTTGCCTCTGATAAGTTCTGGTGAATTAGGGCTTGAAATGTGCATCTGACTTTTGAGAACTAATTCCAGAAGCACCAGCAGCTGGTGGAGGAGGAGGAGGGGGATCCTTCCTTTATTTGTAAGCTGGTGGAGGAGAGTACCTTCTACTTTTCTTCCTAGCCATTTGTTCATTCTTTGAGAGCCACATCCAGGCCGGCATTCCCTTGTATGGATTTATTTTTTGTAGGATATAGTAGGAGTATCTTTGGTGTTTCTAGATTTGGGAGCAGGAGGAGGTGGAGCCTTCCTTTTCTTAGAGATTTTCCTTTTCTTAGATTCCTCATCATCATCATCATCTTCATCAGATTGAGGTTTGTCATACATAGCATCAATCTCTCTTAGTGCTTCATCAGAGCTTCTTTTCTTTGTTGCATGAGATAGAACTGGGGAGGGAACTGGAGAACTGTATACTTTTGTACGCAGAGCAGCTAACTTGTTTTCTTCCTCTATGTAAGCCATAATCAATGCATCCAGATCTGGTACTAGAGAATCATCCATTACAAAGACTAGGGCCATAGGAGAAGATACAATTGGAGAGGCAATCTATCTAGATGATGGAGTGGCAGGAATGGCAAAACTGGCCTTAAGTTGTTTGACAACATAGGGGCTTATTGGGGAAGAATATGGAATAATAGCTAGTGATGGCTTGGTATACTCAGCTGGAGGAAGACTGTGATGAGCTGTATCAAAGGAACTTAACAGACTCATCAAGTCTACTATGGGATTAATGAAAATAACACCAACAGTATTTATTTTAGTATAACTGACTCATCAATGTCCATGTCAGTTTCAAAAAAATGAATCAAAACTAATAAATCTGTTTCTACTTCTGTATCCATTTCTGTTGTATCTGATATATATAAAACTACTGTTGCTGGTCCTGCTGCCGCTGTGACTGCTACTTCTTCATTAATTATCTCCCCCTGCCTAGTTTCAGCAAGTGCTGAGGCCAAACCCCATACTGAAGATTGAGCAGTGGTGAGGGTAGATATTTGGGTAGCAAGAGATTAGATGGAGGAAGCTAGAGGAGAAATTGCCTCTGCTATAAGGGTTTTGAGTAGTGGGGTGAGAAGAGTGATGAGAGTGGTGGTAAGAGAGGGATCCAGAGTTAGAGATGCAGAAACTGGAGCAGTAGCTGAAGGAGTAGATGTGAGTGATGGAGGTGGAGGTGGAGTTTCTAAGGGGAAGTCATTTTGTGGAGATGGAGAGTTCAGGGGAGAGGAGAGCAAGTTAAAGGAGGGGAGGGAGGAGATGTTGATATAGGGGATATAAACCAGGTAAGATGGTAGAGGGGATAAAGGTGGTGTAGGGATGGAAGTGTCAGGCTGATGTGAAGGAGAAGGAGATGGTAGATGTGTAGGGGAAGAGGGAAGTGCAGATGCTTGTGGTTTTGGAGTATGGATGTGGATTGTAGTAGAGGGTAGGGTTGGTGGGACTTGTTTTTGGGATGGAACTAGAGGAGCAGGAGATGATGGAGGGGTGGATGGGAGCCATACAGTGTGGTGGGGAGAGGCTGGTACATCCCTTGTACTCTTGGAAGTTTTAGTGGAGGAGGAGGTAGCCTTAATTGGCTTAGTGATGGTCCTCTCCCACTTGCCAAAAAGAGCATAGGTGAGTCTCTTTAAGGAATTGATGGAAATGGTCGAGGAGACCAGGGATCCTGCAGCCTTTTCCTTTAGGAAGATCCCTAGGATCCTTCCAAAGCATACCTCTTTCTTGCTGTTCTTCTTTGTGATCAAATCGAACAGAATTTGTGCCCAGTTCATAGCTTTCTTATTTACAATGGCGCACATGACCAGGAACTGATGTCTGGTGATATAATCATGCGTAGTGTGCTTCCCGAGCAACACTTTCCCAACTATATCTGCGAAAAATTTATACTCGGCAGACAGAAGTTTCTTGAGGAGCTTGTTTGGGGTGTCTCCAGAATACCCCATTATATTCAGCATTAGATCAAACTCTTCTGAATCAATTTCTAAATCCTCCTCACCATTTTTCAATCCAAAAATTTCAGTAATAATATCGGGGGTAAGAGAAATTGCGTTACCCGCAATGGTGTCGGTCATCTTGTTCTCATCGATAGTAGCTATGTACACCCATTCTCTGATTTCTGTGGCAGATATCTTTATTCGGGTTGAGAGTAGAGTCTTCAGTTGTTGTTCTTCTAGTAGTTGAAGAATGTTCAGGAAAACTGGATCAGAATACTGGAATGATTCAAAGTCTATGTCAAAGCCAACATCAAATTTCATGGCAGTGAGAGAGCCAGCGGGAATCGCCATGAAAGCACCTGTAAAAGGAAAATGACGATCAAGTGTAAAGGGAACTGAAAGTGCAGGACGGAGGTCAAAGAAAACCTAAATATAAGGTTTTCTAGAATATGAACCGACAAACTCCATTCGACGAAAGATTAGAAGATCTTCGATCTGAGATCGACGAAATAATTTAGAGTCAACCAGTTTGTCGATTGCAGACTGAAGATTTGAAAGCATTTCGTCGATCTGAGGTCGACGAAAGGTTTCGGATGTAAGTTCATCGATCTCGTGTCAACAAAAATCACTTCACTAAGAGATTTCGTCGATCTCAAATCGACGAAAAATCTCAGGAACTGTTATCAGTTCGTCGATCTCAGGTCGATGAACAGAGACAATTCTTTGACCAGTGACAGAACATTAGATTAAATCCTGACCATTTATCATACCAAGCTTATTGACAAAGAATAGATGCTTGGATGAGTCCAATGGCTTAATGAATATATCTGCTCTTTGCAAATCAGTAGAGATAAATTCAAGTTTAATCTTTTGTTTGTCAACACAATCTCTAATGAAATGATGTCTAATGTCTATATGCTTGGTTCTAGAATGTAATACTGGATTTTGTGCAATTGAAATAGCACTTGTATTATCACATAGAATAGTTAAATTATTTAAGTTGACACCATAATCTAGTAGTTGGTTTTGTATCCACAATATCTGTGAACAGCAACTGCCTATTGCCATATATTCAGCTTCAGCAGTAGATGTTGAAACAAATGTTTGTTTTCTACAGAACCAAGATACAAGTCTGTCACCAAGGAACTGACAAGTTCCAGAGGTACTTTTCCTGTCTACTCTACATCAAGTATAATCAGCATCAGAGAATCCAGTTAACACAAATGCTGATTCTATTGAATACCAGAGGCCTAGATCTAGACAACCTTTTATATATCTTAAAATCCTTTTCAAGAAAATAAGGTGAGATTCTTTAGGTTTCACCTGGAACCTAGCACAAAGACATGTGGCAAACATAATGTCTGGTCTGCTTGCTATCAAATACAGTAGGGATCCAATAATGGCCCTATACATGGTCTAATCAACTGGTTTTCCAGATTCATCAGCATTTACAACAGCATTAGCAGCCATGGGAGTTTTTATGGAAGAGGCATCCTTCATCCCAAACTTCTTAATAAGCTCTTTAGCATATTTATATTGAGAGATGAAGATCCCTTCAGGAGTTTATTTCACTTGGATACAAAGGAAATATGGTAACTCACCCATGCTACTCATCTCAAACCTTGAGTGCATTAAATCAAAAAATCTTTTGCATAGATTTGGATTAGTGGAACCAAAAATTATGTCATCCACATATATTTATACTAAGATAATTTTATCATGATGCAACTTTGTAAAAAGGGTTATATCTACCATGCCTCTAGAAAAACCATGCTCTAAGATAAAGCTAGCTAAGGTCTCATACCAAGCTCTTGGTGCTTGCTTTAAACTATAGAGAGCCTTATGCAATTTAAAAACATAAGAGGGATGAGATGAAGAGATAAAATATGGGGGTTGTTCAACATACACCTCTTCTTTGATTTCTCCATTTAGGAATGCACTTTTCACATCCATCTGGTAAACTTTAAACTTTTTGAATGCTGCATAAGCTAAGAAAATCCTTATAGCTTCAAGTCTGGCAACTGGAGCAAAGGTTTGATCATAATCAATTCCTTCCTCTTGTTTGTATCCTTGAGCAACAAGCCTTGCCTTATTCCTCACTATCACACCTTAGGCATCAAGTTTGTTTCTAAATACCCACTTAGTCCTAATTACTGGATAGCCGCTGGGCCTTGGAACTAAGTCCCAAACTCTATACCTCCCAAACTAGTTGAGTTTCTCTTGCATTGCAGTGATCCAGTTTGGATCTTGCTCTGCATCAGATATGGATTGAGGCTCAATTTGAGAGAGAAAGCAGACAAGCATCACATTAGGGTTGAGTTGATGTCTTGCCTGCACTCCTAATGATATGTCTCTAATTACTTGAGATCTAGGGTGATCCCTAAGTGTGACAAGGTAATTAGGTGGAGTTGGTTCAGTAACAGTTATTTGATTTAATTCCTCTTGTGGAATTGTATCAACTGTTGAAGGAAATTGAACTACTTCCACAGTCTCTTCTTCACTTTCAACTTCTGATATAGCTTGTGGAGAGGGATGTGATTCATCCTTTGAAGTAAGATTTAGATCATCCAAGCTCTCACACAAATTTTGTACCTGCAGATTATTGTTGGTAGAGATATCTCTCTCCTTGTAAAACATTTTAGATTCATCAAATATTACATGCATAGATTCCTCAATTTTTAATGTTGATTTATTAAGCACCCTATATGTCTTGCTGACTTGGGAATATCCTAGAAAAATTCTCATTGCAGCCTTAGCTTCAAACTTTCTAAGATGTTTCTTGTCATTGTTGTGAATATAGCATATACATCCAAATACTTTTAAATAGGTTATTATAGGTTTCTTCCCTTTGAGTAGTTCATAGGAAAAGCTTTAGTTTATGTATTAGACTTCTATTCAGGACATAGTTTGCTATGCTCACAGCCTATGCCCAATAGGATAGGGGCATGTAAGCATCTGCAAGTAATGTACCTGCAGCTTCAATGAGTGTTCTATTCTTCCTTTCAACTACCCCATTTTATTGAGGAGTTCTTGGAGCTGAGAAATAATGTCTGATGCCTTCCTTATCACAGAACTCTAGCATAAGAAGAGATTTAAACTCAGTACCATAATCACTTCTGATCAATGCAACTTGAGTAGAATACTCAATCTGTATGTTCTTGAGAAAATCTATGAGAACCTTAAAAGTATCTGACTTAGTTCTCAAAAAGAAAACTCATGTGAATTTGAAGAAATCATCTACAATAACTAATGTATAAGACTTTCCTCCTAGACTTTGTACTACAATAGGGCCAAAAAGGTCCATATGGAACAAGTACAAGATTCTAGGTGAATCACTCTTATTAATGGATTTTAAACTAGATTTAGTTTGCTTTCCTAGCTGACAAGCCCTGCAGAGGCCTTCCTTCTTGTAGGGACCAGAAGGTAAGCCTCTAAAAAGATTGCCTTTAGATAACCTAACTATATTTTTATGGTTTACATGTCCTAGTCTTTTGTGTCATAATCTAGTTTGAATACTGACAGAATTGAATAAGCAAATTTCAGATTTAGCTGATTTAAAATTTACTAAGTAGATGTTGCCTTGTCTAATTTCTGTTAAAATAGTTGTGTTGTTTAAAGAAATAAGACATAAAGAGTTAGTAAAGCTTACTTGATAACTTGTATCACATAGTTGGCTTACTGATATCAGGTTATGCTTAAGACCATTTACATAAATCACTTTCTTGAATGTGACAGTTCCATAGTTGAAATCTCCATAACCTTCTATCAGTCCAAAGCGTGAGTCCCCAAAGATTACTTTAGGTCCAGTCTTGGCTTTATAGTTGATTAGGAATTCCTTACAACTTGTCATATGTTAAGAGCAACCACTGTCCAGGTACCACTTGTTTTGAGTGACAGGGCTCTCCTCTACCTGTAAGGAGGATTACCAGTTTTTTACCCAGGTTACCTTGGGTCCTTGTTGTTTAACATAACTGAAACTTGAAATAAATGAACATTCAGGTTGATCCTTATAAGCTAAAGGATGATACCTTCTAAGAGGTATGACCCACTAACTAAAGGGATTAAAGGGTTTATCAGTTTTTAGGTTACTCTGGCTATAAACTGAGTTTAACAAATTTAAGTATGTTCGTCGATCCGAGCTCGAAGATCTGGGTTGAGTTCTTCGAACTCTGCTCGAAGAATGGAGGTATCCATTCTCAGAGCCCCAGAAATGTCGATCTCTGGTCGACCAACTGTACTGATTTTGTCGATCCCAGTTCGAAGAATAGTTTACATTATTATTTGCATTCAGGGTTCGTCGTTCTGAGGTCGACGAACCATACCCATTTCGTCATTCTGCGTTCGACGAAATATGATGAACATAGTTATACTGTTTGTTTTTCCTTTTCTGATTGGTTTTATTAAGTTCTAACTGTTTAAGAACTTTGTTAACCTTCTCTACCTATTCAGTATTTTTCTTACTATTTTCAGAGATGAAGTTAATAGGTTTTGACAATTGATTTTTCTTTATTAGGATTGGTTCACTAGATGAGGCTCCTAATCCTAGTTTGTTATTGTTAGATCTTGTATTAACTATGCTAGTTATATCTAACAGTTGTAAGCTTCTACCATTCAGGGATTCTTCTAATTCCTTAGCCTTACTTAATTCAGATTTCAGAAAAACTATTTGTTGATTGGCTAAGCTTAATTCTTCAGTTAATTTTTCACTTTCAGTAATGATTTTGTCTTGTTCTAAAAGTTTTTCCCTGAGAATTTTGATTTCCTTCTCAGATCCTATTAGGTCTAAACACAAGAGTTTAAATTCAGATTGAAATTCTTTAGATTGAAAGTCATAGGAAGCAATTACCTGATCCTCTTTACAGAGGGATTCTTCATCATCTGATTCTTCTGAATCTGATCTGCTGCTTTCTGCATCTATTGCAATACGACACATTTCCCTTGCCTTCTTTTCTTCTACATCATCTTCACTAGAGCTGGAGGAGGATGTTTCATCTTCAGTATAACTCCAGGTTTCAGCTACAAAGCCCTTCTCCTTCTTCTTGTACTTGCTGGAGGAGGACTTGTTGTGTTGATGTCTTCTTGAGTCCTTTTCTTGCCTTCTGTCTTTCTTTTGGACTTCTGGGCATTCTCAGATGAAGTGTCCAGGTTTCCTATACCCAAAACAGATAGCCTCTTTAGAAGGGGTCTTGTCATACCTGGGTTTATCTTCATTCCTTGAAGGCTTTCTCTTGAAGTTCTTCCTTGCCATTATATAGAATCTCTTAGCAAAGAGGCAATAAGATCTTCATTGGCTGGCAAGCTAGGAGATTCTTCTGCAGCTTTGAGTGCTAAGTTTTGTTCCTTTCTAGTAGGTGTTGAAGCCTTTGGTTCAACTGCAGCTTCTCTTGACTTGATCAATTGCTCATAGGATTTGAGCTTTCCAAGCAGAGATTCTGTTGGGATTTCAGCCATACTTCTGACTTCTCTGATGGGCCAGATTCTAGAGTCCCAAGTGCTAGGGGAGCACATGAGGATCTTGTCATTAACCTCAGTCAGATTAATTTCTTTGTCCAGTGTTCTGAGCTCACTGATGATGGAGCTCAGCCTGTTATACATTACTTCTACAGATTCTGCTTCATCTTACCTGAAATTCTCATATTGAGATATTAGGTTGGATCTTCTATCCTTCCTCTCATCAGTAGATCCTGCTATCATTTGGTTGAGGGAATCCCAAATAGCTTTGGCAGATATGCATTCAACAACTTTCTGAACTATGTTGTCTGACATAGTTTGGGCCAGTATGTTCATAGCTCTGGCATCAGCAATTTTGCTTTCTTATGTGCATCAGTTTGATCTGGAGGAGGCACTGCACTGAGATTTATTGGGGTTGAGGTAAGGGCTAGTGGAGCTGGTGGTCCTGTCAAGATGGAATTAAAAATGTCCTCATCAATAGAGTTCATATAAAGTTTGATTCTTGCCTTCCAGATTCCAAACTTTTGCAAGTTGCAAACTGGAGGTCTGGTGCTGGCATAATCCTTATTTTGTGCCATGATATCAGAAAATAAAATTTAAACTTAGAAACAAGTAAGACTTATTTAGAGTTTTTCCTGAGGATCTTGATTAATCTAGGTGTGAGCCTGTATGATGTGATTAACCACCCTCTGATACCAATTGAAAGATAGGGTAAGCTCTAAACAACTCTAGAGGGGGGGGGGGGGTGAATAGAGTTTTTAAAGTCTTTTTGATTTTTGCAGAAATAACAAGTCTTTAATCAAATATGTTACTATGATATAAGTGTATAAGTGTACAAATGCAGCAAGTGAATTAGAGAAAAGGTAACTAAGCTATACAGCAAAATATATCACAGCACAAGCACACGGGAAAATCACAGCCACACAGACAACACAAGAATTTTATTGTGGTTCCCCAAACTTGGGTACATCCACTCTTCTACCACCCTAGGTAAGAATCCACTACAGGTTTTGATAGGGTGACTGCCACCAATGAGTTTTTTATCAGGTGCTCAAAAACTAACCCAAGTCTTTAGGAAGGAGACTTTCAACCAGAATAATTTTGAAGGGAATTAAAACCCTGTACAGAGGTGGGGAAGAGAGGTTGATTGAAGTCTTCTTTTCTCAAATTAAAATGAAAAGACTTTGTGGATTCTGTGATGTTGTCAAAGCTCCCCCTGAGATCTTGAATGGTTCAGGAGTGGAAGCTTTGTAAAGGGTGAGTAGGCCTTCTGCTGTAAGATCTACTTTCTAAGATCCTTTGACTGATTTGAGTATTTTTGTCACTTGAGATCCCAGAAAAACAAAGAAGGAGAAGAAAGACTCTTGATAGTGATTGTTGTTCTTTCTTCCTCTTTTGAGAGCAGTTGATTTTTCTTCAGAGAGCTGTATG